>OX104064.1:130750447-130847557 GCA_944474145.2 Dicrocoelium dendriticum
TCTACGAATACGTCGGGTGAAGATCAAGTCTCCACTATGACGACCGTAATCCAGGGAAAAGAGGTTCAGTTGTTAGAGTCGGAGAGAATAGGACAGGTCCCGCGGCTCAGCAAAAGAGTTGGATCCACGCCGTTGAACCTTTTCAATCATATCACATTCGACTTTCATCAGAGGGTAGGCGGCAGGTAGCCAGTATTCCAGAAGCCATGGTACATGTGTAGTAAACCGGAGTCGGAAGATCCCGGGGTCCGGCGAGAGAAGGCTCTGCGTATGGCGTGAAACATCCTGTAGGCCGCAGCGACCTTTTTTCTTGGTATCTTCATCAGAGCTGAGGCCAGACTAAAATATCACTGCCAAATCCCTATCCTGAGTGGCGTTTCTGAGCAAGGAACCACCAATATGGTATATTCCAAATTGGGCAGACTCGCCAAGTGGAAGAACCGAACAATTCTCATGATTCCTTGGCAACTGCCACGTAAATGACCAATCATGTAGCAGGTCGAGTGTCGATTGCAACTTGTCAGCATCTTCCATACTGGATACCTCCATCCACAGCTTCAGGTCGTCAGCGTAGATTAGGCAATCCGCCTGGAGTGTGGACGATGTCATTGATGAAGATGTTGAAAAGCACGGGGCCGAGGACAGAACCTTGTGGGACTCTACTAGTCATGAGAACAGGGGCGGAAAATGTTTCGTTTACTGGCACCTACATCGTGCGGTCGTGAGGAAAACCAGAGATACAGGGAAGAAAATTCCCAGCAATACCAATTCCTCGGAGTTTAAGCAAAGTTCGTTTGTGCGGGACCCTATCGAAAGCTTTGCTGAAATCCACAAACACAACGTCCAAGCGTTTGCCGGAATCTAGCGATTTGGCCCATTTCTCCTTAGCAACTAGTAAGTTCGAGGTACATGAGCGTGCCCTTCGAAAACCATGCTGTGCATAAGATAAGAGATTCAGTTCCTCGAGAGAGAGATGAAGGGCCTGCTTCAAGGTCCGCTCCATAACTTTATACAATATCGACCTTACGCAGATAGGACGATAGTTGGCTGGATCTTGCCTGTTCCCTCCTTTGTATTTGGGGTTTACAATGCCCACTTGCCAAGCCGACGGGAGACGCCCAGCTTCAAAGGAAAGACGGAAAACCTGACAGATAGTAGGGGCGATGTACTGCGGCACAGTCTTAAGGAACAGGAGGTGCAAGCCATCCGGGCCGGGTGAAGAATGCTGATCTAAATCAAAGAGAAGTTTAACCACAGAATTGATGTTAATGTCTACTTGATCCAATTGATAAGGAAAACGGGACACGGTGTTGTTGCAGGCGGGAGTAACTAGTTCTCATTCTTGGAAGTCTGTTTGAGACATTGGATTTTCGCAACTCGAATTTAAAACAAGTTCTTATGACAACTCTGTCGGCACGAGCGTCCGTTAAGTGTCCGTGGGCCTTCCTTTATGCGTCTTAGCGGCGCCCTGTCTAGATGTTGTTATAGACAAAACAGAAAACAGACAAAATATGCAGCTAAACGGATTTACAACGCATCCAAACTAGTGACTACTCAACCAGCTGTGCACGCTGTGTTGCAAAGGTGCCAATACTAAACTCCCGTTGCTATTCGTCTGTGTAACGATAGTGAAACAACCAAGTGTGCAAGGCATGCAGCTCTATTTGCATTAAATATGCGGTAAACTGATGCAATCTTATTAAATGTAGTTAAAGTTATTCACTATAACATATAAAATTTAAGCACATTGTTTTTGAGCTCATTTATTAAAATTACCTGCCGTTCAATTAGAGTCTCGTCCTGAACTAGTTATTTAATCCCCTATTGTGCCGACAGGAGAGCCTCGGAATTTTAATATGGAACGCACTTGGAGTTTGTGAGCTTCGATGTAGTTGATACATCATCGCAACCACCTTTAAGTGGCTTCTTTTACTGCAGATGTTGTAAAATCATAGGAAGCTTTTGTAGAAATATGGTACATTTGGATTACCATCCCATCCAGACATATAAACAGCGATCCCTCCCATTGGAGTGTGAGTTTGTTCACTCGCGGTGTGGCAACAGGATATGAAGCTAAATAGCATTATATGTCCATAGCTGTAACTAATATTCCAAATTCTTATCTGCGCCGTTGCTTGCATAAACTGCTTTCTTTTAAGTAGTACTTTCTTTCGGCCCAAGCGACGTTTAGAGCGCCATGAGTGACGAATTATCGTGCCGTGGTTGTACGTACTTACAAGTCACGAATCGATTATTGCGTAACGTTGAAGAAGTATGCTTCCTTTCCGCGCGAGCAGCGAATACTGGTGCCCTAGATTGAGTGCTGTAAGTACCTAACTGACCAAATTTGTGGCCTTCAGCAGTTTAAATGTACACCTTATGGACGACATGTTGGTCACACAAAATATCTTACAACCAACCCTAAGTAACCGTAAGGTAATTTTCAAGGTTGAAATATCGTAAACAGGAAGCGGAAATCTACCTCTTATTCGTAATTACGCAATGCAGTAGCCGTAAGGCTAAACCCTAAGTAAATTTGAAGGAGCAAAACTCCTACAAAGGGAACCAAATTTGGAGGACCCTTAGTCAAGCAGTATGATTTAGCTGATGCGACCTCACTATATGTCGTGAGTATGCTACTGATAGAGCCCCTATACTACGAGCGCAATCCTCGGAGTCGAGTGCTATTACAGACTACCTGGGTCCCATTAGTTCGGCAAGAAAAGTGCCGCTGATGGAGCCTAAATAATACGAGCACGAGCCTTTGAGACGTGTGCTATTACAGCCCACCTGGGTCCCATTACATTGGCACCAAACGTGCAACTGATGGAGCCTCTGAACTAAGAGCACGATCCTCGGAATCTGGTGCACGTTGCAACCGGCCTAGTTGCTTCTACATTAACACCAAATGTGCCACTGATGGAGCCGCTATACAAAGTTCACGAGCCTTGGTGCCTGGTGCAACTGGCCTAGTTGCTAGTACATTAACACTAAAAGTGCTACTGGTGGAGCCTATAAAATACGTGCACGAGCCTTAGAGACGTGTGTTAGTACAACCCACCTGGGTCCTAGTACCTTGGAGCCAAACGTACCACTGATGGAGATTATAAACTACGAACACGAGCCTTAGAGCCGAGTACTCTTACAACCCACCTGGGCCTCATTACATTGGCACCGAACGTGCCGCTAGGCAAGTTAATTTTTTGAAACCCTTTAGTCACGCAAGAACGCAGAAACGGAGATGACAACTGCGTTTTTTATTGAGCAGAAAGCAGAGTGAGCAAAGGTTCAGTGTTGTTTATCAAATACGTGCCTTGGACGCTCGTGTCCCATGCAGGGTATAACTACACAAAGTCGCATTCATCGGCTAAAATAAAATAGTAGTGGGAACGTACAGCCTACTGTCAGGCAATTAAATGAGATATTTTTCTGAACAAAATTTTCCTTCTCAGCTGTTCATTTACTGGGCTTGCATCCATGTCGACGCTAAGATAAACGGAAAAGAGGAGTTTAAATTTTACAGAATGGCTTACTCTGGCACCTCATCCTGCACAAAACCTCTCGTTGCGAGGACCTGGGCGGCTCGCTTTCGACAACACATCGATGAAACGTAAGGAAAAATGCCCTCAATACCAAGTGCCGGTGCTATAAGATGGGGGACGGTGTGTTGACTTGTACTCGGATCGGCGGTATTCTTATCCTGACTGTCTGCGCAATAAATTGTTATACTAAGCTGTCGCTTACCCTCGTAAGCAAGACATATTGATGGGGTGGAGGCAACTGTGAAATCCGGTGAAGGTGAACGGCCAACAGCTACATATCGAAGGAAAACTTTTCTTTCTTACCGCTAGTACAGCTAGGCACTGCCATCATGGGTACAGATACTGCTTGTGAAGCTTTGACACAAATCGTACGACGGGCTCCTGATTGCACACGCAAACACTTTCAATAGTAAAATACCACTTGTGTGCACAGCGAACTACGTCAACTACAACAGGATTGCTGCATGTGAAACGCAAACCTACGGACGCCATAGTTTTCGGCCAACGCCTTTGTTTCTTTGCACGTTGAAAGTCAGTGAATTACCTATTCCTCGTTTGTCCTCCGCAGGAGCTCTTTGTACAGTTCCGAAAACCCGGATGGATTAACCTCTTCAGCACTTCACGGACGATATACAAGACGTGCGACGTTAGACGTGTTTGGTTTCGTAATGGGAACTTTTATCGTCTGCAACTGCGTGGACTCGGTGGGTAGGTTGTAGTCCGCCAGCCATCGGAGGCCAATATGTATTTGAGCTGTAAATGGATGCACACATCAGAAACGGCTTAATTGTCGGGTACGCATGCGGCTTGTATGCTGTTATTAAATACGCACACAGTAGCCACATGGTTTAATAAAATGGACAGGTACATGCTCCCAGGGATCAATCGATGGCGAAGCGGTTTCTCTGGTGTGTTATCTCAAACTATGGAGGAGCCAGCAATCTTTATTCACACACCACTCCATCTGCAAGGTCCGAGTTAACTAGTAAACTGGTAACATGGATTGTGCTAGATGGCGCATAAATAAGTCGCATATGCGTAAATAGTTAAGGGGCAAACTACGCGATGAACGCGTGGGATGCCTTCTAGTAGCTGTCGTCCGTCACAGAAAATGTCCGCATGCATCTGGAACTTTCAGGTGAACTTCTGAATGCGCCCAGACTGCGAATGACTGTAACAAGGCCATCCGATGCATGGGTACCTTTCTTCAACCGCAACTTGGTACTCTCAACTCGGTTGTTCATTGTAGTTACAAAATGTACCAGTCCGGCTTGGGCGTGTTTCGCCCACTAGCGATTTATGTACAACCAGTACTACTTAAGGTTGCGTACAAACCGGGTCTGTTCGTTGAAAGAGCTGTAACTATTGTGTCAATCGAAAGTAAGAATATTACATATAGCAAGCGATTGTACTCAGTCTCCGTGTCCGAAGTTGCCATGCGATGAAATAGCTAACGCGACCGGTTTATGTTTGGCTACATAAAGTAACAAAGATTTATCACTTACTCGCTTCCTGAAGGCCTGGTAGATGTGGAAGTAGCACAACAAACTGTTGCATTGAAAAACCGCGCGGGCCGCACATATTTGAGCAGCCAGTTTGTCCATCATAATTGTGCTGACGGGAACATCATGACGCGTAATTTCCCGAAACGCTTCGAACAAAGTAAGTAAAGGTGCGTATTCTTTCCGACGCAGAAAAGCATAAAATCTTGACCGACCGTAACCCATCCCGTCAGCTATTAAAAACTGGTATAGTTTGAAGTTGCAAGTAACAGGTAATGCTGTTATCAATTCTTACTTCAAACGGCTAGTACCATGAGTGGCGGCTACAAAAATGACATGCGAGAATCGGCGGAACAGTTCTATTTGTTGATGCCGAGCGAAAAATACGTGTGTGCACAGGCCTTCCTCTGAAATAATTCACGCTACTCCGTCTTCCTCCATAGACTTGATAACCTGATGCAAGTTAGCAGTAGGTAGTAAAAACCATCAAACTAAGCTTCCACTCAACGCCAGGTCGCAATTTATGACGAAAATTGCGGCTATCGCTGGTAATATGCTATCCGAATAAAACCTGGACTAACTGCTTGATGTCGCTTTTTGGCGTGTTGTTACGGAAATAGTCAAAGGACTGACTGAACTCATCAGCAGTCAGACGGCGAATGCTGGGGTGTCGCTCAAAGAGAAAGCGGACAGCCGGGTGCTAGTGAGACAGATGGAAGGTTGTGACTTTCAACTTGCGCCCAGTTCTGCTGGGCTTCAATCAAAATCGTCCTAAACAAGTCTCCTTCCTGTACTTTTTGACTTGCGACGTGCGCAGCGGACACATCGATAAGTGAACCTAGCATCATTCACCTGTGACACGTTACGCTTTCTGATGCGGTAGCATACGCAATTGACACAATGAAGAAGCGTAAGGTCTAAAAGTAAACTAATAAATACCATAAAGCTGTCAAACGAACGCCCAAGGTAGCTGCTCTGGAACTAATAATCCGTGGCGTACGGATTCGAAAATACGGTTCTCACCGCGTATATTGGTTGCAACACAGTTACACAGTTGCAATAGCAAATTTGCAAACAATTAAATAAACCTGCAAAGGCAGAACGATTGCCGGGAATAATGCCATAAAATGACTCTAAACTATTTGTTGCGCACTAGGTTTTACGGGATAACGGTGCTGCGACTACGCAGACCTAGTAGGGTACTTTAGAGATGGCGACGTTTGCTGATTGGTTGGACGGGATTGAAGAAAGTGCCCTCTAAACTCTGTCATTCTGTGAACAACAGTAGTTGTCATAGTAATTGCCAAGGACAACGATAGCGAACCCCGTGTGTTTACGCATTGGCAGAAGTTGAGTTTGTCCGCTTTCTTGTGATTCAGACGGGTTATGAGATGCGCAAAATACTTAAGCTTCTGCTTGTCTATCGACCATCGTAATGTCCACGTGGCTAGGTTGTGATACGGGTGTCAAGTTCAAGTTCAAGCAAGACTGGAACGATAGGATTATCCCGTGAGTGTTCCTTCCTTAGCGGGTCGTTGGACCAGGAGTTGGTAGACTTTGAAATACTGATGGACCTAAAACAAAGACCGCATCACGCGGTGTCCAACCAATTAATGCCTGAGTATCCTGCCCAAGCAGTGCCTTTTGGGCCGGTTACGTGAAGTAAGCAAGAGAAAAATACAACTCAGGAAGCAAAAACGGAAACTGGAAAAGCTAAGCATGTAGCATACCAAGTTATCTGAGTCAGTAGAAGGAGAGCTGAAAAGTGAAAGTGGGTCTGTTAGATACAAGGAAAGGTTTGGCGTTGCCACCCAAGAGCATCGAGCTGGCGCGCAAAACCCTTAACCGTAGGTTCTCTAACCACGTGAGCTGGAAGCGAATTACGGCGATCTATAACGGCGGGACACACGAGTTTCCGTTATTCTACTATCAGATCGTGGTTTATGCAGCTTCATTGGGTGACCGCGGAGCTTAGGTAACGTAGCAGGACTAAATAGTCCTGACTAGGCAGGGTCGAACTTGTCCGCCAAAATACGATTAGTGAGGATCCATCCCCGCTTATCGTTCGGTAGTGCATTGAGTACATCCCCAAACTGAGTAACCATTCAGGATAAGGCTGTCCCCGTAGGGGTACGTCTGTCCCCTTCTCTACCCGTTCAAATGCAGTTCAATGTTCTTTCTGGGACGGCTGGTTGCAAATAACTTGCTGTGGTATCTCATCAAATTTCATGAGTGGCTTCAACTCTATACCGCGTCCTCTGCTGGTATCTTTTATGTCTCTTGTCTTACTTCACTCATCACACTGCGTGCTGAGTGTGGTTTGTCTGCCTTTACTTCGCGCTCCGCTAGTAGTCACTCCGATCCCAAACCGACTTTTTCCCAAAGTTCGCTTTTGCTTTGCCTACTTGGTGCCCCTCCGCTTTTGTAGCCATAGTTCTTGAACACATTCCTGTTTCACCCTCGGAGTCACAAACGTCTAGTGATCAACCCAGTCAGCTCCTGACCACGAGGTTTGCGAGCATCGTCAACGAGAACACGGCGGCTGCTCACGCAAGCCGGACCCCCGTTGTCCAAAGTATAATCCCATAGCCACATCTGTAGAGGATAAAGCGACACCACCAAAGCGCGGACTGAGATTAGTTCTTTTTACGCTGGACCATCTGGAGAAGCTACTAAATGACCGGCCTCCTTCTTAGCTACCGATCTCCGAGGACGCCAAAGTCCTTAACAGGGAACTTCGTCCCATCCTATTGAACACCCCGGAGTCGGATAAAACAACGGCAGCAGACAGAATTTTGAATGATCAATCATTTATAAAACGAATGGTCTCTGCCGTTAGTTGAGGGGAACCGGGGATTTATATCGTCCCAGATTTCCGTCTTTGCAGAAAGCAGGAAGATTTTTCCGAGCTGCTACCCCTAAAGTTGTAAGCCAGAGGGAAGCTGAATGCCATCTGGTCGTCCGACGGACCTCGCGCCTCAATGGGGAGCCGTTTCAGAGGTTACCTGATTTATCCCCGGGGGACCGCGTGAAAATGAAAATTGCGGTCAATGAATTGAGAGCGTGGTGCGAACGGTGTAACCGATTTGCATAATGAGGATTTTCGCCTGGTTCAGAAAATGCAGCGAAGGCGCTAAAAGCCACTCCTTGTCCTTCCCAGAAATTAAGGTCAACAACTGAATTGTACGTAGTTATAGTTAACGTGCGCAGTCTGCGTAACAAGCTGGATGACGTTCAACTTGCGTCAGTAATCCTCACAAACTATCGCGTTTACCGAAACATGGTTGTCCCCAGCAAGTTGAGCTTCCGAAGTACATAGTCCTGGTTACAGTCTCTCATGAGCTGATTGCATTGGTTTAAAGTAGGCGGGCGGCGTTATACTCTAGGGAACTGGAAGCTGAAGCTCCTTGTAGTTGAGGTTGTCTAGGGAATTGATGGTTGCTCCGAAGTGCTTTGATGTCGTATTCACGATTGATGTAGATCGCTCCTTCTCGGTGTCTTCTACAAGCTCCCTTGAGTTCTGGTAATCATTTCCTGGTCGCTAAAAGTATGGTGAAATTAAGGATTGCTTATTAGTTGAGGACTTTAGTGCCCCTACTATTGCCTGGGCTCTTCTTCAGTGTGATGCTGCACCTGACTCCTTCGATGCTACGTTGTTTGAAGCTGTTCTTGAAAGCAATTCAATTCAACATGTCGCGGCACCTACTCGCATTATCCTTGGTCAGATGCCGCACATAATCGATCTTGTGCATTCGCCTGCACAGTCGGATGTTTCTGAGTTGAAAGTCTTGCCACCAATCGGGAGAAGTGACCATTGCTAACTTTAATTTTACTTGAACACACGGTTAGCGTTCACAACCACTGTGTCTATCGCCGAAATCTCTGGCTTCCTGTTCCAAACCGCTTGAAGATGGAAGCTAGCGGTGGGAGTAGAGTGTTCCCAGCACGTGAGCGTCGATAATGCTTGGAGTCTTGTTTACTCAAAACTTTTGTTTGTTATTGATGAAGTTGTTCCCCTATCCAAACGAAAGCCCTTTACTAGATGCCCTCCTGTATTGACAGAATATTACTGTCTCACTTGAACCAAAGACACAAACTTGGGAATCGCTATAGGCTTTCGAGAGTAGAAACTGATTATACAAATTATAAATTGGCTTGGGACCTTTGTACAGCGAGAAAGCGTACGAAACATAAGCCATACGAAAAACATTTGGCGGAAAATTCCAAAGTCATACTGAAGCTGTTTTATTCATACTTGAAAAGGATCACCAGCGCCTGAAGTGGAATACCGCCCTTGTACGCGAAAATGCATGACTCTAAGGGATCGGGCATGGCGCACGTATAAAAACAACCCCAGCGCAGAAAACTGGACGGAATACGTTTCGCATCGCAACTACTGTGTGCTTTTGGTTCACGAAGACAAGAGAACGCATCAGCAGGAGCTAGCCAAACGATTCTGTTCGAACAAAAAGCTTCTTTACAAACATGTGAATGGACTTCGCAAGGTGCAACGGGGAATCCCACCACTTAATACGACCAATGGGTATACACATACTGCGAAGGAGGGGGCCAACGCATTACGGGCCCAGTACTCCCCAATCTTCCAAGGTGTACAAGCCTCGACGTATATTCCGCCACTAGTTACCCCACCGCCCGTTTTATCCAACGTCACGTTCACTGCAGAAATGGTGCTGCAAAAGCTGCTATCCTTGCGTCCACACAGCTCTCCCGGGGCCGATAACATTCACCCGAAAACATTACAGGTAGCTGCCATCCACTTGGCCGAACCACTAGCTGCATTTTTTCAGCGCTGTTTCGATGAGAACATCGTACCTTCGAGGTGGAAACAAGGTGTAATAACGCCCATATACAAAGCAGGAAGTCGATCGGATCCTGCCAATTACCGCCCCGTAACGCTTCTGCCTGTGATCGCCAAAGTCATGGAAGCGGTGATAGCAGATGCGTTAATGGGATACTTGGAAAACTACGGCATAATTGCGCCAGAACAGCATGGGTTTCGTCAACATCGGTCATGTACGACGAATCTGCTGATAGCTCGTGACAACTGGACCGAGACTGTCGATGAGGGAACAGGAGTCGATGTTGCATTCTTGGACTTTTCGAAAGCCTTCGATCACCTGGATCATCGAATCCTGCTCATTAAACTCCAACAGTACGGTATCGGAGACCCGTTGTTAGGATGGATCGGTAACTTTCTCTCTGAACGGCAGTTAGTAGTTAGAGTTCGATCATCCTTTTCCGATCCGATTCGAGTGGGATGCGGCGTACCGCAGGGTTCGGTACTTGGGCCTCGTTTGTTCCTGCTTTTCATTAACGATCTAGTAAGAGTTATTACGTCGAAATTCTTACTCTTCGCGGACGACCTCAAGGTTTGGCGGGCGATAAAACGATCGGACGACCATGAAGTCCTACAGCGTGACTTGAATGAGGCCTGGAATTGGTCGGTGAGAAACGCCCTGCCGTTTAATGTGAACAAATGTCGCGTTGTTCATATCCGCCATCGACAAGTCCACGTCTACAAGCTTGGGGCACACGATCTGAAGACCACCACTCAGGAACGCGACTTGGGTGTGCTGGTACAGGAAGACCTCGGGTGTTCCAAACAGTCAGATTCCGTTTCTAAAAGGGGTAACCAGCACGTTGGACTCCTGCGAAGAGCATTCGGAATTTTGGATCCATCCATCTTCTCTTTGATGCTGAATGCCTACGTGCGTCCTCACGTCGAATATGCAATCCAGGCCTGGCAACCCTGGCTAAAACGTGACCTTGCAGCGCTTGAGACCCCACAGCGTCGAGCAACGAAAATCGTCAAGGGCTTGCGTCACACTCCTTACCAGGAACGACTGGAGATACTCCGAGTGTTCAGCGGACGGTACCGGCGACTTCGTGGAGACCTCATACTAGTGTACCAGATATTGAGCGATCCCAGTCACGTATGCCGCCACCTCTTGAAGCTCAGCCCGAACACTAACCTTCGCGGTAACAGTTTAAAGCTGAGCCAACAGTACAGTCGTCTAGACTGTCGGAGAACCTATTTCTCCCTCCGGGTCTGCGGGCCCTGGAACGCCCTTCCAAACTCAGTTGTTTGTGCCCCACATTAGATACGTTTAAAAAACGATTGGACGTCGCACTGAGCGCCCTGCGCTTTGTTTTATGAACGAAAACGCTTGTATATATTTAGGCTGACCAGCCTCTTTGGATTTATACCCCAAATTCACGGTCGTAAATCTGTGCGAACCGGTGAGTACTCCATTTTGATTTGCTACCATCACCAACGATAACAATTTCTTAGCCAGTTTTGCGTCGTACCACTTTATCCCCCTAAAACTGTTATACTGTTATACTTCTACCTTTTATCTCACTGACGCTCCTTACTTCAACCACTTATGTGGTTTGCCAATTTGTCAGTATTTCTATTGCCAACCTGCGGGACTCGTTAAGTGTATGCTTTTTTACCCGTCATATACCATTGTTCCATTGTTCCATTGTACCAAGCTCTTAACCCTGCGCGCCACGATGACGCTGATAAGTTTGTCGTTTAACTTGCTATTATTCATCGGTCTACTCAACAGAGTTGCTGGCACTTGAGTGTTATTCTGCCTTGCTCTCTTTCTTTGGTGATATGGCATTAATGTTAGTATAGCATCCATACATTTGTGCGAGCAGGAAGCTAACGCTTTCCAGGGGTCTTATGGATTGCATATTCTTTTCCATAAGTTTGTGGTAGAATATATTGCTGTTCCTACCTTTCTCGTATTTCGGCGCTCACTTGAAGTCGGGCGCCACCCGCTTGCCTGGAAAGTGGGCATAGTCATGCCCGCACACAAAGAAGCAACTCGACAAGTTCCTACAGAGTATCGATCCATCTGTCTAACGTCTGTTGTCTGCAAGGTTATAGAGAGGATTCTCAAGCGAGCACCCAACCTATATCTCCAGAACCTCCAGGTTATTTCAGCTGCGCAGCATGTGTCCCGTCGTTCGCGTTCATGTGTCACCACTCTTCCTGGATGCTGATACGCGAGTGAATTTCGTATTTATGAATTTCAGTACAGCTTTTGGCAAGGTTCCATACGAAATCTTTCTTAGCATACTTTGCAGCATTATGTTTAAAAGGTATCTTCACTTGGTTCATTGGTTCTTGCATTGTCGCGCTTTGCGTGTGAAAGTAAATCAGTCACTTTCCTTCGCTGTAAATATGACCAGCGGTGTTCCGCAAGGCTGTGCTTTTGGCCCTGAACTTTTTAAGGCTTTATTAATGACCAGGCATCTGTACCATAGACAGATAGTTTGGTTTATGCAGATGCTTTAAAGCTATGGATAGCAGTCTCTTGTGTAGAGGAAGCTGTTGTACTACAAACAAGGCTCGATTCGCTGCATGTTTGGTTGATCAGGTGCCAATTAGCTATAAACCAGGATAAATATTCCGTTCTTCCGCTCGGTGCCTCCGAACCATTTGGAATTTATTATATCGGTGGGCGAGAGGGTCCCTGGCGTTGTTGTGACATGAGACCTAAAATCCTCTAAAGATACCTTGAGGAAAGTTGCTCCTACCGACATGTTGTCTTTAGCCATATGACGATCCTCCTCGCGCTTGACTCCGGAGATTTTCTGGCGGGTGTTCACTTCTCATACAGTTCTATTCTTGAGCATGGACTGCCCGCTGTCCATCCTTTTTCCAAATTTGAACGCAACTTGGTTGAAAAAGTTCAGCAGAGAATAGCTTAAGCCATTCTGGAGTTACGAAACCTGCTCACTCCATCGTCTTCAGCGCCTGAACTTGTTTTCCCTAGCTTATCGTCGAGATAGCGGGGGTTTTATTTTTGCAAGACGTATGGTTAGGGGCGAAACCGCGGCTGCACGGCAGGATTTCTTTGCATTCGCTTCCGTTAGTTCAACTCAGGATCACCATGGGAAATTGTTTAAAAAATGAGACTTCATCACCCTGTCTACTAGGTTAGTGAACGAGTGGAGCAAGCTACCTTTGTAGGTAGTTGATGCGTAGTCGGAGGAAGGTTTACAACATCGATTGGTTTCTAATCTGTTGAGTAAACTCGGATCTTGTTGCTTCTTGTGTAGATGTAGCGGTTCCATTGCACCGAATTGCAAGGTCCAGGTTGATTCCAGCGACGAACAAGAGGCGATGGAGCTGACAAAGGATGCTTCCTTTTGCTCTACATTCCAATGGCTCAGTGGATGATCGGAGCGTTTGATTGCACGCCGAAAACGTACGCGTCAGGTGGGAGCTATACGGTAAAAATTTATCGCGGCAGGCGAGTAGATTCTCCCCAACTTGTTGTAACATTTTTGTCTATCCGCCGCGCTATGGCATTGAAGAATAGTAGCTCAGGTTGTGCAGACGGCAGTGGAACTGTTTGCTGAGCTTGGCAATTTTGTTCCAAACCTTACGTCACTAATCTGGGTGACATCACCAGCGCGTAGTTGAATGTCATGCAGTGGCGTAGAGTACCGTAAATGAGCCACGGTGAGAGTTCCGTTGTTCCTCTACGCATTTGCATTTCCCTAATTAAGCGAACCTTTGCGTTCAGTTGCGTAATTCTTATTTTAACAGGAAAGCTTCCTTTTGCTAAAGTTATCTCCCGAATGTGTTGCTCAGTGCTGCTGCTCATTTTACCATTTTCTTATATTTGCAGCCTGATCAACTAGAAATGATAACTATAACCTAGCTCCGAAATCGAATGTGAGATCGCACTGTTGAGGTTAAATAAATCCGCGGGATCAGATCATGTTCCTCTAACCCCCTTCAAATTTGGGGGACCTGCTTTTGTGGATTAAGTACACAAGTTACTGGTGAAACTGTGGGAGCACGAAACTGTTCTAACCGACTGGAGCCCCTCTGTCATAGTCCCAATTTACAAGGAAGACTCATGATCGGAATGCGGCGGCCACAGAAGAATCAGTCTGCTCTCCATCGCCTCCAAATTACTTGCCTCTGTCATCTTGCAAGGCCGACTGGCACCCCTGAAAGCCAGCTTCGTGAAGAGCAAGTCGGATTTCGTCGAGGTCGTGGCTGCATTGACCACATCTTCACTTTGCGTCAGTTGTTGGAGCACCGTCACATACATTGTCACATGTATTATTGTTCCACGAAATCAGAGGTGCATTCGATTCGGTGGATAGACCTGCACTTTAAGACAGTCTACTCTGGAAAGGTTTGCCTGAGAAATATGTAAATATTATTCGACCATTATACGCTCATAGCACGGGCAGAGTAAGGGCGTACTGCAAGCTGTCGTCGCCCGTTAATGTCTGCATCGCCTTTCCTCTTCAAACTCACAGTTGCTGAAGTCATAGAAAGCGCGTTTACAGAACAAGAAGTAGAAAGTGGGGGAGCTTCTGCCAGGAGAACGACTTCTTAGCTTAGAGTATGCTGCTGATATTGCCCTAACCTGTGGCAGCTCACACGGGCCAAGCGGCACTGGACAGATTCGCACTGGCTGTCTGTCTATTCGGGGTTTGCTTCGCGCCCACGAAGAGCAAAGCATTCCTCCAATGTTGACGTTGATAGCCTCCTGCGCTGACCCTTGTAGGAAGCAGCTAAAAGCTCAGGACGCTTTTGCTAACCTTTGCCACTTATGGCACCGGCGCGACCTCACACTTGCCATGAAGGGTACAGTGTACAATGCGGTGGTACGTTCGAACCTACTGTACGGTTGTGAAACCTGACCCTTAGAGCAGCGGACCAGAACAGGCTAGTTACGTTCGACAATCGGTGCCTTCGCTATTAAGCTCACATCTAGTGGGAACACCGAGTTAGCATAAAGCGTGTTCTACGCCTTGTTTATGGCACAGGTAAAAGAAATAAACCGCTCTGCACCACTAGTTTACGCACTAGGCTCCGATGGCTCGGCCACGCGGTACGCACGCCAGCAAACGACTCCCGCGACATGCTTTGTTTAAGCGCCTGGGGGTGGATGGAAGAAGAGGCGGGGATGTCAAGCGCTGACTCGGTCGAGAGAAATGAAGGTCCTCACTTCGAAGCTGGCCTTGGTTGAAGCGTCTCGGCTCCGTGGTTGGGTTCCGAATGACGATGAACCAGTGGCTGCATGCACTTCCTGATATGGCTAGGAGCCGACTTCAGTAGCCTTCGTGCTGTGAGTTGCTTTGTCTCACCCTTCCCTCTTAGTCTCCCCTCCCACCACGATCTCACTATTTAGCCTTATATAATGTTGCATGGTAATTTTTTATGCACATTAGCCGGCTGGTAGCTTATCGGAACGCTGCCCATCCTTTACCGGTAGCTCAGCCGGCTTGCTCCAGTTGCATATTTTTCCTTTTTCTTCTATTTTTTGTTGCACAGCAGCTGCGGTGTTTCCTACCTCTAGCTAACGTGTATAATGATGATGACGATGACTCGATCCTAGTTAGTTTACGCAATGGACGAACAAATGCAAAAAGTATGCCTACCTTCTTTCTTCGCATACCGGTGAGCAGACAAGCATATGTTCAAATGAATAAATGTGTGAGTCGATTTAACCCAGTATTTGCCCTTTGCATATCATGTCTTCGAGTAATTCATAATCTCCAGCCCGGTCAATCTATGGGACCAGTTAAGCAATGCTGCTTGCCCGTTATAATTCCTTGCCCATTGTTAATAGATGTTCAGGATCCATTTGGCTGTTTTTGATGACACGGGCCACAAAGAAACTAAACTGCATTGGATTTGTCTGCCTTAAAGAAGACATATTCGACCGGATAACTGGAAGCCAAAATATACCATTATTTTATTAGGCGCAACTAGCCCTAGATAAGCGCAAGTTATTACATTACTGATTACTTTCAAATGCATAAATATTTACTTACATAATCCTGATAGAATAAATTGATCCGTCAAAATGCACTCTTGACACCAAACGTATAAATAACGGTTGTACTTTTTAGTTGGAAACGTTCAGCACAACTAGATTGAATACTGCTTGTCCCTCGATCAGCATTGACAGGTACGGTAGCTTCAAGCCAAACGAGCTCCAGCATAGAAAACAACACTGAGCTCATCTCACACGGATATGTCCAACACACCCAGGATAAAATAAGTAACGCGGGGGCCACAGCATATTCTGCTTATTTAGGAAAGGTTAAGGTCTTCAGCATAATTAGTTTATTGTAATGGATAATTTCTTGGGGGCATACAAACAACCTGTTTTTGAACTTAATTGTTGTGCAAACATTTATTAAGGGTTGAGTGACGAAAAAACGATTCACTAAATTCACGGCCCTGATGTATTTAAATGCTAAGAAAGATGTAATTTAGCGCGGACTTATGGTAAACTGTGAAGCAAACGCAATTGAACTGAAACAATATAGCTACATTTCGCTCCACTGAAAGTAAGCCTGGGTGGCAAGCCGTTTAGAATAGAAAATACGTATCTGCTTGGACAATCTAAAAGCGATCAGATCAAACATGACATATCTACCCGCTGCGGAGATGAAGGCGCAGCAGTGTATACAAAATCGGGTCAACTAGCACAGTCGCGCCGATAGACAAACGGCCCGGCACAAGGAATACTTCAAAATGCTCGTTCGTTATGGCTGTGCAAAACCAACCATCCCGGAAGCGACAAAAGTTGAGCCACATATGCCGCATCAACGAACGGCGCAATGCGTTGTGTAATACACTAGTGTTTAACGTTCTATACAATCTATAGGAACATATTTAAGAAAGCAACCACCGCATCCAGCGGTTAAGTTGCGACTTCTGTTGTGATTGAAAGTTTAACCCAATAACATGGTAAACTGGTATCTCCGCACGGAAATGATGTTTAACTTTGGACATATTTGAGCAATGTTGCGTCAACTTGTGGTATCTGCGCAAGGCCACGGTAATTGACCAGCTGTATATCAAGCCGCCATAGCGCAATGTGCCCAAACCTGCTTACTGAATAGGAAAACTGAAAGCTTTTTAACTAAAACTGAGCACTTGTTGATAGTACTACATACGATTAGGCACAACGCACTCTTATCAACATCACTTATATCCAGACGGTAACGAATCTGCACTAACTTTCAACTTAATGCTAGCGGAACAACAGTTTAGGAGGAATAATTCAACGCATCACGCACCTTTTGTTCTTCGTAGGGATGTGCTGAAATTAGCTAATTTGGATGCCGGAAACCGCAATCCTAGGCAACCAGGTTTTATGTTTACAAACACAGTTCCGATATCTTTTACAGATTGCTTTGTAGCTGTATGTGCAGATTTGCGCTTCTATAAATAATAGTGAAACTGGCAGTTCCTTTTTAATACTTAAAACAAACGTCGTCGCTTACCAAAAAATGCATTAAACGCTTCGTATTTGTTCTTGCTGCATCTGGCGCAATTTTCTTAACGAAACCTTGGTTCACACTATGAAATGTGGATGGTCCTTACTCTTTTTCTGGCTGTATTTAGTACGCAAGCTAGTACGTCTAAGCGAGGTAGGGTGATTTCTATTTAGTTTGACCAAACCATTCTCGCCGGAAGAAAACCATGCTTGACGCTACTGAGATAATAAAGGCTACACGGATAATAGCTCTATTCCTGGACAGCACGGCATTGTTTTGAGGTATTTGCACAGCTTATGATACCACTCAAGCTAACGACCTGGCAAGCATAGCTGGTTTGAAGCATGAAACGTCCCGGCCTTCAAATGTGGCCGTAATTTACGGTTCATCCCTTTGGAGATTATGAACACACACGTTCTCACATCTTACATTTCGTTGGTTCTGTTCTGGCTTTAAGTCATCACCCGTCCCGCAACGTAAATCTACGCTCGGGATATTTTAAAATCGCTAGGTCTTTCCACGCTCGTGATTCGTGCATTTTCTAACAGTTATATTATCCGAAACAAACAAGCGAATTCACATGCAGTGTAACAATTCTGTTAGTAAACGTCGTTCTGGATGGAGAGCTGCTCTGAGAAGGAAAAACTGAGAGATCTGAGCTACTCAATATTGCTTAGCACAAACATTCACGCGCTCATGGTAAAAATGAATGAAGTACCAATCACTGTTTTCTAAAGTGTTCGCAGCTTGAAATAATTACATTGCAAGAAACTAAGCGCCAGGAAGAAGTGAATGATGCAGTCATATCCGTTGGAGTATTTATTTGCCATCGGGTTGACCGCTAATGCACCTTCTGAAGTAGAGGTAGTGGGGTACTTATTTACGCTAATCAGTCTTGTTGTATAGCAAGAAAATGTGCCTTATGCTTCTTCTCAAAAGTTAACAAATGTTTAGTCACACAATGTAAGCCAAGATGTTTGAATGGCTACTGCGCAATATTGTTGGGTAACACCTAAATGTTTCCCAACTGTCCCAAACCTGAAGCTGGGAAGGTCTATTGTGTATTTACTGCAGCTGTCATAGAACACATCTATTGTGCTCTGTGAATCTTTGGTGGGGTTTCTAATAGATATTACACTACTTTACTTACCGCTTTTAAATAGCGAACTATCGATGCACTGCCCACCAGGTTTAACGCAACCTTGGACCTAGTGCGCGTTAATAACCTGAAGCTGTTGTTTGCATTTAGTCAAGCGTTAATCTTCAGTGCTGATCACTTAACAATCAGGCTTCCACCTGTCATCCATAGCAAGGACAACTGCCAACAAATCACGCGCTGCAACTATCGCAAGGTCAGTTGGAGACAGTGCTCTTCACAAAATCATGACAGACGGAGAAATGCTCACAGCGACGGAATTTAGCTTGTTCTTTGACCCTGATGTATCCAGGTATTTTGATAATTTGACAAGTTATTTAATATTATGTTTTGATATCTGTCACCCTTTGGAACCCAGTTACGTTCGTCCTGACAGGTTTTCCTGCTCACGTGCAGCGGCTACGCCGACGTAAGGAACAAGAGTTTAAAACAAGACGTCACCTCAGTAAGATTCCTCACAGGTCGTATCAAGAAAGGGTTACGCCGTCTTACCCAAGTGTACGTCCCGTCTTTTCTTAGGAACTGCAGTTGTCGTGAACTTTGGAGGATGCTGGAAAGGCTTAGCGGCGTTAGTCGACGTTTGTCCTAATTTGCTGTAGACGTGGAGAAGTTGAATCAAGCGTTCTGCAATTGTAATACTACTAAAGGTCCAGAGTCTTTCTTTGCCCAGGTGCTGAGGTCTATTGAACTACTGCCGCAAGTTGACCGTGCAACTGTAAATAGTCTACTAAAACACCCACGGTCCGGTAGAGCTAGTGGGCCGGACATGCTATCTCCTATCTTACTCAAAGGATGTGCGGATTGTTGGCAACCACTGTTGCGACTATATACACAATGTGTATGTAGCGATGCAAATTAGCGGAATGCAAGCTAAGTGTCAACATTACACCAGTGCCGAAAAAATGGCCCAACAAATATTGACCTGAGGTGTGCACTTCCGCTATTTTGTAGGTTCTGAAGAAAACACTCTCAAAATGCTGCCGTCCCGAACTTCGTGGTCTACTCTAGACGCTGTCGCATACCTATACATGCTGTACTGACATGTCTTGACAACAGGACGTCTTCTTGACTACAGAAATGCATTCGCCTATGTAAACCTCAGAGCGCTGCCAGTTGATCTACTTACTAGAGAAATGGATCTCTCCATTGTCTAGGTAGGAAGTGTTTATTTTGCTGAACGCACTCAGGTCATCCTACTCAGTAGCAGAGGTTTGTTTCCACTGATCATCAACGTTAGTTGCCTTACAAAGAGCTATCCCGTTGCCTTTTCCTGCTTACGTCAGCTCCATGAGTTGGCGCTGGTAAAATATGTGGACGATATTGTCCTGGGCATCAATCACCAAAGTGCCGATCGTTTATTCAGACTACAAGCGCTTTGGAACGACCTTAATGGCCGGTCTAAATCCCGTAACTTGTCTCTTAAGGCTTCAGTGCTATGACATTGTCTTTTCCTCACACAAAGGAACCAGGTACGAGGCGCTTCTAAAATTTGCAACACGTTACATTTTGTTGGCGACGGATTACGGTCACCCATACCAGTAAAATATCTGGGTGGGACTTTGAGTTAAAATTCCTTTGGAACGCTTTAATTAAATAAAGCTTTTACAAAACTCAGCAGGATGTCAATCTATGCCTCTCGGACCAAAGCCTCATGCGTTCCTCGTGCGTTGAGGATTCGCTTTGTCACTGCTTGCGTTCTTCTCTACTGAACGTACTGCTTAGCTGTGACTTTACTCGGTTGATTGACTAAGCACTTTAAGTTAGTTGTCAGCTCATTAAAGCACTTAGCTTGATGTAGTGGTGTTCCGATATCTACGTTCACCAACATATTTATTTATATACACGTCGGTTCGTGTAAAATCCTGGCCTTTAAGAAACTGACCAATAAAAGTCATCCGCCACAAACTGACATATGAATGTTTACCAACTTCATTTACTAAACAGCAGGGCAACCTTATCTGTGCCCACGCAAAAGCTTACCGCTCAACAGTCATTCCTTACAACTGCAACTTTCGTGAGGCTCAACTCTGTCATCCTTAAATTAACAAGTAGACTTACAACTTGAGTCCGTTTTCGTGTACTTATCTACAGGTTCTTTGCCGTATTTCTCTGCCAATGCTTTGCTTTTTAGGCACGTTGTCAAGATCATGTGTGTTGTAGCTAAATATTCTCACATGCAAGGTGCATAAAGCAATTTCTTGACTTGAAATGACGCTGCTTTAAGCCATCCGTATGAATTATTATTGCTTGCGCGGGACGTCAGCTTGTTTGAAATGCATTAGTTCCCGACTATCGCCACAATCAAGTATGCAGACATGTCCGCCTGCATCAGCATAAGCAGACCAGAACAAAAGTATTTAGACCTGACTAATGTTTAAACATATATCAGACATAATTTTACATCAGACGTTATTAAAAGGCGTGCAGCCGTAATTCGGAAGCATTAGCGACGACAGAACAGGGTGGTATTCCTTTAGCTCTACCTAAGATGACAAGATGGTTGTCCCTCCGAAACAGATGCACTGCAGATTAACCGCCCAAAGTATTCCGTAAACACACATTTCCCCCGCATAGTAGGTCGATAAATTAGAATCAGTTTATTTTGTCTAAATCCCTGGAGCAGTCACCTGAGGTCTCAGCGAAAAATATTCTACGGTTTGATCACCTGGCCCTTCGCTGCTTTAATAAAGAAACTCAGCAAACAAATACAAGAACAAGGGTAAGCTTTTAGGATGCGTCAGCTACGACGATTTTACCACAGAGCATTTGACATTACAAAAATCAGGAAGGAAAATTAGGTTTTCGGTCGGAAATCTAACCCAGCTGCGCACTTACAAACTGACCACCGACGAGAAAAAGGATTAGTGTTAGCTAAGCAAGCAACCCATCCGGATGTTCCTTTCATGCAACCCTCAATATCGTCAATGTTCTACGCCATAGTCACAGCTCGTAGCGATACAGCTGACGACCCACGTAAAGTATGCGAAGTGTTCACATGTTACCCCAAAGGGTTTGAATGCATGAAAGTGGCTTCCAGCACTGAGCTTCGCATTTCCACCCGCTGGTCAGGGTGTATGGTGAAGTTGACTTAAATGTATCTGTTTCGATATTTTGCTAAGTAGGCCATTTTGGATCACGGTTAAACGCAGATCCACCTAACTAAATTAACACACCGCTTGAGCTCCTTACCATGAGCCGCCTAAAGCTGCTCCCAATACGTACGCAAAGGACTAATAACTTCTGCTATGGAAGACTTTCTTAAAGCGGTGCCACGAGGGTTACTACTTGCAAGAAGTCAACACGCTACCTAATCAAGCGCACACTTATTATATTGTGATTAATGGAAAGGTTATTGAACCAGGTATTAATAGACTTCATGCATGGAAGGGACCACGTAAACAAGTTGCGGCACAGACTTCTTAGTAGCTAACGACGCCTGGCCTTACAGTTTGAGTACCTAAAATTGCCACTAAAGTAATTGCTTCAGGTCTGTCAGTAACGTTGCTCTAACCCGATTTACAAAAGCGGTTGACAGGGCTTCCTATTTGCGCTCATTCCATAAGATCAAGGCTCATAGAGTAGACAGTCCTGTACTAAACCAGTTGGAAAGCATTCAAACCGGCTGCCCACAGCCAGTGGAAGCTTTATCTTTTGTAAGCGTTTATACAATGTGAAGTAGTGTATTTTAATTATGTGAATGACATTTGTAACAGACTATGACATGACTGCCCTTTTTATAACCAGACAATATAAATTTCGGTTGTCTTTTCCCATAAACTGCCATAATATCCGCAGTGCCGGAAAGCTGAGAAAACATGAAGACCCAAGATTACGGTGACGGCAAACTCAAACGAAATTCTCAAAAGAAAAAGTGAGTAGCTCGATGTACTAGTGTCTTATACTTGCCCGCATACCAACGTTAAACGGCAATCCCATCCAAGTTAAGTTAATCGAAACTAGGTAAGATATTTTTGTTATTCCATGCGGCAACGTTTTAGAGCGTCTATTTTAAAACGCAATGGAAAAACCACGAGCCCTTCACATAATCCGACACGTAAACGCAGCCGAGTCACCATCGACACTTTACTGCTTTTATCTGCGCCCGTACTTAGAGTACAGCACATTTTATGCAGAAACTTGCGCAGTTTGGATTGCGTACTGCTAGTAAAAGCCGTGATTGTTTAGCAAAATTCTGGTCCGCAAAGCAGGCGTTTAGTTACAGGGATAGTTGTGGTCAGCGCTAACTTTGGTTTCCAAGAGAGAGACGCATTGACCTAGAGTAATGCTTACCGCATAGCGTGTAACGGTATATAAGGACATTTCCGGCTTAAGCCTGAGAAACAGATTAGGGCTTATGCATGGAAACAGGTGCTGACGCATTACTCCTCTGAGAGCGAGGAAGGAACTATATCCATGTTCCTTCCTAGTTGTTTATCTAAATAGTTAGAACAAGTTAGCTTCAGACTGCTGGAAACTCATAATCCGCAGGCTTTTGGTAAAGAATTGCAAAATCTGTGACTCATATACAATATTAAACTTCGCTTCTACCTTAGTGATCTGGACACTCGCATATTCGAGTGTTACTCGGATAGCGCATAGACCGCGACCCTGTCCACCCATTTGCGTATGGTGACTGTTTGACAAACCTAACCACATAAGTCATACTGCTTCTCCTCATTATCAAGTTAAGTAAATTCTACATTAATCACTAAGCACACATGGTTAATTATGTACAGCCGTGGACAAGGTTAGCTCTAATACTTCTAAGTGCTTTTGACTGTTTTGCTTATATTTACAGGACCGAAAGGAACGGTACACGCCACCTTATGGCGAAGGGGTTGACACGAAACCAAAGGTTAGCCCTAATGATTGGCTTACTTTAACAGCTCTTTTGTTTGCGACCCAGATAAGCGGCTCAGTGTCTTAGATTTAAGTAATTGAGCGACCGTTACGCATATAGATACTTGTGACACCATCCTAGAGTAATACGTCATTTCCACATGTTGCTTTACTCTTATAGCCACTGTTCATTGGAAGTCAGCAAAGCTGATCGTCTACCTTCACCTCTATTCTACACCTTCGGTTGAGTCTTTACCTTTTAACTTGTTTGACCTGGTGCACCGTAAACTCATTAGACTAACAGTTCTCAAAACTCGACGGTTGTGCGCATACCGCTTGTGTCAACTCAAACATTAACCCTTATTTCCGGACGGTTTTGTATATTGCGTAGCATTTGGCGTAGTATTGAAAAAACATACTTTGTCTCCGCATTTCAGTTTTAACCTCTAAATGTTGTTCAGTTACATTTGGAGAACAGACAAAATACGTGCCTTGTGAGTATTTGATCAGCTACTCTTCGCAGGCGTTTAACTTCAACATGATGCCATAATTATGTATACCCTATTAAATGTGCTTGAAGTGTTACTTCGTAATATTAGCAAAACTCTTGCCGACAGCAGCAAAATTCTAACGGAATCCATACATTTATTCCTTTGTTTATCCTAACTTTCTTTTATCACTTTCAAAACAGTTCAACTCGGGGCACTGTGAATTTCTTTAGTTGCACAACCGTTGAGTTACGGCTATTATAGGCCCACCAAAAGATCTAAGGCACGCAGTGGAAGTCGGCCGTGTGGGTGCATCACTGCTAGAAGTAATAATAGGAGCGATGATGAGAATAATAGGAAAGATCCAAAGCTGATTTAGAGGATATTTTTGACCTAAACGTACTTTCATGTGCATTCAAAAAACCGGTAAATATTAGTTATTACTCATTGCCGTTTTGGGAAGCTTACATATCGGCTACACAAATTCTGTTGGTTTTAACGTCCGTTGCTAATCCGGAAATAAACTAACACCCATCGGCAAAGTAAATATTTTTAAAGCCGTTTTTAAACCAAGGTATTGTACACCGATTTACCCTCCCCTAGTTTCAAACCCGTCAGGAATTATAACTTAGGCATTCACCAATCACCACTGGGAACACTAGTGCATTGAACGTAAAAGACATTAGAAAATTATTACTGTCATATTTGCCGTCTTAAAATTCACCATTTCATCATACTTCAGGCTACAACTGCAGACATATACCGCTTCTCCTCCTGGATTATTTGAAGACCTTTGTAAGAGTGGATAGGTCAATGTTGCTAAATCTGCTATCCGGAAATGTAGTCCATCCTGGTTTGTGTAAGCTATTATGTGACTATCTAAAAGCTTTTGCTCATTGCGCCAAGTTGAAAGGTAAAAGCTCCTCTGTCCTGCATGTCCACTGTGGGGTTACACAAGAAGCGATCCTATCAGCTTTTCTATTTTCCTCGTAAGTTGAACAACGCCCTACACGAACCACCCTTATAGGGTGCCAATATGCTGCTTATGTTGCACTGCGATGTATGGCCTTCACTAACCGGGATTTATCCTCACTGCAAGGTGGGTTAGAAGATCCGGTGGAAAGCTTTTTCTCCAACTCACTTACGCTTATTGCTTCTAACCGCAACGATGTAAAATGTTCTTTTTCCTTGGCGATAAATTGCATCCTCATATAGTTCTCCTCCACACTCACTGTGACGGTAACTCCCATAATTGGCACTTCCATCGCCAAGTATCTAGGCGTCATTTTGTTCCAAAACCTTTCATTTCCCACGTAAGTCTGTACCAGGTGTCAAGGAGTCGGCAAACTTTCGTTTTATGCTTTCAGACAAGGTTATTTCAGTACTTTATGCTTTAATATTTAGCTATATAAACTTTCATTATTTCCCATTATACTGCACTCCTTACATATTTTTTGGACAACTTCAGCAAGACACGTTTTCGGTGCGCTCCGTAAAACACATTCCTAAATGCAGTGGATTGTCTAGAGCTGCTTTAGTTGATTTGAGCATTTCTAGACATCTTGCTGCCTGTAATGATCATTCGTCTATGATCTAACAGATCTATTTCATTCACCAGTTCTCATTGCAAAACGCTTGCTTTCTCCTCTACTGTTCCGAAATTTATATTTTATCCGCCCGCACGTCTCTCTCTGACGTTTGCTAGTTAACACCGCAACAATCGCTAACACGCTGTGCTAGCGGTTGTTTAATTACCAGTCCTGTCACTCTCCCAGTTTTGTCCCCAAGTATGTATGTTGATATTATTTTTCAGGTGTCCGCAGTGGTGGTATAAATGCTGAAACTAAACCCATTAGGATACATAAAATTTATTTTGACTACTTGGCTTGAGATTGTCACGAAGGTCAATCATATGTCAGAGCGCATAATACACTTCGGCCAGTTAAACAAGCATCAATTCGACCCAGAGCCTGCCAGTATTCTCGGAGGGGCTAAAAGCCGGCAAGTACTTAAGTTAATTGAAGCTTGGTAATCAAAACAGAACTCGATCAATAGGCACATGGACACTGAAGTCGCTTACGGGGCACTGCGAATCAGGCTCCTGGCGCAGCACTGACGATGTTGCCTAGTCAGGCAACGAAACGTCCGCACAACGCTCACTCAGCTCGGTAAACAGCTCGAAACCCACAAGCAAGACGCTGTGACCACTCCTTCACCTTTAGTTGACTACCTGTGCGAAGTGTATACCTTGCCTAGCTAAAGTGGCTACCATACCCTGTGCGCATGAGCTCATTTTGTTGTATACTATTCTACTGCTGCTTATTACTATTATTTATTATTTTGTCTGACGGGCTAAAACAGCTCTGTCAGCGACAACGCCAACGAGAAAACTGGCGTGAGGACAAAGCCCTATCCACCATCACTGGCCTAGGGTACATCGCTAGAATCTGCGGCAGATTTGTAAAAAACGTGGGCCACGAAATGCGTAAATAAATGCAAGGTATTACGTCGCAAGACCTGTGGCACATTAGGTACTTAAGGAATAGTTTACCTATAAGATTCAGGGTCATTTAAGCCTAAGTTCTTCAGCCTACAACGTATTTGAGTATTCATACGATTGTACTACGTTTGCTGGCTCATATTTGCTTGCTTTTAGCAATAGACTTGTTTAGAATTTTAAATATATTTGCACTCTCATGTAAAACAGGTGCGATATCTTTGCAGGAATGTAGTCAAATGTGTGTCTATACATTACTTTGAAACATAAAATCATGGAAAGATAACATAATTGTATATTATGTATGCACCAGCACTCAAATCGTGTACCTAACTATTTGAACACATGCGGGAGCAGCTTTTAGCCGTAGTCTGGAATTGTGCCTTAAAAATAGTTAGACTTTTATTTATATCAATATAGACAATGAGGAAGCAAGATGCAAGCGTCGAAGGGAATAAGGCTGTGCCCCTCTACTTTGGCGTACGCGGCCTGAGAGACAGCTGCGCTCAGGGGGCAAAAATTTTGCTTTACCTTCAAGGACTAGTTTGCCAGTAAAATAGTAACTTAACCATGGCTGCGATGCCTATATTATCCATGTAATGTGGTGTGTAGCAAACAGAGCGGCTAACGGCCTTTGGCACGACAGATCGAGGTTGACCATTCAAAGTACCGCGTAAGGATGTACGACGGGTTGATAGTAGATTGTAATGCGATACTTTCATCTATTAGTAGCGGATGTCTGAAGAACTCGAACCAGTTAAATACGCAGCAGCCTTGGCCGACAGCTTGATTACCTGTCTGACAAGTTTGATTGCAAAACCTAGGGAAGCGCCACTAGCAATAAAGTTACGTTTAACAGACGTGTCAAATACCGGTGGAAGATTAGGCGATGAAACCTACTGATGTACCGTACGCGGTGACTTTCAAGCTGACTAATTTCGAAAAGCACAAGTTAATGGCTTACGGTCGGTAAAAATGGCAAGACGGCCGTCCACGATAACACAATGGAAGCGTCTGAAGCTCAGGTAAACATCAAGCAGATCCCGAGTGAATGTGCTAAAGTTGCTTTAATTTGCTTTTAAGCGTCTCGTGTAAAAAGCGGTTGGCTTCCGACAATCTTCTATATATTTTCGAATGACAGCGCTAACGAACAGTCGGTTGTGTCGGTGGCAAGATTAAGCATAAAAATTAGGTAACATGGCAGAGGCAGTTAAGTCACTTTACTAGCAGTAGAAACTTCCGGAAGTGCAGCAGTGAGTTCCAAGTTAACGAATTGTGACCACAAATAAAATTAGTCACTAAGCCAAGTCAATCGGCGCACCGAGCTGGAAACCATTAAGAGTAATTGATAATTCCATTTTAATCGGAAAGTAGCAGTGACCGTGCTTTTTGGTGAAGAAACTCCAAGATAGCTTGGCGTCTACCTACAAGGGCCTTGCGCCATGCTGATCTTTGCGATAACCAAGGTAGTTTTCGAAGGCTTGCTGAAAAGCACACCTATCGGAATTGATGGCAACCTTATTGGATAACAGTCCATGGGTGTTGCCGTTACTTGACGCTGTTCTGTATTAATTTTTCGCTGTCTGGATGAAACACAACAGAGATTTTCTTATTGTTGTAAAATGCCAGCCAGTTAAAACCGACAGTTTAGTGTATTGCAACGGATACATCCTATAATAGGAGTTGTCTACTTACTACAACATCTGGCGCCGTGGACCCCAAGTAGGAAGTTTTTCATTAATACAGTCATTCCTTTAGACTGATTGCAGTAGGTAACCAACTTTGGATGCGTACTGCCTTTGAAAAACTATTTCCAAAACTAATTGGATTTTAGCAGCGATTTCTATTCTGCACTTTATGATGAAGCTAAACGGAAGTTGTTTCAGCATTTACTTGAAAATGAAAGACAGCTGCAGTTTGATGTAAAAGGCATGCAAGGATGCAACTCAGTTTGTGACGTTGTAAGACTGCTTCCTCGTGCTTGGGGTTACCTAATGAACCACGTTACCGCCTGCTACGATTTATCACACCTGCAGCAAGCAACAGTTAAACTTGAAGAAATTAATCGCCCGGATAAGCCGTGCAGTCCGACCGTGTTTATGCATTTATGCCTCAGCAACAATCAAATGCCCTTTGTTCATTTAGCAGTTGATTTCTGGAATTGCTGCTAAGTGTATAGTCGCAGCGTTGCTTTGGTCAGTAGTGTGCACTGTAATGTGTGATCAACTATATGAGTCAGCAAACATGAGGAAGGAAATTCATCGAAAGTAAAACAGCTGTTTGACCCAATTAGCCGATGCAACAAATGTCATTTCCGTAAAAGTACTAGAAAATAAACCGCCATGCTGCAACTGTGAAAATTCTTCGCCTAACGCTAAAACTGCCCTATGTTCCACATACGACTTCGCCAGCAACAGCTGCGTAGAAATTCTGCGTTAAGACAGCGGTTGTTGGCCGCGGGCCACCTCAATATTCCGCAATGATGCCACATCTAAAACCATGTCACTTATGCTTTCTTTCACCGTTAAGGCTAGCATCTCAAGTGGTCTAAACTTAACGGTTGTCTAACCAAAGCTTCCCTTCATTGATAGCCTACTGTGATGTCTTACTAAGCATGGGTTGTTGTTTAAAATATGGCCAGAGATTCCTTTTCCAATTCCTATTTTACCGTTTTAAGTTTACGAATTTCACCTAGTGCTGCATATATCGCAACCTATTTCGTATTGCATTTGCAGTAGAAATACGCTTCCCTTATTGAGAGGCATTACACTACTATTGCAGCAAGTTGGAAATGCAAATGTCGAACTTTACAGTTTTTAAACAACCGCCGACATAGCTTAGAAGAAATCTCATGGTAGCTTCACAAGTTGTAGCAGCTTTTGACCGCAGGCTTGTTTTTCTGCCAGCATAACATACGGGCTTGAAGGTTTTCCTATACAATTTCAACAGCTAACTGACCAGTTCATGTGGCGTGGAATGTATTTAGTTGAAGCAGCATGTAAAACACGTTGCCGTTGTTTAACCGTGGCCCAATCCGCCAATAAAACCAAAAGGTTTCTCAGGGACCCTGCAAAAGACGCCAGCAAATAATTTTATTGAACCCATCGACTGCCTGGAACGAGTGAACCTAGTGAGTTGTGTCAAGCAAATACATCATGGTCAGGGTATGCAGCGGCTTGCTTGGGCTAAATATGCAGATCTTCGTACAGCGATTTGTTACCCTCCAACACATAATATACTGTGCACTTTTCTGGTGTGATCACTTTTCCAGGCAAGATTTTAAATAGTTCGTTCTTCCATATGCTGCTGATCGATACTTTGAAGCTTTCAAACGACTTCCATGCTTTTGATAGCTTATTTCATTACAGTGTTGCTAATGGGATTGACAAATGCGCCTACTGTCTGACCGATGTTTGTGACCCATTTCTTCTTTTGTATTGAGGGACAAGTTGCATACGTTTATGATACTTGCGTTTTCCTCGAGTTGCAAGAGAAGCATGACTACGAAGTACACAACGTCCTTCTGCGTCTTAGTAATCTAGGCTTGCTTCTGAACGCACAACTTGTAAATTCAGTTCCACTAAGATAAAATTTCTGCTACACCTCATCTCCTACCTCCGAACTTGCTCAAGCATTGAAAGCAAACTGACGATTGCAGAAGTCCCAAGGCTCAAGAACGTGACGGAATTAAATTTTTGTTCGATAATATGCTGACACTAGTTGCAATAATTTCGTTTTGCCAACCGTACAGATCTGGTAAATCAATAAATAAATGGTATATTCTCTGTAAAACGAGACACAAAGAGCGATCGTGGTTCGTTTGGGGAAGCGGTCAACGAATACTCTGAAAAGATGAGCGGGAACTGCTTCATTAGTCAACCTGTTTGATACATCACACTACACGTTTGTGTTGACCGCATATCTGAGGTTTTTGGCGGTGCCGTCCTCACAACCATAAAACGGAGAGGAGCGTCTTGTTGCTTGCGCATCTTTTGATTTTTCGGATAATGTGCGCCATCCTACAATTATGAGGAAAGGGCTGATGCTTCAGTGCGTTTTTGATAAATGGCATCTTTTACTGTTCGCACTTTGTTAACTTCTAGTAACTGCTCATTTCGCCATTCATGTCCTCAGCTCCGGATCTATAGAAACGCGTGCCATGCAAATTGATGGCTAGTATGTTTGCTTCCTTCAGTACAAGCATTAGATTTTACACTGGCCGAACTTGCAAACCCAAATAGCTTATAGATTATAGCGTTTAACCTTGGAACTAGAAAATGACAATGAATGACTCCGTAAGGCAGCAGAAATTTCCCGCTTTTGCTTCGACATAACTGCCTTGACGGTTTAAGAATTAGAAAAAGAAAATGTAACCGGCCCGTCATTGTGTCAATACATCTCGTATGTGTAACGGAGGTGGCCCAATAACAAAGATGTTCCGGCTGGTTTATCAATAGCACGTAATTTGGGAAGAACTCCTAATGCTGTCTGCTTTGTTGACGCGGGGGTTTTTGTTCGGAACGCCACGTCTGTTGGTAAACAAAATACTCGCTTTTGCTCAGAATGGATCTCTGGGTATCGCTCAAACCAAAAGATGAGGCGCACTCTGGCTTTGTTATCAGCAAATGGCGTCTAGCTTTGAGACGTTTGTGCTAAACACTGACACTGGAAGTAAAGCCAATAAAAGTTATCCAGCGTTCTTTTTCTCGATAAAGCTTACAACTGACCTAATATAGCCGTGGGCTAATGTCGCTACTAATATTGTGGGTCCTTACGCCACCAGTCTTACGAATAAGCGCATTCTATCTAGGACATGCTGTTTTACAGGTGTTTTGATGTTCACATGTGCATTCAAGTGGCTACTGCGACTGTGCTACGCTGGAGCGAACAATTATTCAGGGGTTTTGGACTACCGGAAAAAATAAGCACAAATAATGCATTACAGTTTTATAGCCACAACTTTGTAGCATTTTTTAAGGCCAAAACTAAACCGCTCCGGTTCTGTGCCATAAAATCCTGCGGCCAAACATATGATCAAGCAACTAAAACGCGCTTTTAATGAAGCCGAAAACGCCGGCCAACTAATAGAGTATTAATAGGAATATGTCGTAACTGCAATAAACACGCCGCAAATTACCTGTCATCTCTGAGACGTGTTGCTAGTTTAATTAGCGCCCACTAACAAAACAAACGCCGGTTTGTCAAATCCTAGCAGCACGGGGCATGGGGTTGCGTTGAAAATACGAGCTAATCCAGGACGCCACCTAGCGCTATTAATACAGATGTAAATCGCGTACAGACTTATTCCCAGGACCTGACGATTGGGAAATGCCAAAATACTAATGCTTGTCGGGTACAGTCGGCCCAAAATCCAGCTAAGTGGTCTCAAAAAAATAAGATTGAACACAAAGTTGTTTCAGAGCCACCGCGTAGACAGCTTTGTCAGTCCGACAACACTTCCAGGCTTGTTGGTTGATACCAACCTGCTTAACGCGACTTACGTTTACAGGAGAATAGTTGTTGTGCCTACTTCTTTATGATGTTTTGTACTCCCTATTCATTTGCTGGTTGAAATAGAGCAAATTATTGTTCTTCTTTTGTGCAATATACCGGACTATTAAAACCAATAATTCAGTGTTATGACTTCTACGGCCCAGTTCGGTACCGCTGCGTACTAATTTTTCTGTTCCACTTTTGCTTTAACTTCAAAGGAAAACAGTTTTGTGGTGCTCCGGACAAGCTTTCTCAGTTGAGCCTGCTACATAGTTATCGTCGGTTTACGGAGAGACCAACCGAAGCCACGAGAAGCGAAATATTTAAGTTGCTGGAAGGTAAATGTTACCTTGCGCATCAGACACGGAAGTTGTGGAAAACTGAATAAAGCAAAACGGGTCCTGGCTGCATCTGAAGGTATTTTCCGTTCGGCTTGTGTGATAAGCACGCACTAGATCAATCTTTTAGTCCACAAGGTTTATATGCACCCTAAATGTGAAGCGTGGGGTACCATGATGTAACAGTGACTTTGCTAACGACTCAGCAGTAAAACAATGACGCCAGCCTCGTAATTTATCAGGCAATATGTAGTGTGGCGATGCCCATGTACACCTTGCAGGTTTAAAGGTACACAGTTTAGCGGATATGCCCGAATTCGGATCTAATAATTTGAAACTTGTCGAGTGTAAATATAATGCGCTTTGCCAAGACGAGTGATTCTTTTGTAAAAACAGGAGATTTAGTGGAAAAGGCTGTGGAAACCATCAAACTGTTTGTGCTAACAGCTTACGTGAAGCTATCAATGAGCGGCTGCCAAACAAGTGACCAGACTTTATGTGTAACATAATTTGCAATTGCATCCATGTTTATCTCTGAAAATGTATTGATGAAATGTCATGGAAAAGTTGTACCATTATTTGATCTGTTCTTTATAGAGAACAGCTTCTCGCATAGTCGAGGAATATACAATTTATTTATTTATTTATTTAGATCGAGCGACGGATTTTTCTGAGCCAGAGAGTTGCCTCTTAAAAGCATGTCCGCCGCTACGTTATCCGTAAGAGACGGGTGTTGGAAGTCCGAAGAAACGGAGACACAAAATCTAGGTGACGAACTACACGCCGAGATTGTCGGTAGGAATGGCTCCGAAAGGCGTAGTCGAGTGCGTTTTGAGCTGTAGAGATCATAACACGATTACCTTTGAGAGCGTGAAGAAAATGGCAAACGACGGAGTATACGGCGATTAACTCGGAAGCAAATGTGCTGTATGTCGACTCAACAGTCTGAAGTTGTTGGGAGAAGGACGCTAGCGTTTGCCAAGTACCTTGAGAAAACTACTGTAGAACAGCGCCGATTGCGTTTTCCGAGGCGGGGACGGCTGAACTGATTGGCACATTCTAGTCGAAGTGATGAAGCATGAATACGGAAGCGTGTGCTGCTTTGCTAACTTCGGATGCTTTTCATGCTTCAGGCATAAGATCAACTTTACCGTTGTTCCGCCCGCGCAGAGGATCGGTGAGCGGTTGCATAAGCTCGGTGCAGCGTGGCAGTAATCTACGATAGTAGTTGACCAAGTCGTTGAGGCGTCGATGGCGGCAAGAACTTTGGATGAGGGAAATCGCGGATTGCCTGGACTCTGTGCTGCGTAGGGCGAATGTGCTCGGGATCAAGTTGGTGTCAGAGGAAGTCAATGCTCGACTTCAGGAAAATGCACTTATGGTGATTGCCAGTGACGTTGTGCGTCTTCAGCCGTTCGAACAGTGGTCGTACATGTGTTCAGTTTTCCTCTTTCGAAGAACTGGCCACCAGGCTGACGTAGACGTACGGGTAGAGGAAGTCGAGTCCACGTACGACGAAGTCGATGAAGCGTTGAAAGGTCAGTCCTGCGTTGCGCAGAATGAATGGTATTCGTAGAAAGGCGAATGATTCAAATAACGATATACCGGCGGTTTTCGGTATGTCCCCGTCGGCGGTCGCGATCAAATGATAAGTTTGCACTTGATCATGTTTTAAGCACACGCAAGCGCCATGAAGACTGGCTGTAATATACTGTATGTGAAAGATAGGATAACGAAATGGAATTGTAACGTGGTTGAGGGCGCGGTACTCGCCATGTGATCGCCAGTCTCCTGATTTTTCGTGACCGTGTGAAGGGGTAAAGATCAAGGGCTGCTAGATAAATGGGGCACTCCCAACTTCGAGCAATACTCGAAAGACGCACGTGCGAGTTTACGTTTGTCCAGAATCAGTCACCGGGCTTCGGCGGAGAGGGGCTGACCTTGGTAACTATGTGATTAGGCGTACCTGCAGCTGCAGTTGCCAGAGACGATGTAGGTCGGAAGACTTTAGGAATACGCACAAGTAGCTCGTTGCCGGCCGGCGTGTTGCTAGTGGCGTACGCCAGACTCATTGATGCTACATCACTGGATATTCCAGCGACGGAGAGTTTCGTTGACAGATCGATGAAAGGCTGTCGTTTAGCACAGACGAACAAGTCGAAGTGCTGAAGAAAATCCATCCCGTTAATTGGCTTTTGGACTTCAGCAGCAAGTAATGCCTATCAAAACATCGTCGCGGGTTAATGTTAAGCGTGCGCAACCGCTGACCGTAGACGCGGATGCTGGTGCCGTGGGCTGTGCTTAGAGAAATAGTCAACTTGCTGGTTGCGTCCTCGGGATCACGTGGAAGGACGCTGACTTCTGCACCAGTGTCGTGGAGCTAGCAAACTGCTGTTTGTCGATAGGGGAAAAAGAATTGGTGACTATGTGGACCAGCAACATCTTTAGCCTATACGTAGTGGTCAGCCCGTTTCCCTGCGCGTTAAGTTTAAAGAAACACAGAGGGCGGCAAAACTTGGCCTGCGGGCCAAATCGCTTTTGATACCAGCAGTAAGAAGACAGTCGGAGCGGTAAGTTCGACGGTGTTTTTGACCGAAATGGATGTCGACCGTTTGAAGCCCGACATTGGCAGGTGCTTCCAGAAGTTGCGAGATCGGTTAACCTTTTGGTAAACGTTGCAACCTGTGCTTTTTATTTCGGAGAAAAGGTCTTTCGGCGTAGATGGAACATGCGCAATCTGGCCGTAGGCTTCCCAAATGTGGTCCCCAATATCGGCCATCAGCGTCAGGGTTGCGCCAACATTTACGCAGAGAATATTGCAGATTGCATGTCGCAATCTACGCAGTTACATTTCCTTAGGAATTATTTCGTCCACCATGTAGGGTTTGACTAAACTTTGCATATTTCGAATCAGCTGCAATGGTTTTAGGTCACCCAACTCCGTTTCGCTCAGAAGTTTTGTGATAGGTTGAAGATCTAAAAGACCTGTTCTTTTAAGAACCGTCGCTTTAATTTTCTCATAAGTTATTCTCTCTGCCGGCATCTCAAGGATATCGTTGATATCATGGGCGACGTGCGGAGTAAGCGCGGAGACGACGTGGATGTATTTGATTTGTTCAGATCTAATGCCGCGAAGTTAGAGAGGTGCCTCTGGGTGAGCAACCCAATGTTAAGCATTGCTTTGGCCTAAGATAGTGTGGTGATTGTTACTTTTTCAACACGGTCGTCGAGAACTGGGTGACATCTATCCATAGCAGAAAAGGGATACATTTATCGATAAAGATCCCGAAATATGGGCACTAAAGAGGAAAATGGATGGGTATACCGCAAAACTAAACGAACTTGGAAAGAATAATTAGTGTGGTCTACAACAGTTATTGCAACTACGTTCGGTCAATATATGTCAGGTTCGTCCTGTCTCAAGGAATGTTTGGAGAAAGATGGATATATTAATAATACATTTATGGTCAAGAAGCATAATCACGCGCGCAGAATGCACTGTAAAACGTTTCTAGCTGGTGGACGCTTTAGTCGCCAGCCGAGACGCAGCAAACCCTGTTTGAAGAGGAAAAGCCGGAAGCACACAAACTCAATTTGTCTAGATGACGCAAAACTGCGTAGTCACTGTGTAAACAGGCAGGCATCCTAAGTTGTTTTTGTACAGAAGAACATTATATTTTAATTATGTTTTACACAGACAAACAGGACATTCTCCAGGTCATTACATAGGCTTACGAAATATATCTTGTCATATAGCGGATAGGAATCCTGGGTACTATAGCGCTGCGGCCTGTGAAGACAGCAGTCTACTATGTCTTTCCATCTAATACTAAAGCTACAGCACCCGACAAACTCTGCAAAAACGTTGAAGCTTTAGAATGGCGAAACGGACGTTGGCAAATATATTCCTCTTATCAAAAAGCTAACGTAATGCTCCACAAATGTCCTATACCTAATGTGACCCTAACGTTATGCAACAACCTAATCTAACAGAACGCCATGGAACCAGATGTTGGCTTGAATTACTATACGCGTTTCTACATTCCAGTGCAATTTCAGCTTTAAGTAAACAATAAGGGCAAATTACCTCCTTATATACACATTAGCATGTGCACCGTCAGTACTAGCTTGGTACATTAGAAGCGTAACATGCTCCTCCATCTGGACTACTACTGCTTTCTTTGCAGGAACCTAAGGAATTCAGGCAACAACCCGCTTGAAAAGCGCAACGGCGCTTTACAAAGTTGCTGCGTCCGCCGTAGTAAGCAGGTAGCTACCGACAAACCTGTGGTCACTTTTAACTTCAAGCTTTTGTCAAAGAGGTATTATCCTTACCCTGTATTACTTGCGCAAGAAAATGTTTGAGGTTGCACAATCATCTCACTTATCCTGAAATAAACAGTGCGTCTAAATTTATTCCGAAATAGGAGCATCTCTATACTTCGCTGTGGGTGAAGTAAGACCGGTTGCCTTTCTTGTTTTATAAGTTAAGTGGTGACACAAGTAGCCTTGCAGACTAGGAGAAATTCTTAACCCATTGGATTCAGGACGGGAATTTAAAGGTTGAATACAGTGAAAACATACAACTTAACTTAAACATTTGCAGCTCATAGAACTTCTTCACGTCTGGCTGCATTATACCATAAGCGACGCTTAACTTTGTAGCATGTAAAGGCAGGATGGAAGACACCAAACAAACAGTCTCCAGGCCCGTTTTAGTCTTATCAATGTGGCTGGTTAAAATTCATTTGCAGTGTGGCCCGTAAATTAGTCGTTGGTCACCTATTGTTTACAAACTAGCAGGAAAGGGAATAACTTTCACAACATTTAATTAATATTGACCTGCTTCTTCTTCCTCAGGCACTTATATCCGAAAGCTACAGTGCGAGCATGGTAAGTGCTGAGGAGTATTTAAAAACTAACAGCCAATCCGTGTCCCATTTCCTACGTCTGAATATATTTAATGGGTGGTTAGCACACAGGTGAACCAACAAGCAGGAAGGCTTTAGGCACCTGACCGGCAGCCGCATCAATCCAATGAAAATGCCTATGTAGTTTACCCCAAAGCAATAGCAAATACCTCCATGAGGACGGACGGCATTTTTATAGCAAATGTTTACGTTATTCCTTTTTCTAAGCTTGGTTTGCATTACTACCACCCAACTACTTCAAATCCTGGGTCTAGAAAATGGTATAAACGTAAAATATTTTGGAACAATCTAGTATGAGCCTACTACCAGACCTAAGCCTCGCACCTGAATTCAGTATTGGGCCGCCGTCGATGCGATGGGCATACACCGTTCAAACCGAAGTTTGCATATTATCGGTTTAACAGCGGTTGATGAAATTATTTGGAGTAAACGTAACTTCACGGGCATACGTTAGTGATAAGTGTTGGTATCACAAATAGATGCGCCGGTTATGCCAGGTAAATGTTGCTTAAACGTTTATGTTTGTACTTACACACAATGTAACAAATACATGCTCCTACTGACCGGCAAATTGACAGCAGCTTGAACCACAGTTCTCAGACGCAAGCATTTTGCATTCCAATTTATACTTCCGTGTCTTTATATTCCTTAGCTTTCACTTCGGTTAGGCATCAGTTACTGTTTCCTCGCAACACCGCTAGACTGATAGCGTTAAAAACCAGATTCTTTTCTACAGCTGTTATTGCACAGAGTACATTCAATTAGACATACTCCATGACATTAGCACAACAGCATACTATGTGCCAGAGCAACCTACGTCAATTCAGCTAACTGAAAAACCAAACTTTTTGACCGCCACCCTTCCCGGGTTATGTTAAGTCAGACGAAGGCAGAAAAATAGGGCTGTGTATAAGATGGTTAGTTGCGTAACAGTCACACATAAAATTCGCTGGAACAGAAAGCGTGAGGCAATTGAGGTCACAAGAACACGGTATACAAGGTATCGATCAACAATTATGGCAGACGGACGCACGCGTTGAACGTCCAGCCATGCATCTCATTTGGGGAAACTTTTCACTGCGAACGCAGTAGCAAGAGCCTCCTTTCACTTTGACTATAATTTCTGCTGCTGTCAGTGAACGAGCGGCACGAGCGACTGGCTTCTCAGGCCCAGGTGGGGCAATGTGAGATATGACTGTTTTAACTGTAGTGCTGTCTGCATCCGATGCCAATAAAATTAGCAGTTTGGATCGTACTGCGTTAGCTACAGTTCTGAGCTTCGTTGCAAGTTGATGCTGTCACAGGCTTTTGACATCCGATAGCCCAGCTTCACGGGTCATCATGCATCAGCAACCAGTGTAATGACCCGCGTAGGTCGTGCATGGACTGCTGGTAGTTATCGTACTAACTTATCATAATCATGAATGATCTCAACTTCGCTATGTCTTTCGGCGGAAGCATTTCGATCACCTTGATGCTCGCTTAATCAGGTCTTTGTCCATTTTGGTCCGCAATGTTGCCCAGGTATTTATTGAAGCTCATCATGAACTCACATTTGTATATTCGTAAGTGCAAACCATATTCCGTTATTCTGTGATGCGCGAGTACCGTACATTGTTGTAGTTCTTCCTGGTTAGATCCCACGCTAGCTTATCGTCCAGGTATGCAGCCGCATAAGGTATTCCTTGATGCCAAATGATAGGCGTGTATACTGTAATCGGCATTTGTGAGTGTTAATCTTTTGCAACCCACGCGCTTAGTTTGACATTTCAAGCTGGATATATGGGTCTGACAAGTCCAATTTGACAAAACACTTGCCACCAAGTTGACGTGTAAGATGGTCTTCAAGGAGTGGTAGAGGATCTTTTGGTTTCCTAAGGTGACATTCAGGCTAGTAGTGTAAGCTTTACACAAGCCTATCTTTCCGGTTGGTATCTTGACAATCATAATGGGAGCTGTCCATGAAGAGAAATTCGTCAATTTGATGATTCCGGTTGACTATAATCTGTCAAATATTCGGTCGACGAATAAAATCATTGCATATGGAACTGGTCTTTTTGGTCGGAAGACCTGTTTTGCTTCTTGTCTCAGGCAAGATTGGTTGTAGTTTTCGTGCAAAATCTAAGACCGTCTTGAAATATCTGCGCATATTTCCGCTGTAACATCTCCGTCCATTCTGCAGATGAGTGGCTTACTTCGCACACGGAATTCAAGTGAACCTCAAGCGGTTTCAGCTTCTAAATCCAATCAAGACCGAGTAAGTGTGGATCGGTATGTCTTGTTAGGTAGCGTACAACTATGAATATAAGACCTTTGAATATTACAGGGCGATTGGTTTCACCGGCCAAGTCGAGCGGTCCTCCCAAACATTGGTTGCAATCCAGATTTTTCCTCGAACAGGTGGCTCACCGATTTCCTTCCTTGTTTTCCGCATAATGAGCTTGAAGTCTGAGGCAGTGTCGAATGGGAGACGTACGGGCACCTGGTTCACAACCACTGTTACAAACCTGCAGTTTGCGTTCCCAGTATCGAAGGTAACAAAGAGGATAAATGTGACGTCTTTTTAAGGATGTAGGTACGAACATCTTGGCAGGGTTGGTATGAGCGTTCTAGCTGAAAATGGTTGCACAGCAGTAATCCACGGCGTGCTCACGTTCGTAGCATTTCTGATAAAGATGCTACGTGAACGGTCTGAATTTGACGAAGTGCCATTCGTCACAATGTCAGCATGCGGATAGTGGTCTATTTAACTTCAATAAGTTTTGGTCCGTCTCTGTACTAAAGCGCTGATTTGATACCGCTACCACATGCACGGAACATGGAGTGTTGCCTTGGGCAATGGCGTTGGTATCGTGCTTTAAGCTGCTTAAAACTCGGCATTCAAAAATGTGGGGCCTGTGAAGGTTGGACGCCTTCAGCTTGATTTTCTTAAGCAGCCTTATGCGTCTTTCGATATCCACGGGCGCTTGGAAACCACAAACTACAGGTAAGCACTTGTATTTGTCGTCTGACATTTACTGAGCCTGAAACGCTCACAATGACGATTGACGGTACTGGCGTCATTTACGATATCCTCTGACGCGCAATTAATGAGCTGTATGTAGCTGTATTGACCATTAATAAGGAAGAATGTTAAACAAAATTCTCATTTAGCAGGGGGCAGAAGTTAAATAAATAAATAGATATTTTATTCTCAAATTCATCGAGCCATACCAACTCAGGTATGATCAAAATTTACAAGCAATTATGTGGCTCAACAGATATATTACAATGCTTGTAATTGGCTGTGGTCAAAAATGTAAAATTTGCAGAAACATTCGGTGCACACATGAGGAGCAAGGTCAAAAGTGGAGTGCCAGTAAATGTTTTCAAGTGTGCTTGGAGTAAATAAAAATAGCACAGTAGTTAGAGTAGGGACAGTATGTGAAGAAGGAGTAACTCTGTTGTACTTGTCTCTAGAATATCGAAAAAGGACTAATCGATATTCTAATGCGTAACAGTAGGCAGTGACTTTAAAATGTTTCAAAATACCGGTAGCTCGGGTTGATGAATCAATTGCTCATTGGCTCTCTGAGCTTGGCGGTTTTCTCGCAAACGTTTCACCACCTTGCGAGGTGGCATCCTCAGTGCAGTGATATGTAGCGTACAAGCTTACTAAATGAATCCTCCCTCCATGATCGACCTGCAGGTGACTTTGAACTTGGCAGTGTCGATTTTAAGTCCCGTGACCTCTAACTACTTTCCCCAAGGCTAAAGTCGGCGCCCGAGTTGTTTTGCCTTAAACCGCGTGACTAAAGGTTCTTTATTTCTTTCTGTCGTAGTGGTTCGTATATTGAATCGATGTCCACACGCATATTGATTGAAAGTTTCGTTGAGAAACATGCTTCCAAGAATTCTCTTTCTTTTCTTGTTTCATCCCGTGACACGACTTCTGCTTTGCTCCAATCAAAGCTATGTCCTTCTTCATCTAAACGCACTGAAAATAACGACAATGCATAATGTTTTATACAGGCTCTCTTATTTTCTTGTATCCTTCTTACCAAGTTTCTTTCCGTTTGGCCAACATACTCCCTTTCGCAATCTCGGCATGGTATTTTGTATACTGCATTGCACTACACTGAGGATGCCACCTCGCATGGTGGTAAAACGTTTGCGAGAAAACCGCCAAGCTCAGAGAACAAAAGAGCAATTGGCAGTGACTGTATTCAGTGGCTAGTCACATGCGCCACGTCAAAGTGTTGATAAACGGAATTTTGTGGTTTTTTATAGGCAGAAAGCTTGCCAGGCGAAAACGCACTACGGCCTGGGCAAGGGTCTTTAAAGGTCTTTAAAGCCGTTTGCAAAATAAATTTGCATAGCAATTTAAGCTTCTCGGTCCTCAGCTTCCGCAAAAGCAGTTTGCACGTTCATCCGTCGCCAACATCAGGTAATCCGGACTAGCAGAGGTCTTCGCATCTTCTGAACCAAGATTCGAACGTTAGGCTAGCATCCAAGACATACTGGAACTCACAACTTCAGTAGGCAAGCGTATCCGCTGCCGATTGCCGTGTTTCAATGGTTGGGAGTGAAATCGTTAGGCCCCGATCTGTAACCCACAAGCATCGGAAAGCTGGGCCAGTCAGACCACATTGGTTCGACAAGAAGTACAGCAAACTGGCCTGACGACAACGCTGACTATGGAACAATTTCTTGTTACCTGGCTTTGAGGAGGACGACAAGGCTTGAAAACAACAAAATCACTGCAACGACGCGAAAACAAAAAGACGCAGAAGCTATAAGTAGCAGCTTGCAACCGCCGCAAAAGTGCTCTCAATTGGACCTTCACCTACCTGAAGCGGTGCCTGTGGCCTGCAGGCAATATTCTCGTGTTGGAAGGCTCAGATGGATAGCGCCAAACTCGATCACAGATCGTGCGTCCGCATTGGCGGCACACGGCCTCCGTATTTGCAACTGACCAGGTGGCTGTAACGAGTTCGACGAGTACCGCTCCGCTGCACCCATTATCATCTTTATTATACATGTTAGCTAGAGGTGGGAAACACCTGGGTTACTGTGCCGCAATACATACAAGAAAAAAAGAAAATGAATGCAAGAGCTACAAGACGGCTGAGCTACCGGTAACGGATAAGCGTCGTTCCCATAAGCTACCAGCCGGCTAACGTGCGTCAAAAAATTACTATGCAAAGTTATGTAAGGCTAAAAGGGAAGTTCGTGGTTGGAAGGATGGCTAAGAGGGAGGGTGTGGGACAACGAAACTCACGGCATGTGCCCCACTGAGGTTGGCTTCCAGCCCTATCAGAAAGTGCATCCAGACAAACGTGTTCATCCTCCTTCGGATTCCAACCAAGCAGCCAAGACACACCAACTGAAGCCAGTTTCGAAGTGAGGGCCTTCATGCCTCTAGACGAAGTCACCGTTTGACAACCCCACCTAATCTTCTATCCACTCCCTCGGTGCGAAAGCAACATACCTCACGGGGGACGTAGGGCTGGTATGCGTAAAGCGTTGTCGAGCAATTAAGGCCTGGTGCGTTGAACAACGTCGCTGAGCGGTTCATTTCCTTTACCGATGTCGTAAACAAGGCGTCGAACACGCTTGTTGCTAACTCGGTGTTCCTACCAGCTGTGAGCCAAATTGCGACGGCACTGGTGGTCGAACGTAACTAGCCACTGCTGCTCCGCTGCACTAAGGGGCCAGGTTTCACAAGCGTATTGTAGGGTCGAACTTACCGCCGCATTGTAAACTGTACCCTTCAGGTCACAAGTGGTGTCTCGCCGGCGCCATAAGTGGCGACGGTTAGCAAAAGCGACTCCAGCTTTTGCTATACGGTTCCAGACCTCAACTTCAATCACACGAGCGCTGACACAACGTCCCAGATAGTTGTATTGTTTAACCACTTCTAGCTGCTCCCACCAACGGTCAGCATAGGAGACGGTCCAGATCGATCTCGGAGGACAGCTTTACACTTCGAGTGTGCGAAGCAAAGCCCGAGGTGACGGACCGCCAGTACTAACCTGTCCAGTGCCGCTTGGCGCTTTTGTAGACTGTTACAGATTAGGGCAATATCATCAGCATACTCCAAGTCAAGAAGTCGTTCTCCTGAGAGCAGATCCACACCTTCTGATTCGTCTCTTGTAAACGCGATTTCCAGGACTTCATCAATAGCGAAGTCGAAGAGGAAAGGTGACAACAGACATCCTTGTCTCACACCGCTGGGGATATTGAAGGGCGACGACAGATTGCCATAAGCCCACCATTTGCCCGAGCTACGCGCGTATAGTGCTCGGATACTATTTACATATATCTCACTACACCGTTTCTGCGTAAGCAGTCCCAGAGTGCAAGCCTGTCCACCGAATCGAATACACCTTTGGTATCTAGCAACACGACAACGGTGGGCCGAGAATGTATTTGACGGTGCTCCAGCAACGGACGCAGAGTGAAGGTGTGGTCAAAGCAACCACTGCCTTGACGAAACCCGGCTTGCTCTTCACGAAACTGGCTTTCACGTGTGCCAGCCAGTCTGTGAAGAATAACAGAAGTAAGCAATTTGGAGGCGATGGCCATCAGACTGATTCCTCTATGGCTGCCGCATTCCGATCGTGTGCCCCCATTAAAAATTGGGAGTATGAAGGAGCGGCACCAGTCGGCTGGGTCAGCTTCCTGCTCCCACAGTTTCAGCATTAACACGTGTAGACCATCTACAAGAACAGGTCCGCTGAATTTGAGGGTGACTGGAGGAAGATCATATGCCAACGTGACTTTATGCAACTTCAAATGTCCGATCTCACGTTCGAATACTGAACGAGAGGGTGGAATATGGGACATCCCAAGGAGACAGGCGATCGGTGGTCGGCGAGCAATCTAACAATTCCGGCTTATTAACTCACCCTACCTAGTGCTCAGCTCAACGCTTCAAGCGTTCTGCCAGGTTGTGGATAAGCTGCCCACTCTCGTCAAAATTGGTTTCACTAACACCAGGTCTCTTGCTGCCCGATCCCCGTATCAGACGGAATAACTTATGATGGTGGCCAAGGGCAGCGGCCATTTCCATCTCTGAAGCACGATGAGATCGCCAGGACTTGCGGTCTCTCCTCAGGCCAGCACACAGTTTTGCCCGGAGTTCTTTGCGAGTTCCATTGCGTTCACTTCCAGCCGGAATATGCCGGCGAACATAGATAAGTTCCAGAGACAGCGAAGAGACGCAATGTCCATGTTGGCGATTAGACATCCCACATGGGGATTTTCCTGCTGCTAGTAAGGTCTGGCATAATGAGACCAGTAAGCTTCAATTGTATCCAGTGAGCGTTTATCCAACTCGCACAACATAGTAGTTTGATAGGTATTCAGCCCAGCTGGCCTCGTTAGTTAGCTGGTGTCAATGCGGTCACAACGTCGTCAAGGGCGTCCGCCAAAGAGCATCCGCAGGTCAGCACATACAAATGCATGTTCAGTGTCCACACATGTGCTTCAAATCGTGCGGCAGTTCTGGATGCGGCCTCTCCATCAGTAACGTATCGCAGTGTGATCGAGTTGCCTCCAAGACTGGTTCTAGTCTCGTGGGCGCCAAGTTAGCCTCCGGCGGGTACTGTGTCGGAAATGCGTGTTCGCAAGAAAAAGGCGAGCATCCGCACGCAAATGAAATAATCGCTCACTGATCATTATGGAAGCCTATACCATGTTGGCCGCCCAGATGCAGTTCCCCAGTGGATAATTTTCCAACTTGAGCGTTCGGATCCCCAGCCAGGACTACAGTGTCCGAGCTACTTCTGTGGCGGAGGAGCTCAAGCAGTTGACGTTAGAAGTCGCTTTTTACCGAGTCACTGCTAGAGTTTGTCGGTGCGTAGTCAGCGATAACGGATGGACACCTATTAGTCCCACGCAACTTCGAAGCTTTGAATGTGCCAGCCAACCGGACCGCACGCACCCGGCTACTGATTGGAATCCAGTCAATCAGAGTAGCTTCAGCCCGGGGACCAATGGCAATGCTAACCCCGGCTTGGCCGGTGCTCAAAGCTGCATCGTCACCGGATAGGCGCAATGAGAAATTGCTGCAAGTGTCACCTGAAGGGGATCGCACAATGAGCACAGCGCTCGAGTCTCGCAAGCGGGTCTCCAATAAGCAGCAGGTATCAGTCGAGAGGATCTCGAATGTGCGGGCCATTGCTTCCTGTTGACCGATCTGAAGCAATGTGCGGACATTGAGGCATGCCAATCGGAAGGAGGATCTAGGACTCCAAATGGAATCCGATGAACTGGGCTTGATTGCTTGATTGGAGGTGAGTCTGTTGGCAGGGCAGGAATGACGCTCCCCGTTCACATGTGAGTTGAAACTAAAAGACAAGCGACTATTAAAGCAAAGTGGGGGAGGGCCAAACTTGGGGCTTGATAACAGGGGGATAAGAGTGAAGCTGTAACGGGACAATAAGGGTTAAAAAGCATTAGTGGGGCGTAAGAAGACCGGAAGGCTTGAGCAGTATCATCCACACCCCTATCCACCCAGCTTGAGGCGGCAGATAGGGTACCCTTGATTATCCATCGCGGTGGTCAGAGCATCAGAAATTTGTTTGAAGAGAGATACATAGTATTGCGTGGGAAGGATACTGTCCTATTGCCCAGGCGTTGAAAAGAGAACGATTAGGGTTCTCAACCAAAGCCTTTGGTTCAATAACCTGACCGCAAGGCAGCGGGTTTCGACATTGGGGTAAAAGAAGTCCGTTTTAAGTAATAAGTAGCCACCCACATTCCAACCCTTAACCTGGAGGAAAAGGAGGCTGAGTTTGTCCGGCCTCTAACCACGGATGAAACTGGAATAAGTGGCAGTGAAGGTGCAAAATGCACTACGCGGCCTAGCTCAGCGGCGCACTTGGGCACAGAAACTATCGCACCACGGCAAGGTCCAGCCTCTTTACGATGGTCTCGCTGAACTAGACGGCCCAGACTGCAGCGTTGAATAAGTACGCAAGCTCCCAGCAAGCTTTGACGGGACGAATCCTGCTGGGTCAGATGGAATCCACCCACTGGTTCTTAAGTCCCTATCGGCCATTATCTCGCCTTCTGTATCTGAGCTGTTCCATAGTGCACTATCCACTGAAATATTACCAGGCGACTTTAGATTCTTAGCCGTAATGCCAGTACCGGAAGGTGGGAACCCAAGCGAAGTGGATAAATACCGGCCGACTTGTCTGACCGCTGTTGTGACAAAGACGCTTGAGAAGATCGTGATGAATAGCCTCTTGCAGTTTCTCGAGTCGAAAGTTTCTTGAGTCTCGCACAGCATGGTTTGCTGAAAGGTAGTTCGTGCAGCACCAACCTTCTGTTGACGAAGCATGAATGAATACAAACGCTGAACCAAGGCAAATCTGTCGATGGCATTTACCTTGACTTCAGTGAGGCTTTTGACAAGGTACATCTTGAAGTGCACCTCGACGGGTTGAGCGGGTACGGTATTGATGGCTTGCTGCATCAATAGATCAGGAATTTCCTTGTTGAGCTAAAGTGGAGGGTCCAGGTTGACAACCATCAAGCTGACTGGTATCCATCGAGCAGTGGCGTGCCCCAAAGCACCGTCCTGGGGCCTGTTTTGTTTCTGATCCACGTCAACGATGTGCCTCAGTTATTCCAATTACCTTAAGTGCAGTTTGCAGCTGAATTGAGGGTGTGGAGGGTAATCCGCACACCCAATAATTGGGACCAGCTTCAGCATGCCCACTACCGCCTCTCCAGTGGTCTACAGAAGTCAAGCTTCAAATCAACCCAGTCAATTCGCAATTCATAAGACTGGGTTAGTGTGAGCACAGTCGAAACTACACCGCAGCTGGTCAGCCGTTGCCTCCCGCGCCTTTCATTTGCGACCTCCATGTACTCTCTCGCTACGACCTACAGTTCATGGACAACCGGAAAAGGCTTTACCAAACAGCCATCGTATGCTTTGAGTGCTCAGGTGCAGCGTCAGCACTTGGTCCGAAGTGAGGGCCACTCCCCCGTCTCAAAAATACGACCAATGCTAAAGTATGGCACGCCAGCGTATTGTCCTATCACCGTGGGCGAGGAAGAGAAGCTTGAGCAAAGATAGCACGTAGCAACCAGGCTGATTCCCAAATTACGGGATGTGCCGTAGGAAGGCCGGTGTAAGAAACGAAGACTTAGACCCTAGCTTATCGTCGAATGCGGGTTGACCTCCTCATGACGCACCGTATATTACACCTGAGAGCTTACCCCATGTTGAGACCGCTGATTCACATGCGCACAGCGAGCACCATACGAGTCACCGGCACAAGCTTTGTCGTACCGGATTTGAAGTGGGTCGCTCACCAAATCGGTTTCAAATGAAGAGTGCCGAATGTATGGAAAGATGCCGCAGCACCTAGTCGACGCAAAGTCGGCGTCAAAACTTAAGAAGTACCCGGACAAACAAGTTGCCGACGCAAAATATATTGAGCGCAACACAACATCCCTGTGTGGCATTAGATGCAGCTACACAGAGCAAACACTACCTGCTGCTTCCAACCAGTAATCAGCAAAACCGCAAAATGTTGAATTATATTTTCGAGCAGTTGTGTCTGGCTTTCTTCAAATTGTTTCGGTTGTAGTTGCAGTATTGCAGCAAGTTGAACCACCGAAAGAGACATAGTTCGTCGTATTTCCGTCGTACTCAAGCAAACCGTTACCTGCGTCGCCAGTTGTTATGCAGAAAGAAAAGAGAAAAACACAGCTGTGTATAAGGTGGTTATGTGCGCAACAGTCACTCACAAAATATGCCGCAACAGGAGGTGTGGGGAACTCGAGGTCACGTGAGCAGTGAAAACGAATAATCCATCATTATTTACGGCGGACGGAAGCACGCGTTTATGGTCCAACCATGCACATCATTTGGGTTTCCATTCCATTCTTCAGAAGTTTTCCCTCCTAGCAAGTTGTCCGGAAGCAATTTAACTTTTACCTGCCTATAAAGCTTAACATGCAACCTGCGCAGTGGAAATGAACAACCAGCTTTAACAGTTTACCTAATTTGCTACTTCTGACTTATACTGTTATTCCTTGTTGTCACCTAACGTATTAGTATAGATCGTAGCACGAAAGTCACCAGCGTGGTAGCTAGTGTGACTTTCAGACCTAATCTTACAACGCAAAATGACGCACGTTGCTGCCAGCTCCAGCAACCCTTAGAAATAGAAGTGAGAAACTTGGGAAAGAGCAAATTGGTGCACGGTATTGTCCAAACCTTTGAAGCGGAAGAACCATATCTATGAAAAACCTTATCCCTTGCGACATTTGCCTAAAACGATGTGGGATCTATAGGTTTGTATAATCCACATATAGTCAGAGCGGCCTTGACTTATCCAATTGGACCCGGCCCAAGAAAACAAAGGGCAATATTCTCAAACACGAGATAAAAAGGTGAGGTATCCACCGTTAAAGTGATCTGGCGTGCCCAGCATTCTTTGAAGACTACACGTTAAACTCCTTAGACGGCGGGCTTACTGCAACAGACGTAACATATCGGGCAGCTGTAACATTTTTATGGCTCCCAAGCAATGCTAGTTAGGTCTTATGCATTTATTTATTATTTACGTACGCTTAGCATATCTGCTGCTTCGACCACTCTGTCGTACCTACCAACTACTGCTAACTTTATCGCAACGTTCTGGATACTTAGCAACATTAGGAACTTAAGACGTTAAGTGCCATCTGGTAGTCCTTATTTTTATTCGCTGCAAATCAAAAGTGCCACGTCTACAGGTGCTGGTTACCGTCGCCCTTGCGCTTACAAAATACTAGATATGGCAGCCTTTTTATTCTCCCATTTAACGTTCAAGTACCTCACTGGCTAGCCTATATGCACGTTACTGTCAAAAATATACTCTCGTTACGACAAATTTTCTGGTGTGCCAATAGGTAGTGTAGTTTAGAAGTTTGGTATTCGGAGTCACAATATAATATTTGTTATGTTTTAGGTCATCGCGGCTTCTTCAAGCTAAATTTCCGTCTTATTTTACCGTTTTAAATTTCCTCACGTACCTATGCTTTATCATTACTGAAACCCCTTTTATCATTTAATGTCCTAGTGTTCCCATTCGCCTTCTTATATGTTTTCATTAGCCCAAGAGTAAATAGATTCCTGAATGCCACGAAATTTTTAAAAGAAGTGAGTAAATCCCTTGTGAGATATAAGCCGCGACGAATGCGGGCTATGACAATGGAGTGAATGTGCACTTCCCTGTAAACCGAACACTGGTTGGCGCCATAAAAAGAACCGTTATAAACTAATGGAATCCAACTGGAACGCCAAAAAGTGCGAACATTCGTATAGACTTTACGGTGGCTGCAGCTTGTATGTTCTTAATCTAATATATGCTTTAAGTAAACTAAATACGTACTGCTTACCTAAGTGGATTGACAGTCGCAATGAACGTGCTTTTACCATTTTTATTATTTATGAGAAAGCATATCATGCATGCATGCATTTACCTGATCCCTCGCGAGCAAATCTTCCAGATACAATCTTGAGTTATAATTATACTGTTTTATTTATACGTCAACTACTTGCGTAGAGCCATGGATTGAAATACCTCGGAAGCGATAATAATTTGTTATGTAGCTAAGGATTGGTTTATAGCTCCTCGGCCTCTCAACGTATAGGGGTTTACCGTTGTCGCGCAAGAACCTTCGTATGTAGCCAACAGTTGCCAAATAACTGCGTGATTTTAAGTAATCCAAAGCTCGTGAAGCATACTTGTCTATCTAATTTCAATAGCCGTATTAGTTATCTGGCAGAATGAGATTGTATAATATTTAGAGAAGTAATATGTTAGGTAGCTGTGAAAACCAAGGGTCACAGTAAGCTGCAACCTTTCTCACCGTTAATAATCCATGTCACCTAGAGCATGACAGAGGCAGATAACCTAACGATTGTTAAAGCTTTAAGTGCCCTCAGCGAGCTGCACACTACCCCATAGTTTACAAAGCTGGCAGTCTACTTATACTAATGGATTCACTATTCGTCAATGGATGGAAAGTAAGCAAATAAATAAACAGTTCCTTTTAACATTGTGAATTACGTCTAGAAAAATTTGACCATGGCATTACATGCTCGTAATATAAGTAGTGGTACAATGATCTTAAACTTTTACAAGCTAGATATTTTTGTGTATATTGGTGTGTTAGTGTCGTCATGCTTCTGAATTTTTGTGCCTGATGCTGATCTGGTGATTGCGGTTACTTAAGTTGGCGATGCAGGGGTATCATAAGTGCTCTTTAATGTGTGCAAATGCTTTCCTTTGGGACGGCAATAGGCAGTGACTTCATTCATTGTCAAACCATATACACTAGGTCGCAGCGTTTTTAAACAAGTACTTGTGGATCATGCAAGGTGGAAACCCCACTACGTTTACGTTACCTTGAATTGTGCGTCAGGACGTGGTTAACAGAAACCAACCAAATGACAAAATCGGGTGGTTTTTCAAAGAGCCAGCAAAGAGACGAAGGAAAGATTGATAGTTTGTAAAGGAAGTGTTGCGTTAAGATTTATGGACTTCCGACAGACGGAATTACCACCGTTACGCATCACATTTTCCCGCAAGTTAACGTATGAAACTAACACAAAAAGTAAGTATGGTACCGCAGCTACCTATATGTGCGCGAACACGGAATCCGCAAATCCACCAGGCGGTTAAATGTGGATGTGCATCCTGTCGAACTCGTTGCTCTGTACCTAAGTAGTCGTTGGATGAGCACTGCCGATGAGGTAGAGCTACGAGTTGGCCTATTCCCGGTTTTCTGCAGCGGCGTTTAATATCCCAGTAGCCTAAGCTTGGGACCAAATGATTGTAAGGGAAAGCGCAACTGGTTAATAAAGAACAAAATGGCATCTTGTTCCTTTTTTACAGCCATAGTATCTGTGACTAGCGTTTAGTTAACCTAGATGAGATCTCTTAGCGAAAAGAAGAAAAATGTGATGAACGTGGTTGACCTATGTGCATATAGTCCTATAATTTCACATTGCTTGGTTAAACGCAGTATGAAGGAGAAATAAGGCAGGCGGACATTTTAAATATTTCATTCTTGGAACTTTTGAAAGTTACGCTGCTGCCATTTACGCTATAGCCTTACTGGTCTCAAAATAGTGAGCACGCTTAGCGCTGAGGTTAAAGCCCTGAAGTATAGTGTCTAAACAAATATACTGTTGTACCACTTTTGGGCAAATCAGTGGATACCGGATTTCAAGGAGCTTTGGATGTAAGTTGTTTCAAGTATTCAAGTCCACAAATAGACGTAAGCGTATAAAGCTACTTATTTCGCAGTGTGGTGATATTGCAGCACATGTTTCTTACGTTAATTACTTGTCCAGTTCACAGCTTTAGGTTGTATATATTATTCGTTTAAATCCTTCCATTAGCGCACTGTAAACAGAAAATTCAAAGCTTCTCCAAATAAAAAGGAACATTAGCATTCGCTGAAGTCGAAACTTTGCATTGTTGTGTCTGAAACAGAACTTTACTATTTTTCCGTGAACGTGGCATTAGATAACAATATTTCGATGCGGCGAACTCGAGTGTTAGAAGCGAAGTTTACGTCGCCGTAAATTCAGGCCTGGTTCCCAGAACGGCATACGCTTCCGCCGAATGAGCTTTCTGCTACTTGCACCGGCAAGGTACAAACGGCCTCCAGTACTTCGACTTCCAATTGCGTTTCTTGCTTCTTCAAAGCAAACGAAGCAAAAGAAACAAGCTTGTATTTCATTCTTCATGAGCTCGCTGCAGCGAGCAATTTTATCCATTGTAAAATTATCACAAGTGAGCACTCATTAGTGCTTGTCTATTAGTTACCGCGACACTAAATCACGAAACAAATAACTTACGGGTTTGTATTATGCATGCAAGAGCATAGAAGCGTACCGGAGCATACCGGACCAGAAATAGTTTACAGTGGTAGCCTTGGATGGGAATAACGTAATTTATAGCACAAATGATTTAGAAAGCAATAATTACGATACAAAGCATCAAATAAAACGAACATAAATAAATATATGTATGCACGTGTCTAATGTGTAAAAGTATTATTATGTATGTTTAACGCCGAATAATATAGAGAATAAGTACTTATGATTGAATTATGGTGCAGGGAATAAAATAAATAAATATATTTATTGTGTTTATTCTGTGTATCTATATTATTACTAAGTAGACCTAGTGAACTAAATAATAACTTCTGTTTTATAGTAATGTTATGATACACAATAAACTTTAAATGCATGTAACATTACTAAATAACATTAATTGAAATAAATAAAACTGATCTGTATAAATGTAACAGTTTCAAAGCGTGAAAGCTACCGTCCAGGTTACGAACCATTATCTTTAAAGCTGCTTTCCACCTACTGATCTGCTGTACTACGTTGCGCTGTCAAGTCAGAGGTTTCGCATGTCCGTTAAACTCCCGCTTACCAACTTGAGTACGTAATCATCTGAACATGCGCGGCAGCTACAGCTAGCACCTCTATCAAAAATCACTTTTATTTAATAGTTACTTTGCTTTAATTTGTTAGTTATCTTACTCGGGAATCACATATTTATGCCAACACTCTCCACCACAGACGCTGTCGTTCCAAATGACCGCGGATACCGCTAAAGCTAAAGGATGCTTTTAAAAACTATCGTTTTGCTATACCTCAGTTTGACATTTTCCATTAGCGTGCGACCTAAATATTGCTGCGTGTGATAGTGCAGTATTCCAAGTGCAAGCGAAAGTAAAACCGGTGACCTTCCGGTTGCGTCTTGCTTATGTTAATGTGGCGGTCTATGTGGTAGATTGTTTGGCTTGCCTTAGCTACTCGGCACCAAACTTGCTCTGAAAAGTTGCGACTACTGAACTTGCAAAGACCCGAACTGCTTGCTAATATGTTTAGTTTGAAGAAAATATTGCTTTTGCCATGCGCGCCTGCACGTAAAAGGCATACGCACGTCACGGTACTAGAGGTTCCGTCAGCAAACTGCATTTGCGTTTGCGGCCATGGTACTGTAGAGCCTTTACGTCTCCTCTGATTTGTTGAGTTGCGGCTAGTGTAACCTGCTGTGGGAAAGACAGACGGCTGCTATATCTTTTGCAAAGAAGACGGGCTGCCATGTTGTATGCTGTTACCTATGTCTTCTAGGTAAATCACGAGAGTATCAGTCTTTGAACGCTCATGAGGTTTTACTTTGCTACAAGACAATATTTCTTAGTTGGCTGAAAATAGAATGGTGAAGGGTAAGTAAGCAAGTTTATCTAAAATTGTCTTTTTTATTTTAGCTGCTAAGCTACTGGTGCTTACTCATGCGGCTGCTAAATTTTTGAATGGATCAAAGCCAAGCGGTATCATAGAGGAATAAATATGGCCGTGGCGTAGATAAGTTGTGGATCACTGACTAAGAGTACACCAGTGGACCATTTGTTGTCCTTATTTTGTCCGTGCTCTCAATGCAAGTGGCAGAAAAACCAAAAGTACAAGAAAGAAAAAGTTAATGAAGCTATAAGAATAGTAACGTGCTAAATTCAACCAACCGAATACGAACTTCCGCGTATTTACATGTGGTTTACATGTGGTTTGTAAGCTATCCTTAACTTAAACGTTGCACATTTCTGGTCTAAGTGATAACTTTTGCTAGGGCTTCTAGAGGGCGTGTGCTGAAGCATGGTTTCTAGCAACCTGCGACGATTAATTTAGTATTTCATTAAAGCAGAATGTAAATGACGCCAGCTTACAACAAATATGACAGCCTTTGGCGATGGCATTATGGGTCCATGCTGATTGAAACAGTGTTATTTCGACAAATATGCAAGGCGCGCCTGCAAATGCATAATCATCATAAAACTACGCGTACGGCCTGTAACTAAACAGAAAGGTTAAGACTCTACATGCACACAAATATGTAAGATGGTATACCTGTAGGTTGTGGGTAAGGTCGCCGTGCAATGAGAATTGTAATTGCGAGATCCCGTCAGATATTCGACCCACTTATGTCAAAGTCGTGCTGTGGGTTTATGTCCTGGACGCCTCCTCGTGGCGACCGCCGGATGAGATTTGGGCTGCAGTCTTCTTCTAGCACCACATACCTTCGCTGGTTTGTTGACATATTCTGCCACTGTAGGTATCCACTAGTGGTTAGAAGGATAACCCGAATGCATTTGCTTGTCACCGATACTCTCCCTCCTAGACCCATTATATGTCGTTTGTCTTGTCTTGTTATTCCTTTTTTGCAGCGATTCGTTGTAGGCTCTATACGTCTCTGCACATATCCGGCGCCCGCTAAGATTCACTTCACGTCTCTCCATCATACACTCTCTTGGAATGTCTGTATCTCTTACCTTTGCTGGCTAGTTGATGCATTCTGTGACCCTGCAGGCATACACTGGTGACCAAGCGTCTGGCCACTGATAGTTATTCCTAGCGGCAGCATACGTCGATTGTCTTAAATTCGGCCTCTGTTTAGAACCAGCTAGTGATCGTACGCCCCGTGCATCTGCAAATAGCCGCAGCCTGCTAAGAGCCACTCTCATATATCTCCAACCTTCATTCCTTGGGAACGTCTGCGGCACATACATTTGCTGTTTATTAACTTATTCTGCGACATTGTAGATGTGCACTATTAACTAGAAGACTACATCCAAATGTCATTGCTGATCACTGATACTCTCAGTCCTAGCGCCATTATCTGTTCTTCGTCTTACCTCTGGCACCTCTGTTTAGCAGCAGCTATCCGTCGTAGGCTCCAGCCATCTCCGCGCATATCTGGAGCCTGCTCTGTTATCCCTCCAACCTTTACTCTCTGGAACTGTCTGAGTCACATACATTTGCTGTTTTTTGACTTATTCTGGGACACGGTAGGTAGCCACTAGCAACTAGAAGACTTCACCTAAATGCCGTTGCTAGCCGTCGATACTCTCTCCATTGGTACCATTATCAGTTCTTCGTGTTACCTACGTCACCACGTTTCAGCTGCAGCAAGCCATTCTAGGAAGCATGCACCTTTTGCGCTAGTAGCCACTCCTTATCTCTCCAAAGTTTATCCTCGGATTGTTTGCATCACATACCCGCGTTGGTTGGTTGACTTATTCTGTCACTGTAGGTATCCACTGGTAATAAGTAGGCTTAAACCAAACGCCTGCTGGCCACTGACACGCTCTCTCCTAGCGCCACTATCAGTCGCTCTGCTTGTCTTCCGCACCACTTTGCAGCGATTGGTTGTAGGCTCCATGCCCTTCTGCGCGGCCCTAGAGCTTTCTAGGATACGCTGCTTGTCTCTACATCACACATTCTATTCGAATGTCTGTATCACTTAACTTTGCTGGCCTGTTGATGCATTCTATGTCACTGTAAGCATACACTAGTCACCAAGCGTCTTATTGGAATGGCTACATCTGGCCACTGATAGACTTTCTTAACGCCACCATCTGTCGGACGGCACCACTCTTTAGAAGCAGCTAGTGGACGTAGACTGCATGCATCTGCAATTATCCAGAGCTTGTTAGGAGCCACTCCTTCTCTCAATTACGCTTATGCGCTTGGAATGTCTGCGTCCAAGCTTTCCGCTGACTTAGCTCCAATTGACTTTTAGATCTTTCTCGTGGCAAAATATTTATTTTTATAAATAAATCGATAGTTTATTCTCGAATTTGTCGAGACACCCCAAGCAAGGCATGAGCAATAATTTTAACTTTCTTATTCTGCTCTCCCTATCGTATTAGGCTGGCTACTTGCTGTTGATGCGCCATGCAATCACCACCAGCCTTCTAACGTTCTTTCACTCTCCCCAAGCAATCTTTGCCCTATACTAAACTGAGAGTGCGTGGATTACTTACTGGCACAAGCTTTTGTCTCTACGCTGACGTTTGCAATCTACCTACACGGCTATTGATTCTATAGGACATTCAGAAGGCACTTTCAGCATAATTATTGTTGCACAGTGTACATTATCTTGTCAACTCCAAATGTTGTAGCATAAGACTTTAATAATGTTTAACTCCACGCTTGTTCTTGCGGTCTTCTCTCGGTTGTCATTCATTTTCCCTCGCTTCCGAGGTCCGGAACTTCTTAGATATGGGATTGGACTGAGGAACAGCCATCGCCCAACGGACAAAATAATAAACAAGGACCTACATGGAGCATGGCTGGATACCAAAGGGACTCAATTGCAATCACCAAAACCAATGTCCAGTATGAGGAGCTGGACACATCTTCACTCTCCCGAAAATTATACATCTGAAAAATCCAGACGGCAGATAGTTTGAAACTTTGCTCAGCTGGACACACAACAAGACGACTATTCGTGATGTTCCCGTCCCCAACAGGCCTCAACCATTATGCGACCCTGATCAAGCTGTCCTTCCAGCCAACAGAGGAACTTGGAAGTCATTTGACTGCGAGTAACCGAATATGAAACCAGTCGTCAAGCGGCTTTGCCACTTATGCAGCGGTGTTCAAAATGCATTACGGCAGTGTTGCAGGACGTGGTGGGTTTTCTCCTGGCAAGCGTTTTCCCTATAAAACGCCACAAATATCTGTTTAACAACACTGCGGCGTGGTGGATGTGACTCGCCACTGAATAAAGTGACTGCTTACAACTACATACCGACAAGCCGACTACAGTCATATTTCAACTTTTCCCGACAAGTGCAAGAATATGATACTCTCCGACTACATGTACCGTTTTACCGCACTTATAGTGCCTTGCCCGCTTACACTAAGGACGATTGAACCCAAAGTATCGTTGTGCTGCGCAGCTGCTTGTAAACCTTGATCATTCCTGATTTAATCTGTCTTTATAAAGTTGAGGATATACTATTAATTACTTTATTTATTTTTTAATTAAGATCCTGGACACCGTATTCCGATTGAGTTCGTTCACCGACTCTTGGCGATCTGCCCGTTGCCTATCGGGCGTACACTTTAGTAAGAGCTTCGGCTGAGGACCGCCGTCCTTCTCCTATTAGGCTTGGACTACTCGGCTGTATCCTAGTGAAAACCGAAATAATAAATACGCAAATAATGCCGAATTCATGATACACCTGCCGTCGCACAATGGCGTTAGAAAAAAGGTCTCTTTATTTGCCGCACGCAGCGAGTGGATAAGCGGACTCCTTCGATTGCTTGCGCATCATTTCCTCTTTGTCAGAAGATACGCGCTCTGTCCCCGATTAACTTAACATGATACTTCCTCCAATCAACTTCACCAGCCCCGCAGGATGGCTTGCCAGCCCAATCCTATGCCAGCGCGCAAAGCCCACAAAATCAAATATTGGAACAGCGCGACTAGATCGACCATAACAAGAGGGGGTTTCCTGACGATGCACTGCACTACTCGCGCTGTAACTGGCGTGTTACAACAACTATATCGCGGCGCCCAGCGTGAAACGTCACGCAGAGCAGCTTGAGATGCAAAATACTGGTGCCGGATTAGGTTATACAGGGTGGGCAAGGCCACCTTATCACCACGTGAACATTGGGTTAAAGTTACACTATCCGAGCTACTCCGTAGGCAGCTGGTGCGTGAATTCATTGGTATCAGAGCGCGATTAATAACTGCTGTCTAAGTCTCAGAAGAGGTAAATTCACCACTTGTATAAGCACGTAGGTTCGACAGTCCGTCATCCTAATGACGCGGGTGATCACCACTGCATGACCATTCCTTGCAATTTACTTGCTTGCCCGCCTTCTCATCGTCAGTTGCTGTCAACCACAGCGCGTGAACACGTGAGGTTTGTTTGTATGTTCAGCTTATACCGCGGTGTATCTTGGGTCTATTCTATGTGCTTGAGCAAATTGGGATAGTTTCGTTCGCGGTTGCTCTGCGTCAGCGTTTAGTCGTTTAAGCTTTCAATGTTTATGGCTTGCTTTTCCTTGCAACGCCAGCCACGCAAGAATGTATATTTGCCAAGTGAAGGTTGATTAAAGGCAAGTCCGCTTACTTAGTGTAGCACAGCTAGCTATCGTGTAAGTTGTAAGTAGAGAGTCAGCGGTTTGCGAGCGAAAGTGCAGCATGTTGAAGTGTGCGAAAAGTAGCTTAGGGAAGGATTAGAACTCAAATTTATGAACTGAATGTTAACCAGCATGGGTAACTATTATAGGCAGGATAGGCCAGAGGGGCTGCGCATCTCATGAAGAGGAACAAAGCAAAGTAGAACGGCTTGAACGAGCTACTAATCCGGCGGCAACAATGGACAAATGTTTCACTAATTGCAATGCTGCAGTCACTACTCAGCCGCCCAGGAACTTTGCTTTTGCTTTTCTGTTAGGCACCCACACCATTGCAGTGGATAACACCGTGCCGCCAGCCCAACATATGCTAACTGCAGTAACCGAGCTGCCCAGAATAGAGCTAATTGGTTTTGACGGACCATCATTATGTTACCGTAGGTTTTGAAGTAAATTGTGTTTTATGCATAGAGCAACGTGGCAGAAAAGATATAACGGCTGCTGTACCCTACACATTAGAGTAAGGCGCCAGTCAGTGTCCGTTGGATGCTGTGCAATCCCCTCACCATGTTAGTGTTGTGATAGTAAAAGGTAACTATTAGAAGACTTGTTTGGATAGTGCCACCACCTTGTATGAGCATCAATAGGAGGCCCGCCGCAGGGCGTAAACCTTACTCCTAATGATGCGGGCGCCATATCGGAACTATGCATTAACATGAAAAATTGTCACATTAGCCTGAGGCGTGTGAAATATGAGGCTGCTGGGAATCCCTGGACCACGTGGAGGAGATAGTGCGTGTCTTGCCAAATATTGTTGCATATGTTAGCCGAGCTTGTTGAGCAAATACGGCTGAGCGAGCACAAGCCAACGTTGTTGTATCTAGAGGATTTTGTGTCGCTGCTTGCTTGCATAACCAGCAGTCGATTTGAAAAACTAGACGACATAGCAGGCTAGACTTTCAAAGTAGTACAGTGGAGACATTTACCAGGAAGTGAATGTAATGCGGCATGTAAGCTTTTTGCTAGGCAAGGTAACTGTTAATGGAGACTTAACACTAATTAGTGCCCACTCTGTACTTTCTAGCACTTTGACACATGATAATGCTTTCCTAGCACCAGGCCTGTCGAAGTGATATGAAATACTGGAAGCAAAAGGGCGATGCCTTTGTTGTCTAAAGTCCTGGAACCATGCCGAAAAGTGTAGTGTTCAAAAACCTGTAACCTCGCCAATAACGGCTCTCATCACAACATCCTTCTTTACGATGGCAGCTTCCTCGCTCCAAGTCGCGCAGCAATAGCAGGACAAGTACTCTTCGGGGAAACCGAAACAAGTGTACGGTGTGTAGCTCTGAACGTTCTGAAGGTCACCGTTTTGTACCATCCGGAGCAATGGATACAAACACCCTTCTAGATAATATAGTAAGTACAACCGTCAGCTGCCTGGTGTCAATCGGTTACTTGCGACTGAAATCCAAACCATCATGAAAGAAGCTTAATACAATTATTGTCAATCGCCTCTTTATTGGCTTAATGGTGAAATTTTGCATTCTTTTGCTAAACGGGCTAGTGTAAGCCGATGTGATGAACATCTTTGCTGTACCTGGCTTAACAAATCAGTCGCTTGGCCGCATGTGCGCAAGCTGCCGCGTCTAACTGATTAGCTCGGAAGAATTAACAAAAATAAAAATATCGTTATCCATTGGTAGTGAAGTGCTCGAAGCTACCTGAGTCTTAGATAAAAGGCTGGCCGGCCGAAGTGAAGCTTGTGCTATTAAACCTTTACTTAGATGGGTTCTGCTTGTTCCATTCCGAGGTGCAGTTCATGGCAATTCTTCTGTTTGCCTTACTATCTCAATGACCAGCTCCGCTGCTAGCAAATGCAAAGCTTGTACAATGCAAGGTTTTTAGATGTGGAACTATCCCAATATTATATATCGCAAGATGATGCGTCGGGATTGGCCGAGGTTGAGGATGGAACATACTTCGTGCAGGGACAGTACGTAGCTGCACTGCCTAGGCTGAACCCGAATGCGCCAGTAACTATTACCAGATATATGGAGGAAAACCTTGGGTCCTAGTTGAAACGACGTATCCTCTGTACCACCGAATGTTTCGCCAATTATGCCGAGGCCGTGAACAATACACCGATCAAAAAAGGATGCAGTTAAAGTTCGTGCATACGCGCTAGAAAAAGATAATGCACGTTTCTGGCACCAGCCACAGAATGCGCTGGTTAGTCTAAGCAACCAGGTAAACTTCCAGGTTTTTGATTCAGCGGTGAATTATCGCAGACTCTCCAAGCATGACCAACCGTACCACGGCCCTGATGCCAAGGCTGACTTGACCAAGCTTATTGTACGATCATAACACACGTTAGTAGCAGCAGCAGCTAGTGTAGAGGCAATGTATCTGCAAGTGTGTTTGTCCGTGGACTACATTGGAGCGCTACCATTTCTATGTTGTTCCGAAAATGAACACGAATGACACACAAATCCTATGGACTATAAATACCAGTTTATCTATTAGGCGCGCTACCTCCTTACCGTTTTACACTTGGAAAATCGTAACGGTCTTCGGTCATCTGTACAGGGCCAAGGCAACAGATGCTTGCTAAATAGCTTCTAGGTTATGATTTTCTGACAGCCGTGCGCACAGTAGAGGAAGCAGTACAGTGCGCTCATGACATCAGTAGTCAACGCCCAAACGACGGGTTTAACACTGTGAAATGGGTATCACCTACGTGAAGCTTTTAATTTAAAACCAAATAAAAGAATTCGTACCCGCAAGGAAATCAAAGTTGGTCCACAGCGCATGGTACACTAGTTGGGTCTTAAATAGGACGCCAGAAAGGACCAAGTTTAGTTCGGGTTTAGTTCCACTAATTTCCCGGTGATCAGATGTGGTATACTGTCAAAGGTGTTGTCACTCTTCAATGCCAGCAGAATAATTTGACCGTTGATGTTGCCTACCAAACCGCTGCTACAGCGTTTGTGCAGACAGGGGATTAGATAGGATGAACCTCTTTAGCCGGTTGATCCAAAAGAGTGAAAAAAGACATGATCACACAACCTTAATCAACCTTGTGTCAGCCCAGATTAGCATCAAGCGAATCCGAGAAACAAACGACAGGTGCGCACAACTACCGTTGTTCAGTAGCGTCTCAAAAACTGGCTATCGCATAGCTACGTAATTACGGCATACGACGAAGTTTGGTCAAAGATTTTGCTCCCCAATTCTTGCAAGATCCGGAGTCTGAACATTGAATGCAAGTTCCATAACACGTTTATGTCTTGGCGCCTTAGTTCTGGCGGTGAGAGTAAAATATCAGCTTTTTGTAGTCTTGAGACTAAATCCACAGCGTACAATTTAATAACTAGTTTTATATGTCGTGCTAAACTGGATTTAAAACCGCTCAATCTGGTACAACACATGTAAATAACCACTATGCTGGCATACAACCGCAGTCTGTGCCCAGAGAGTAGCGTCAAGCTTGACCAAATAACAAAGCAGCTGACTCAAAATCGTAGAGAACCCTACAGCTAAACAAGGGGAGGGATTGCAGGGACAAGACTGTTTGCTGCAATACGTGGGCTAGTGGAAAGTCCAACCTTCCACACCGGCCAGCATTACCGGCGAAAAGAAAACGGTCAAGTGGCTTCGTGAATGATATTTCCGCAACAAAATTTAACGAGTTTATTAATGGTATATTTCCTAAACGGTACAAAGTCAATGCACGCAGTAGCCATTTTCGTTCGTTTTGAATGCTATTTAGAGTTGCCATGCACGACGCTTCCAAATGCGTAAAAGGACCGTTGCCAGAGCCTGAAATAGAAGGAGCCAGGAACGACTTATCCTGTATGGTGGATATTGAGACATTTGTCATCGAACTGAAAAATCTTGGCGTATCGGCTTTGCAAATAGACTCTTTACGACAGGGCTAAATGACGCCCCATTCGTCCTTCATCCGCAGTGTTACGAAGTATTAGTTTTGTTGGTGCGCTTTTGGATTACACGGACTATGGGGTGGGTGTGAAGCACCCACCATTTTACCCAATAGGCACCCGGGCGTGGGCGTGGTGACACGTCAGTACCAAGTTTAAGAAAGCCCATGCGGAACACAGCACTTGCTTTTGCCATTTGCATCAAGTACTGGATAGCGTATTGCGCTAAAACAGCAGGGAGAAACGTGTGAAACTGTACCGTTTACTAATGCAAGCGGTCACTCTGCGTCAACAGAAACTAACCTTTCTACCCTTTGCCTAAGCGCAGATTGTAGGGTTACCTTCCAGAAATCTTGGTGCGGACTATTTCTGCCACATTTTTGTAAAGAGAGAAGGGCGACATGTTTACGTGCTTTCCACAAGCGCAAGTCCCTAGAAGCTACAGAACGTGTTTTTCGTAAAAGATACAATACCACGGGAAAGGTTGGCGTCTGGGTCTGTTGGTTAGCTGTAAAACGAGCAAACATGACTTAGCAGTAACAGTTTCTTTAAGCAAAAGCTTAGGTGCATTGCTAGGAAACCGTAAGTGGGTACACGGTCTGGGACGGCAGGTATCAGTACTTCTGTGTAGTCTAGAGTACAGTAGGACAGCCATGAGAAACGGATGTCCGCCACGCTTTCAGACTTTCGTAGACGCAAAAATGGTACGCTTGGTGGCAGCCAAGGAAAACGTCGTATGTTAAGACGCAAAAGTGTGGCCTGTACGGTTCTTTCGTCTAGTGATATTATTGAGCGAGAGGCAGAATTTCGCCGTTGATCCTAAAGATGTGATTCGCGGAAGCCTTTTAAAGACCGGTGTAGCGGGTTTTGGATTTACGTTGGAAAGTTTCCCAACGAACAAGCGCAAGTCACTCTGCCGCGAACATTCTTATCTATATTTGTTTACCTTCCTGCGACTTTTAACCATCTGTGAAATGCTGTAGCTCACAAGGAGTATTCTCACTTTATTGTCAGTCAGACATCAATCGCGATGAGTTCCCTCTTTATAATTGTGCGCGAGTACTTACCTACACTTATTTAGCGTGTCCCACTACTATTGCTCCTGGCTCAGTGTTCAATGAGTGATCATGAACATTTTATGCACCAAAGGTTCCTCTCAACTCTCGCGCTCAATGGTTGCATTGTTTACTGGTGTGTGCTATCACCAATCAAGAACCAATACGTGTTTGCTGAACGTTAAACGGCCGCAAGTTCCCACTTGCCTTCTTGTATCTCAAGACGTGACCATTTCTGGCAATTTGCGTGCTTGCGCTCCACAGCGCTGGCTGTTGTCAACCACCGAATGCGAGTAATTGATGTTTGTGTAATGGCTTTTAGACTTGTTATTGAGCGATTTTGGTTCTTCCCTACGCCGTATTTTAACTAATCCCTTAGTAGTTACATCTACTTTACAATAATTTACCACTTAAGCTAATCTTAGTCATCATGGGAACCACTCTCTGTCATACCATTAGTATTCCTTAGCTTGAAGAAAGTAATATCTGTTGCTGGACCTTACGCACACTACGCAACCGGCACACCAGTACACGATGCCAACAACGCACTGCACGGTCTTCATGCAACTAGCTAGCAACCAGAGCAATATTATTGCACTCAGCGTTACACATCTTGCTGAAAAAGCAGCGTGTACAAGCGGTGTCGATTACAGGTTCTGTTGCGTGGGAAAGCAACCACAGCGACACGCAAAGAAGTAGTCTATTATGAACCGTCTGGTGGTTTAAGTAAGTAGATTGTGGTAAAGCCGACTGATGATAGCCCAACAGCGATGACGTGTAAACCAATGAATAATGTATATTGCTTGATTGTGGTTCAAAGCTGTACCCGTGAATGATCAGAACACTATGCTCTTGCTTGAATAATGTACATGTCAAAGTGTATGATCGTTTTTCAGGAGTGCCGTGCCCATCAGAGGCGCAATGAAGATTTAACCATCTCTTCTGTAGGCTGTGTACGTTTTGTAACGTTCATGTTTCGTTCTCTGTAGTGTATCAGATAGTCACTTTAAGTACAGGTTTGGTTCACTTAGATTTAAATATTTGCTTTCAACGTTAGCAACCAAGGTCCGCTTCAGAGTGCACATTCATGCACATTTTCGTCCATCGGCAGTATTCCATCCAAGTCCATTTCACCATTTTAGTGCACTAAACAATCCAAATTAATGTTGCGGTCATCGAGGGAAGCAAGAAAGCTATGGCGACAAGCAGAACGCCAAATGGGTTAGTGTATTTTACAATTGACTTATATAAGGTTGTACCTTTTCAAACAAAGAAATACTATGGCATCATACTTAGTTAGAGGGTTACGCAGAATAGTAAAATATAATCCAAGTGTATGAATAAAAATTTAAGCTCGAGAGCAAACAACCTCATCAACGCCACCCAAGACAGAAAAATACAACTGTTTGAAGCTAGGTTGCTGCCAGTAGTATGAATAAGTAAGCGAGTAAGTTCAAGCCTTTTTGGCTAGATGCAAGAAAAGCAAAATCTTTGCTATATCTGCAGTACTTCGCGAATAGCAATGACGTTACTTCACCGAAGCGCAATTTGGTTTTTCAAGCGCACAGGACAATGAAAGATAACACAAAATATAGCGTAGTGATAAAATTGCTAAATGGGGCTTCCTAGCAAACAATTTACAAAATAGCTCACGAGACGCGTTACCTTCAAGGTACAACCTGGTTGGCCGATTGATAGACATCCTACGCGTACGTAACAACTAGTCGCTATGAGTCGAAAATATACGTAGAACTCCTCCCGTTCCGTTAAGGAAGCTTATACATGCCAGAAAATTCATGGCACTTCTTAATTCGCCCACGAGCAAGAGGCTACAGCCTGCAATTCTTCATGATGTGATTCCAGACAATACACTATTGAGGTAGAATACTAAAACCTAAAATGACCCAGTGCTTTTTAACATTATACTATTGTTACATGGGCCGGGCCTACTTGGATACTTCCGAAGAGCTGAGAAATCCTTTGATAATCATGTGTCTAGGAAACCCTCCTATTTCGTGAACAAGTACGGCACGTTTTATCAAGGTATCAATTTGAGCCACTTGTATATAACTATGAAGCCGTCATCATTTAATGAGCTAGATGCTCATTTATCCCTCATATGCTGCAACGAGTGTGACACCTGCTCATGTAAGAGTCCAGCTCTAACACCGGCGTTTATCGGGACAGTCTACCTCAACACTATTCCCTTAGCAGCCTAGCATGAGCTGAGTACCTGCGCACCGCTGCCCTTTAGCCTCGTATCTTCTAATGCATTTAAAAACCCTAATGTGGTTTTGCGCTCCTCCCGTTAGCTGTCCATTCATCATGAAGCCCATCTTAGCTCACCTCTGTAAAACATACTTAATTCAACTAGTCTGCGAGCAGCCACTCCTTATTCTCTGTTTTCTGGATGTACATTTATCCCTTAATTGCTGTAATGTCCGTGACACTTGAGTATGTAGGAGTCCAATACACTCATTGGCTTTTCCGGCACACTATACGTTAGCACTATTCTCTTAGCAACATACCGAATGCAGTATCTGCGCACGTAAACCTCATATGTTGTGATGTCCTTAGTTACCTTAGGGTATGCCTACGTTCCGCTGTTTGCTCTCCTTCGATAATTTGTCCTTTTTGCTCTGATGTACTTAACAACTTCAAGGTACGCTTGCTCTCCATTATTTTGCTGTCCTTGCATCATTAAATCTTGCTTAGCTCCTTTCTGTCGAGCAAACATAATTGAAGTGGTGAGGGCAAAGCCGCTACTTAAGCTCTCAGTTCTAAAGGTTCACTTATCTTTTTCACGTAAGGTTTCCGACTTTTATGCCTGCAAGCCTCTAACTCTCGGACGAGCTTCCCCCGGTTCTTAGCAATTTGGTACCATTATTTTATCACCCTAGCGTGCCCTGATAACTTGCTCGTCGCTTCACTTTTGCCTTATATGCTGGGACATCCTCAGCAACTAACGTATATACCTTTCACCTACTCACTGAGCTTTCATCAGCCAGAGGGGCATTTAGAATCTTTTATCCTTCCAACTTTTCTCCGATCCTCAACGCCTACCTTCGGCCTCATTTTGAGTACGCCATCCACGCTTGGCAGCCGTCGCAAAAGCATGAGCTTACTGCTCTTGAAATGTCACCACCAACAGCGGCCAATAACGTAAAGGGCTGTTGCATCTATTTACCAACTGAGGCTGAAAACCTTCGGGGTCTACAGAGGACGCTACGGACGCCTGTGTGGCCGCTTGATAATGACTTATAAGAGCCCGAGTAATCCAAACCAGCCTTGTTCTCACCCACTAAAGCTAAATCGCAATACCACACTCGGAGATCACCAGCTAAAGTTGGCCACACAATACAGCCGGTTGGAATGTCACCTGAATATCTTTTCCCTTCGTGTGTGTCAAGGCCCGAACGCTGTTCCCACATAGGCTGTTTCTTCCACAAGATAACGCTACTCAATAGACGCCTTGATGATTCGTTTATCCACTCACACTACGTTATATAATCAGTGATGTCTACGTCAACCAAATATGAACACACGGTGCTCATTCCCAGCTTTTGTCTTTTAGTACGTACACGTTGCTACAGTGGAGTATCGTTCTGATATAGTAGAACTGCATTCACTAATTAAATCAGTCCAAGAAAGCGGCGCACGCGTAAACGTTTTCTTTACTTTATTTCTTAAAACCTACCTTCACTATAGTAACCCATATCACTTTACGGTAACAATTAAATACGCATTCTGAGACATTGTAATGAAGCAGGGCACATGAATCGTTTAACGCTTACCTTGAAGATTTACATCTTCGGTTACTTTCACTTCAACCAAACTAAGGGGCTTGTAAAACAATCGCCATTTTACCTGTAACATCACACTTTTCATGATTTATTTTTTGTTGGGGAAGTGCAGAGGAAGCGGTTGGCCGCTAACCAAACGATTTCCTTGGAAGCTGCTTTGAATCCAAACGGCTTGACGGCCTTAAACTGGATTATTTATTATGGGTACGTAAAAAGGGAAGTTTTACTTTTGTACAGATATGTCGCATCTAGACTTAAGCAGACAGCCTCAAATCTGGCCAGAATGCTGCAACCCCTGTTTCACCTTATTTAGACACTTCAGTAGCGCGTACCGGCTGAATCTTACCGGATTCAAACCCACGACGTTACACCTTTAAACAGCAAGTTATGCCCTAAAGCCACGGGTGACGGCAGCGACTGCCATGACGGATGTCTAACTGCGATATAGAGCAACTGATCCCCACTGCCCTGCATGTTACTAAGTGCAAAAGAGCAGGGCTGGCCCACACAGCAGCGGCTTCCATTGCAAGCTGCAACCTATCTCGGTGATATGTAGGCTGCTAAGGCGATTAATGAATATCAGTGAGTACTAAGAGCTTTAATGTTGTTTTGTATATTCGTCCTAGATGGGCTCCATCTAGCAGCCACCACAAACCCAGGAATGCGATACACATCCGTCTCGTCCTATTGAAACCCGTTCTTAGCGTGCACCCACAGAATACTGCAGGTACCCAATCCACGAACTTGACCTTTCGATCAAGCGGCTAGTTCCATTGAGCGATGGATGGCGGCAGCGGGCTTCCATTACTGGTACCAAACTGTGATATGGCGCTGCTCCTTTACCACTGCCAAGCAGGTTATGAAGGTGCAGAGGACAGGGTTTTTGTCCATGAAAACGAATAAGTTACAAGCAGCCATCCATCGGGTTGGCATGTAAGCTGCTAAGTAGATACCCAATTAGTAGTGAGTAGTAGTATGCCGTCATGAGGTGTTGTAAGATTCTTCGCAGTTATACTCACGCGGACAACCACCACACGTCCAGGAAAAGCTAGACGGACCGTTGGTCTTATAAGAATTTTTCAGAAGCAAGCACCTCAGAATCCTTGCGGAGTCCAAAGCACCAACTTATATTCCGATCCAGCGAATAATTCCACTGAGCCGTGGGTGATGGCGGCCGACCGCCATTACTGATATCTGAGTGCCATGCTGCCTTGCTCAGCCTACACTAGCATACATATTGCAAACCTGCGGAGGACTAGGATGTCAACCCGGGCAAGGACGTTCATTCCTACAGCCGGCTGCTTACATACCGTTTCGAATTTCTGCAGTCTGCAAGGGGCGGTTGATTTGGTGACCATTGTGCTCGTCTAAACCGCATGATCTGCTTTTCATTGGATGATAAGTGTCGCGTTATCGCGTTTTGATACCGGCCGCTGCAGTCCGCAGCCGTCCCCTTTGGCTCAGTGGCGCTTGCCGATATACCGTAAGGGTAAAGCCGCTGATTGGATCGCGACAGGATAAGGCGGGTGTGCGTTACTGATGAAACAAAATTACACAAAACGGCGGATTCGCGGAGGCGCGGTGGTTGTCCGCCTGAGACTGGCGACGTAGCGCCTTTACAAATGGTCAATAAACTCCATACTACTCATAAATACTTAGCGATAGTCCTAACAGCTTTTACAACCTTAAGAATATAGAACATCGGCTCTACGAGATAAAACTAGCGCTATTTATCTAAGAAATATGTGCCCTTTTCAGGCAAAAACGAGTTAAATTATCCCAAAGCTTGCCTTATTATTCACGTATATCTAGATCATGCAACCTTGGTAAACTTCAGAACCACTTAGAGGTTTAAATATACTAAACTCTATATTCTTAGTGGATTAGGTGGCTCAGTATCTACTGAAAATGAGACGCTGTGGCCCTCTGACCGTGGTTTAATTACATTGTCCTGAATTCCCTTACGTATATAGCATTGTTTACTGGATGCGTCGTGCTTTCGCGAGACATTATCGCTTATTTGCCTATATTTGCTAAATATGCCTGAAAGGTTTGCTTTTCGTCCACTTACCTCGTACCTAGTCGTCGCGAGGTATTACAGGATATATAAAGCATTTCTAGATAACTGCGACTAGTTAGAACTTATGCAGCTTCACCACTTCTTACATTTTATTTTATTTTTCTGATTTCCGCTAACAATATAGCAAGCCATTTTTAGCGCAAAATAATGATAAATAAATAAATAAATAGTATATTCTCGGTAAAACTAGACACACCTGTAAAGGCGTGATCAAATATGCATACAAGCATAGCTTCTGTGGAATGTTAAAACATTTCGTTTTAATGTGAGGTATAAAAGAAAAGATGTTGCCCGTATGAGTGAGCATACTGTCAGGTAATAGTCAGACCCAGGGACATTATGGCGCTGTGGCGCGCAAAAATCCGTCAAAACACAAGTTGGGGGTAATTTCGCCAGGTAGTGATCCGTGAGCACAGGAACCTAAACAAGGTTTTGTTGCAACCAATAACCATTACGAGATAGGGATGATCTGTGCTCCAACAAAGCATTCTTCATAGCAGAATTAGTTGCACAGGTTCGATGTAGAAGGCTGAGGACTGCGTCAGTGTGAAATGCTTAGCTGTGACTTTATTTTGTGGCGAGTCACATCCGCCACGTTGCAGTGTTGTTAAGCGGACATTTGTGGCTATTTATAAGGAGAACGCTTGCTAGGCGAAAACCCACTACGTCCTGGAACACTGCCGTAGCTTTCGTTGAACAGTAGTGCAAGTCGGTTATGCATGGTATAGACCGATTTTGCATTCTATTATTCGCAGTCGGTTGACAGCCAAAAGTCTTCGTTGGTTGGCCGAATGACTTAGTACTGATACAACAGCAGTCGTTGGGGCCGGTCAATTATGCAAGATTCGAAGAGTCGAATGATAATGATGCAGGTGAGTAAACACATTGTTAATAGAGGCCGGCTCTTCTATTATATTCTTGCTCGGCTCGCAAACCGTGTCCAGCTATCCACGCTGGACTTGTCATGAGGTCGGTGAGTGAAGTTGTTTCTTGTGGCTGAATATGTCCTTAATAGGTAAAAACGCCATTCTCCGCAAATTGGATTGGGATTCCTACAGATGTAAGTAAGTGTAACTGTTTCCATAGCCAAGTGAAAATTCCATAGAAGACCATCGGAATAGCCACGTATACGTGCGCAACGCTGTCCGTGAAATGACATAAGAATAGCTCCAGGTGACTGGCGAAAAGGAATGTTTGTGGCAGTGAAGGTAATCACGCCAGAGTTGTTTGTCTTCGGTTGTGGAACGGGGGATCCATGTACATATATTCTTCCAGGTGAGTAAATTGTTCTCTGAGTACGAGGCAAGCTAAACCCATTTGTTTAGACCCCGTGAAGGTAGCGCCTCCGGAATGGCGGAATGAGCTCCATTTGGACTAGTGTGTGGGTTTTTCATTTCCTGGAGAAAGGACCAAGCGTTTTGAGGATGGGTCGGCCAGTCCCAGTGGATAAACCTTCTTGTTTTGGCGGATGTACCTGTGGGAATCTTGGGAAAAACGGGCAACGGACTGCGCTATTCGTGGTCCACCATTTAATTGCGAATAACTAAACAAATAAATGGTTTATTCTTAATTGTATCGAGACACACCAAACAAGACATGATCAAAATTTACAGGCAGTTATGATTCGCAACCGGCAATTTGCTATGTATGTAATCGGCATTGGCCAAATGATATACAGGCTGCGGAGGTTACGGAAGTAATCATGAGAAATGCAGTCATCAACGGATGAAGATATTCTGAGTTCAAGTAAGCATAGTGCAAACAGTCAAGGCAATATAAGTGCAGCGAAAACGGTACATGTAGACAGAGTGTCCTATTCTTGTACTGCCAAGAAAAGAATGTAATATGGCTCTAGTCGACTTGCCTGTATGTAGTTCTCGGCGGTGACATATTCAGTGGCGAGTCACATCCGCCACGTCGCAGTGTTGTTAAACGGACATTTTTGGCTTTTTATAGGGATAACGCTGGCCGGGTGAGAAAGCACCACGCCCAGGAACACTGCCGTAAACCCAGTTTAACATTAATGCACAACTAGCAAAGCAGCTTTCCAACTGATTTTACACTTAGTTATTCCCAAGCAAATGACTTCCGATTTCCTGTTGGCTGATCGGGTAGCTTTGTCTGGGCCGCCACTAGCGCTGCGGCCGGTCGAGGATGAAAGTCAACAAGCGTCGTTTTGTTGAGCGTCTAGGTGAGCCAACGTTTTAGTTTCCGTTGTCTGGGTGTTTCATGTTATGTATACATTCCGGAGGAGTGAAGATATCTTGTCCAGCAACCTACACTGGACAGCGGTCGGTGTGCTGGATCTCTTTGATTGACAGTCGGGTTCCATGCAGGTCTTTGTCGGAGCATCCGTACGTGTCGGGCCGAAACGCCCTTCCTCAGTCCAATCACAGCTCCCGAAGAAGTTCCGGACCTCATAGAAGACGGAAAGTGAGGAACACCGAAAGAAGACCGCAAAGAACAGGCATGTAATTAAACATTGATAAAGTTAGACGTTATAACATTTAGATATGTGAGCAAACGATGTAAATGTGCAACAATGATTATACTAAAAAAGTCGTTTGTAAGTGCTAAAAGAAGCAATAGCCATACAGGTAGATTGCCACCATCTACAGAGGTTACAGAGCGTCGTACCAGTTAACAATCCACAAAATATCAGTTTAGTCTGATCCAACAATTTCGTTGGGAGAGATAAAAGATTCAGAAGGATAACTGGGATGGAATGCTGAAGAAACAGCAGGTAACTAATCTAATTTGATAGAAAGCAAAGCATAATAATAAAAATATAAATAGCCCGCGACGTGAGTGATTCAAGATTCAATGAGTCGTCATCATCATTTTACACGCCAGCTAGAGGTGGAAAAACACCTCCGCTGTTGTGCCGCATTACGTGAAAATATGGTTGGCGGCATCCGGCTTCGGATTTGCCTGTCACTGTGGCAAGCCACAGGACGCCTGCGCCTACAGAGGGACCATGGATGGCTTGCGCTGCATCACCCACAGCTCCAACCACATACCCCATATCCAGTGTAAACCCGAAGGAATAAGACCGGGAGCATGCGGATGGGAACCACGTTTCATCAACGGAGCCGGCCCACACTCCTTCACAGGCAAACACAAGCACGCTGTATTTGGGGAATCAAGCGCACACAAGGCGGTGGCTGGACCATAGTCCGCTCCACGCTGAGTGCATGGAACCGCTCTTTGTGCCTAGCACGGCCACAAGAGCCGTGCACCCCGTCCCCTCCAGCAACGACCAACTCTCTTCTGGAGCCATCATGAACGATGTAGTGGGTAATAGACAGGTAGGCACCTTGTCAACATACACATCAAGCGCAACCATACCAGGGATATCAAACAACAGCCGTTCACTTTAAACGACAAGCTGAAATAAAATAAATCCAATAATGCATACAGATACGGTGGCATAACTCTTCGCTAAATTACCATTTGAAGTAAGTTGGTTAGCAACAAATCCGTGATAAGTAAGAAATGTCCACAAGTTACTTAACATGCTACAAACGCAACAAAATTACCGAAGATAAGCGCAATTAGCGTAAGTGACGTGGCCAGTTAATAGAACATTATTCAGGGAGGCAGAACAAACCAAATAAAGCGGAATGAAATTTAGCCAGCATAAAAAGACCTAGTTTAAGTGTAAGTTGGTTTAGCCCAACTGCGGTGAAGAAGCATCAAGAATGCAACATCAGCCTCAGCATGTGGCAACGTGAAAATATACATATATACATACATACATATAATACAATACACAAAGGAAAAATAAATACAACAGTTGCATGCCAGCTGGGCTACCAGCAACGAATAGGCATTGTTCCGGTAAGCTACCAGCCAACTGCTAGGCAAAAAGGAAAAATTTATTATGTTTTACCCTGCGAAATGAGATTGTAGATGGGGGAGGCTAAAATGGATGGGGAGGGAAAAAGAAACGCACAGCATGAAAACCACTGAGGTCGGATCCTTGCCATCTCAGCAGGTGTATCCAGCCAAACGTGTTCATCGTCTTTTCGACCCCAACCAGGGAGCCGTGAAGCTCCAACCGAGGCTAGCTCCGAAGTGAGGGTCTTCATTCCCCTGGACCAAGTCATCGCTTGGCCACCTGCCCTCTTCTTCCACCCACATCCCCGGTGATCAAACAACGCACGTCGAGGGAGTCGGTGGTCTGGCATGCGTAACACGTGGCCGAGCCGTTGGAAACTGGTGGGGGAAATAACGGCGCTGAGCGGTTCAGATCCTTTTCCTGGGCCGTAAACAATGCGTAGAACACGCTCGTTACTCACGCGGTGTTCCCACCAGATGTGAGCCAAACTGCGAAGGCACCGATGGTCGAACGTAACTGGCCTCTTCATGTCCACCGAGCTTAGGGGCCAGGTTTCGCAACCGTACAGTAAAGTCGCACGTACCGCTGCATTGTACACTCTACCCTTCAGGGCGAGAGTGTGTCGCGCCGCCGCCATGGGTGGCGAAGGTTAGCAAAAGCACCTCGAGCTTTCTCTATACGGTTAATGATCTCGTCTTCGATCCCAAGGGCGCGGATAAAACTTCCAAGGTAATTGAATTTCTGAACGACTCCTGGCTGATCCCCAGCAAGGGTCAGCGCAGAAGGCGATCCCAGCCAACCTTGGAGGAACACTTTGCAGTTAAATGGTGCAAAGCAAAGCCCGAAGCGGTTGATAGCCAGTGCTAATCTGTCCAGCGCGGCTTGGCACGTCTGGGAGCTGTCACAGATGAGGGCAATGTAGTCTGCACACTCCAAGTCAAGAATTCATTCTCCTGGGAATAGCTCCACACCTTCCAAGTCATGTCCTGTAAATGCAAAATCCGTGGCTTCGTACATAGCGAAGTTGAATAGGAAAGGTGACAGCGGGCATCCTTGTCTCACACCGCTTGAGATATTGAAGGGTGGCGACAGCTTGCCGTAAGCCCTTACTCTGCCCGTGATACGCGCCCATAATGCTTGGATAATATTTACATATTTCTCGGGCACACCTTTCCTCAGTAGACAATTCCAAAGGGCACATCAATCAACCGAATCAAAGGAACCTTTGACGTCGAGGAATACGACTACGGTGCGCCGCAAGTATGTATGACGGTGCTCCAACAACTAACGCAAGGTGAAGATGTGGTCGATGCAGCCACAACCCCGACGAAACCCGGCTTTTTCCTCACAAACCTGGATTTCACGAGTGCCAGTCAGTCTGCGAAGAATTATTGAGGCGAGTAATTTGGAGGCGATGGAGATCAGACTGATTCCTCTATGGTTGTCGCATTCCGAGCGCGAGCCGCCTTTGAAGATGGGAACAATAACAGAGCGTCTCCAGTCGGTTGGGACAGTCTCCTGCTCACACAGTTTCACTAGTAATTCATGTAAAGCATCAACAAGAGCAGAGCCTCCGAATTTGAAGGGGGCTGGAGGAAGATCATCTGGTCCTGCGGCTTTGTTCAACTTCAACAGTCCGATCTCACGTTCGACTTCTGAGAAAGAGGGTGGATTCAAAGGGACAGCTCAAGGAGCAGGGCGATCAGTGACCGGCGAATCGAACAATTCTAGCCGATTAAATTGCCTTTCAAAATCCTCAGCCACATGCTCCAAACGTTTTACAAATTGTGGGTAGGCTGTCCACTCTCATCACAAATTGTTTCACTAACACCAGGTCTCTAGCTGCCCGTTTCCCGCATCAGACGGAGCAACTTACGATAGTTGCCAATGGCAACGGCCACTTCCATTTCTGATGCACGAAGAGATCACCAAGATTCGCGGCCTCTCTTCAGGCTAGCTCGGAGTTTTGCCCAGAGCCCTTTGCGAGATCCATTGTGTTCGCTTCAAGCCGGGATATGCCGGCGAGCGTCGATAAGTTACAGAGACCGCGAAGAGACCCAATATCCGCGTTGACTATTGGACATACTACATAAGGAGTTGCCTGCTGCTTGTAAGGTTTGGCGAACATGGGACCTTTAACCATAAATTTTCTCCAGTGAGCGTTTACTTGACCCGCATGTCAACATACTTCGATACGCATTCAGAACAGCTAGCTTTGTCAGTTGGCTGGTGTCAATGCGCTCACGGCGTCGTCGTGGGCGTCCGCCAAAGCGCATCCGCATGTCAGCGCATACAAGTGCATGATCGGTGTCCACACCTGTGCTCCAAATCGAGCGACAATTCTGGAGGCAGCCTCTCCAGCGGTAACTAATAGCAATGTGATCGATATGCGTCCAAGGCTGGTGGGCGCCAAGTCATCCTCCGGCGGGTGCTGTGTCGGAAATTAGTGCTCGCAGGAAATAAGCGAGCATCTTCACACAAATGAAGTAACCGCTCACCGTTATCATTACGGGCGCCTACACCGTGCTGACCGCCCAGATGCAGTTCATCAGTGGACAACTTTCCAACTTGTGCGTTCATATCCCCCGCCAGCACAACAGTGTCCTAGCTTCTTCTGTGGCGAAGGAGCTGAGTCAGTTAGCGGTAAAAGTCGTTCTTTACCGAATCCTCGCTACAGGTTTGGGCGCGTAGGCAGCGATGATGAATAGACACCTATTAGTCTTTCGCGACTTTGAAGCTTTAAACGAGCCAGCCAATCGGACCGCACACATCCGGCGAATGATTGGAATCCAATCAACCAGAGCAGCTTCAGCCAGGGGACTCAGGGCAATGCCAACACCAGCATGGCCGGTGCTCAAAGATGCATCGGCACCGGATAGGCGCACTGAGAAAATACTGTTTGCGTCAACTGAAGGGGGTCACTGAATGGGATCATTCGTTGCACGTACGCATACATGTATCCTAATATACCGGTGTAATTAGCTGCATCCATACGTACAGGTACGCATAATTATATGCGACGAATGAATATATTTACATATATACATGCTTCCAATACACGTACACATTTATATTTATATATATAAATATATATATATATATATATATATATATATATGTACATCTACACATCCACACATCTACACAGGTAGCTTATTAAGACGGATAGACGCACCTATATGGTAGGCGGCATCCGGCTTCGGATTTGCCTGTCACTGTGGCAAGCCACAGGACGCCTGCGTCTACAGAAGGACCATGGATGGCTTGCGCTCCACCACCCACAGCTCCATCCACACACCCCATAACCAGTGTAAACCCAAAGGAATAAGACCGGGAGCATGCGGATGGGAACCACGTTTCATCAACGGAGCCGGCCCACACTCCTACACAGGCAAACACAAGCACACTGTATTTGGGGAATCAAGCGCACACAAGGCGGTGGCTGGACCGTAGTCCGCTCCACACTGAGTGCATGGAACCGCTCTTTGAGCCTAGCACGGCCACAAGAGCCGTGCACCCCGTCCCCTCCAGCAACGACCAACTCTCTTCTGGAGCCATCATGAACGATGTAGTGGGTAATAGACAGGTAGGCACCTTGTCAACATACACATCAAGCGCAACCATACCAGGGATATCAAACAACAGCCGTTCACTTTAAACGACAAGCTGAAATAAAATAAATCCAATAATGCATACAGATACCGTGGCATAACTTCGCTAAATCACCATTTGAAGTAATTTGGTTAGCAACAAATCCGTGAAAAGTAAGCAATGTCCACAAGTTACTTAAAATGCTACAAACGGAACAAAATTACCGAAGATAGGCGCAATTAGTGCAAGCAACGTGGCCAGTTAATAGAACATTATTCAGAGAGGCAGAACAAACCAAATAAAGCAGAATGAAATTTATCCAGCTTAAAAAGACCTAGTTTAAGTGTAAGTTGGTTTAGCCCAACTGCGGTGAAGAAGCATCAAGAATGCAACATCAGACTCAGCAAGGGGCACATATATATAAATACATATGTTCATACACATACATACATATACTTTCGTCTCCATAAATATGTATAAATATTTGCATATATACTTTTCTTTCGTATATATATATATATATATATATATATATATATATGTATATTTGGCTTAGATATACGCCTTCTCATATTCCGCTTACCTATGTACTTTGGCATCTGAGCACCTAACAACTTATTCATTTTTGCATAGAGCTTCGCAAACACGCATATATACATAAATAACGTTAACACTTGCAAATATTCACCTTCACTGACACAATTAACAAACCCTATTCCGTGCATCCTCATTTAACATTACCCATTTATAGGCGCAACCATACAGTAATAGAAGATCTTAGTCAGCCATTATTCCTTATCATATTTCTGCATGTTATTCCGTTTGTTATATACCATGCACAAAGCCATGGCTTGGTCATAACAGTTAGTTATTTCTTATTTCTGCAGATTCACGACCTCACATTTATTCTAGGTTATCTTCAAGGCATAATCCGTAAGTTCCACACTTATTATTTACGCATCTCCGTTCATTGGCATCACACAAAATAAATAAATTGCCTTAAAATGTCGCATTTCAAATCGTCCATGTGCAACATCCATGCAATTAACCTTCCGTGTAGATTTCTCACCCTTCCACCTGCTGCATTGCAAAAAGTCATTACCGCTTATAATACACAGACAGTTTCTGTATCAATACATGCAACAATTAGAAGCATTTCCCAAGCACAACTAATGCTACATTTCTCAAACGATTTTTCAGCGCATTCCCATCCCTTGATGCTCAGCCGCCATTACCACCTTACTCATTTTAACCACTTTAACTCAGTAAAATGTTCACACAAGATACCCCATGTAGTACTATTAAACGATTTACATTAATTAATGCTATCTATCCTTAGTATTATGAAGGCCATTTATTAAAGTCGAAAAACAGATGTACCAGTTGCCACCACAAAAATTTAAATTTCACCGCCGACCTTTCGTCAGAGGTCGCAGGTTGAAATTTGGCGCCCGGAGCAAATTAAGCGCAGGAAATTTTGGTTATACCTTTGGTTAAATGGTATTTTTCTAGTGATGTACGCCGTCTAAGCATGTCTCTGGACAAAGGCTTTTCATTTTTATTTGCATTTATATAAACTATTATTAACTTTTTTGATTTTGTCCTAATTCCGTCACTCTTATATTTTCCGTGTGCGCTTTAATAACTGTGAAGCCTGAGCGGGCCGAAATGGTCCTTAAATATACAGTGAAGTTGTAATGAACTGGATCCTGGTTCCAAAGAAAACCTGCACAACTACGGCTCTGCGCAAATTTAACAAAATACAAAATCAGGAAGCTGAATAACGTCAGAAAGAGCCAGAGGATTTTCAAGGTGGACGCGTACAACCCCATCAGCTTTACACCTAACAAAGCCAATTCAGTCTAGTTGGCAACAAGAAATTTACCCACACTTTTCCTACTCCCTTTCAAAAGCCTAGTATTAATGTAAATATTGAGCTAATCCCTTACGGGCGCAGCATCTAGCCAGGATAAAAGATATCTATCTATTTATTTATTTATTTATAAATGGCAGCTTGCAAAGTGAGGCGTTTTTTGAGGTCGGCCCTGTTTTCTGGACTTTCAGAACATGCATGGCGTTGACGGATGAGCCGTGTTCTATCGCAGTTTGATATCAGTCACGTCTGTCGGTTGTCGTTTTTCGTGGCTTCGTGGCATTATCCACTGGCAATGAGACTATTGTCGTTTGTTTCAATCCGGCAGTATTTGTTATGTGCTTGCCATTGGTGAGTCCGTAAAGAAATAAACGGTCGTCTAGCGCGTTCCTTGCTGCGTGGTAGTCTTCCTTATTCTAACTGCCACGACGTTTCATAGAAGCTCAATAACTTTCCCATTTATCACAAATAATCCATAATCCGAACGCCTACACTTCTGTTTACTTCGAGTCTCCCAGTTTTATCGCAGAATACTTCTACTTCTTCGCTATAAGCAGTAGGTGCTGAAGCGTTAACTCTATTCTACCATGGCCGCCGTAATTGTCTAACAGCTAGCATCACGTTAAAACACAAGCTTCACAAGTTGTCCCAAAACTGCTTATCGTCAGCATTCCTTTAGGGGAAGATCCTAGCAGGATCTACAAGTGTTCTACAAATTTGCCTGTCAGAACATTTCATTGCTGCCTCTTTCCTCATTTGTCCTGTGGTTAATTTGCAAGGCTGTGTCCTATAGACATTTTGCATGGCCAATATGTCAACTGCCCACTTCGCGAAGCCCAGATGTAAGCAACCAGAGAATAGCCAAAGTTACTGACAGACTGTAATTAACAAGCACAAAATGTCGTAAGTCTGACTAATTCGAATAGACGACTAATCAACTTAATAATTTATTCCTAAGTTCTTCTTGATTAGCTGATCCACCTGCTTCAATTCCATATCGCAACTTTATCGCCGCAGCAACCTGAATTAGTGTTCACGCGTGCCCCCATTATTCGACAGTTTAGTATGCAAACATATTTGTTCTTACCTGTCGTCGTAACTGTGTTAATTGTCCGCCGTTATATATGTTTAAGAGGTACATTATAATTGCAAAAGGTTATTACTTAGGAATGAAAGGTGCCTGACAATCCAATAATATTTCTACTCATGCTCATCCCTAGAGTGGCGTGCTTCGAAAGTTTCGATGGCTAAACTATTTATCCATTCAACGCTTTTTCTGTTATACCTACCCTGTGTTGCTGTCATAAAGCTGACTGCAAAGCGGACCGCCCCAGTTCTCACACATAACCTTATGTCGCGTTTCGTTTGTGCGGTCCTTTTACAACCGAAGCGCTTCAATTGTTATAGCGTTTAGCTACAAACTTAACGACACAAATGGATATTTGTAGTCGGGCCTTCTACTAACGGTTAGGCTGAAGCTAAAGGAGGCCAGCAGGGACCTTAACAACAGGCATAACTCCGATTAACGGTAACATTGGTTATCGAATTTTCTGCTTAGCAGCCGGCAGTGCATTTCCACTACGCTGGTGCTGATTCTTATTTCGCAGGAATGAATACTTATAATTACGCCTTTTCTATATGGCTCTCAGTAGTGTGCATAGTCTAAGGTATAAGATGTTAGGGTCAGGCCACTTGGTAGATGTGTTTTATCATTAATTATCAGAATTCACTTAAATGTGGCCGTTTTAAGACAGGTAGAGCGGTAGAATACTTCTCCGTGGCTGCTCAGAAGTTTGAGCCGACTGCTAATGTGCGTCTAGCTTGAGCATCGGTCACTCTGACTGAAGTTCTTAAAACCTACATGTTTCAGTCTAAGACCAGCCTTTAAAGATCGGTCGGCGCTGATTAGGAATTCAGAGGCTCAAGTTCTGGCTATATTTATGTGTAGAAAGCTTGAAAGCGCATTGCTCTCAGTTCACAAGTAGGTGGCTAATAATTGTTATCTGCTAGGTATTTGCTGGACTGACATCTCTTTTAACTAAGCGGCAGGTACTTTAGGTTTACAACTTCTTGTGATTAACCTACAAAAGCAGTTATTAGCCGAAAAACCTCCCCGTGGTGCCAGCTGGGTAGTTTGGGTAAATCCCGTTTCAGCAGGTCGTTCGGCGGCAGGGTTCCAGTACGTAGTGGGATCTCGCCTGGCAAGCGTTCCCCCTATAAAAACCACAGATATCAGTTTAACAACACTGTGACGTGGCGGATGTGTTTTGCCGCTAAATAAAGTCACTGTCTCTTCCCTTTTTCGGTGGATCATTCACACCGCACAAACGTCACCCGCTTCAAAGCGTTCCATTGACTCCCCCTTTGATGGCGAACACAACGAACAAAAGCACACACTTACTCACATTTACCTAATCACACAACATGGCCCCTTCTAACTACACAGTTAAACATACTTTTACACGTCAACACACACTTAAATTCCTATGCTATTTGTCAAAATATACTAAGTTGCGCAAATGCCGCTCATACATTTCTGTGCTACTATGATCACGCCCTTGATGGTGTACCTCGCAAAGTTGAGAATAAACTATTTATTTATTTATTTATTCAGAAAGTATTCTGTACCCTGTAGTCGCAATGCGTTCTTGTTCTTGCCTACGCGCGGATCAATTATTACTATTTTGCTGCTTATGAGTCTGCTTCATTCATTCTGCTAGGATTTAGAAGCGTTTGAAATGTGTTCAATTATGGCTGTTTCATTTTTTTAATTTATGTATCTGAGATACTGCGGATTTCTCTTCTGCAATGTACTCCTGACGTATTTTAGACTTTACAACACCGCTTAAACTTTATACACCCGTTCGTAAGAGCTAGCTTTAGATCAATGAGGCCACTAGAATCATACTATATAATAGATGGCAGCCTCTCTCGCAAAGTTGCAGAGTATAGCTGCGCGCCCAGAATTACTCAAAAATTAAATGGTTATCTAAAGGCATTTACGATAACTCATGAGTTAGACAGTCGGCGTGCCTATGTATCCAAGTAAACAAACGGCGCAGCCAGCCCAAGCAATGGATGCGACTTAGTTGACCTTCATATTTAAGACGCGTTTGGCCGAGGCGAAAACCGACCAAAGTTAGAATCACGGAACAACGATGAAACACTGGATAATATACCGACTTCATGTTACATGGCGTGGCGAAAGCGGGATACAGGTACTTGGTATTTTGGCTTAGAATAATGTAATCGATTAGTTAATTCAGCTTGTTGTTTGCACTGCTCCGATTGATGCACCTCAAGATGCGCTAAGTTAACACGAATAAATGCGAAAACGGTAGGCTACTCGGACGGCCTTTGGTGTTCTACTGCGCGATCGACCACCCCGATGTATTGTGAAACACCGTTGCTTTTTCTTCCCAAGTGCTTTTCTAATTGTTCATCCGCAATACTTGAGCTATTTTTGGCTGAGACATTACTGCACTGTATGATAGACTGTCCCAATACTAAAGTGCCCGACCTCGTGATGATGAACACCGTTCACTATTACATTTGTAGCAGTTTTACAGCTTCAACCGTGAACATCTGAACAAATTTTGACACACACCGTTAGGGTTACCTTGAAAAGTCTGTACAATGCATGTAGTTCCTAATGCGTCCTTGAGCGTGCCACACACGGTCGAGAATAAATTTTTCTTTATTTATTCGTTAGGCGTACGTTGACCAAATTAAAATAGTGCGACCGTTTAGCAGCAGAGGCCAAATGGCTGGTTGTTTCTAGGCTTACTTTTGGAAGCGTGCATGCGCCAGGAAAGTAAAGCAGCCTCTAAGCAATGGTACGGTGCCAAAGCTGTTTCCTCTATGGCACGATCTGTAAGACACACATCGCTGTTATCACTTTCAGGCATAGTAGAACATCATGTAAAAAACAGGTGACGCCCAAAACATGAGATTGATCAAATTCCTCCGGTTTCACCAACCATTAGTAAAACGGTGGGCTACCGAACAAAAAGCACTTAACATCCGCAGTTTAAATCAAGTGTGACATCAGTCACCTACGTAGAGCTTGAAGCAAAGGTTACCCGAAGTTCCACCATCGCCTCTTATCCTATAAACACCACAAAAGTAAATACAGAGGAAACTGTAGGAAAGCGGCACTTGCAAGAACGTTAGGACCAAGGATCTCTAGAACCTGCAACTCAATGAAAAGGGATCCAGCAGTAGCCCCCTGACTACTCCGTAGAGCAAGGTTCCCTTGTCGACGGATATGATATTATGGGCAAACTGTCAGACGAACAAGGCAAATAGAACCGGTTGCACCCCTTAATGATTGTCAAAGACAAACCCACAAACTGAATAATAGTGGCTGCTCCACTTACCTTGGCACACAACGGCGAAACGTGACTTATTATGGTAAACTTAGAATCTGTCATGGATGTAGAAAATGCCTTACATCATATAAGTATGCTAAAACTTGGATCCTGTGGGATACGCATCTAACTTAATGTTCCATAGAGTGCTTCCTAATAAAAGAGGAATATGGTAGAGAAACATAGCACTTTGATTCTGTAAGCACTAGCTTCTTTTATGGGGTGCTGCAGTTTCCCTCCAACAATAGCCAAGGGGCTAAGTGCCACGATTTTAAACAATAGAAGTTCATTTGTGAAACCCTGCTTGGATAGCGCTGTTGCTCGGCCGCTCAAAGGGTTGCTATATTCACCAAAATTTAACGATTGTGGCACCTGTACCCCTATATACGTCGAACAACCTGAGAGGCAAGCAATTGATATTACACATCGGTGGCAGCGATATCTGAAATGCCTTCCTACTTAAATTTGATTAAGGAATGCGTTGCCTTTGCTAGGATAAGACAAGAAACCCTCTGCAAAAGCAAACCTACTGGCAGTGGCACATAAACAACACGATCACTCGTTCACTAGATACTGATGTAGGTCTAGACAAGGACCAAGGTTTACCTTAGTCACATCAATTTGGAGACGAAGTATAAGCATCACGCTAGAATCGTACAACTAACGATTTAAATTTGTACACTTTCTCTTAACCCTACCTGCTTTAACCCCAGGTGTGCTCCTACGTACCGGGAAACCAGACTGCACTATATATTAATGAGCAACTCTCTTCTGAACTCCGTTTTGTGGAGCAAACAAAACTCATGTGGCCTCCGCACAGTTGCTCCATTGCCTCTCCCTTCTAAACTCCATTTATCCGTTGCATGCTGCAACGTCTGTGACGCCTGCTCACGTAGGATTCCAGATCTTTCACAGGCATTTTCCAGCCCAGTCTACCGTAGCACTGAAATCTTAGCACCATAACAGGACACAGTATCTGCGCTCCTCTGACTCATATGCTGCGATGTCCTCAGCAGACTTGATGTATGCATGCACTCCGACTGTTTGATGTCCTTCCATATAAAAGTTTCAGCTTTCTCTAGCACACCTTCTAACTCTCCAAGTCGGTGCTCAGCGACTACTTAGCATCTCTTTTCTAGACGTCCTCATACCTCTTAGTTATTGTAAAGTCGTCGACTTTTTCACCTTTAAGCGTCCAGTTATTGGACTAGCTTTCCCAGCCTCTTTCCAGTAGTAGCATCCCAGCACCATAGCATGAATTGTGAACTTATACACCGCCGTGGTTCAGCATTATATGATATGACTCTCTCAATCTACTCACTGTGCACCTGCATACTTCTTGTCTGTTGTCCTTTCTTTATTCGACCTTCTTAGCTCTCGTCTGGCGACCTTCTTTACCTCATCCGGTCAATGCATGGCTGCTCTTTGCTAGATGCACAGCTGTCACTCGTCTGTGACACCTAATTAATAGTAGTTCAGCATTCTCTCTGTCTTCTCTCCGCTCATTCGTTCCCACTTTTATTACTTTAGCACCACTGCATATCTTATCATATGCTCATCGCTGCGTCTTTGCCTATTTTTGCTCTTATCTATATAAGAGCCTTACCGTATGCCTGGCATTATTCTGTTTGTTGTCGTTTCTTCATGAAGCCTTTGTTTGCTGTCTTCTGTCGTGCAGGCATCTCCATGTATTCAGTGCAAGCCGCTGTTTTGCTTCACCCTCCTTACTGTTCATTTATCCTCTACTTGCTGTATTGTCTTAGCTCTTATTACCTGCAGTCATCCGACTCTCGGGCTAGCATACTCTGGCACCATCCAGCTTGGTACCATTAGCTTAGCACCATAGCTGCTGCGGTTAAGCCTCACTGCTCTGATACTCCAAGCAACCTTACTCTACGCTTGCATTTCGCCTATTCCCTGCCCTTCCGTCAATTAATGTTTCTTAGCCTCTTAGTTCTTCCCTCCTCTCACTTGGTCAGCACACAGACGCCCGTTAGCTTTACATTTCTAGGTGTTCATTTCTCACCATTTTCTTAGCACCGTAGTATGACTTGTTTCTCTGCGCGACGCTACATATACATTTGTTCCAAACGTTCGCTTTCGTTTAACTGATCTTTAATACTTCACTTCTATCGATCAATCCTTTTTCATCTAGTAATCTGGGTCCGTTTTTGCAGCAAAGGTTTCGACACTTACCTTTGTAGTAGGTTAGCTTTCATAGGCTTTTCCTATTTCAGTAGGCCATAGCACTATACTCCTAGTACCCTCGTGTCGTCTTTCTCGCTTGATCACCCGATAATTTTTATTCAGCGCTTGATTCCTATCTATCCGCTGACTTACCATCTCTTTCGATGTAGGCTTTTCACCAGCCGTCTATCCACCGTTCAAACGCCACTGGTCCCTGAACTCTGCTTACTATCTTTCCACGCAATAGTCGCATCATAGTAAACTAATACCGCGTCTCTGCTTTATGGCGCAACGCTTTGTATTCCTTGTAGATAGTAGCAAACAACTTATAGGGCCACCGCTTTCGAAAAAACATTCAAAAGTCACTTTCAGCACAATCATTGCTGCACATTGTACATCATTTGTCTTCACTCTAAATGTTATAACATAGGAGTTTAAGAATGTTTGTTTTTACGCCTGTACGTTGCGGCCTCGATTGTCTCTCACCTTCCCTTTACTCCGAGATTCGGAACATTTTGGGGATCTGGGATTGGACCGAGAAACCGCTTTTGTCCGGGACAGAACAACTAATAAGGACCTATGGAGCACATGGCAGTACAACAAATGGACACAACTGCACTCATTACCATGACCGTTGTCCAATTATGATAACTAGACTCGATAACTTCACACTCCTGAAAATTCCAGACGCAAGTAATTGACGTTTCGCTTACCTGGATACCCACAAAGAGGATTCTTCTTGAAGCACCCATCCTCGATTCGCCTCAGCCATTACGGCGGCTTTGCCCAAGATACCTGCCCAAATAACAGAGAAAATTGAAGGTCATTTGACTGCGGATATCTGAGGGTAAAATCAGTCGGAAACCTGGTCTGCCAGTTATATATTAGTGCACCAACAAATTTCTGTCAGTGTTCCAGGACGTGGTGGGATTTTGGCTGGCAAGCGTTCTCCCTATAAAAAGCCACAAATGTCCGCATAACAACACCGCAACGTGGCGGATGTGACTCGCCACTGAATAAAGTCACTGCCCAGAACTACCTACTGGCAAGTCGACCAGAATCATTATTCAATATTGCCCTGACACTTTCAATACTAATTTACACCATGCCCATATATATCGTTTTCATTACACATGTAGTGCCCTGACTGTTTACACTACTTACTCTAGAATTCATCGTTTCGTCAGTCATTGATGACTCTATCCCACATGACTACTTACACAATTTCCGCAGCCTGTACAACCTTCGGCTTACTGCCGACTACACTCATAGCAACGTGTTTGTTGCGAAGCAATATTGCATGTAAATATTGATCATGCCTTACTTGGTGTGTCTCGACAATTCGAGAATAAACTATTTATTTATTTATTTATTTATTCTTTAGCTGGCCCAGCTGCGTGGTTACAGGTTATAAGCTCGCCCTTATCATTAATAGTATATTGAGGTGGCTTGAAGCTGGAACGCCAGACGCCGACTACCAATTTTGGACAGTCGCTTATCCGAAACGACCGACTTACAAAGGGAGAAAATGTAAATCTGTATTATTGAATCGACTTAACTTGCGAGGTCACGTAGGATGCAGTCGTAGTTCCCTGGTTCACTGTAGGGCCCCTGTAAGTTGAAAGTTGGTGACAACTGCCTTATATCTTTTTGGTACAGCACCCAATTATTACACACTACATAAAGTTCCGCCACACAACCAAATGCAATGCGTTCTAAAGGGTAAATTTGTGTGTCGTACGTTGCATAAAAGCTAATAAAACTATCGCTCAACAATACCTTGCCGAGCAGCAGAAGAATGTAACCGGCGTTCCAAAGTTTAACCAATTCATTTTGTCCACGCGATCCATAACAGATAACAGTCCATCGGATACTGCTTTCCAAGTTCCAGTTATACGGAAGCACTCACGTTTGAGCTTGACTGCCATCCTTTTATTTGGTGGATAGTTTGCGTCTCTTTATAGGACGCCATACAAGCCTAGTGTAGGGCCCCCAGGACTCAGTTCTAGTGCAAGCTATAAGTTCTCACCTTTTACCGACGGCAACAAAAGTTAACGCAGAAAGCACGTGTGCGCTTTAGATTGAATTAGACATAAAACCTCGTCGGTGAATCCAGAACTTAGTGCAAGCCAACGTGCGTACCTGCAAGATATGCTCCATACGGAAGCCGAGCAACTACTAGTGCTGACTTGGAAGGTAAGCACTGCAACAATCTTCCGTCTAAAGTGGTTACGTTGTGCGGTTTTAGGGTGGTGTAGCTCGTTCCTAGGAATCCAACAGAGCATTAAATGTTGGTAACAAATGCTTTGGGTTGTTGTGACAAGCGCTCAAAATTTGCCCAGCGTGTGTTCACCCCATGTCGACAAATTAATTAAAGCATGACATTCATGTCTAAAGCAGGACACCATTGCGCCAGAGCAGCCTGAAGGAGCTTTCAAGTAAATCATTTCTTTAATATTTTGTTTAATTGAAATCTTTCTAATATTCTTTCATGACGTTTTCAGTTGCTCATGCAAAATTCACCCCTCGTGCCTACTTACCATGGAAGGAAATAGGATCTTAGTTTGCAGAAAAATGTTTTAATGGAAACTTCTTAAGGATCCCGCAGTGGATCCAAGTATATCATATTTGCCTGATGTGGACGTATTCAGCCAAAATATTCGACTGTACTTACCATCCGCATTACAAGTCCAGTGTGGATAGCCAGGCACCCAACCTACACAAACCGGACAGGTACACTACAGAAGGAAAAAGCGAGCCACTACTACCTCGAAATCTTTACTCATTTTCACCATTTATCACTCACTCCACGACACTTTTTAATTTCTGACGCTTCAGTGACTAATGTCGTACTCTGACTAAGACATTCAGCCAACAAAGGATATTTGGCCAGCAAACAACTGCAACCAACTGTGTGATAAACCGGGTTGTGTGATGCATCGTCAGTTAACATTACTGTGCAAAATAAACTAGGACAGTTTTTCAGAAGGCGGTGGGTATTCGCTTGACAAACATTCTTCTTATAAAGAGCCACCAACGTCCACTTAACAACACTGTGACGTGGCGAATGTAACTGGCTACTTTATTAAGTCACAGCCCACCACTTTACAATGGCTCAATCATCAGGCTTTTACATGTTGCCTCTGCAACCATTTTATAAAGTGCTACTTCAAAGTAGATTGATATGGTGCAAACCTGGATGGAGCGCGGAGCATTCCTATCTGTGAATGAAACCAATGGCACCGGACGTTTACATTGGTTTCTGTGCTCTTAGACTACACATTATGCAACCATGCCGAACCTGGATATGGCCACAAGGGTTATAAGTTCAATTCATTCGTGTTTCAGTGCTATCTTGTTCCTGGGTCCACCATTAGTTGACAAAATATTCACACGAAGAAACTATGAAAGTTTTGGTTGTGCCTTTTAGTAAAAGAAAATGTTTTCCTATTCCAACACAGCTATGCTTTTAGATCTAGTTGATCAAGTCTTTACTGGCGTGTTAAGTTTCATCAAAAACATATCGTATCCTTATTTATCTATTTAGCAATAATCCTTTACACAATCCTTTACACAAAAACGGGCTGGGTCTTAGGTGCCTTCACCCGATCTCATGGCCGATTCCGTGACAACTTTATACAAGTCACCTTGGTTCTGCGCAATTCATCTCATGTGTGCCGCCCCTTGCTGCAACTAAGCAGCAGGAAAACACTGAGCGTTTACTCCTAAAATGTAGCAGAAAAGCACAGTATTTTGGAGTAAAGAAGAAATTTCTTTGCTATTAGCGTGTTAACGGCGGAAGGCACTCCATCTATTCGTTGCTTTTGCACAGACTTCCCTAGTTGAAAGCTAATGCCTTCAGCACAGTCTACCTAAATTTTGTTATGCGACCCACGTGTGCATAGCCCTTTTGGGATACACCTTGGAAATACTAGCTATCATCTCTCGGTGTAGTTAAAAGACCCGAAATAGGGGATCACAGCAAAACACGATATCTCTTGGATACGTAAGGTAGCATTTTTTTATCCAAAACGGCTTGATGACACCAGAGGGCGGTACCATTACCAGTCACATGAATCGCCTGTCGTCATCAGCTCCAAGCAGTCGTGGTCAAATCCAAAGAGGCCTGCCACACGGCCAACGGCAACAAATTGGCGAAACAGGACTGAGAAGAACCACGAGGACAACGGGTCAGCAGCAACCCTGTCAATGTGATAGCACCGCTCGGTAGTGTTCCACAACGTGATGGGTATTCGCCTGACAAGCCCTCTCCCAACGAAAAGCCAAAAATGTCTGGCTAGGAACACGGCGACGAAAAGGAAGTGACTCGCCACTCAATGAAGTTAATGCCACAGCCACGCGTTGGCCAGTTGACCCATAACACATTCCACTATTTCTGCACATATACCTGCTCCCATACGACTACGCCTATATATGTGAACAATGACAGGCTACTATTCTTAACATGCTTTTACAGCTTTCTCCGCCCGCAACACTCACCGGCCCGTACTGTGTACACAAACTTATTGGATTAATTTTTCACCAACATAGCACTCTAATGAGTATAAAGCTTCTCTTTTACGTATTGCACGCAACGAGGATAAACATCGTTTAGCCTTCCAGCCATGTAAGCCTACACTACTGAATACCTCTGTATTACCCCTACTCTTGGACCTGTTTGATATGCTATCAATTGCAACATTGCACTAGTTTGAGCAGGCTCACAAGCTTGGTTTTTTGCGTCGAGAATAATGTGCATAGATTTGGCCGCATCCGGTTTCGGAGTTGCTTGGCAATGTGGCTAGCCACAAGAACCTGCGCCTACAGAAAGACCATGGGAGACTCAAACTCCGCCACTCACAACTCCATCAACACACCCCATATACAGTGTAGGCCCGAAGAAATAAGACCTAGAGGCATGTGGATATGAGCCACGTTACATCAAATGTGCCCGCCCCCGCTCCTTCACAGCCAAACATACGCACGCTGTATTTGGGAAACAAGCGCAGACAAGGCGATGGCTAGACCGTAGTCCTCCCCTCACTGCGTACATGGAACCACCCTTCAGGCCTAGCACGGCCAAAAGGAATGTGCACCCCTCCCCTTTAGCAATGACCAACTGTCCCCTAGTGCCAGTATGGACAAGCTAGTGGGCATGTAGGTACCTTGTCAACATGCACATCACGCGCAGCTATACCGGGGATAGCAAGCAACACCCAACGCCTTGAAATGACGAAGTGAAGTTAAATAAAGCTGCTACTGCGTGATGATACGGTGACATGACTTCACTAAACAAGCGTATAAACTAAATTGGTCACAAAAGAATAAGCGATAAGTTCTAGCCGTCGGAAAATTTAGGTTAAGGTAATGCCGCAAACACAAAAAATGTTATCGAAGTTAACGACAAGTAGCTTTAGCTACGTGTGCAGGTTTATAAAAGATAGCTCAGGTAGTCTTTAACATGAGAAAGGAAAGTGGTAGGACATACTTGCAAATACACCAACCGAACTAAAGAGACTTACCATGCAAGCACACGGTTAGTAGATCAACTGCAGCGTGGCTTCAAACGCTATGCCGGTTCTACTTACGTTGTCTGCAGGACCCGTCGCCGCTTCGGTAGTGGTCACTAACGTCCTCGCACATGGCTCACTAGGCCTGCCTGACTCATGCACTCGCAACCGCATGTGCTACAGCACCATGCGCTCGATGTCCATAGGGTACAAACCATCGGGGATTGCCGCTTCCGCACTTGCCACTTCTTCTCTGCCTACATCAGGACTTTCTCGCCCACCTCGGAAACGGCCTACTTAAGCAGCTCGCACCGTGTACGCCGATCAACCGCCTTCGATTCTCATGACCTGCAATCAAGGTTAGAAAGTGAGAGGCTCAGTGTGATCATGTCCTGGTAACCTAACTTTGGTTTTTCCCACAAGCCCCTTCTTAATACCCAGCTTACCATATAATAGTTGGTTCGGTAACCGCATCGAATACATACGGCTAACCTGACCGAGCCACCTTAGGTGTCCCAGCAAAAGTATGCAGTCCACCGGATACATTCCACTTCGATGCAAAATTCCGTGTCCGCAACTCTATGGCCCCATCCAATGCGCAGAATCCGCCGCAACCCCTGTTGATGGAACTCCTTGAGAGATCCACATCCCGTCGGTACATCGTTTACATTTCACTGCCGTCAAGAAAAATAGACAGCACCAAGGATTTGTACACCATCAGCTCCGTGCCAATGGTAAGCTGATGGTTGTTCCACACGCGTTAAGCGCGTTCCGCGAATGCTGCTGCTGACTTAAAGAGGCAGATGCGCAGCTCAATGTGTAGCTGGTAGTTAGTCGACAGCACACTCCCAAGGTAGCAGAAGCCTGAGGTGGTTTCCAATACAACAGCTCCAAGGCTGATTGGCAGCAATATTGAATATCGCACATCCGGTGCAGGCTGAAAGAGACAGTCAGTTTTGCTTTTGTTGATGGTGCGCCAGAATTTGGTCGCTGTCGAACCCTGAGCACTAGTCATGTGCTGCTAATGCTCAGCCTTTTGTGCAACCTACGCACAGTAGTCGCACTGACTACAGTTCCCTCACTGCAACGGCGGATGCTCAGCAAGCCGCCAACAATACGGTGTTCCACACGAGCACCGTATACACATGCTAAATCAAAAACACAAGACATAATTGCATAAAGATATATAGTAAACAGGGCAGGAACTAATGCAAGCCACGCTTCACACCAGCGACAAATGCAAAGTCATTTTAGGTCTCTCTACTCAGCTGCACCATCACCGGAATACCACTGTGCAGACATACAATTGCACCTACCAACTTACCCACGGCAACTAAACTTCACCAACAACCTCCACAATGCCTCGCGCTCTGCCATATAAAATGCCGTAGTGAAATCAAAATTGTTTATATATATAAATATATATATATATATATATAAATTTCAACAGCCGGATATCGGATATTATTCCAGAAAAGGCGTGGCATGCCTTCACAGACGAGATCCTTTAACACAACAATGCTTGCGCAGAAATGTGCAAAAATCCGATGGTTATGTTACACGGTATATATTTGTGAAGTAGGTATTCTATTATATAATTGTGTGGACCTGTGTGAATGTAGCTGTGTAATTTTGCTTGTAATTGTGTTGCTAATTCTTGTAGGTTTGGTATCTTCGACAATTTGCAAATAGAGGAGTGACATCCGTAATTCGAAATGTATTACACAACTATCCACTTGGTAGTGACTATTTTTTCACAAGTCACGACCGCCGCCTCACAGTGTTGTTAAGCAGATATCCGTTGCTTTTTATAAGGCGAACGCATGCCAGGCGAAAACCCACCACCTTCTGGAACCCTTCCGCCGAAATGTTTGCTGGAACGGGGTAAACCAGAATCACCCGGCTTGCACCACGCATAGGTTGTTTAGCTAGCCAGCCTTTACGTTACTTGCGCTGTCCGCTTAGACCCTGTACAATGGCCTACTCGTTTTACGCCCCCATACCTGGTCGCCGCTCACATAGTTCATTGTAACCCGCTGACATTATTTTCGCACCCACACGGTGCAACCTGTCATGTTAAACCTACGTGTACCAACACATATTTGTTCCATAGCCCGGGAACCACAACGAGCTTTGTAAGTCATGTCGTTACACACTTGACTCGAGACACATTGCTCTCTGCTTGAATAGGCCCTGATAGTCTGCTGCGCATCCCTATATATGGGTTAAACAGCGAACTAGTTGGATAGCCTTAGCGTATTATTAAAAGCACCGCTGGATGCCGTATGCTTACGTGATCTTATTGTATGAAGCCAATTATGGTTGTGTTTTGTGTATATTCGGTCGTTTCTTCATTGAGCCTTTATGGTTGAAGTAGGTCCATAAAACACTGAGTTTTATTTCAATAGCGCCATGGCTAGCTTCCGGCCTTGTACCGTTTTGCTTTGGAATATTGCAGGTAGCTCGAACCGCACGCGTAGCCTTCGCCCACAACTCAACTAGTTCATCAAAGCGAGCTTATTAGACCATATTAATTTAACAAACCAAGTCATCGTTCATGCTTGTAAGTACATGGAAACCAACTGGCCTCTACGTTTGCAAGTATTGTCAAGTCATTTAATATTGCAGGTGCATTGCTTATATATGTGTTATGAGTACAGGTGATCTTTGATGCACTTCAGTTCCGCTGCGTTTAGTAGTCATCTGTGTACCTTTATGGCGCATCAGGATATCTAGCACGCAAACTAATAAGCAACTCGCGTCGGTGTATGCGTTGCGGGCACTAGGTGGACGATACCTTTCATTTACTTTATAACACCTTCAAGTTAAGCCATAAAAGATTTCTGTTTCCTGCAGCCCTGTCACGAGAAAATAACAAGCGATCCGTTCCCTGGGTATATTAGTTTGACAGGAATCTGCTCACAAATTGGCAAACGCTGGCCAAATTACCAAGGCATTCCACCCAACGGCAATTTTGACAGGTACAGGAAAGTTAATAGTAAGATTAAGGTAAGAGTAAGGTAAGTAATACGCACATAAATAAAGAAGCAATGTACACGCAATAGTACAAGGAATTCCTGCAATAGCATGGTCGGGTTAACAATAACACGGGGTTCGATACACAATCAACATTGTTGAAATATAAGCAATTGCAACTTGCACAACCTGGATACCTATAAGCGTAGGTATAAATTGCATGCGATAGCTTTTATACGAAAGATGGGCTGATCCAACCGACATTAAACTTGCTCAACAAAAAATATACGGAATTTATTCCACTAGAGTTTGCTTTGCATCTTGATTTTGTTCTGCTTCATACCCTTTGTGAGTTTCTCCTGTTTATTTTTCTTTAACGTAGGTGTTAGGTGTTTGAAACCTCCTGGGTGGCTACGCTTAATGTGAATTTTAGTAATGTGGCTTGCCGCCTAAGACAATCGACCTGGATTGCTAAGGGACAGATAGAACTGGTACCCAATGCCATAACAGGCTCAAAGAACAGCTCCATCCAGTGTGGAACAGGGTGACACAGTGACCGACTTGTGTATGTTCGGTAAGCATGCTTTCGCCATTTAGTATGAATGCTGCTGTTTTGCACGTTAAAGGAGTGTGGATCGGTTTCATTGGTGAAGCGTGGTCGTTATCTAAAGTCTTGTAGTTATATTACTTTGCGTTTACGCTGGACATTAGTGGGTTGAGGTAGCTGTGGGTGACGCAGCCTTTGGCCTCTTAGGCACAGGAGTCCGGTGGCTGTTCTATGAAGGCGGTAATGACAGGCGAATCCAGTGGTGACCGTCGTCAACCCTTTTAATTTGTCATGTTGACTGACTATGTTAATGCGAATCTACAATCTGGAGGCAGTTTGACCGGGTCGCACGGGCAAGAGTGGATTTCGGTAACTATTCTTAGTGCATAACGGACATCACCCAAATGCCCAGAATTATGTAGATGGGCAAGCAGAAGTCAGATTATTTCGCGTTTAATCACGTTCTGCTACGTCTCAGCAGGAACTTCTATAAATAAATAAATAAATGAAGCAAAGGTTTATTCTCGACTAAGCGAGGCAAGCCTGCACAGGTATGATCACGTTAAGAGTATAAAATGTACTGTTAATGTACAATGGAACAATGAGATTGTCACGTATGTTGATATATGAATGTATGTAATAATGCGTGTGTGCTAGTTTAGCTGTGCTTATTAATTTGTAAATGTTATTGCCCTGTTTCCCACGTTCAACGGATCACCAGTGTTAAATGGTTGCTTGATGGCTGTGGAATTCTAGAGGTTGTCCGGGTAAGCAAGGGACAGTGACTTTAGTTGGTGGCAAGTCACAACCGATACGTCACAGTGCTGTTATACCGATTTTCGTGGCTGGTTATAGAGAGAAAGCTTGCCAGGCAAAAACCCACCACGTCTTGAAACACTGCCGCTGAACTATCTGCTGGAATTGGGTGAACCCGAACCACTCAGCTGGCACAGCAAAGAGGTTGTACGGCAAGCCACCAGAAACGCACTACTACCTGAAACGCGGCTATTTAGTTAATTGTTGGAAAAAGCTTAACCCAAACCATATAGCGTGTAATATGATGTGATGTTTGGCGAGGTGGCTAGCAGATAGATTTTTAAAGTATTTTAAAACAATTTGTGCATATCTATAGTTGCCGTGGTTCGAAATTATCAATTCTATCGTTCACACGGGTTGGTGGTAGTCATATGCATTCCAGTTTTGACAATGCCTGTGTGCTTGTCAAGCAATATTCAGCGACGGTGGGGATACTGGAGTTCTTGTGTGTTCACGCACATCCAAGTTTATTGCAGCGGAGGCGAAAGCCTATAGGCCAATATTAGTGCATAACGCATCTAACTTATCCGGGTTGCTTTAACTAATCCTGAACGCTTTTCGTGAGTTCACTGCGGAACCAGGTATATAACTAAAGAAATATTATATTTTCGTGTATGCCTGTGACACACACTTGAAGGCATGATCATCTTTTAAAATGCTGCCTACTTCAACCAAGCACTGAACAGCAGTAGTCTTGTTTAAGTTGCGGTGATGTTTAGTACTAGTCCAAATGGTAACAACATGGGTTGTTCTAATGTGATGAGATTCTATTTCATTAAATTACCGCGTGCAGTCTTCTGCTAGTTAGGAGCAAACAGGCTTAAGGATTTCCTATCAGTAAACGTAAATAAGAACGACCAATTATTATATCTCCGTGGTACTAGTTACTGCCGTCTTTGTAAGTCAAATTAAGTTGACAATGAAGCGTTGGTGGCGCGGTAGGCATCTTCCTTTCAACTGGTGAATGCACACGCCAACTCATCATAAGACTTGAAACAAGCATCGTTGTTGACGGCTTTCTTAAGGCCTTATAGACCATACTTTCCGCCGCTACACATACGGGCAAAGTCTATCTTGACTTGAGAAAGATACTCAGCCTTAACGTTGTATTCCAGCAATTTGTATGCTAGAGAAGGAAAGAGAAATACAGATAAATTCTGAAAACGTAGTTTTTGGTAACAATGTAAATAAGGTATTGTACGTTAAATGTGACAAACACAGCCGTATATGAAGAAAAGACTATGCTTTGCTTTGTACACTTTTCGGCATCTGGTAGTAGGCTACAGTGCAACGATTGTGTCAGTTCGCTGAAGATTGCATGGAGTGACAGCCAGTGTCAATGAATAAATAAATACGTTATTCTCAAATAACTCGATGCACACCTTATCTGGCATAAGCAAAACATCACAAGTGATTGTTCCGCAACAAGCACCTTGCCTTGCATGAAGTACGCTTTTTGCACAACATACAAAAACTACCAAACTGACAGATGCACGGGTAACGAACGGAAGCTCATATGTTATAGCAAAGTTAACTTCAAGCATGTGTACCGGCGTAATATATAGAGTGGAGACGGATGATGGAAGCAGGCAAGCGTCTTTTTAGTTTACATGTCCAAAATATTCCGAAATGATGTAAAAGATTGCGCTGGTAAACTTGCCGGTGTGAGGTTTTGATCAGTGGCTTTGTTTGGTGGCGAATCACATCCGGTACGTTGCAGTGTTAATAAACAAACGTTTGTGGTTATTTCTAAGGAGAAAGCTTGCAAGACGAATGCCCAAAAGTTTCTGGAATATTGCCGTCAATTCGTTTGAATGGTAATGCATAACTGGCAATGTATTTTAAGGACCGAAGGTACACTCGGCTATGTGCCGTCATGTGCGCCTTAGCTGTCTTCGCTGGCTAACCAACTTGCCTAGTTCAGGTCCGCAATTCATTATTTAAACCGGTACAGAGCTAAGATGTATAGGAAACTCGGGCGAAGGATTGCGCAGGCTGTAAGGATTTCAAATTTATGGAACTCGGCTTTCACTTTGTGGTGAATTGGTCCTGGCATGAAGCCTACGTGTCCAGGTGTTCACACTGGACAAGTCAGCTGGAGATTGCCGTTGATCCTTTTGGCTGAATTACTTCCAAGGATCAACTGCACTCACCCCTGAAATGTCTACTGTGACTACCAGGACAAGAGATTTCCATACCAAGGTAAACAACAAGGTGTTACCATTGCATTTAGAGCAAATAAGTGCTTCAGCAAACGGCTAATGGATCAGCGGGATAGACCCCAGTAAGGAAGCAGTCGTGTGTAAATTATTTGCTTCGCTTTTTCCCTTGATTCGCTTATCGTACTCCCACATCTATTTAGCGCTAGTTGGCCCACCGTGTGACCTTGCATTCGATTAGTTGCAAGGTGAACCTCCATCGAGTTTTTGTGTAGATTCGTCGCAGTTAGACGCAGACTGACAGCCACCACACATCCATCAA
>OX104064.1:130847654-130877276 GCA_944474145.2 Dicrocoelium dendriticum
TGCGGGTGAGTTCTTTGTTCTTTATTGATTCAGTGTCTATGGGAGCGTTGCAGGTATGTCCTCAGAGTTGTTCCATGCAGGTATTGTTATCCTTTAGAACAAGGGAGAGAAGTAAAGCGGACCGTGCAAACTGCCAAGGAAATTGAACAGGACAATATTTATGAATAAATATATAATTTGTAGTAATGTTGTGCTAGGTGAAAGCAATGGAATGACCATATATGTTATCTATCGTATCCGTAATTTTGCGTGCGAGCATGAGACTCGATATTTGCTGAATGTGAGAGACGAATGCCGTCCGAACTGGCCTAGCGCACACAAAAGTTGTCCTGTGTGGAAACCGTAAGTATCAGGCGTTGTCAACTGGTAAATGAGTTGAGGGAATCAGACGAACCTAGTGAGTGGTTCAATATGCGCTTATGATATAGGTGGAACGATCGGTGGACTGTGGTAGAGCTTGTAGTTCGAACATGTATGAGAGCCAGCGGAGCCACTACGCCTGGTGTGAGACCCATGAAAATAATAACGTAACATGTTCAGTAATCGGACGCTAGAGAAACAGCCATATCGATACACAATCACAGGTGCCATTACAATTTATGGTTTGCTTCTCTATCGAAGTACAACTAACATGCGCCACCATCCGCCTTCCTATTTACCGCTGCCACTGGCCCTCCTCCCACAGACTGCCATCGTCATTTGATGCATCATTGATACATAGCCACATGTACCATTGGATTTTAATGACCACCTCACTTTCAGAGCGCAAGTAACATGCGCCGTCCTAGTGAAAGCTGCTACTAGCCCTGCGCCCACCTACTGCCACCGCAATGTGATGCATCTGTGAAACCTAGTCCCAGGTATCATTTCAATTTAATGATGACAGTCCTTCAACAGCCCGAAGTTGCGTGCGCCGTCGTCCCAGTGAAGGCTGCCACTGTCTTCTTCCCCACGTACTGGCACCACGAGAGCTTTCCTGAGTGATAAAAGGGCACGGGTATGTTTGGATTTCCATGACGCCCCTCCTTTCGAAGCCAAAGTTAACATGCGCCGCCCCCACCGTCCAGGTTACCACTGCCCCTGGCCTTCCCCGCACCGGTTGCTACCACTATATAAGGCGTTAGTAAATTCTAGCCAAAGGGAACGTCCAATTAAGCACGGCCTCGCTTTCAGAGACAAGGTACACCTGCGCCGCACTTCGCAGTCCTCATTACCGAACTTGCTCACCCCGTGACGTACGTACATTTTCCGTCTCCTGCCATAGCACCGTGTCCCGTCTTCTTCCCTTTCCAGGTGCGTGTACATATTACATTCCTTAGAGAAGCTGCAACCGCTCTTTTCAGAGCCACGCTTGTCACTGTGACTTGTCGTCCCACATCGCAACAGCCACATGCAAAGTCTGCAGGTTCCTTGAGACGGGTTACAATCCCACAGGTTCCGTGGGTGGTTCCCTAATCTTCTGCCAATTTATGGGCCAATTCCTCCATGTTGACGTTTGACGCAAAACTGCAAAGAATGCGAACAACATTGCCGTCCGTTGAATCATTAAATAAATAGTTTATTCTCGTCATTGCGTGGCACACCATCAATGGCGTGATCATAGTAATACAGACATGGATGATCGGAAATTGCACAAATTAGTCTATTTTGACAAATAGCATAGGAATGTATGCGTCTGTTGACATGCAAAAGCATGTTTCTCTCTGCGTTTGGAAGTATCCAGGTTGTGTGATTAGGTAGTTGTGACACTGCGTGTGTTTTTGTTCATTTGGCTCACCATCAAGGGGGAAAGCGCTGGAACTCTTCGAATTGGATGACGTTCTTGATGTGTGAAAGATCCTCCGGAAAAGGGAAGTGGCAGTGACTTTATTTAGTGGCGAGTCACATCCGCCAAGTCACAGCTTTGCTAAACGGTTATCTGTGGTATTTTTATAGGAAGAACGCTTGCCAGGTGAACTCCCATCATATGCTGGAGTACTGCCCCCGAACCATTTGCTAGAACGGGAATTACCCGAACCAACCAGTTGGCACCATGGGGAGGTTGTTTGTGGTAAGTTTGCCTCATGCAGTTATTTTCAACGAGGAACATGTCGCGGTAACCAAACATTCTTCGTAAACCTTGTTTCCCTGTTTCATTCTGCTTTTCAAATGTTTATCTCCTTGCGCCCTCATTTCATCCTGTAATACTACATGATGTAGCATTTTTCAGTACTCTCGCTTGGTCGGTGATGAGCATTTGCAATGTTCCTTACTTAGACGAGAATTTTGCATATGGTTTGGGTGTCCCTCTGCCCACCAGACACCATCATATGCCAACTTGCAACCACAATTTCGTGCGTAAAACCACCAGTAACTGGCAACGTTGCCCAGGTATATCCTTATCGCTAAGCTGACATAGTTATTTCTTATAATTGTTACCCTATGAACCAAAACACCATTGTATATTCTCATTTAAGCCGGATTACATTTTTGCATATCCCTGCTACTTTCTATTGCCTGTTTGGCTTTGGCTTTTCTGTCCTCGTAGGCACCAACTATCTACGTTCCTCAGAGGACTTATCTTGCCTACTGTAGCCCCGCACTTTTCGGGTACGTAGCTATGTAGCCTACCTATAACCTTATCTCGTCCTACTTCTTCACTGATCTCTCTTGTTCTGGCTCACTCCGTCTTACGAAGGGCCAAGCTCCGATGCTCCACCGACTAACCTTTCACGCTGTAGCGTCGCAATTTTGTGCGTAGGACATCACGTACCTGTTTACCTTGCACAATTATATCATCACTGCCAAGCTGACATCATTCACTTATATAAATGTCACCCTACTAACCCCCGCACCACTAAGAATTCTCTTTGCAACTGTCTTTCGTTTGCGTATATTCCTCTTAATTTTCTTACATGATTGGCTCTGGCTTTCCCCTCCTCCTTGGCACCACCTACCTACGGTGCTGCAACTACTTATCTTTCACAATGTATTTTCGCAGTTTGGACGTGGCACCGCATCTATATATTTGCACATTTACAGGAACATAACTTCGCTGGATTCATTTTTCCATTTCACCTTCAACTGCAGACTTAGTTTATATACATCGACGCTCCTCTTTTCGAGTAACGGCTCGGTAGTGCATATCCAGTACTCACTTAACTATGGTATGTCTTTTCTACGTACTGTATCCCGAAACTTCCTTTTGGCCATCAACGTCCGTCGGACTTACCTGTGACACCGCAGAGCTCTAACTTCGGGAGGCCCACACTCTACTGAGGCACCGCTGTACCATTTTATTTCACAACTAGCTCAACTGCTCTGTTGGCGCCTCCACTCTTCCATTGCTGCAGCTTTCTGTCTAATTATTCACCGAGCCATGAGATAGGCTTCTTGTCAAAGTTGTGTACTGCATCTTCTTTCCTTTGATGCACTACTTCACACCTCATGACACCTAGTTTCTGAACACCTATTCGCTATTTTTATCCCAATATTAAAAAGTACATACAAACAGATGACGCTATATTTTATAGATACACATATAAAACGAGGTAAAATGTTTGGCAAGGCTCGAAGTCGCCTGCTCTCCTTACTCCTTTCGTTACGTTCGCAGTCCGCCTTTCTGTGACATTTTCTCCCTTGGCCCTCGCAAAGCCTGCACAGAGGTTGCTGAATAAAATTACCTGAAGCGTAGTATCTATAAACATGAACTGTAGACATATATGGACAGCTCATGCCACCACCTCGGGCATTCTGTCCTCTTGGTATGCATTATCTAACGGTTTGAACGATTGCGTTCAAATCATTTTCACTTTCGGAACATCACCTCAAGAAAGCTTCATCTACCGTCAAGTGTTCAACTCACTTGCGAAGTCATGGCGTTTTGTTCCGTCCACCTCGCCAGTGGATTAGTTATGGTACCAGGTCATTTATAGGCTTGGATACGTTACCCACCTCGTCAGTGTTGTCTGCCATCAAGTCTGGGTATCTGGAAGCCTATCTATTATGTAAGCATTGTGATCCATACCGTCCACTGGTTGGAGCAATTGAGTTCAAATCATTATTACCTCCGGAATATCACTTAAGCAGCTTCATCCCCTACGAATGAGCAACTTACTTGCGATGACGTGGCGTTTTGCTGCCTCCACCTCGCCAGTGGATAATTTCTCCTGAAAGACTTTTGCTCCGCGTCCTCCACGAGTCTGAACAATTTGGATCAAATGCTTATGACTTTGGGCACAAGTTCATTTCCCTGCAAGTGTTCAGGTTGCTTGCGATTTCATGGCGTTATGCTCCGTCCATCTCGACAGTGGATTAATTTTTTCTGATAATTCACCCACCTTGCCAGTGTGATATAATGATTTGATACCTTCCGAATGTATATTGTCGGTGGTCTATACAATTACGTTTAGCTATACCTGATTCCCGAGACCAAAGCAAGCTTCTTAGCAGTTCGAAACATTCTTTCCATCCAAGAGCCTTACTTAGCAGTGATGGTTACGTCCCGTGGACCTACCAGCGACACACCTGGCCCGTAGGTGGCCTGCGCAGACAAAGGCGCTGCTTATGATTTGAGTTCCATTCTCACCTGAATAACGCAGCCCTGCAACTTAAACAGCTTATCTCCAAACAGTACCGCTGTCCACAATCGAAGAAAAACAACTCTGGCGTGATTACCTTCACTGCCACAAACATTCCTTTTCGCCAGTCACCTGGAGCTATTCTGATGTCATTTCACGGACAGCGTTGCGCACGTATACGTGGCTATTCCTATGGTCTACCATGGAATTTTCACTTGGCTAGGGAAACAGTTACACTTACCTACATTTGCAGGAATCCCAAATCCAATTTGCGGTGAATGGCGTTTTTACCTATTAAGGACTTATTCAGCCACAAGAAACAACTTCACTCACCGGCCCCAATGACAAGTCCAGCGAGGATAGCTGGACATGGATTGCGAGCCGAGCATGAATATAATAGAATAGCCGGCCTCTATTAACAATGTGTTTACTCACCTGCATCATTATCATTTGACTCTTCGAATCTTGCATCATTGACCAGCTTCAACGACTGCTGCCGTATCAGAACTAAGCCATTCGGCCAACCAACGAAGACTTTTGGCTGTCAACCGACTGCGAATAATAGAATGCAAAATCGGTCTATACCATGCATAACCGACTTGCACTACTCTTCAACGAAAGCTTCGGCAGTGTTCCAGGACGTGGTGGGTTTTCGCTTGGCAAGCGTTCTCCCTATAAAAAGCCACAAATGTCCGCTTAACAACACTGCAACGTGGCGGATGTGACTCGCCAAAAAATAAAGTTACAGCTAAGCATTTCACACTGACGCAGTCCTCAGCCTTTTACATCGAACCTGTGCAACTAATTCTGTTATGAAGAATGCTTTGTTGGAGCACAGATCATCTCCGTCTCGTAATGGTCATTGTTTGCAAAAGGCCTTGTTTAGGCTCCTGTGCTCACGGATCACTACCTGGCGAAATTACCCCCAACTTGTGTTTTGACGGATTTTTGCGCGCCACAGCGCCATAATGTCCCTGGGTCTGACTATTACCTGACGGTATGCTCACTCATACGGACAACATCTTTTCTTTTATAACTTTCATTAAAACGAAATGTTTTAACATTCCACAGAAGCTATGCTTGTATGCATATTTGATCACGCCTTTACAGGTGTGTCTCGTTTTACCGAGAATATACTATTTATTTATTTATTTAATGAATCCTGAGCAAACCTTCCGCCGGGGAAACGAAACATCGGGTTTCCCATGATTGCGATTAGATGCTCGGAAAATCAGGCCCACAAAAGCGTTAAAGTATTTTAATATTATAAGTAGGTAAGTGGGTAGTGATAAGAAAATAATGATTCCAGAACATCAGTCACGCGACAAATGCATGAAAATAATTTTCTAGGTCGGCTTGTTGTGAGCTCTGTGGCCTCACCAAATTAGTGGAAGCCCGTTGTGATGACAAGAAGAGGTCCAGAAGCTGGGTGTCCAAGGTAAGAGAAATGAACGAAATTGGTGCTATTGGGCAGTTTCAGTGACCAGCAATGGCGTTTGGATTAAACTCTCTGGTTATTAAGGAACAACTAATTTCAAATAATAAGCCAACATCACAGTGAAGGTCACTGACGTAGACAGTCAGAGAAACAGCAGCTAGACAGAGGTGTTGATGGTAGGACGTGTGAGAGTTAAGTGTACCAATCGGAGGTGTATTCAACGGTACAAATGGAAGTCAAATAATCGCAGAATACAGTGAGGGTAAGAGCCCCTTTGTACGCAGCATAAGCCGATCCTTGTTAAGAGAATAATTGAATATGCTCTGCTGAACCTCAGTTTAGTGAAGGAGGGTTTATGTGAAGAATGACAGGCCTTAGCTGAAGCGAGGGTAGGGTTGTAGGACAGGCAATATTATGAAGCAACTGTTATGGCATAGGATGCTGTATCCGCGCTTCAATGTACTTTGTGAACTACAAAACTGTGGGATGCTAGGGTGTTAAATTTAAACCAAAGAGACGCAGAGAAAAGTGATAGTAAATGCCGGATCAACGGTATAGCGTTAGCCGCTAGTTGTTGATAGATCAAGGGAACAAGGACTGCCGAGCAGCCAGTTAACTGGAGGAAGGTTTAAGTGAAGGAAGCCAGGATTGGCTTGTAGAACAGGCAATACTACAAACATACTATTGTGGAATAGGATGCCGCGTCCGCGCTAGCATATGTTAGGGGAAGCACTGGAAGAAAAAATCTTACGGTGTGAAAAGGAAACCAATTGAGCGCAATGAACTGTGAAGGTCAGGGCCGGATTGACACCGTAGCGGATGCTGCACGTTGTTGAAAGAATAACTTGAAACAGGCTGGGATGCATTCAGTTAACTGGAGGAGGATAAATGTGAAGGAATCGTGGTATTGGCTATAAAATATGTAATACTATGAATCAACAGTGGTGGAACTGGGCGGCGCTGCGGCGCCATAGTATATTAAGTAGACCAATCAACTTACCGCTCTACTACGCCAGCTGTATCCCAAATGGAGGCAGAGCGCAATGACGATACGAGCTGAATTAATTACGTAATAGTGGCAGCTCATTGCTCAGAGGTTAAGGGGCATGGACTGCCACGCAATCAGTTAATTGGAAAAAAGGTAAAGTGTAGGAAAGCAGGTCGTAGTTGAAACGAGGATAGGGTGTAAAAAAGCAATACTATTAACTGGCACTTGTGGGAGAGGATAGTGCAGCGGCGCTTAAGTACGTTAGGTGAATAAAAAGGAGGCGGAAATATACGGTATCAAAACTAAGCCAAATGGACGCAGAGAATATTGAGAGTAATTGCCGGATTAATTGCGCAGCAGAAGCTGCTCTTTCTTGTAAGATTAATAAAGGCGAAACTGCCGAGCTCTTACTTAAATAAAGGTGGGTTATAGGAAAGGAACTATAAAAGTAGGCTACGTGGTGCTACGGTAGCAGAACAAGCAATACTATGAACCAGCAATTGTGTTATAGGACGCTCCATCGCCACTGTAATATAATAGATGAACCACATGAAGGTGCGCGTTTACGGGGTGAAAAAGAAGCCAAATGAACGTTGAGAACAGTGAAGGTCTGAGCCGAAGTAACTACGTAGCGTATGCCGCAAGTTATTGATAAAATTACGGGACATGGACTGCCATGCAGTCAGGTAAGTGGAAGTGGTTTAAAATGATAGAACACTGGCCGCAGCTGAAGCTTTGTTTCAGCTTTAGAACAAGCAATGCTATGAATTATCTGTTATGCAAACGCAAGGCGAATCGGAGATTTATATAATAAGTGGACCACTAGAAGTTGGGGTTCAACGTTTTCACATTAATTCAATTGGGTGCAGAGTTCCCAGAGGTAAAATCTGGGGTAAATACGTAACAGTAACAGCTCATTGTTGAGAGCTAAACGGAACCTGATCTGTCGAGAAGTCAGTAAAATTAAGGTGTGTGAAGAAAGACAGCCTTAACAAAAGCGAGGATTGGGTGGTAGAGCATGCAATACTATGAACCAACAATTATGTAATAGGCTGACGGATAAGCGCTTCCATAAATTAGGTGAACCATTAGACGGCCTGGGTTTGCAGAATATGATGAGCAACTGGGCCGAAATGAACTATGTGTTTCACTTAAAGTTGTGCTTCCACAGTGTGTATGGAATGCTTAATGGTCAACCTTAATGTTACGATACGTAGATGCCTGATAAAATAGCCATGAGCACGGTTGGAGCACGCCTACAGGTACGGCATGAAACTATGGCTAATGGGACGGATTTGCGATAACCTGATGTCATAAGCTTAGCCCGGGGTAAGCGCTGGTAAGACGGAAATAGAGCGAGCAAGAGTAACCACTCTAGCCGCACGTATTCGGGTAGATGCTGAGCCCTCGGAACGGACGCACAGGAGAGACGGTTACGATAGACGCGCGTTATTGCTTCAGAAGCAAAAGCTGCCGGCTACCGACGTACACCAAATCGCGTGGCCGACCGACTCCCAAATAATGTGAAGAGGAAGCAAGACAGATAGTCCTCCGAAGGCTCTTTTTCGACCAACAAATGGCGAATCACAGCCAATGCAATGGGTCATTAAGATATAAAAATTGCTATCACGACGGGGTGGTAGTTTGTAAAGGAACATTGTCAACCGATGGGTAGCTGGGCCGCGTCTCAGAGTGGCTGAACACTGCTACATTGTAGGACGGAATTGGACCCCGCTTCCCACGGCAATCCTGCCGGAATTTCTGGCGCGTTTTCGCGGAATATCTGCCGGGCCTGCAACAATTAAATATTGAGGATTGGAGTTAGCTAACTTGTTAAACTGGTGCTGTAGGCCAGTTGAGCTGAATAGTAGGCATACATAAGATAAGGATTAGTGCGAGTGAGGGCCGGGAGTCGCGGCTGCAGTGCAAATATACTTGCAGCGTCAGCTAACATATATACTGGCGGTGGCGCAATGAGAGGAGGTTAGTGGAGTTGCACGCCCAGATATATTTTCTGATGGGTTATTTTCTGTGAGTGCTTCGTCGGAATAAGGAACAGATCAAGCTTGGGGGAACGAGAAGGAAGTGGTTAAACCTGTATCCTAGATGCTTGGTATTCTGATTTAGAAGTGATGTTCGTCATGTATTTAAATTACATCCCCTGGTATATTAGGGTTAGAGATCTCGGACGTAGGCTTGGTAGCAAGGTTTCTAAGTAGGGATCGCGGGAAATGTGCAGTATTCTCGGCTGCCCTAACTTGTAATGGTAACTGTATACCACGCGTGCGAGACTGCGGAGAACGAAGTTTCAAACACGTTGGTGCAAGCTGCAGGTAGCGTTATGGCCAAGGGTCTATTTGGGAGTGGATACCAAAACTCAGAGTTTTGTTGAACGTGTCTTGCGAGGTACGCCTTTCGGTTTTTACTTGTCTGGTATATAAAGGTGAGTTTGAGTCTCATCCTGCATAACCATAAAAGTTCAAGACCAAATAATTTACAGCGCTCGCGGTAGTGGAGAGCGGGAGGGTACAGCAGCCGCTTTGTGAAGGAACGTTTTACTTTCTCGAGTGCTAATCGGTCATTGTTTCTGAAGTTGGTAACTATTCTTTAGCAGTCTTTCAAAGGACGTAGGACACACGTTGCTAGAGCGTCTAGGTGCGGTTACGAGCATCGTCTTTTAGTTATGACCTAAAAAGTCTGGCTTTTGCTACACTATAGCTAACAAGCTCAGAGAAATGCAGTGAAGTTGTATAGTGTACGCCAAGCTCCCTCACTTTTCGATAGCTGGTAAGTGAGGAACCGTTTGGGATTGTTGTATTAGGAGGTACCGGGTATCTGAACGAAAAGGCGCTGCACTTAGAAGGAGAATTATCAAGCTTCTATGTTTTACATAAAGTTTAATTCCTTAAGCTCATTTTGCTTATTGTGAACAGCGCTCCTTAAATCACCAAAGTCAAAGGAGAACGAGACTTTACTATCGTCGGCGAATCGGTACGGCATTCCATACACGAAGACTTGAAACACGTTCTTGATATAAAGTAGGAAAGATAGGGGGCCGAGTACATTTCCTTGTAAGGTCCCACTCGTAACTAGTTTTGTTGAGGACTCGGAACCCAGTAGTCTCCTTGACTGTGATTGACAGGAGAGACTTGAAGATAGCCATGTATGCAGGTGGTCCGATATACCGCAATAAGTCTGTTTAGTTAGCAGTCCATTATGCGGGACTTGGTCAAATGATTTTCTCATATCCAAGAAAAAGATTATCAGAGCTTTCCTGCACTTAACCGTGGCAATTACCTTGGTTACGGTTTTCAATTGCTATGCTTGACAGGATTAAAAGGTGAGCAAGCTATGCTGGGAGTTCTTGAGATTATGATGGTTCAAGGACCGTAGGGGCTTTTCGTTCACGAACCCCTCTATCAAATTTGAATCAAATCGTGTGCGAATAATGGCCTATTAGTGTTCAATTCAGTGACACACCTTGTTATCAGCATGACCATTGCATATTTCCAAGCAGCGGATTGGTTCCATGCTTCAGGGAAAGCAGAGGAAATAAGATAAGGGACGGTGTTATCCGGGCCATCGGGTATAAACGAAGCCGAAGGAAGACCAACGGGTCCGGCGTAGAAATATAGCTTGACGGCTTGAATTTCCAGATATAAGGTACGCAGTGCAATTTGGACCGTGCGTACTCTAGCAATAGTGCAACTTAGAAGGTTAAGCGGCGGGGTTAGATTAACAGAGGTGCAGGAGTCGCAGAATTAGCGGTTATGGCCACCCTTATTTCAGCAAGGTTACTGGTAACTGAATTATCTAGAAGAATAATTGAATTAGTTGAATTCCAGATCGACTTTGCTTTTGCGCCTCAGCCGAATATGGAGGGTTTTGTTCAGTTGCTAGAGTCCAAAGCAATCTGTCCTTTGGACAGATATGCGGTGCCTAATGAAGTTCTTTACTCCATTAGGTCTTCATTGCTGTGCATAAGAAGGAAGAACACTTGGGTCTTGTTGTACTTTGAAAGTAAATAAATAAATAAACAAGTAGTTAATTCTTGTCATTGCGAGACACCATCAAGACCTGGTCATGGTAATACAGACATGTATGAGCGGCACTTGCACCAATTAGTACATTTTGGCAAATAGCAAAGGAATACATGTGTGTATGTGTTTACACGTGGAGGTATGATTACGTGTGTATTTGAAAGCAGCCATGTTGTGTGACTCTGTGTGTGTTTTGTTCGCTGGGTTCGCCATCAAAGGGGATCGATGAAAAACTTCGAATCGCATGACGTTTGTGATGTGCGAATGACCCCCCGAAAAAGGGAAGTGGCAGTGACTTTATTTAGTGGCGAGTCACATCCACCACGTCACAGTGTTGTTAAACGGCTCTCTGTGGTTTTTATAGGAAGAACGCTTGCCAGGCGAAATTTCACCACATCCTGGAACATTGCTGCCGAACTTTTGCTGGAACGGGATTTACCCGAACCACCCAGCTGGCACCACGGGGAGGTCGTTCGGCTCTTTGAGCTTGAGAAGTGCTTGCGAGGAACGCTGCATCCTTTGGCGACTTTATTGCTTTTTAATTTTTAGAAGTGCAATTAGACCCAGACAGTGAGTGAAATGTCTGTGTAGTACAGTAGATGCAGTGTCTGTATCTGTAGCCAAGAAGTAGGCATCCCAGGTTATGAGTTTCAGAAGCAGAACAGTTTTTCGGTTAATGCATATGAACAGCCAAATAGAAAACGCTGGTCTAGCTAGTGAAAGACGAGTAATAGGTAGTCGGAATGAGAGCTTTACTACTTTGTTACCGCATCCTGGGAGTTTGTCAAGCATGCTTGTAGATGCATGCTCAACTCCGTTCACGTAACTAGTGGGTGCATGCACGTGTAGTAGCCAACCAAATGCATATGTAGTGTCCACAAAGCCACGGTATTTGTGTGGCGCATGTTGTGCTTGCCAGACTAATTGTGGCATTTTAACTTCACCAGCGACTATATTATGGTGGGTAGGCAACGGGGACACTTCTATAAGTGTTTAACTGTAACGCGTATACCCGTTGTTCTTGTGTGTGGAGGGTTACACAGGACCAATTAAGAGATTGTGCTGTCCTAGACTAAACTGCATCCGGACCGTAGCTTTAAGATGGCCGATTGTGTCCTCGAAATGATGACGCACCGAAGACGTCGGTCACGTACATGATGCATCTACCAACACGTTGGTTGACACGTCCATTGCTGAATGAAGTGCGCCTCGAAGATTCGCAGCTGTGCGTCGTTACTCAAAGCATGGTGCCATGTTTCTGTTATGAGCATCACCCAGGGGCGGCACAGTACGATGAGGGGGCTGAAAAGGTGCATCCTATTTTTGAAGGACCATGCGTTAGTGAAAGTAGAGTCAACACTTCTTTGCAAGATTGACCATCCGCATCGTTATCAGAAAAGAGGTAATCTGAGTGGTTTGTATAGATAAACGTGATGTCGTCGCTGAGGGTGTGCTAAGGTTTGTATAAATGCGGAGGTTAGCAAAACTAATACTGTCCGCATTGCTATAGGGCAGGTGGGGTTGTAGCTCAGCACGAGGGAGTAAGTATGGTTAGTTACCACGCTGAAATGAGGCAGAAAAGGCAGGTTCATGGTTAGGAGAAGTTGTTGGTGCGAACTAGGTTATTAACAGAAATATGTTGCACGTAAAGTTTAGAAGATAACGAGGACTTATATTGATTGTGTTGTACTTGGGCATAGTTCCGCCAGATGTGGGTTCGTTACCGTAGTATATGTATCGCGTAAGAAGACCCGGAGAGCGGAGTGGGCATATGTGCATGCATAGTAATGGCTCAAAGTTTGATAGTCGGTTGGAGGCGTAGAACACAAGTTCACAGGAGTGGCAAGCAGTCTCTGGAAAATCAGTCTTGCTTGCTGTGGATAGGGGGCCGTTGTGTTGCGCATGGGAAGTTTTGAGCTGGTTCAACTGGGGTGATAGGAAATGGTGAGGCACCCCATTGCTGGAAGTGGCTTTTAAGGAGCTGGCGTCTGCAGGGTGTTGAGTGGGCTGATAACGACTGAGCTTGGACAGCTGTGGAATGTTTAAATGCTTGTAAAGGTGTTAGTGAGCACCCTCGGCCTGCGGTATGGTAAGTTGTGGCGAGCCTTAGCATTTCATATTCCACAAAAAGGAACGGGACTAACTAAAGACGGGTTAGGCAGTTCGGCATTTATCAGAAAGATTGTAGTGCTTGGGGATTAATCTTTGCATGCGACGTTTGGGTCGCATTTTCCTTTAATTTACTTGTGTTATATATGGCGGGTTCTTCAGCGGTAAATCTGCCATTGGTTACAATTACAGTCGGCATGGTAGCACGCTCTTATTTTCAATGTTCATTGCGATGATGTGGGTGAGAGAAAGTAGAATGGCTAGGTAGTAGGTGAATTGCTTGTGAATAGTGTGTGAATCGTTGGAGATTGGGGTAAAGTGTCACGTGGGCTGCATGTCAGTTTGGCATTATGATATGTATAAATGCATTGACGTGAACCATACGAGCGCTTACCATAACGGAGAATGTTGTGACAGCTCAGGAACAGTTGGGGTCAGAGTCTTCATCAAGTACGCCACTCTGTATGGTTGAGCAAGTCTGGACTTAGATATGAGTTCAAACTATAAAGCATGTAGTGATGCTGTATTTCTTAGTTTATGCCAAGTTCTGTAAGGATGAATCGTAGGCTTATCGTGTAGATATTTTATAGGCTGTTCATAGCCCAGCTGTTGCGGCTTAGGTGGAAGGTTGAAGCTTTGTTTAACGTTGCGTAGTATTGGCAAGGGGATTTCTTTTGTAAAGCTCGCCAGTTTTAAGCCAGGGACGCCGCCACCTGTAGTCAAGAGCTCAGTGTATTCAAAAGAGGCACACTTATGTTTGACCCCTATTAATGAGGGCCAGGTTGGTAGTGTCACTGCTGGAGCATTCAAAAACTGCAGTTCATTGGGCAAGGAGCTGTACAGATTTAAATGGCCAGTCATTAGTACTTCGAAGTCAAACTAGGAAATGGAGGTGTTCCCATAGGATTCAGGGTTATTTGGGAAGAATTTATCAGCGTGTGAACCAGCTTGATGGCCGTATTTGCTCCTGTGTGGGCAGCAACGTTGCCATGAGTCCTATAAAGTTGTTTTTGACGTCAGCTGTGCAAAATACTCTAAGCCAATGCAATGTTAACTTCCGGATGGGATGGCAGTACCTGTAACAAGCTTCGCTTCATACGCCATTGGTACTTTTGTGGCTTACCTACACAGTAAAAGTGTCCATTGCGGAAGTGGTTCATCAGGTTTCATTAGCATGTGTCCAATATTACGACTAGCCTGACTTCCTGCTTCTTGGTGAGGAAACTTTGGTAACCTGTTGATTGCGGTAGGTAAGAACGAGCGATGAGATCATATTTTATTCCACCTTGTAGGCGTTTAAAGATGGATTTGTCAGGCGGAATGTCACAGATTTTGGTAAGGGTTGATTCAGCTTCTACAGCGGATAACCGTCCGGTGTCTTGCTTATTTTTACATTATTAGCAAGACGGGCACGGCCACTGAACCCTGCTGTGATAGTTGGTAGCCAATTACCTGCCTTCTGCAATGCAACTTGGTATTTCTTAATTTGAACATTTAAGGGCTGGACGCGGGGAGCAATGCTTGTCACCGCTTCGTTAACAGATGCAGTCACTTTGTTTAGCGCACATAGTTGGTCTTCTAATGCGTGCCCTTAGCTAATGATTCGGTAAGTGAATTGGGCATAAATACATTGCATTGCCTCAACTCTACTGGGAGTACTGAAGTACTCAGGTTAACTTCCCTTTCGGTTTGTTTTATAGCAGACCATAGGGTTCATTGCTGCATTCGTCTGCGTACCGTTTCTGCTTAGGCCCCGAATCTTTGATCAACCAGCCTTGGCTTCTGTTGCAGTTCTTTAAACCATATTTGAATAGCATAAGTAGTTCTAATATATTGGCGATAGTCACACTATTCTAAGGTATAGTAAAAGGATGATAAAATACCCAACGAAAAGAGGAAAACGCAAAATTCCAAACTTTGAGTGGCCAAACCAGTTGTTTAAGGAAGGCTTGGTCATAATGTATCCTCTCAGCTATGGTATATTTATCTGATTTGGTAACCTTCCTGAGTATCAGACAACAGGTGCACTAGTGTGGCTTGTTTTCGGTGACACTGGCTTTCGTGGGCATTAATATGCTATCATCATTTCATTGGCTGTTCCTCAGTCCAGACAGAGCTACACGAGTGTGTTTAGTTCGTTGAGAACGCAGCAGACCAAGTAACAATCAAAGAATGAGATCCTTAGCTTTGGGTCTTTTTGAAGAGCTTTCAGATCTCTTTTACCGTTCATTTTTTACTAACTACCAGCCGGTTAGATACGCCTTAATGCCAAAATCTGCAAATTAAGCGTAGCGTTAATGGCAGCTTTGGAATATACCTACTTTGAAGAACCTGCAATGTATGAAAATCAAAAGACCAAACGGGCTTTTCCAGTTACCTTGGGAACAGAGCCTTATAGTGCTATGCATTTTCAGTGCACGCCATCGGTGATTGCATTGTATGGAATACATGCAAAAGCACACTCTTAACCAGAATACGCTGACCCAGAATATAGTGGATAAAATGTCCAACTAACACCAGCTACTTTAAGCAAAGTTGCCAGACAGACAGTAAATAGTCTCGCCTAGTTTCAAAATGCTATGGATATAATGGAGGACGTCATCAACTCACAGGCTAACCACTGTCAGTGACGGTGGAAGAAAGGTGTTGCTTATAGCCCAGATAGTTTGCAAAGTATATAGCCCAGTCAACGTCCTCATAGCTCTGTGGTTTAAGCTGCTAGCTAGTTGGAATTTGCCTCTAGCAGTCGTGGGTTCGGTCCTCATTAAGAGACCGAACGAATGCACACCACGGACGAGCTATAATAGGGCGAAAAACGTCTGGTATTTTCCGGGCTAGGCTGTGCTATGTAGCTTGTGAAATATCAGGATGAATAGCTTACCAACTAAAAAGGGCTCAAGTAACCAAAATGGCTTGATCCCAAAATTCACGGTAGCTAATAGTTAGCAACTCCACTTAGGAGCATAGGCATAGAAAATTATCGTAGCTAGTTTATGATTGGCGATAACATATTTCTACACGTCAGGCAAAACAGATTTACGCAACGGATCAATGCAATTTAACCGTGTACGCATACTAAAAGCAAGGCCAATAAGACCTCTGCACAAACCTAACCTGAATTAAACCATTGACTTACGCTTATCGTCCAAAGAGATGGTGTACCTATGCCGCAATATTCAACGACCGATTATCCTCAAATACTAACAACGGTAAATAACCTCAAGCGCACCTTTTCTGATAACCGGCGACCTAATTAACCTACTTAACTGCCTTCTCCACTCCAACTTTAACTTCAGCAGGTTGGGTATACAAAGCATTACCCATCTTAACAGCGACAGCTTAAAACCCTCAACTAATATATCCATTATGAAATTCAACGTACAAACGCGCCGCTAGCAGCAGCAAAGGGTGCAAGAAGCATCTCAAACGCTTATACCGAATATCTTCCATCCGCAGATCCAAGACCAGCGATATTTCCAGACCACAAATAACATAAAGGACTAACAAGTTAAGTTATATCACCAAGCTATTATAAATATGCCAACCCAACCCATAACCACACACATAAACACGTCATACTCCAGCACTAGAATAATTAATTCTAGAATGAACATGACACAAGCAATTGTAGTGGCTTCAAAGTACTACAAATGGAAACGAGTACAAAAGAGTAACACAAGCGAACACTACCATGACTACGAGTAAGACACAACCTTGGGGTATGAGCCTCAAATATTTAGTAACCTACCGATGGAATAACACTAGCCATTACCAATAAAGAAAATAACCTTGCAACCACTATATCACAAGGACCCGCACAACCGCCCTGTCAGCATCATTCGACTCGGGAGAGACCTCAAATTGCCAAAACTTATATCCTTACATAGATTAGCAGACTGTTATTCCGTAGCACTACCCATCCGAGTGTTTCAAGAACTTGATTAAAGTAAATAGTATTATAAATTTAGAGAAATCCCATATACAGTCACAACTGAGACACACCCAGAGGGAGCAGCAACACAAACACGGGGATGCCCACATACCGCATGAACTAAACAAAAAGGTCATAGCGCACCCGAGGCAATGTAGCCCGAGCTGAAACAAAGCACAGAGCATAAACATATTCATAAAACAATTACCAACGACCTCCAGAAGAATAAATAACTGACTCATGCAAAACAAGAAATACTCACAAGCAAACAAGCAAGTAAAATAAACGACTTAACTCCCCACCTAACCCACTAAGAAGATTCCTCTCAGGCTCAAAATAAACAAAAGTCACACGAGTACACTCACACAATATACCATGCAACCAAAACAAAAAACAAAGCGGTAACCTGAACCAACTCAGCCGTTTCTGCAAAATACCACCACTAGTAATCAGACGACGGCAAGGCCAAAACCACGACAGCATATAGAAGGCACGCCTCAAAAGTCATTGATTTCAATGCAGCACGAACACAACTTATTAATCCGAACCTTTTATAAAAACCACGCTCAAGGTTTAATAAAATGTACCTAGTAAACAATGTTTGGACCAAAACCATAAAGTACAGATACTTGAATCCTCACCTGAACCACATTATGTAAACAACACTTAATATGCACAGGTCACCAGAACCGCCGAAAGTAAAACAACACAAATCAACTGCTTTCGAAATGGAAGAACATGAAACATACTAACCCATCATCTTTATCAAATCAGCAAAAGTTTGCAAGAAACCAACTAAACAAACGTTGTTGAGACTCTTACGGGCCTGCACATAACCAAACATCTTACGCGGCCTAGGAATAAAAGGAAAACGGTAAACAACCTTATAAGTGCAAGTAACACAAACGACTTAACCAACCCGTAGAAGCACCAAAGCAAAACACCAAAATCATCCTACAAGCCAACAGATTATTCCTACAAATGGACAAGCTTTACTTCCAAAAAATTAAAGCTGCAACGCAATCACAGAAGCGAACTACACCGTGTACACGCAAAGCTATCGTTACACGCAGAACAAAAGCATTAAACTATGTCGTTCCAACAATCACGAGACAAATTCACCATCTAGGTATAAAAAGGATTTCACCAAATATTAGACGATTAGGTCCGCGACCTACACATAATACAAAAGCAGATGAACCTTGTAGAAAATTACCATAAGCAACTGAACTAACCACAAAATCTGCTCAAATTCCCTGTAAACCACTCACAAAGAAATAAAAGCTACAGGAGAGAACGAAATCAAATCATCCTAAAAACGTATAAAGCAACGAAAGCGACAAATGTGTAGGCACCAATAATACATACTAAACAGCTCACCCTCATCACTCAACCAATAGAAAAACACCTTACCACACCACGAGAAAAACCAAACCACGGACGAAGCCAAGAACACGAACACACTAAATAAATAAAAAGCAATATATTTATAAAAGACACTAAAAACGCTACAACTAACACAGCATCAGAACGAGCATCATGTGTGTCCAACACCTGAAACATGTATAATTAAACAACCAGAAATAAACAGACACCAAACCAAACTTTAAAATGAAACTAACCTCAAATTCCAATCAATGAGGCAAACGAAACAAAAGTGAAAGAAGGAAGACAGGACGTTCCAAAAATGGGAAAACACAATACACCATATACCAAGTAAAGTTAAGAGTAACATGATGACCCACATAAACAAACAAAATAGCCCAACGTTTACTGAAAAATCCATAGAAGTTATCAACCGATAATCCTCATATAATGCTAAAACAGGAGCTACTGCTGTAACTCCATAATAAACCCACCCCGATTACATCCTTAACGTAACACAAATGACAAAATGTACAGAAAATATACTCAGAGTGCAGAACACAATGAATAATCCAGCCATGACAATAGCATCCCTAGCAAAAGTAATAACGGAATACAACACAAGACTTAACATACCGCACGAAACCACCATCCAAATAATCCAAATTTTCTGAGAAAACAAAGGCAATACCAACCCATCATACAACAACTGCACAAAGATAAGCATCGCTAACACACCATAATGGCCAACGGCTGAACAAAAATAGCCAAGAGCCAAAGTTACAATCGTCAGAAGGACAAAAACTCTAGGATGAATCAAAGAGCTAACCCACTAAATATAATCATACACCGGAACAAGCCACTAAAGAGTCCCAGGAGGTACCAATGACACTGAAACATGCCTAACAAACTAAACGGAGCAAATAACGAAGAGACAAACATAGGAAAAACAAGGAACGCCGTAAGCATAAAAATGCAATACACAGAATACGCAATCCAAAAATCAAACAAAAGCAACAATACTACAAGATAAAACAGCATACCTCAACCAACAATCACAAAATATCCAGTTAGCTTACCAAAAATCTCAAATGAAGCTTTTCCGCCGAAGAGAGCACAAAGCATCGTATGGGGTTGAACCACACAGTTTACCTTAACTTATCTCTTCTTCATCGTGACAGAAAATCTTCAACGCTTCAAAGTAACACTTTCAAAAAAGCTAGATGGGAATAGTGTAGCTAATAATTGACCCCTTTGTGCCCAAACCACATTATGCAAATACACTAAAATATAAGCTACCACACTAAACAAGCATAAAGTAGCCGGACCACAGTAACAACAAAAGGAAACCGCAACAACAATCTGACTCAATGTAACGTCTACATAAACTCGCACCCTAAATGACAAGGCAATGATCTTACCAATAACAAACAAGGAACAATACCGAGCAGAAAAATAAAACTACTCAACAAATAACACTACGAAAACTAGCATACTTAAGCAAAACAAAAATCTTAAAAATGCTGAACAGTTGGGAAAGTGATATTAACATAAGAAGGACCCAACCAATTACCAAATAATGACCATACCACTTGAAACTAAGACCTGCAAAATCCAAGTACTACTACCCACAAACAAATAAATACTCGCAGCCCAAGAAACCTCAGACAGGCTGCTAGACCGGGACACACTCTAAGCTACATCGCTAATTTTACTTTCTCCGATTAACCCACTCCTAAACAAACACGAGGAAATTTTATATGCAAAAATATCCTTAAAGCCAATCAGCCCTTAGTATAAAATTCAGCACAAACACGCAAAAACAACCAAATCCACTAAGCGCACAGTCAAATAAAACTATGGAACGATTCTTCAGGAAGTCCTCACCTACATATTCGACAAAATCCAGTATACCTAACTACGACGCCTAACTACTTAAACAAACCAACACAAAAGACGTAGCCTCCGCATGAACAAACGGAAGCCAAATAGGAAACAGAAAATAAGAATCTTGGTAATAAACAACGCGCCTAATATTAATAATACCTCATGCCTCAAACTAACCAAAATTGCTCAGCAACCAGAATACGTTGATCCAAACCAACTCCACCGGTAAACTAATCACAACAACGTTGGTAAACGTCTCAAAAAGAACTAACTAGTCAAATATAAGCAACCACATCCCTCACAGGGTAAGGCGACTCAACTATTAGTATTACTAACAACGTGAGAATAAATACCTCAGAAGCACCAAAACCAAACTATGTGGATGCGACTATAGCACAATATCAAAAAATCAACCGTACTAATAAAATATAAGGACCAATTAACCGACTCTTCCTAACGAAAAACATTAATGACACTTTCAACCAGGACGTCAAACTAACTAAGTAAATACTTGCAACATCCAAGCAGAATACATCAGAAGCCGTTAAACCACACTAAGTACCTATCGGATAACTGCACAAATATACCCATAATCCAAACACAATGAATAAATAAAAGCATACACTAAGCTACACGGAATAAACCACCCACGTCCCATACACGAGTTAGTATAACAAGACCTAACATGACCAAAACCTTCAAAATTACAATCAAGACCAGAAATAACACACGAAACTCCTCATAACTACTAAGCAAACAATTGAACCACAGCAATACATTTAAGTTTTTCAACGCAAATATACATGCAAGCAACGGAGGCACGGACAACCCTAAGCCTATACTGCTAAAGAAACCCCGACTACTACTAAAACCCCACTTAGTACAAAAAGCTAAACAAAATAGGGAACCCACTAATATAGGGGACAATCCATATATCCATAAACCTTAATAAGCAAACTAACATTAACATTCTCGGAACCTTAACAATCCCAATCTACCGCTACTCAGAGTGAAGCATACCAAAGTAACCAAGCAAAATACAACGAAATCAAATAAAATATATGGACTTTCGCGCATCATGGTAACAGCAAGCCCTTTGTAAACGTAGGAAGTCATAAGAGGAACGGTAAATATATCACTTAGAACGATCCATCAACCTTAGTCTACGCTGAAAGCAATACTGCATAAAACGGTAAAACATTCACTAGGTCTTCATGACGAGTACTCAACGGATTTGCCTCAATACAAGATTCTGTATCAACAACCAAATCATAATAAAACCACATTAAGTTCACACGGATATGCAGATGCCACAAGCATCAACCGTCATTTAAGTAAAAACCTATAAACTTTCTATCTCCGAACCCTATGAACGAAGCATCCTTAGAACCATACTTAAAAAAATAAAGCAAATGTATTGCACTCAACCCAGCATTAAGAAACGCCAAACAAAGTTGGGCAGAGAAATTTTGGCCAAGGGTAACCGCCTAACAGAATAGCGACCAAATAAAGAACTATATATATTTGACTAACCACAAAAGGAACACTAGCCACTATAGTGGTAGTCACTGTAGCAGCCCAATACGACCTCTGACGCCGAGACAAGGTATAACCCCAACAGGTTTCAAGCATCATAACCAAATACATAAAAACTCAATATTCCACACGTCAAATGTAGAATATCTTGAATAATACAGAGCATGACTAATGTGCAAAAACACATAAATGAATGTGTAGTAACCACTGAAATATAAGCCTAACGAAATGACCAACCAAACAATCTCTCATTGGTTAAACCTACCACACATAAAAATCACATCACAGCCAGAAATATACAAAAAGGCAAGCCTACATCAGTCAATGCCCAATGAAATATAAACCAAGGTAGCAGGCATCCATTACATCACAAATATCCCTAAGGAATATTAGCAGGAAAGTCTAAAATATTTGCATGAATCATAACCAATACTTCCTTCCCCAAAGACTTTCCACCTCACAAAACGATGGTTTACGCAATTAACCTAAGAAAATCCTACCATCACGCTGCTTCCCATAAATAAGAAACTGCAATAACATTTACACCTGATCAACCGTGGCGGTATCAAACAATCAATCTAGATCTATGAACAGACAGTCTACTCAAAACTATCAAAAACCCAAGAGAAAAACCAACAAACACATGTAGTAAACGTAAACTCACAGCACTCAAAGACGACGAAGAATAACCACTATCCAGCACAATCACCCAGCACACAAAAAGCTGCGCACGGCAATATAATGAACAATACACGGAACCAAAATGCCAATTTCAACTTAGATGAACACATTGAAGTTCACATAACAAGATGAGATCGCTCAACGGACAAAGAAGGAAAAACAATATCGTTGCCCCAGCAACCTGATGCTTATACCACGACACAGCTAGCTGAACGGATACAAACACAATGCTCAAACTACGCTTAAAACTGACAAACGAACAAGAATAGGGTTCCGAAACATCCAACTATCAACCTTAAGATAGTACATAGCACAATAACTAGACAAAACTAGAAATACCAGCAGCATCTCAAAATTCTAAAAGACACTGACAGCAGAGTAGCTAAAACTAATCCGATGCTTACTTCGGGAAATAATCTCACAAGACCCTTCTTCCCACAGAATAAACTGCCACATAAAGGGCAAATCCAAAAGATCCTCTAAGATCCACAAAGAACTAATTAAACCATTACTCACTCAAGACAATCCACGGAAACTATCCACCAAACATTGGAACTAACATAATCTGAAGATGAGCAACAAAACAAAGGACAAACCATTAATTTAGTGCCCACAATACTTACTTCTACACGTTACTAAGATACCCATGGCCTAACCCTAATCTTTCAAATGCTTCTTACCAAACGACTGTCTGTGTTATAGCCCTACCTGAACCCTAATTTCCATGAAGTTATCACTTAATGCCTTGCTTACTCTCTTCCCCCACATACTCTAGCTAATACTAACTTAAATATAGCTAAATGCTCAGCCACAGACGAGATTAAGCTAAACAACTTCAATCTCAAACAGAACGATTAAACCCAATGTCCCCGGAGATAAGGAAAACAAGCATGATTAACCTGTACTCTAAAGCAACAAACGCAAATAACCAAATAAGCCATTTCACACCTAAGCTAATCCACCAAAACATTCACAATCATTGTCCTGTCTATGTTTAGGAATTCGCGTTGCATTCTCTTACTTTTCTCTACGAACACACCACAAAGTTGGACTTTGAAATAGCTCAAAATGGTAGGAAAATACCTGGATGAATAGGTTTGGCGACCGACTCAACACGCTTGCTTTGCGTGTCTGGTGAAAGGTATGAATGGGCTTAAGCCAACTCTGTCTAGTTTAAAGGCATTACTATGCCTCAATGAATTGGAGCATACAATTTCTTTATTCATTGATGTACACCAAACTGGACAGACATAAATTTATTAAATCTTGCTGTATCGTAGATTTAACAACCATAAAAGATATCTCGATTGAGGGCTCAATATGCCTGTATATTTCATCGAGACGTCCGAAAACCACGAATAACAAAAATTTCGTTTTATTCATGCGATATCATGAATTTGTATACACAACAATATGATAAAATAAGGCACCACCTTCCAGCATTTTTTACCTGCAATACTCCAAGTCTCGGGCTAGCAGTCCATGGCGATATCCAGCTTGGCACTATTACCCTAGCGCTCTGGCTGCTGCGGTTAGGCCTCAGGTTCTGATATCCTCAGCAACCTTAATGTACGCATGTATTCTAGCTATTCGCGGTCCTTCCGTCAATTAGCCCTTCTTAGCTTTTTAATTCGGCACTCTTTCACCTGGTCAGTACAGGTGTTCATTCCTCAATTATTCGCTGCCATTTTTGCAAAACTTACCCATGTATGAGTCCAATAGACTCACTGGCTTTCCCTGGGTCAGCATATTCTACGCTCCCCAGCGAATCTTCCCACGCAACGGTTGCATCATAGCAAACTGATCCTGTGTTTTCTTTGCTTAACGGCGCAACGCTCTGCATCCAAGGTATACGGTAGCAGCTAACCTATAGGGCTTTGCTTCCGATGAATATTCAAAAGACACTTTTAGCATAATCATTGTTACACATTGTACATCATATGTTTCCTCTAAATGTTAGACCATAGAACATAAATAATGCTTGTTCCCACGTCTGTTCTTTGCGGCCCTGTTTGTCTCTCACCTTCCCTTTCTCCGAGGTCTGGAACCTCTTGGGGATCTGGGATCGGAACGTGAAAGAGCTTGTGCCTGGGACAGGACATAGAAACCCCCAAGGACCTACATAGAACACGGCTGTACAACAAGTGGATAAGGATGCACTCACCACCATGACCGTCGTCCAGTAATGGTAGCTGGACATGACGCCTTCATACTCCTGCGAAGTATACATAATCCTGTAAATTCTAGAAGCAAGGATCGGAAGTTTTTCTCACCTGGACACGAAGATGACGAAGGTCTAACCCTCCATAGGCCTCAGCCATTATGGCCGCCCCGAGCAAAAATAACCTGTTCAGCTAACAGAGGAAATTAGAAGGCAATTGACCGCGGTTAACCGAGGGTTAAATCAGTCGACGAGCTGCTCTGCCAGTTTTATATTAGTGTTCAAACGGACTTCTGACAGTGTTTCAGGACGTGGTGGGTTTTCGCCTGGCAAGCGTTCCCCCTATAAAAGCCACAAATGTCCGCATAACAACACCGCAACGTGGCGGACGTGACTCGCCACTGAATAAAGTCACTGCCCACAACTACATACTGGCAAGCCGACCGGAATGCTAATGTAATATTTTCCTGACAAGTTTTCTCTACAAAAGGAATGCCCAGCCTGTTTACACTACACTCACTAGGACCCAATTTGTCGTCATGTTTTGACGAATTTATACCTCAAGATTAATTTTACAATTTCCAAAACTTGGACAACTTTCGGCTTACTACTGATTACATACATAGCAACGTGTTTGTTGCGAAACATAAATTGCTTATAAATGTTGATCATGTCTGGTCAGGTGTGTCTCGGAAATTCGAGAATATACTATTTATTTATTTATTTAGTAATATGCATTAGAAATTTTATTTGCATTTGACTTTTTAATCGTAGCCCAACTTCCTTGCTTGTTGGGCAAAAAGAAATTTGTTATAGCCATTGCATTTAGTCCCGACTTTCTCTTGACCTTGGCTTATATGCAGTTTATCTCCTTATCCGACTGTAGCACATTGGCTTAGGTTTCATTCTTATAGCGCTGCTGATCCTCCTAAATGAATAAATAAATAAACGTTATATTCCTCAGCTGCACGAGACAGTTCAACACTTGATACAATGGACCTAAACCTATTTTCTAGTTTCTGGCAAGTTTAAAATATTTTAGATATTGCAACGTTGGGCACAATAACAAATGCAGATAGTTATAAATGTTCAGGTAAACTAATACGGCTAACCATGAAACCGTCCCTAGGGGGGCTGTTGTCATGCAGTAGATTCCATCGACAAGCTTTGCAAGTCTTTTCATGCATTCACTGGCCGTGTGCCGAGGTGGTAAAGTAGCAAGCTATAACCTTTATAGCACTTGTTGGGTTCCTGTTAGGGCTGCATATACGCATACGTTACAGGTAATAAAGCTTTATCTGACATCAAAATCTCACACAAAAGTGTATCTTCGTGCCTATAATTAACTATTCTTTTATCATTGCACCATGCTTTCAGTTCCACTGACGCATGACAGGTATCCGCAGTTAGTGCGAATTACCCTGGGATTCCATATTTTTCACATACGGGTTGAGCAGTTCCCCATTGAGGCGCAACAGTACTATTAGATTCTTCTTCGCTAGGCCAACTTCTATTCTGGTTACTTCACTATTCGACCTTGGTATCGTATTTTGCTGCTCCCCGTTATTTCCTTGACTTCTTCTGATACTGTGTTTTATCGCTAACCTCCTTTTCCTCTGTGTGTAGCAGCACCTGCTTACTTGTTCCTACCCAATTCTGTACAAGAACATATGTATTTATTAAATTTGGTTACAAGCGGTTCACTAATTTACGTTTAAATGCAATTCTTCTACTTCTGTCTATGCTAGAAATGCATTTCTATTTCGTCGTCCCTTGCACTTTGTCCGACTTACCACTATCTTCATAGTCGCGTCACTTAGATCAGAAGGTAACTCGATTTGGCGACGTATGGACCACGCTCAAATAACCTGATCATTAGTTTAATAAGGCTTACGGTTTCCTCAGCTGGTTAAGAATAGTCTATTATGCTGTGAATATTAAAGCTTACCTTTTCCGCTGTAGTAACCAGTTTACCTTTGGGACTGCTATCAATCTGGTTAGATATGATCTATTTACAATTTTGGTTTCACGTATCACTCTTCTGGAGGTACGCTGCAGCAACCAAGCAAACCTTTTACTTGACCACAGCTGGAAGCTGTACCATTCTCCGGGTGTCCGTACAAACTAAATATCCTAGATGTGTATGCAATTATGTTTTAAGTTACCCGGTCGACAGAAATAAGGTTTAGCTAAGGAAAGCTATTTTGGAATACAGGTTGTGCACTGTTGACGTAATTAGGCTAATCCGGATGACCCTTTAACGATTCTAGCATTAATTTGTCGGAAGTTGTGGCTTTTACTCACATCAGACTGGCTGTATTATATTTTGCAAGAGTAGCTGGAAGCAAGTTTTGAAGTGGAAGCATGACAGCCGTTAGCCATTTAGTAGGTAGTGGAAGTTGACAAATCAAGTTCGGAAACGCCTCATGCTTGCTTCCTATTACTGATGTTGCAACGACCTTGACATGTAGCTGTGAACTGCAATTAAACTCATAACTGGCTTTTTTAGGCAGCATGTTTAGCCATCCTAGCAAGTGTGGTTCCTTGAGTTACCCCGAGCGACGCAACGCGCTGTTCTCAGACCTATTCATGCTTACTTACCTTGACTTTGTCGTAATGTCTTTCACAGCAAGATATAAAATTTACTCCACTTCAGCAGTGGCAACATAGACCCAAACTGATCTACTTTATTCTCTTAAAAAGGCTAGGATGAGTTTCTTACATTGCACGACACAATGCCTTAGCGGTCGGACGTCCTCATGCTAACTTACCTCTCATAATGTTGAATGCCTGTGAAACCAACCAGTAAATTGCACCAAACATCACTACCCGCACTACACAAACTACTTTACCTCTCTTCCCTTAGTAAGATAGAATGACTGACATACAACGCGAGACGCGGCAGCACAGCCTCGGATGCACACAGGATTGCATTCCTCTACTCATATTGCAATGACGTTGCTATCTAGAGAAAAATTGCACCAAGGTGCACCACTGGCTTTTTACTATGGAATTTGCCTCAGTTCAGTTCTCTTAGCCTGTTAGGATGAAAGAATTACCTGCGCGACAAATCGCTTTAGCATAAGGCCTACTGAATAATACTGAACTTCACCAAAGTTGCAATGCAGTTGGTACCAAGCCGTGGAGTCCTATCGAAAGTGCCACTGATTCCTTAATACTCAATCTGGGAATACTTACTTGCTTCACGCAGCGCAGCGCTTTAAACCTTGTAACTTTTCATGCCTCTTTAAATTTACCAAGGTTGCAGAGCCATAGGTACCAAGCTGTAAATCTCACGCAAGCTACACCACTGTCTCTGCTTACTGCTCAATCTACTCTAGTTCTCTTTTGCTATCAAGCTACGATGGCTGACCTGTCACGGCGCGACGCAGCGCCCAATAAGCCATCGGTCATTCTGTCATGCTATACTTTGACTTTTTTGCACAGAGATTTCACTATTACGTCTATCGAAACGTTTTTTGCGCCTAAAGGCATCCATTGGACGTTTTTATTTCGAGTACATGTCATTGAATTTGGCTGCTCCTGGGCATCTGGACGGTGCTAGTGGATAACAGACGTATACTCAGCCTGACCGCAACACCATTAGTCCTCGGAATTCCCCTAATGGGTAAATATAATTTTACTATTGTGGCAATGACTTAGGACATCCCTATTTGGTACAGTTCCCACCCAATGTTCCACCACCTTCTTGTCTTGCGAGCAAGTCCTACTGTTATTATTGAGCACGTTTGTTGTAAGCTGGAATTACTGACTTACTGCGCTTAGCAAGCCATCTGAGCTCGGATGTTCATTGGTCTGCTTACTTCTTTTGCATCGGCTATATGAATTCTGAGTTACGTAGATAACCTGGTTGTTCGAGCACAGCTACTTGGTGGGCTCTAGATATGCTTACTACTTGACTATTGCTTTTCGTCCGCTTTTGTCGAGTACAAGCTTATCAGCCAATGTTTACTCGATAGATTATTTACTTTCATTTATCTTTTGCTATTCTTGTCCGTCTATGCTATACCTATTTTGACTTTGTATTAGTAAGGCTTTACTTGCTTCATTGTCTGAAGCGCACGCAAAGTTTTCTGTTTTATTCCGAAAAGGTATTGGACACATCAGACTCGTGAGTCCAGTCCGGAAAAGTATTGTCCGGTGGATATCTGTCTGCCCACACGAGTAGTTAAGAAGTTAAAGAGATGGAGGGCTCGGCATGTGGACAAACCCAAATCCATAAATACAAGCTCACATTGATATGTGGCAAACGAGCGGCTCTTAAATAGAAGTTTGGTTGGGTTAAGTTCTCGAGGGCATAAATACATGGCACAATTCTCATCCGGATCGCTATATTGTCTCCCTCTTGTTCATATTTTATATATAGCATCGAAATGTTTATGAACGAACTAATTAATGTCCACACACCGATGATAATTGTCCATGTTGTGTCAACCGATTTAAGCTTATTGTAGGCGGGGCGGCGATCCGACGGGTCACGTCGTATATGTTGGGATTTGTTAAGCTACAGTGGGGGGGGCGGTGTTGTGGTTTGGTTCTCTGTTTAATTTCTCACCTTTTGGATAAGCGCGTTTGCTTCCGTCTGGCCTATCCTCTTTGTATCAATGAGCTAGCTCGTTTGCTCCTGGCGTGTTCTTTGTTTCCTCACTGGTCGGGCCGGCCAAATGACATTTCTACTTTCCCGGGTATTGGGTAGTTATCAACTAGTACAAACTGTCCCGGAGGACTGGGTTTCCATTTGGCGGTTCGTGTTTTTAGCCCAGTGCAATGAAATCTTTCGTATTCTTTGTTTACTTGGTGGTTTCTTCGGATGTATAAGGCTGCAGTATTCGAGTTCGTTTGTGCGCCCTAGCATTATACTTCTGGTGGGTCTTTTGCTGCTTGCAGTATGTGGTGTGGTTTTTTA
>OX104064.1:130877776-130896555 GCA_944474145.2 Dicrocoelium dendriticum
TAGACTCACTGGCTTTCCCTGGGTCAGCATATTCTACGCTCCCTAGCGAATCTTCCCACGCAACGGTTGCATCATAGCAAACTGATCCTGTGTTTTCTTTGCTTAACGGCGCAACGCTCTGCATCCAAGGTATACGGTAGCAGCTAACCTATAGGGCTTTGCTTCCGATGAATATTCAAAAGACACTTTTAGCATAATCATTGTTACACATTGTACATCATATGTTTCCTCTAAATGTTAGACCATAGAACATAAATAATGCTTGTTCCCACGTCTGTTCTTTGCGGCCCTGTTTGTCTCTCACCTTCCCTTTCTCCGAGGTCTGGAACCTCTTGGGGATCTGGGATCGGAACGTGAAAGAGCTTGTGCCTGGGACAGGACATAGAAACCCCCAAGGACCCACATAGAACACGGCTGTACAACAAGTGGATAAGGATGCACTCACCACCATGACCGTCGTCCAGTAATGGTAGCTGGACATGACGCCTTCATACTCCTACGAAGTATACATAATCCTGTAAATTCTAGAAGCAAGGATCGGAAGTTTTTCTCACCTGGACACGAAGATGACGAAGGTCTAACCCTCCATGGGCCTCAGCCATTATGGCCGCCCCGAGCAAAAATAACCTGTTCAGCTAACAGAGGAAATTAGAAGGCAATTGACCGCGGTTAACCGAGGGTTAAATCAGTCGACGAGCTGCTCTGCCAGTTTTATATTAGTGTTCAAACGGACTTCTGACAGTGTTTCAGGACGTGGTGGGTTTTCGCCTGGCAAGCGTTCCCCTATAAAAGCCACAAATGTCCGCATAACAACACCGCAACGTGGCGGACGTGACTCGCCACTGAATAAAGTCACTGCCCACAACTACATACTGGCAAGCCGACCGGAATGCTAATGTAATATTTTCCTGACAAGTTTTCTCTACAAAAGGAATGCCCAGCCTGTTTACACTACACTCACTAGGACCCAATTTGTCGTCATGTTTTGACGAATTTATACCTCAAGATTAATTTTACAATTTCCAAAACTTGGACAACTTTCGGCTTACTGCCGATTACATACATAGCAACGTGTTTGTTGCGAAACATAAATTGCTTATAAATGTTGATCATGTCTGGTCAGGTGTGTCTCGGAAATTCGAGAATATACTATTTATTTATTTATTTAGTAATATGCATTAGAAATTTTATTTGCATTTGACTTTTTAATCGTAGCCCAACTTCCTTGCTTGTTGGGCAAAAAGAAATTTGTTATAGCCATTGCATTTAGTCCCAACTTTCTCTTGACCGTGGCTTATATGCAGTTTATCTCCTTATACGACTGTAGCACACTGGCTTAGGTTTCATTCTTATAGCGCTGCTGATCCTCCTAAATGAATAAGTAAATAAACGTTATATTCCTCAGCTGCACGAGACACAGTTCAACACTTGATACAATGGACCTAAACCTATTTTCTAGTTTTTGGCAAGTTTAAAATATTTTAGATATTGCAAAGCTGGGCACAATAACAAATGCAGATAGTTATAAATGTTCAGGTAAACTAATACGGCTAACCATGAAACCGTCCCTAGGGGAGCTGTTGTCATGCAGTATATTCCATCGACAAGCTTCGCTAGTATTTTCATGCATTCACTGGCCATGTGCAGAGGTGGTAAAGTAGCAAGTAAGCCAAAACCTTTATAGCACTTGTTAGGTTCCTGTTAGGGCTGCATATACGCATACGTTACAGGTAATAAAGCTTTATCTGACATGAAAATCTCATACAAAAGTGTATCACCCTGCCTATAATTTACTATTCTTTTACCATTGCACCATGCTTTCAGTTCCACTGACGCATGACAGGTATCTGCAGTTAGTGCGAATTACCCTGGGATACCATATTTTTCACATACGAGTTGAGCAGTTCCCCATTGAGGCGCAACAGTACTATTAGATTCTTCTTCGCTAGGCCAACTTCTATTCTGGTTACTTCACTATTCGACCTTGGAATCGTATTTTGCTGCTCCCCGTTATTTCCTTGACTTCTTCTGATACTGTGTTTTATCGCTAACCTCCTTTTCCTCTGTGTGTAGCAGCACCTGCTTACTTGTTCCTACCCAATTCTGTACAAGAACATATGTATTTATTAAATTTGGTTACAAGCGGTTCACTAATTTACGTTTAAATGCAATTCTTCTACTTCTGTCTATGCTAGAAATGCATTTCTATTTCGTCGTCCCTTGCACTTTGTCCTACTTACCACTATCTTCATAGTCGCGTCACTTAGATCAGAAGGTAACTCGATTTGGCGACGTATGGACCACGCTCAAATAACCTGATCATTAGTTTAATAAGGCTTACGGTTTCCTCAGCTGGTTAAGAATAGTCTATTATGCTGTGAATATTAAAGCTTACCTTTTCCGCTGTAGTAACCAGTTTACCTTTGGGACTGCTATCAATCTGGTTAGATGTGGTCTATTTACAATTTTGGTTTCGCGTATCACTCTTCTAATGGTACGCTGCAGCAACCGAGCAAACCTTTTACTTGACCACAGCTGGAAGCTGTACCATTCTCCGGGTGTCCGTACAAACTAAATATCCTAGATGTGTATGCAATTATGTTTTAAGTTACCCGGTCGACAGAAATAAGGTTTAGCTAAGGAAAGCTATTTTGGAATACAGGTTGCGCACTGTTGACGTAATTAGACTAATTCGGATGACCCTTTAACGATTCTAGCATTAATTTGTCGGAAGTTGTGGCTTTTACTCACATCAGACTGGCTGTATTATATTTTGCAAGAGTAGCTGGAAGCAAGTTTTGAAGTGGAAGCATGACAGCCGTTAGCCATTTAGTAGGTAGTGGAAGTTGATAAATCAAGTTCGGAAACGCCTCATGCTTGCTTCCTATTACTGATGTTGCAACGACCTTGACATGTAGCTGTGAACTGCAATTAAACTCATTACTGGCTTTTTCTAGGCAGCATGTTTTAGCCATCCTAGCAAGTGTGGTTCCTTGAGTTACCCCGAGCGACGCAACGCGCTGTTCTCAGACCTATTCATGCTTACTTACCTTGACTTTGTCGTAATGTCTTTCACAGCAAGATATAAAATTTACTCCACTTCAGCAGTGGCAACATAGACCCAAACTGATCTACTTTATTCTCTTAAAAAGCTAGGATGAGTTTCTTACATTGCACGACACAATGCCTTAGCGTCGGACGTCCTCATGCTAACTTACCTCTCATAATGTTGAATGCCTGTGAAACCAACCAGTAAATTGCACCAAACATCACTACCCGCACTACACAAACTACTTTACCTCTCTTCCCTTAGTAAGATAGAATGACTGACATACAACGCGAGACGCGGCAGCACAGCCTCGGATGCACACAGGATTGCATTCCTCTACTCATATTGCAATGACGTTGCTATCTAGAGAAAAATTGCACCAAGGTGCACCACTGGCTTTTTACTATGGAATCTGCCTCAGCTCAGTTCTCTTAGCCTGTTAGGATGAAAGAATTACACTGCGCGACAAATCGCTTTAGCATAAGGCCTACTGAATAATACTGAACTTCACCAAAGTTGCAATGCAGTTGGTACCAAGCTGTGGAGTCCTATCGAAAGTGCCACTGATTCCTTAATACTCAATCTGGGAATACTTACTTGCTTCACGCAGCGCAGCGCTTTAACCTTGGAACTTTTCATGCCTCTTTAATTTTACCAAGGTTGCAGAGCCATAGGTACCAAGCTGTAAATCTCACGCAAGCTCACCACTCTCTGCTTACTGCTCAATCTACTCTAGTTCTCTTTTGCTATCAAGCTACGATGGCTGACCTGTCACGCGCGACGCAGCGCCATAGCATCGGTCATTCTCATGCATACTTGACTTTTTTGCCGTGCTTCCATTTACGTCTATCGAACGTTTGCGCCTAAATGCACCATTGGCGTTTTTCAGTACAGCTTGATTTGGCTCTCTGCGACTGACGTGCTAGGATAACAGACTTACTCAGCCTGACGCAACACCTTAGCCTCGAATCCCCTAATGTGTATATAATTTTACTATTGTGGCAATGACTTAGACATCTATTTGTAAGTACCACCCATGTTCACCACCTTCTTTCTTGCGAGCAATCCTACTTTATTTTGCCTTTTTGTAAGCTGGAATTACTGACTTACTGCGCTTAGCACAGCATCTTATCCTCGGATGTTCTTATGTCTGCTTACATCTTTTGCATCGCAATGAATCTGAAGTTACTAGAAACCTGGCTAGTTCGAGCACAGCCACTTGGTGGGCACAGACATGCATACTACTAGACTCATTGCTTTTCGTCCGCTTTTGTCTAGTACAAGCTTATCAGCCCATCTGTTACTCGATAGATTATTACTTTCATTAACTTTTGCCTCATCCTTCTAAGCTATAACTATTTTTGACTTTGGATACCAGTGCTTTACTTGCTTCATTGTCTGAAGCTCACCCAATGTTTCTGTTTTATCCCGAAAAGGCAATAGACGAGAGCAGCACCGGAAAGTATGTACGGTGGAAACTGTCTGCCCACACGAGTAGTAAAAGTAAAGCGATGGAGGCTCGCAAGGCAACCAACCAAATACAAGCTCACATGATAGGCCAACGAGCGCTAAATAGAAGTTTGAGTAGGATAAGCTACTCGAGGGCAAAAACAAGGCAAATCATCTGAACGCTATATTGTCCCCTCCTCTGTTCATAAAATATAAGCACGACATGTTTATGAACGAACTAATTTAATGTCCACACACCGAAGAATTGTCATGTTGTGTCATCCGTTAAAGCTTATTGCTAGGCTGGGCGGCGTATCCGACGGACACGTCGTAAGTTTGTATTAGTTAGTACCGAGCGCTGGGTTGTGGTTACGTTCCTCTGTTTAATAGCACCTTTGGAAAGCGCCGTATGCAACCGTCTCGCCTTCACCTTTGTCCCATTAGCTAGCTCGTAAGCTCCTGGCGTGAACATAGCTACCACACTGGTCGGCCGGCCAAATACATTACCTCCTTTCCGGGAATTGGGTAGTCTCACAAGAACAACTGTCCCTGGAGGACAGGGTTTCCAAAGGCGTCTATATTTAGCCCAGTAGCAAGCCCATCTTTCGTATTCTTTGTTATTGGTGGTTTCTTCGGATGTAAAGGCTGCAGTTAATCGAGTTCGAATTGTGCGCCCTAGCATTAACTTTGAGTGGGTCTTTGCTGTTGCAGTATGTGGTGTGGTTTTTTATACTTCCAATGTACATACCAATGCATTATCATAGGATTCTCCCGAAAGCGGACGGACTTTTAGAGATTCCTTCAGAGTATGATTAAATCGTTTGAAAAGTCCGTTCGCTGCAGGATTATGTGTTACAGTTCTCTGGTGTCTGATGCCATGGCGCTTTAAGAATTCAGAATATTCGTTACTTCGAAATTGTGAGCCGCGATCAGTGACTAATTCTTCTGGCAAACCGTACCTTGCAAACAAATATGGAGCTAATGTATAATGACAACTGCAGTTACGTCCCGACATAGAACAGCCTCTGGCCATTTGTTGTAGAAATATGTAGCCACTAGCACATTTCGCTTCTGCGTAGGTACATTGACAAACGGGCCCATAATATCGATGGCAAGCTTTGCCCATGGCTTCATTGGGTAGACGATAGGTTGGGCTGGAGCACTCAGGGGCCTCGCCCTCTTATCGGATTGTTGGCAGGCGTAGCCTTCCCGAATAAATTCAATGAGGCTGGAATTCCACCTCGGCCACCAATAGTGCTGCCGTATCAGAGCTTTAGTTTACACCATCCCTGGATGACCTCCATGGGCACATGCAACCACCAGAGGAATGAGGGTTGCAGGGACCACAAACTGCTCGCCTCTAATACTGCGGTTGCTCACCGTAGAAAGCTGGTTCCATAGGGTATATTATGGAAGGAAGTCAGATTGGATCTTGGTTTTTCTGGGCCATGAAGTGGATATGTACTCACGAAGCTTTGCTAGGACAACTTCAATGTCAGTGTGCTCTCGTATTTGGTGAAATGTTAATGTAGGTGTTCCGTCTGAGAGCTGCGATTCTATTTCACCTCTCCTGTGTCCTCGTTTTCCCCTTCGTTGGACAGTGGGAGGCTCGACATGGCATCTGCAAGTTGGTTGAAGCACCCTGGCACTTATTTTTGTTTTGTAAGCATAGTCCAATAAACGTGAGTACCGGCGACAAGCCTACCGGCATTTGGCCTTTGGTACCGCAAAATAGTAACGATGTAAGGGCAGAATTATAGGTGCGCAATGTGAATCGACGTCCGAATAAGTAAAAGTGCCATTTCTCACATGCCCAGTCGCATGCAATGCCCTCCCGCTTGCAGGTGGAATACCTTGTCTCAGTATCAGACATGGTACGCGATGCGTACGCAGTCACTTTCGCCTCGCCATCGCGCAGCTGAGATATAACTGCACCCAAGCCAATAGCTGATGCATTCTTTGAAACAAACCTTGGACGTTGCTCATTGAAGATCTTCCATTTGGAGGTGTAAGCATTGTCTTGTTCAGTGGTCCAACAAACTCTGGTTTGGCGCGTCAACCTCCGTAACGGCTGGGCAATAGTCGCAAAATTCGCTAACTGCTGAAAGTCATCAGAAAATAAACCCAAGCAATGTTTCAGCTGTGTAACCTTGCATGGTTTTGGACGATCGCCTCAATAAGCTTAATACCCGAGGTAGAAATAAAGTGTCCAATAAACTCGACCTCCGTTACATGGAATTAACATTTGTTGGTATTCAGACGGAGATTTAGTACATTTAATCTATGCAGCACATTATGAAGGGTTTTATGATGTTTGGTGGGGTTACTGCCAAAGATACTAATATCCTTCATATACACAAACACATCCTTTGAGATCTGCTATCGACAGACTGCTAAATTTCTGCCAGGCTGCTGGAGCACTACTAAAGGTCATTGGTAGCACTTCGTATTTTTACAAACCGTCTTACGTGAGGAAAGCGGTCAAATGTCGGCAATCTGGAGCCTGTGATACGTGGTATTATGCACTCCTGATATCCAGCTTTGAGAATAGTTTGGCGTGTGTTTGCTTAACCATCAACTCGTTGATAGAAGGCAACGGCATCTTGTTCACCAGTATTTATCGATTGAGCGCTCGAAGGTCGGTGAACACACGTAGAAAGCCATCGTGCTTTGAAACAGCGACTAGTGGATAAACCCATTGAGAACACTGTATGGGTTCTAACACGCCTTCCGGGACCATATATTCTAAAGTTAGTGACAAGCTGCTCGCTTGGCCAGAGGTACAGGACTATGTTGAGAAATGCCGAATTGTTTGTAATCTGCGCTCAACCGAAGGCGGTGCATTGTCTTTGGGACTCTACCAATATCCGGAAGAAAGAGGTTTGGGTAACTAAGGCGCCAAATAAAGGTTGACACTGCCAGTTGTTCTTCGGATGACACATGGTGCTAGGTTCAAGTAGACCATGGCATTACTTCCATATAGAGGCTTATTACCAGTGTTGGGGACGTAAACTTCAACTATATGCTTCCTGCAGTTTATAATAAATATTGAAACCGTAACAAAACCGAATATGTGGACATTACCATTGGAGTAGCTGCTGAAAGTATAAGCGGAAGGATGTACAGTTAGCTGACCAAACTGCTGTTTGTAAAGACAATATGGCAAAACTGTGGTTGCTGGCGAGGTGTCTAGTTCCTTCTAGACAAATGGTTTTGTTTCTAACAAAAAGCCAAGACGAATATCTGATGAAGGCAGTTTCGGTTCTTGAATTGGAGGCAAAAGTGGATTTTTGCATTCGTTAACAACATATTTAGGTTGTTAAATAGCAACCGGAGAGGCTCTGGAGTCATTTGCAAAATTGACAAAAGCACTGGCGCGAGGACGACAATCCTGAGTAAAATGACCGGCCTTATCGCAATTCCAGCAGATTTAAATTTTTGTAGCACCTGACTTCTCAGGTGCACCATGTTTAGCGTTTGCCCAACGTTAAGACTTATTTTTATATATGGATCGCACCAGAGAGCGGGCAGAAACCAAACGGTCACTTCCAGTAGCTCCTGTGTTAGAAAGGAAAATTTGTTTTTTCCTTGACTGCGACCTGTGCGCAAGCCATGTCACAGACCCTGTCCCATGTGAGCTTCTCTGCGTTCTCCGTTAAGAGACACTCTGATCCGATAATCAGTGAGTCCAGAAATCAATGGTTGTAGTAAGATGTTTTCTTCCACCTTTTTGGAATACTATTGCAGTCACAATTTCAAACCGAACAAACAAGGCGGGGAATGGATGCATCCGCAGATTCAACAGATGCTTGTTTCAAATGCGAAAAGTTGTACCCAGGTGTCCATGTCCACTCAAACACCACAAGGTTTATCGAGGACCGATAAAGCTTCTGTCAACGTGGGTTTCTCCCGCAAGTATAGAGCAGCAAATATACGTCGACCTTCTACACCGAGGTGCAAGCGCAAAAGCGTTAAAGTATTCTCCGGTTCCAGCGTCCCGGATGGATTGCAAACTGGTAGCACGGAAGCATAATCCGAAAAACGAATTTTCCAGTTCTCCCAGCAGTATACATTTGGGTTAACCGCACAGCCAGTCCGGAACGGCGAAGGGGCAGTAGCTTGCCACCACATCGGTAACACGCGACGCCAATTAGTTGTATCCCTAAAAGGCAGTACACATGAGCAGCACCGAAAATTATATATGGAGGAAAGTGTCCGCACACACGCGCGGTACTATTACATTGATGGATGTGTGGTGGCTGTCAGTCTGCGTCTAACTGCAACGAATCTACAAAAATCTCGATGGAGGTTCACCTTGCAACTAATCAAATGCAAGGTCACACGGTAGGCCAACTAGCGCTAAATAGATGTGGGAGTACGATAAGCGAATCAAGGGAAAAAGCGAAGCAAATTATTTACACACGACCGATTCCTTACCGGGGTCTATCCCGCTGAGCCATTAGCCGTCTGCTGAAGCATTTATTTGCTCTAAATGCAACGGTAACACCTTGTTGTTTACCTTGGTATGAACATCTCTTGTCCCGGTAGTCACAATAGACATTTCAGGGGTGAGTGCAGTTGATCCTTGGAATTAATTCAGCCAAAAGGATCAACGGCACTCTCCAGCTGACTTGTCCAGTGTGAACACCTGGACACGTAGGCTTCATGCCAGGACCAAATCACCACAAAGTAAAAGCCGAGTTCCATAAATTCGAAATCCTGACAGCCTGCGCAATCCTTCGCCCGAGTTTCCTATACATCTCAGCTCTTTACCGGTTTAAATAATGAATTGCGGACCTGAACTAGGCAAGTTGGTTAGCCAGCGAAGAAAGCTAAGGCGCACATGTCGGCAAATAGCCGAGTGTACATTCGGTCCTTAAAATACATTGCCAGTTATGCATTACCATTAAAACGAATTGACGGCAATGTTCCAGAAACGTTTGGGTATTCGTCTTGCAAGATTTCTCCTTAGAAATAACCACGAATGTTCATTTATCAACACTGCAACGTACCGGGTGTGATTCGCCACCAGACAAAGCCACTGAGCAAAACCTCACACCGGCAAGTTAACCAGCGCAATCTTTTACATCATTTCGGAATATTTTGGATATGTACACTAAAAAGACACTTGCCTGCTTCCATCATCCGTCTCCACTCTATATATTACGCGGGTACACATGCTTGAAGTAGACTTTCGCCATAACATATAAGCTTCCGTTCGTTACCCATGCATCTGTCAGTTTGGTAGTTTTTGTATGTTGTGCGAAAAGCGTACTTCATTCAAGGCAATGTGCTTGTTGCGGAACAATCACTGTGATGTATTGATTAGGCCAGAGATAGTGTGCATCGAGTTATTTGAGAATAAAGTATTTATTTATTCATTGACACTGGCTGTCACTCCATGCAACATTCAGCGAACTGACACAACCGTTGCACTGTAGCCTACTACCAGATGCCGAAAAGTGTACAAAGCAAAGCATAGCCTTTTCTTCATATATGGCTGTGTTTGTCACATTTAACGTACAATACCTTATTTACATTGTTACCAAAAACTACGTTTTCAGAATTAATCTGTATTTCTTTTTCCTTCTCTAGCATACAAATTGCTGGAATCCAACGTTAATGCTGAGTATCGTTCTCATGTCAAGATAGACTTTGCCCGTATGTGTAGCGGCGGAAAGTATGGTCTATAAGGCCTTAAGCAAGCCGTCAACAACGATGCCAGTTTCAAGTCTTATGATGAGTTGACGTGTGCATTCACCAGTTGAAAGGAAGATGCCTACCGTGCCACCAACGATTCATTGTCAACTTAATTTGACTTACAAAGACGGCAGTAACTAGAACCACGAAGATATAATAATTGGTCGTTCTTATTTACGTTTACTGACAGGAAATCCTTAAGCTTGTTTGCTTCTAACTAGCAGAAGACTGCACGCGGTAATTTGATGAAATAGAATCTCAGCATACTAGAACAACCCATCTTGTTACCATTTGGACTAGTACGAAGCATCACCGCAACTTAAACAAGACTACTGCTGTTTAATGCTTGGTTGACGTAGGCAACATTTTAAAAGATGATCGTGTCTTCAAGTGTGTGTCACAGGCATACACGAAAATATAATATTTCTTTAGTTATATACTTGGTTCCGCAGTGAACTCACGAAAAGCGTTCAGGATTAGTTAAAGCAACCCGGATAAGTTAGATGTGTTATGCACTAATAGTGGCCTATAGGCTTTCGCCTCCGCTGCAATAAACTTGGATGTGCATGAACACACATGAACTCCAGTATCTCCATCGTCGCTGAATATTGCTTGACAAGCACACAGGCATTGTCAAAACTGGAATGTATATGAGTACCTCCAACCCGTGTGAACGATAGAATTGATAATTTTGAACCACGGCAACTACAGATATGCACAAATTGTTTTAAAATGCTTTAAAAATCTATCTGCTAGCCACCTCGCCAAACATCACATCATATTACACGCTGTATGGTTTGGGTTAAGCTTTTTCCAACAATTAACTAAACAGCCGCGTTTCAGGTAGTAGTGCGTTTCTGGTGGCTTGCCGAACAACCTCTTTGCTGTACCAGCTGGGTGGTTCGGGTTCACCCAATTCCAGCAGATAGTTCGGCTGCAGTGTTTCAAGACGTGGTGGGTTTTCACCTGGCAAGGTTTCTCTCTATAAACAGCCACGAAAATGGGTATAATAGCACTGCGACGTAGCGGTTGTGACTTGCCACCAACTAAAGTCACTGTCCCTTGCTTACCCGGACAACTGCTAGAATTCCACAGCCATCAAGCAACCAGTTAACACTGGTGATACGTTGAACGTGAGAAACAGGGCAATAACATTTACAAATTAATAAGCACAGCTAAATTGGCACACATGCATTATTACGTACATTCATATATCAACATACGTGACAATCTCATTGTTCCATTGTACATTAACAGTACATTTTATACTCTTAACGTGATCATACCTGTGCAGGCTTGCATCGCTTAGTCGAGAATAAACCTTTGCTTTATTTATTTATTTATTTATAAAAGTTCCTGCTGTCGTTCTAACAACACTGAGACGTAGCAGAACGTGATTAAACGCGAAATAATCTGACTGCAGCTTCCCATCTACATAATTCTGGGCATTTGGGTGATGTCAGTTATGCACTAAGAATAGTTACTGCAATCCATTCTTGCCCGTGCGACCCGGTCAAACAGCCTCCAGATTGTAGATTTACATTAACATAGTCAGTCAACATGACAAATTAAAAGGGTTGACGACGATCACCACTTGATTCGCCTGTAATTGCCGCCTTCATAGGACAGCCACCGGACTCCTGTGCCTAAGGGGCCAAAGGCTGCGTCACCCACAGCTACCTCAACCCACTAATGTCCAGCGTAAAAGCAAAGTAATATAACCACAAGACTTTGGATAACGACCACGCTTCACCAATGAAACCGATCCACACTCCTTTAACATGCAAAACAGCAGCATTCATACTAAATGGCGAAAGCATACGTACCGAACATACACAAGTCGGTCACTGTGTCAGCCTGTTCCACACTGGATGGAGCTGTTCTTTGAGCCTGTTATGGCATTGGGTACCAGTTCTATCGGTCCCTTAGCAATCCAGGTCGATTGTCAGGCGGCAAGCCACGTTACTAAAATTCACATTAAGCGTAGCCACCCAGGAGGTTTCAAACACCTAACACCTACGTTAAAGAAAAATAAACAGGCAAAACTCACAAAGGGTATGAAGCAGAACAAAATCAAGATGCAAAGCAACTCTAGTGGAATAAATTCCGTATATTTTTTGTTGAGCAAGTTTAATGTCAGTTGGATCAGCCCATCTATGGTATAAAACCTATCGCATGCAATCTATACCTACACATATAGGTATCCAGGTTGTGCAAGTTGCAATTGTTTATATTTCAACAATGTTGATTATGTATCGAACCCCGTGTTATTGTTAACCCAACCATGCTATTGCAGGAATTCCTTGTACTATTGCGTGTACCTTGCTTCTTTATTTATGTGCGTATTACTTACCTTACTCTAACCTTAATCTTACTATTAACCCTCCTGAACCTGTCAAAATTGCCGTTGGGTGGAATGCCTTGGTAGTTTGGCCAGCGTTTGCCAATTTGTGAGCAGATTCCTGTCAAAGTAATATACCCAGGGGGCGGATCGCTTGTTATTTCATCGTGACAGGGCTGCAGGAAACAGAAATCTTTTATGACTTAACTTGAAGGTGTTATGGAGTAAATGAAAGATATCGTCCACCGAGTTCCCGCAACGCATACACCGACGCGAGTTGCTTATTAGCTTGCGTGCTAGATATCCTGATACGCCATAAAGGTACACAGGTGACTACTAAGCGCAGCGGAACTGAGGTGCATAAAAGATCACCTGTACTCATAAGACATATATAAGCAATGCACCTGCAATATTAAATGACTTGACAATACTTGCAAAAGTAGAGGCCAGTTGGTTTCCATGTACTTACAAGCATGAACGATGACTTGATTTGTTAAATTAATATAGTCTAATAAGCTTGCTTTGATGAACTAGTTGAGTTGTAAGCGAAGGCTACGCGTGCGGTTCGAGCTACCTGCAATATTCCAAAGCAAAACGGTACAAGGCGGGAAGCTAGCCATGGCGCTATTGAAATAAAACTCAGTGTTTTCTGGACCTACTTCAACCATAAATGCTCAATGAAGAAACGACCGAATATATACAAAACACAACCATAACTGGCTTTGTACAATAAGATCACGTAAGCATCCGGCATCCAACGGTGCTTCTAATAATACGCTAAGGCTATCCAACTAGTTCGCTGTTTAACCCATATATAGGGATGCGCATCAGACTATTAGGGCCTATTCAAGCAGGGAGCAATGTGTCTCGAGGCAAGTGTGCAACGGCATGACTTACAAAGCTCCATGTTGTTCCCGGGCTATGGATCAAATATGTGTTGGTACGCGTAAGTGTGACATGACAGGTTGCACAGTGTGGGTGCGAAAATAATGTCAGCGGGGTTACAATGATCTATGTGAGCGGCGACCAGGTATGGGGGCGTAAAACGTGTAGGCCATTGTACAGAGTCTAAGCAGACAGCGCAAGTAACATAAAGGCTGACTAGCTGAACAACCTACGCGTGGTGCAAGCCGGGTGGTTCTGGTTTACCCCGTTCCAGCAAACATTTCGGCGGAAGGGTTCCAGGAAGTGGTGGGTTTTCGCCTGGCATGCGTTCGCCTTATAAAAAGCAACAGATATCTGCTTAACAACACTGTGAGGCGGCGGTGGTGACTCGTGAAAAAATAAAGTCACTACCAAGTGGATAGTCGGATAATTCATTTCGAATTACGGATGTCAGTCCTCTATTTTCAAATTGTCGAAGATATCAAACCTACAAGAATTAGCAACACAATTACAAGCACAAATTACACAGCTACATTCACACAGGTACATACAATTATATAATGGCATACCCACTTCACAAATATATACCGTTGTAACATAACCATCGGATTTTTGCACATTTCTGCGCACGCATTGTTGTGCTAAAAAAATCTCGTCTGTGAAGGCATACCACGCCTTTTCTGGAATAATAATTAACATAAGCTCCCGATATCCGGCTGTTGAAATTTATATATATATATATATATAAACATTTTTGAGTTCACTACGGCATTTTATATGGCACAGCGCGAGGCATTGTGGATGTTGTTGGTGAAGTTTAGTTGCCGTGGGTAAGTTGGTAGGTGTAATTGTATGTCTGCACAGTGGTATTCCGGTGATGGTGCGGCTGAGTAGAGAGACCTCGGATGAATTTACATTTGTCGCTGGTGTGAAGCGTGGCTTGCATTAGTTCCTGCCCTGTTTACTATATATCTTTATGCAATTATGTCTTGTGTTTTTGATTTAGCTTGTGTTTACGGTGCTCTTGTGGAACACCGTATTGTTGGCGGCTTGCTGAGCATCCGCCGTTGCAGTGAGGGAACTGTAGTCAGTGAGACAAATGTCCGTAGGTTGCTGTTTGTTGACTACTGTGCGTAGGTTGCACAAAAGGCTGAGCATTAGCAGCACATGAGTAGTGCTCAGGGTTCGACAGCGACCAAATTCGGGCTCACCATCAACAAAAGCAAAACTGACTGTCTCTTTCAGCCTGCACCGGATGTGCAATATTCAATATTGCTGCCAATCAGCCTTGGCGCTGTTGTATTGGAAACCACCTCAGGCTTCTGCTACCTTGGGAGTGTGATGTCGACTAACTACCAGCTACACATTGAGCTGCGCATCTGCCTCTTTAAGCCAGCAGCAGCATTCGCGGAACGCGCGGAACGAGTGTGGAAAAACCATCAGCTTACCATTGGCACGGAACTGATGGTGTACAAATCCTTGGTGCTGTCTATTTTTCTAGACGGCAGTGAAATGTAAACAATGTACCGGCGGGATGTGGATCTCTCAAGGACTTCCACAAACAGGGGTTGCGGCGGATTCTGCGCATCGGATGGGGCAATAAAGCTGCGGACACGGAAGATTGCATCGAAGTGGAATGTATGCGGTGGACTGCATACTTTCGCTGGGACACCTAAGGTGGCTCGGTCAGGTTAGCCGTATGTATTCGATGCGGTTACCGAACCAACTATTATATGGTAAGCTGGGTATTAAGAAGGGGCTTGTGGGAAAACCAAAATTACGTTACCAGGACATGATCACACTGGGCCTCTCACTTTCTAACCTTGATTGCAGGTCATGAGAATCGAAGGCGGTTGATCGGCGTACACGTTGCGATCTGATTAAGTAGGCCGTTTCCGAGGTGCGCGAGAAAGTCCTAATGTAGGCAGAGAAGAAGCGGCAAGTGCGGAAGCGGCAATCGCCAATGGTTTGTATGGACATCGAGCGCATGGTGCTGTAGCACGTGCGGTTGCGAGTGCATGAGTCAGGCAGGCCTAGTGAGCCTTGTGCGAGGACGTTAGAGACCACTACCGAAGCGGCGACGGGTCCTGCAGACAACGTAAGCAGAACCGGCATGGCGTTTGAAGCCACCCTGCAGTTGATTTACTAACCGTGTGCTTGCATGGTAAGTCTCTTTAGTTCGGTTGGTGTATTTGCAAGTAGGTCCTACCACTTTCCTTTCTCATGTTAAAGACTACCTGAGCTATCTTTTATAAACCTGCACACGTCGCTAAAGCTAATTGTAGTTAACTTCGATAACCTTTTTTGTGTTTGCGGCATTACCTTAACCCATATTTTCTGTCCGCTAGAACTTATCGCTTATTATTTGTAACCAATTTAGTTTATACGCTCATTTAGTAAAGACATGTCACCGTATCATCACGCAGTAGCAGATTTATTTAACTTCATTTCGTCATTTCAAGGCGTTGGGTGCTGCTTGCTATCCCCGGTATAGCTGCGCGTGATGTGCATGTTGACAAGGTACCTACATGCCCACTAGCTTGTCCATACTGGCCCCAGGAGACAGTTGGTCATTGCTAAAAGGGAGGGGCTCACAGTCCTTTCGGCCGTGCTAGGCCTGAAGGGTGGTTCCATGTACGCAGTGAGGGGTGGACTACGGTCTAGCCATCGCCTTGTCTGCGCTTGATTTCCTAAATAGAGCGTGCGTATGTTTGGCTGTGAAGGAGTGCGGGCGGGCACCTTTGATGAAACGTGGCTCATATCCACATGCCTCCCGGTCTTATTTCTTCGGGCCTACACTGTATATGTGGTGTGTTGATGGAGTTGTGAGTGGCGGAGCTTAAGTCTCCCATGGTCTTTCTGTAGGCGCAGGTTCCTGTGGCTAGCCACCTTGCCAAGCAACTCCGAAACCGGATGCCGCCAAATCTATGCACATTATTCTCGACGCAGATAAACAAGCTTGTGAGCCTGCTCAAAACAGTGCAATGTTGCAATTGATAGCATATCAAACAGGTCCAAGAGCAGGGGTAATACAGAGGTATTCAGTAGTGTAGGCTCACATGGCTGGAAGGCTGAACGATGTTTATCCTCGTTGCGTGCAATACGTAAAAGAGAAGCTTTATACTCATTGGAGTGCTATGTTAGTGAAAAATTAATCCGATAAGTTTGTGTACACAGTACGGTCCGGTGAGTGTTGCGGGAGGAGAAAGCTGTAAAAGCATGTTAAGAGTAGTAGCATGTCACTGTTCACATATATATGCGCAGTCGTATGGGAGCAGGTATATGTGCAGAAATAGTGAAATGTGTTATGGGTCAACTGGCCAACGCGTGGCTGTGGCATTAACTTCATTAAGTGGCGAGTCACTTCCTTTTCGTCGCCGTGTTACTAGCCAGACATTTTTGGCTTTTCGTTGAGAGAGGGCTTGTCAGGCGAATACCCATCGCGTTGTGCAACACTACCGAGCGGTGCTATCACATTGACAGGGTTGCTGCTGACCCGTTGTCCTCGTGGTTCTTCTCAGTCCTGTTTCGCCAATTTGTTGCCGTTGGCCGTGTGGCAGGCCTCTTTGTATTTGACCACGACTGCCTGGAGGTGATGACGACGGGCGATTCATGTGACTGGTAATGGTACCGCCCGCTAGTGTCATCAAGCCATTTTGGATAAAAAGAATGCTACCTTACGTATCCAAGAGATAGAGTGTTTTGCTGTGATCCCCTACTTCGCGTCGTTTAACTACACCGAGAGATGATAGTTAGTATTTCCAAGGTGAATCCCAAAAGGGCTATGCACACGCGGGTCGCATAACAAGATTTAGGTAGACTGTGCTGAAGGCATTAGCTTTCAACTTGGAAAGTCTGTGCAAGAACAACGAATAGATGGAGTGTCTTCCGCCGTTAACACGCTAATAGCAAAGAAATTTCTTCTTTACCCCAAAATACTGTGCTTTTCTGCTACATTTTAGGAGTAAACGCTCAGTGTTTTCCTGCTGCTTAGTTGCAGCAAGGGGCGGCACACATGAGATGAATTGCGCAGAACCAAGGGGACTTGGATAAGGTTGTCACGAAATCGGCGACGAGATAACGTGAAGGCACCTAAGACCCCAGCCCGTTTTTGTGTAACTGATTGTGTAAAGGATTATTGATAAATAGATAAATAAGGATACGATATGTTTTTGATGAAACTTAACACGCCAGTAAAGACTTGATCAACTAGATCTAAAAGCATAGCTGTGTTGAAATAGGAAAACATTTCCTTTTACTAAAGGCACAACCAAAACTTTCATAGTTACTTCGTGTGAATATTTTGTCAACTAATGGTGGACCCAGGAACAAGATAGCACTGAAACACGAATGAATTGAACTTACAACCATTGTGGCCATATCCAGGTTCGGCATGGTTGCATAATGTGTAGTCTAAAAGCACAGAAACCAATGTGAACGTCCGGTGCCATTGGTTTCATTCACAGATAGGAATGCTCGGCACTCCATCCAGGTTTGCACCATATCAATCTGCTTTGAAGTAGCACTTTATAAAATGGTTGCAGAGGCGGCATGTAAAAGCCTGATGATTGAGCCATTGTAAAGTAGTGGGCTGTGACTTAATAAAGTAGCCAGTTACATTCGCCACGTCACAGTGTTGTTAAGCGGACGTTGGTGGCTCTTTATAGGAAGAATGTTTGCCAAGCAAATACCCACCGCCTTCTGGAAAACTGTCCCAGTTTATTTTGCACAGTAATGTTAACTGACAATGCATCACACAACCCGGTTTATCACACAGTTGGTTGCAGTTGTTTGCTGGCCAAATATCCTTTGTTGGCTGAATGTCTTAGTCAGAGTACGACGTTAGTCATTGAAGCGACGGAAATTAAAAATTGTCGTGGAGTGAGTGATAAATGGTGAAAATGAGTAAAGATTTCGAGTTAGTAGTGGCTGGCTTTTTCCTTCTGTGGTGTACCTGTCCGGTTTGTGTAGGTTGGGTGTCTAGCTATCCACACTGGACTTGTAATGCGGATGCTAAGTACAGTCGAATCTTTTGGCTGAATACGTCCACACCAGGCAAATATAATATACTTGGATCCACTGCGGGATGCTTAAGAAGTTTCCATTAAAACATATTTCTGCAAACGAAGATCCTATTTCCTTCCATGGTAAGTAGGCATGAGGAGTGATTTTTGCATGAGCAACTGAAAAAGTCATGAAAGAATATTAGAAAGATTTCGATTAAACGAAATATCAAAATGTTTTAAAGAAATGATTTACTTGAAAGCTCGTTCAAGCTGCTCTGGCGCAATGGTGTCCTGCTTTAGACATGAATGTCATGCTTTACTTGATTTGTCGACATGGGGTGAACACACG
>OX104064.1:130897053-130922133 GCA_944474145.2 Dicrocoelium dendriticum
CGGCCAAGTTTATTGAACATTTGTGGGGCAAACAAGGATACAGTCCTGACAGAGTGATACATGGAGCGATTGCCAGAATGATCAATGAAGACCGGATCATAACGACTGATAGGAGTAATCCGATTTGGAGGATGGGTATGCCCCTATATCTTTCCTTTTGTTTTGGCCCCGCGAGGAGGAGTAATTGGCCGACTACCTGTTGGGACTCCCACGTAGCTCTTTTTCTTGTCTGCTGGGCGCAGGATCTGAGAACGAGGTAAGGGGGGCAAACGGAAGGAGTAAATGTGAAACAGTCAATGCAATAAGCAACGAATTTAACGGAACGAAATACATCCAAATGACTGCACCAGTTGTACAAAACAAATGGCAAGAGATCCGGATAAGGCCCAGCTAACGTTCAGGGGAGATTGGGTTAGTGCTAAAACTTGAGATCGTGCAAATCCTTGCTTAAAAAACAAACGACTGCAACGTCGAAACCGGAAAAGTCAATGAAAACAAAGAGCTGTGTGCACTGATGATGATAAATTGCGATATCTGAATAGCAACAAGTCCGGGTGCACAAGCGTCATGACAATGAGACGACACATCATCGTGTTGCGATGGTTAGCGTGCCCCAATTATCCAGTGAGCTACAATGGTTTATCAAAAAAGTTTACGGCACGACCAGGAAGTAAATGCCCTGAATTAAAAGCAAGAATATCTCCAAAAACAAGACTCAGGTTGTCGCCTTTAATTGTATGGAGGTGAAGACCCATTGAACTGACCTTGGTTACACAACTATTAAAAATGGACAAATTTAAAAACCGAGCAGTGACAAAGTACCTGCAGAGAAAGGGCATGAGGTAAAGGGAAATTTATTCTGATGTGTTTGAGACACTTCGTGAAGACTTCCCATCTTAAGAGGCAGGCTGCGAATATAAACATGAGCAGGGAGAGAATTCGTGCTTATATTTGCAGCACACTTCTTAAGAAGGGAAGAGCACTTCATCGAAAAGAGACGGAAGCTTAACCTGGTGCGACGATTGGTGTGCCTCGGCGATCCATCGAGCAATGCTGGGTGGCGCTTTTTTGCACCTTCAGAGTCACTCATACCAGATTAGTCCATGGTTAGAGGCCAGACAAACTCAGCCTTCTGGCCCTCCAGGTTGGGGGTTGGAATGGGGGTGGCTCTTCATTTCATAAAACAGGTTCTCTGTACTCCAGTGCCAAAGTCCGCTGCTTTGCGGTAAGGTTTTTGAACCAAAGGCTTTGGCTGAGAACCCTAATCGTTCTCCTGTCTGAGCCTGGGCAACCTGACAGTAATCTGCTCACGCAATACAATGAACCCTTCATCAACCAATTTCCTGATGCTCTGGCCGTCGCAGAGGATAATAAACGGTGCCTTATCTGCTGCATCGAGCAGGGCGGATAGGGGTATGTATGCTACTGCTCAGGCTTTTCCGTCTCCTTATACCCCTACTTGCGCTTCTTCATCCTTATCGTCCCGCTCCAACTTCACTTTTATCCTCCCATTTTCAATCCCCCAATTCTTGGCCCTGCTCCACCTTGCTTCAATAGTCGCTTGTCTTCTAGTTTCAAATCACACACAGTCGCAGGGCATCGCTTCAATCTAGTCCATGTTCAACCAAGCGGACAACATCAGTTCATCCGTTTCCCTTTGGAGTCCTCGCGTCTCGCTAGGACTGGAATGCCTCAACGTGCGCACTTTGCTACAGATTGGTCGACAGGCGGCACTCACCAGCACACTAGAGACCCTATCGATCGATATTTGATGTTTATCAGAAACCCGCCTGCAAGATTCGAGCTCCATGGTTACCCTGCGATCCCCCACATGCAACACTCGCGGCACATTCTCATTGCGCCTGTCTGGCGAGGATGCAGCTTCGAATACCGATCAAGCTGGCGTCGGCATTGTTTTGAGTCCCCGGACTGAAGCTGCCCAGATCGATTGGATCCCAGTCAACAGCCGGATGTGCGCCGTTAAATTAGCTGGTTCGTTCCATGCTACGAAGTCGCGCGGAGACAAACGGTGCCTGTTTGGCATTGCGGCATACGCCCCTACAAACTGTAGCGCTGATTCGGTGAAAGATGAATTCTATCAGAACTTAACGATCTTCTTCGTTACAGAAGAAGCACGGATACTGTGGTGTTGGTTGATGATGTAAACACCCAAGTAGGAATATTGTCCTCTGATGAGCTTCATCTGGGCGGCCAACATGGTGTAGGCTCCTGTAATGATAACGGTGAGCGATTGTTACAGCTGTGTGCAGATTCTCATCTCTTTCTCGCGAGCACTAACTTTCGACACAGCACCCGAAGAGGTGTGACTTGACGGCCACCAGCCTCGGGCCAGCCATGGACGCAAATCGACCATATCGCGACCAGTTATCGCTGGACACGCTGTATCCAAAACTGTCGCTCGATTTGGAGCACGAGCGTGGACTCTGACCACGCGCTCGTTTGCGCCGACCTCCGGGTTCGTTCCGGTGGACGTCCGCAACGACAATGTCAATGGATTGACACCAGCCAGCTGGCGAAGCCAGATGTTCTGAATGCGTATCAAAGTTCGCTGACACCCACTGAACACCGTCGAAGACTACTGGTCGCATATTCCTCAAACGTTACTATCAGCAGTCATGTTTTCGCGTGGCAAATCAAATTGCCAAACTGCACATTGGGTCTCTACACAGTCTCTGGAACTTATGGATGCTCGCCGACATATTCCGGCTGGAAGCGAATACAATGAGACTCACAAAAATCTCAGGGCAAAACTGCGTGCTAGCCTGAAGGAAGACCGCGAAACCTGGTGGTCTCATCGTGCCTCTGAGATGGAAACAGCCGCTACTGTTGGCAATCATCGTAAGTGATTCCGTCTGATACGGGAAACAGGCAGCAGGAGACCTGGTGTTAGCGAGACCATACGCGACGAGAGTGGGCAGCCGATCCACAGCCTGTCAAAACGCTTGGAACGTTGGGCTGAACACTTTGCAAGGCAATTTAACCAACCTGAGTTATCGCTTTCTCATTCGGGCATTGAGCGCCCTATTCGCTGGGCCGTCTCTTGGGGTCCGCCCACACATGCAGAAGTCGAACGCGAGATCGGGCTGTTGAAATTGCATAAGGCTGCAGGGTCAGATAGAATTCCCCCAGCCCTGTTCAAATTCGGGGGACCTGCTCCAGTAGATTATGTACACGAGTTGCTAGTGAAACCTTGGAAGCAGGAGACTGTCCCGAGACTGGAACCGCTCCGTCATAATCCCCGTTTTCAAGGGAAACTCCCGTTGGGAATGCGGCAATCATAGAGGGATCAGTCTGATTTCGATAGCTCCTAAATTGCTTGCCTCTGTCATTCTCCACAGACTAACTGGCACTCGTGAAAGTCAGATTCGTGAAGAGCAAGCCGGATTTCGTCGAGGTCGGGGTTGCATCGACCACGTCTTCACTTTGCATCAATGGTTGGAGCACCGCCATGTTTATTGGCAGATTGTCTGCTGAGGGAAGGTGTGCCTGATAAATATGTAAACATTATCAAAGCGCTGTACGCGCATAGTTCGGGCAGAGTGAGGGTTTATGGCAAACTGTCGCCACCCTTCAGTATCACCAGCGGTGTGAGACAAGGCTGCCCGCTGTCACCTTTCCTCTTCAACTTCGCTATTGATGAATTCATGGAAACTGCGTTCGCTGGACACGACCTAGAAGGTGTGGAGGTACTTCCTGGTGAGCGACTTCTTGACTTGGAGTACGCGGACAATAGTGCCCTCATCTGTGACAACTTCCAAACATGTCAAGCAGCAATGGACCGATTAGCACTGGCTGTCTATCGTTTTGGGCTATGTTTTGCTTCATCGAAATGCAAAGTACTTCTCCAACATTGGCAGGGACGCAACCCTGCGCTAACGCTTTGTGGTGATCTGCTAGAAGTCGTTCAGGAATTCAAGTACCTGGGTAGCTGTATTAGCGCTCTTGGGATCGAAGATGAGGTTACGAGCCGTATAGCAAAGGCTGGAGGAGCTTTTGCTAATCTCCGCCACCTGTGGCCCAGACGCGACATTACTCTCCCTGAAGGGCAGAGTTTATAACGCAGCCGTCCGTTCAACTCTCCCATATGGTTGTGAAACCTGGCCCATCAGGTCGGCAGACATAAAGAGGCTAGCCACGTTCGATCATCGCTGTCTCCGCAGCTTAGCTCGTCTGGTGGGAACACCGCGTGAGTAATGAGCGTGTTCGGCGTCGCGTATTTGGTGCAGGAAGAGTGAGTAAACCGCTCAGCACCATTATATCAACCACCAGGCTCCGATGGATGGGCCAAGTGTTGCGCATGCCAGCACACCGACTTCCGCGACGTGCATTGTTTGCGCGTTCTGGGTGCGGTTGGAAGAGGAGGATGGGAGGCCAAGCGATGACTTGGTAGAGAGAGATGAAAAGATTCACTTCGAAGTCGGCGTCAGTTGGTGCATTTCGACTGTCTGGCTGGGGTCCTAAGGACGGTGAACACGTTTGCTGATATGGCTAGGAGCCGCCCCAATGGCGTTTGTGTTGTGAGTTCCCTTGTACATCCCCCTCCTGCTTAGCATCCCCTCCAATCATGATCTCACTCGTTAGGCACGATAGCCAGCTGTTAGCTCTCCGGAACAATGTCCATCCGTCACTGGGGACTCAGCCGGCGTGCCACTGTTTGTTCTCCTTTTCTTGTCTTTAGAACTGCGGCACAATAGGTGAGGTGTTTTCCACCTGCAGCTAACGTGTATGATGATGATGATGCGAAATGGACGCGAGAGACGGTCAAAAACCAGCGCGGAAACGTTGTGTATGACTTGGTGGTGGGCGCATATGTCTGGGCGCGACACGCAAACCAGTTACGGCGCACATTGTGACAACCAGAACAAGCAAAGCCTACTGACATCCCGTTCGACTTACATGTGGAAAGCTACAACTTGCCGAAGGTAGCAGTGGACGACTGAGTACAGTCGAGCAAAGAATCCAGACCACGGACATCGGAGCAAAGTTCTCGAGCACTTATGCCAAGGAGATGGACCGACAAGCAGAGAACACCGTCCCGAAGGCTGCAAGTTAATCCTATGCTTCCATCATGTGCCGCGGACGATATCTCAAGAGGGGGGGGGCGTTGTTTGGGAGAAAGTAAGAAATGCCTAGGAAATTCACTATTTAAGCGGTTAATCGGTTGTTAACGATTATCGCATCGATTTCGAATGTTCTGGAATCTTCTAGTTCTGCACGTGACCAAAACCCACCTGACAGCTCGGCCAAAGCTATGGGGAAACACTAATCTTGTTGATTGACATTTCAGTTCTAGAAGTCGAAGGTCAGTAAGAGACCTATAAATACAGCCAAGGTCCACAGTAGTTGTACAGTGTTTGTTGGCGGCGATTAATGCGTTATTTTGTCAAGGTCATTGACGTTCCGCTTTTTCCTTCGGTTGGGCTAGATGTTTTGTGGAGCAGTAAATTGTTACTTTTGGAATTGCGTCTAGTGAGAAGATTATAACAAACTCACAACACGATCGCCACAGTGATCGGCTCCTAGCTATATCAACCAATCGTGTTTGTCGTTTTTCTGACCCTAACCAGGGCGCCGAGAAGCTCCAACCGAGACCAACGTCGAAGTAAGGGCCTTCATTTCCCTCGACTAGGTCATCGCTTAGCCACTCCTCTTCTTCCGTCCACACCCCAGGCGCGCAAACCAAGCACGTCGGCGAAGTCTGTGGGATGACACGTGCAGCATTTGGCCGAGTTATCGGAGCCTGGTGCGTGAAATAACGGTGCTGTGCGGTTGCTTTCCTTTTCCTGTGCCATAAACAAGGCGTCGAAGAGTCTTGCTGTTTCCCTCAGATATGAGCCAAACTGCTAAGGCACTGATGGTCGAACGTAACTAGCCTCTTTATGTCTGCTGATCTAAGGGGCCAGGTTTCACATCCGTAAAGAAAAGTTGAACGGACGGCTACATTGTACACTCTACCCTTCATGGAGAGAGTGATGTCGCTCCGGGGCCATAGGTGGTAAAGTTTAGCAAAGACGCCTCGAGCTTTTGCTAAACGCTTCGCGACCACGTCTCCGATTCCACTGGCGCTGATATGTTTGCCTAAATAGTTGAATTTCTGAACGACTTTCAGCTGATCCCCACCAAGGGTCAGCGCAAGAGACGGTCCCTTCCAATGTTGAAAAAATGCAGCATTTTGAGGGTGCAGAGCGAAGCCCAAAATAGCCGACAACCAGTGCTAATCTGTCCATAGCCGCTTGGAACGTTTGAAAGCTGTCACAGATGAGGTCAATGTCGTCAGCATACTCCAAGTCAAGGAGCGGTTAACCTGAGAGTAGCTCCACACTTTCTAAGTCGTCTTTCGAACATCATCTCCACGACTTCTCCAATAGCAAATTTGAAAAGGAAAGTTGACAGTGAGCATCCTTGTCTCACACCGCCGGAGGCGATAGCTTGCCGTAAGCCCTCACGCTTCTCTTGCTACTCGTTTATAACGCTCGGATAATATTTCTCGGGTACACCTTATCTGAGTAAACAGTCCCAAAGAGCGCATCGATCAACCGAATTCAAGGCACATTTGATATCTAGGAACACGATTACGGTGGGCCGCTAATATATGTGACGCTGCTACAACAATTGACGCAAAGTGAAGATATGGTCGATACAGCCTCGACCTCCACGAAACCCAGTTGCTCTTCACGAAGCTGACTTCCACGGGTACCAGTCAGCCTGGGAAGAATGACCGACAAACAATTTGGAGACGATGGAGATCAGACTGATTTCTCTATAGTGGCTGCATTCCGATCGTGAGCCCCGCTTGAAAATTGGCACTATAACGGAGTGCCTCCTGTCTGTTGGGAAACCTGACAACAAAGCAACGTGAGTTTGGGAGGGAGCTGCATGGAGTCTGTTTCAAGAAGTAAGGAGGGACTTCAAACTGTAAGGTCAAGAGGCTGAATTTATCTGGCATTTTACCATTGACCAATCTGGTATGAAGGATTGTGGTGGTGTGGAAAGCACCACACAGAATACTAAGGTGAATCAAGAACTTATCGGCCAGACAGAAAGAAGCCAGCTATCCAGGTCATATTCCTTTTTGTCCTAATCTCATAACTTGAGTGCACTTAATCGGGTGGCGTTCAAGCATTGCTATCCTTGTGTATAATGTCGAAGACTGTCCTCCCTAAAATAGCTCCACGACCTTGATCAACTCATCAGTATTGGCAAATCTGTTGCCCCGTAGATGAGATTCCGGTTTAGGTAACAGGCAAAAGTCTGAGGGGGCCAGATCTGGTGAATAAGCGGGGTGTGGTAGCCATTCAAAGCCGCAAATGCCTGCTTCTGACACGGCCACCTGGGAACTGTGAACAGGCGCGTTGCCATGTAAAAGAAGAACTCCTGCTACGAGCTTGCTTTCTTGTTTTGCTTTGATTGCTTGTTCCATTTGGTGTCAGTTAGCAACGTTATACTCATCTGTGATCGTCTGACCGCTCAGCAAGAACTCTACCATGATTACGTCTCCATTGTCCCCGAACACAGAGGCCATCCCGTTTCCCATTGACGCCACATGACGGAACTTCTTTGGGGGAGGTGAACCACTAGGTTTGCATTGGTTACCTTGAAAAATGGACTCTGGCTACAAGTGATGAACCCAAATGTCATCCTGGGGGACACCTTTGGAAAACATTTGGCGGATTTGCCTTGGAACGGGTCAAACGTTGGCTCGCATTTTTCAGTCTGTTTAATTTATGGTCATTTCTCGACATTCTCGGCACCTATCTTGCAGTCAGCTTTCTCGTCCCCAAGATGCTCGTTAAAACTGTATGTACTGAACCATAACTGGTGCCCAGTCACATCTGTCTGGAAAATATTAACATCCTTCAGATAATTGCTCACATTTGATCAGCAGACTGACGGTTTTCGTCGGTCAGATCGTGGATCACCTTTAATGCTCTCCCTCATCATCATGAAACACGTTAGATGCAGGTGGAAAACACCTCACCTATTGTGCCGCAGTTCTAAAGACAAGAAAGAAAGCAAACAGTGGCACGCCGGCTGAGTCCCCAGTGACGGATGGACATTGTTCCGGAGAGCTAACAGATGGCTATCGTACCGAAAAAGAGTCATAATAGGCCTAGCGCATGAGATCGTGATTGGAGGGGATGCTAAGCAGGAGGGGGATGGACAAAGGAACTCACAACACAAACGCCATTGGGGCGGCTCCTAGCCATATCAGCAAACGTGTTCACCGTCCTTAGGACCCCAGCCAGACAGTCGGAATGCACCAACCGACGCCGACTTCGAAGTGAAGCCTTTTATCTCTCTCGACCAAGTCATCGCTTGGCCTCCCATCCTCCTCTTCCAACCGCCCCCAGAACGCGCAAACAATGCACGTCGCGGAAGTCGGTGCGCTGGCATGCGCAACACGTGGCCCATCCATCGGAGCCTGGTGGTTGATATAATGGTGCTGAGCGGTTTACTCACTCTTCCTGCACCAAATACGCGACGCCGAACACGCTCATTACTCACGCGGTGTTCCCATCAGACGAGCTAAGCTGCGGAGACAGCGATGATCGAACGTGGCTAGCCTCTTTATGTTTGTCGACCTGACGGGCCAGGTTTCACAACCATATAGGATAGTTGAACGGACGGCTGCATTATAAACTCTGCCCTTCAGGGAAAGAGTAATGTCGCGTCTGGGCCACAGGTGGCGGAGATTAGCAAAAGCTCCTCCAGCCTTTGCAATACGGCTCGTAACCTCATCTTCGATCCCAAGAGCGCTAATATAGCTACCCAGGTACTTGAATTCCTGAACGACTTCTAACAGATCATCACAAAGGGTCAGTGCGGGAATGGGTCCCTGCCAATCTTGGAGAAGTACTTTGCATTTCGATGAAGCAAAACATAGCCCAAAACGATAGACAGCCAGTGCTAATCGGTCCATTGCTGCTTGACATGTTTGGAAGTTGTTACAGATGGGGGCACTATTGTCCGCGTACTCCAAGTCAAGAAGTCGCTCACCAGAAAGTACCTCCACACCTTCTAGGTCGTGTCCAGCGAACGCAATTTCCATGAATTCATCAATAGCGAAGTTGAAGAGGAAAGGTGACAGCGGGCAGCCTTGTCTCACACCGCTGGTGATACTGAAGGGTGGCGACAGTTTGCCATAAACCCTCACTCTGCCCGAACTATGCGCGTACAACGCTTTGATAATGTTTACATATCTATCAGGCACACATTCCCTCAGCGGACAGTCTGCCAATAAACATGGCGGTGCTCCAGCCATTGACGCAAGGTGAAAACGTGGTCGATGAAACCCCGACCTCGACGAAATCCGGCTTGCTCTTCACCAATCTGGCTTTCACGAGTGCCAGTTAGTCTGTGGAGAATGACAGAGGCAAGCAATTTAGGCGCTATCGAAATCAGACTGATCCCTCTATGATTACCGCATTCCAAACGGGAGTTTCCCTTGAAAATTGGGATTATGACGGAGCGGTTCCAGTCTGTCGGGACAGTCTCCTGCTTCCAAGGTTCCACTAGCAACTCGTGTAAATCATCTATTAGAGCAGGTCCCCCGAATTTGAACAGGGCTGGGGGAATTCTATCTGACCCTGCAGCCTTATGCAATTTCAACAGCCCGATCTCGCGTTCGACTTCTGCATGTGTGGACGGACCCTAAGAGACGGTCCAGCGAATAGGGCGCTCAATGCCCGAATGAGAAAGCGGTAACTCAGGTTGGTTAAATTGCCTTGCAAAGTGTTCAGCCCAACGTTCCAAGCGTTTTGACAGGCTGTGGATCGGCTGCCCACTCTCGTCGCGTATGGTCTCGCTAACACCAGGTCTCCTGCTGCCTGTTTCCCGTATCAGACGGAATCACTTACGATGATTGCCAACAGTAGCGGCTGTTTCCATCTCAGAGGCACGATGAGACCACCAGGTTTCGCGGTCTTCCTTCAGACTAGCACGCAGTTTTGCCCTGAGATTTTTGTGAGTCTCATTGTATTCGCTTCCAGCCGGAATATGTCGACGAGCATCCATAAGTTCCAGAGACTGTGTAGAGACCCAATGTCCAGTTTGGCAATTTGATTTGCCACGCGAAAACATGACTGCTGATAGTAACGTTTGAGGAATATACGACCAGTGGTCTTCGACGGTGTTCAGTGGGTGCTTACTCAGCCCGGATGTCAGAGCACTTTGATACGCATTCAGAACACCTGGCTTCGCCAGCTGGCTGGTGTCAATCCGGTGACATTGTCGTTACGGACGTCCACCGGAACGAACCCGGCGGTCGGCGCAAACGAGCGCGTGGCCAGAGTCCACGCTCGTGCTCCAAATCGAGCGGCAGTTTTAGATACAGAGTGTCCAGCGATAGCTGATCGCGATATGGTCGATTTGCGTCCATGGCTGGCCCCAGGCCGGTGGCCGTCAAGTCACACTTCTGCGGGTGCTGTGTCGAAAGTTAGTGCTCGCGAGAGATTAGAATCTTCCCACAGCAGTAGCAATCGCTCACCGTTATCATTACATGAGCCTACAAAATGTTGGCCGCCCAGATGAAGCTCATCAGAGGACAATATTCCTACTTGAATGTTAACATCACTGACCAACACCACAGTATCCGTGCTTCTTCTGTAACGAAGAAGATCGTTAAGTTCTGATAGAATTCATCTTTCACCGAATCAGCGATACAGTTTGTAGGGGCGTAGGCCGCAATGCCAAACGGGCACCGTTTGTCTCCGCGCGACTTCGTAGCATGGAACGAACCAGCTAATTTAACGGCGCACATCCGGCTGTTGACTGGAATCCAATCGATCTGGGCAGCTTCAGTCCGGGGACTCAAAACAATGCCGACGCCAGCTTGACCGGCATTCGAAGCTGCATCCTCGCCAGACAGGCGCAATGAGAATGTGCCGCGAGTGTTGCATGTGGGGGATCGCAGGGTAACCATGGAGCTCGAATCTTGCAGGCGGGTTTCTGATAAACATCAAATATCGATCGATAGGGTCTCTAGTGTGCGGGTAAGTGCCACCTGTCGACCAATCTGTAGCAAAGTGCGCACCGTTGAGGCATGCCAGTCCTAGCGAGACGCGAGGACTCCAAAGGGAAACGGATGAACTGATGTTGTCCGCTTGGTTGAACATGGACTGGATTGAAGCGATGCCCTGCGACTGTGTGTGAGTTGAAACTAGAAGACAAGCGACTATTGAAGCAAGGTGAAGCAGGGCCAAGAATTGGGGGATTGAAAATGGGAGGATAAAAGTGAAGTTGGAGCGGGACGATAAGGATGAAGAAGCGCAAGTAGGGGTATAAGGAGACGGGAAGGCCTGAGCAGTAGCATCCATACCCCTATCCGCCCTGCTCGATGCAGCAGATAAGGCGCCGTTTATTATCCTCTGCGACGGCCAGAGCATCAAGAAATTGGTTGATGAAGGGTTCATTGTATTGCGTGGGCAGATTACTGTCAGGTTGCCCAGGCCCAGACAGGAGAACGATTAGGGTTCTCAGCTAAAGCCTTTGGTTCAAAAACCTTACCGCAAAGCAGCGGACTTTGGCACTGGAGTACAGAGAACCTGTTTTATGAAATAAGGAGCCACCCTCATTCCAACCCCCAACCTGGAGGCTGAGTTTGTCTGGCCTCTAACCATTGACCAATCTGGTATGAGTGGCTCTGAAGGTGCAAAAAAGCGCCACCCAGCAGAGCTCAATGGATACCTGAGGCAAGCAAAGCATCGCACTAAGGTAAGGTCCAGCCTCATTGCGATGGCCCATTTCGCATGGCCTTCGCGATAGTCACGCACTAGTACTTTCTGTTTAGGTGTAAACGATCGTTTCTTTGCTCCATGCCGCCGGTTAAAATCCTGTTCCATTCTGCTTTCTTTCACCACCAGAGGATTCCGAGCGCGATCGGATGGCGTCTAAAGGCACGCAGAGTTTCCGGTCCATCATAACCTGCGCTGCAGAAACTTCCTCCGGCGCTTGTGGATTCGGTGTTAATCGGTAGAGAAAAAGGAACTGGTCAACCATCTACTCTTTACGTCCCTCCCCTTTTGGTTTGTCGAGAGCTCACTTGAACGTATCGACAAAGCTTTCTTCTTGGCCATTCGACTGTGGGTGAAACGGCAGCGTGCGAATGTGCTGGACGGCGCACTGCTTGCAGAACTCCGTAAACGTTGCTGAGGTGAATTGTGTGCCATTGTCAGTTACAATCGTCTCAGGACAACCGAATCGCCTAAGGGTTTGGCGCAGTTTTGTCACAGTGCCGTTAGTGGTTGTGTTATCCATGAGAAATACTTCAGGCCACTTGCTGTAAGAATCGACTATAATGTGGAAACTTGGCCGTTGATCGGTCCTGCGAAGTTGACATGGATGCGGCACCATGGTTTGGTAGCTTTTGGCCATGAATAGAGCTCTGTTTTTTGTGGCGCTTTCAAGACATTGGCGCACTTTTGGCAGCGTTTAGCTATTTCTTCTAGCTGTTTGTCCATGAAGAGCCAGTATACATAACTGTGAGCAAGCGCCTTCAACCGGTTGATTCCAGGATGCCCGGGTATGGAACTGCCGAATAAGGCACTCCTGAAGTGCCTTGGGGATGCCCACTCTTTCCGAATATAGTATGCAGTCATTTACAATAGAGAGCGAGTGGCTTCTCTGAAAGTACTGTTGCAACTCGGCAGATGGACATAAACGTGGCCAACTTGTTTTGTGAAATTGTGTAATCTTGAGTACTGGGTCCCGAGGCGTTTCGGTTCGTACAGTTTCTACGGTAACTGGTAGACTGTGCAATGCATCAGTTACCAGGTAGTTTACGCCCGGTTCGATCTCGACGAAGGCAATGATTGCGTTCTCATGTTCATGTTGGTGGGCATCAATTAGGCGTGACAGTGCATCCGCTTGGCCAATGGAAATCGTTGACTGGTAGTGGATCTCGAAATCATACCCCATTAAGGTAAGGACCCGGCGTAGTAGCCGCTTGGCTGTGTAGGCCTGGATACCCTTTTTCAAACCAAAGATAGCCAGCATGGGCTTGTGATCTGTCAAAAGCTTGAAGCGGCGGCCGTACAGCATTTTGTGGAATTTCTTGACTGCGTACACTATGGCCAATGATTCTTTCTCAATCCGGCTGTAATTCCTCTCGGCCTTCGTAAGTGTTCTGGCGGCATAGGCGATTGCTTTCTGAGATCCATCGGTGTACGTGTGTGAAATTACTGCGCCAATCACTCGGCTTGATGCATCTGTGGTTAGGACAGGCTCTTTGGAGGGACCAAAATGAGTCAAAAGCAAGCTTGAGGACAGCAATATATAGACCCATTCGAAGACATTCTGCCACTCTGATGTCCGGTTCCAATTTTGGCCTTTGTCGAGTAGCTTGTTTAGCGGAGCACGCAGACGGTGCATCTCAGGCAAGAATGCGCTGTAATGGCTGATGAGCCCACAAAAGGAACGCAAGGACTGTAGGTCTGTTGATGGAGGCATTTTTCTAATGGCTTCTATGTTTTCCGAATCTGGTCGACGTCCATTCTTCTCAAGGATAAAACCGAGGTATTTGATGATCGGCGTGAAAAATGTGCATTTATCCTCACGCATCCAGAAAACGGACGACCGTATACAACCAAGCACTTCATCTAGGCGGTTTAATAGCTCCTCCGGTGTTCGACCCATCACTATGATATCATCCAGATATGCAGCGGCTCTAGAAACGCCCGCTAGCATGGTATCCATCAACTGTTGGAAAATGGCTGGCACCGGTTTTACTCCAAATGGCAAGCGGTTGTATTGGAATAGCCCACGATGAGTGTTGATCGTCAACAACTCCCTCGAGACTTCGTCAACACCCACATGAAGGTAGGCATCGGACAGATCAAGCTTAACAAACCACTTACCACCATTCAGTTTTGCAAAGATATCTTCCGGTACAGGTAATAGGTAGTGGTGGTCGTTCAGCGAGGCGTTGAAACCAGTTGAGAAGTCAGCGCAGACGCGTACCTCGCCATTTGCTTTCTTCAATGCGACATTAGGTGCGGCCCATGATGAGTAGTTGACCGCTGTGATGTCTCCGATATGTTCTAGTCGATCGAGTTCTTGATCAGCGGTTGACATGGCTGCATACGGTACCGGTCTTTTAGCCTTGAACACTGGTTTAGCACCTGATCGCAAGCTCAGCGTTGCCTTGAATTTTGTACAATGGCCCAAGACGGAGGCACATTTTCGCTTCAGGGTACATGTCATGTCTTCGACGGACTTTGATGATGGGTCTGGAGTTGCTCGAACCCGGTTGCAGATCTGATGCAAGGGAACATCGAGGAGTTGCAACTTTTCAGTCCAGTCGAGACCAAGAAGATTCAAATTCGGCCGGTCTGAAATGTAGCACGTTCCCGACTTTTCCACACCTTTGAAAGCAATTTTGCAAGTAAGTTCGCCCACTAAGTTTAACACACTGCCGGATGCATTATGTGCAACTTTCTGAGATGTGAACATCTTTGGCCTCTTTATGTGATTCTATGTGCTCCAGGAAATAATCGCGATTTCCGAGGCCGTGTCAAATTGCAGTCTCGTTGGGATCCCATTGATCAACACACTGATAAATCGTCGTCTCGGTTTACACACTTCGGAATGAGGCAACTATGGACAGAGACTCGACGCCATCCTTTCTAGAATTCCCCTTTAGATCAGACTTCACTTTCTTCGACCGGACCTGACTACAGCATTCCTCTTTATACCCACGCTTATGGCACGTTTGACAAACATGACGTTCAAAGAGACAAAAGCGCGCGACTTGCCATACGCCGCATGACCAGTATGCTGTGGGCGGTTTGTTCGTAGACCTCTTGAAGGGTTTGCATAGGTTGACGGTCCTGGCCTTTTTCACGAGTTGCACGGATTCTGGTAGTGCGAGACCATTTCGTTCGACCAGGGCAGTGTGGTGTTTTAGAGTGAATAGCCGTTTGCATTCACTTACGACGGCCTTCAGTGTCTGATCAGGGTCATGATCCAACTTAGCTAAATCCGCGCGCAGATCTCCGCATCCCTGGGGGATTGTAGAGCGATGACGAAAATGAGACACTTAAAGAGCGTACTTTAGAACGCTCACACTCACGGTTAATCATGTCTGCTAGGGCCCCAAAGTCGTCCGATTTCCGTTTGACAATTTTCAGAATACCGACTCATCAAAAATTTCCTTCAGCTGGGACACTACTTCGTCAAACGTCAGATCCTTCAGCTGTTTGGGTAGAATGTGGTCTATGAACCTTGAATGTTTACTTGTTCCGAGCTTGCGGAGTAGCAATCGCACGTTCCAGGAGTCGTCCTGACGAATGAAGTCCGTCCGGAACATGTCTTCCTAGCGCTTGAACCACGCTTCGAATGTGCATCCAGAATCCGCGTCACAATAGAATTCAGTGATTGCATTCATGAGAAGATCAACAGAGCTCGCCTGCATGTCCTGCATCGCTGCTGCCATTGTCTACAAACGTAAAGCATTGTCAACTTTTAGATCATTTTCATTTGTACATCCATGTGAGCTTGCTGTTGGAAAATCAACTTTTGAAACTGTTCAGCAGAAAAATTCATCACATTTCCGAGTTTCTCCATCGCAATTCGTTATAATCTTCTCACTGGATGCAATTCCAAAAATAACAATTTACTGCTCCACAAAACTTCTAGCCCAATCGAAGGAAAAAGCTGAACGCCAATGACCTTGACAAAATAACGCATTAATCGCTGCCAACAAACACTGTACAACTATTGTGGACCTTGGCTGTATTTATAGATCTCTTACTGACCTTCGATTTCTAGAATTGGAAGGTCAACAACCAAGGTTAGTGGTTCCCCATATCTTTTGCCGAGGTGTCAGGTGGTTTTTAGTCACGTGCAGAACTAGAACATTCCGGAACGTTCGAAATCGATGCGACAATCGTTAATAATCGAGTAACCGCTTAAATAGTGAATTTCCTAGGCAATTCTCCCGGACAGAGTTTCTTTGTCACTCCCCTACAATCGCGATGCCATTTCTTAGCATAATACAAATTTTGCTTAACAAATTTCTTTTTGCTGCATAGTAGCCGGCTGGTAGCTTTCCGGAACGATGCCCATCCGTTAGCTGGCAGACAACTGTTGTATGAATATTTTCTTTTCTTTACTTATATTTTACGGCATAGCTATAATTCTAATACAATATAGCCCTTTCAAATTATGGGGCCTTCATTTGTGAACAAATTAAAGGACATAATTAACAATGAAACTGTGGGAACAAGAAACTCTCGTAATCGACTGTAGCAGCTCCGCTATATTCTCGATCTTAAAGGAAGGCTCCTGTCCGGAATACAGCACAAACACAGAGGAATCAGTCAGGTCTCTATCGCCTCTAAATAACTCGACTCGGTTGTTCTGTATACACTGACCAGCACTAGTAGAAGCCAGATTTATGAAAAGGAAACCAGGTCTCGTCGAAACGAAGGCTAAATTGACCACATCTTGATTTTTTGTCAATTGCTGGAGCAACACCATTCATATTGGTAACGCACCATCCTCGTGTTCCTCAAGATTCAAATTGCTTTCGACTCGGACTGTTTGAATGGGAGGAATAGGTGAGTATTTTAAGGGCACTTCGTGCATTGTTCGGCAAAAATGGGGGCTTATGGCAAACCGCAACCGCTTTCAATAACATCAGCCAGTGTGAGACAACGATGCCTGCTATCACTTTTCCTTGATAAAGTCGCCATCGACGAAGTCATGGAAACTGCATCCAATGGATGTGACCTAGGTGTGGAGCTGCCTCCGAGTGAGTGACCTTAGGGTATGCCGCAGATACTGTCTTGATCCGTGACTGCTCACAAACGTGCCGAGCAGCACCGGGCAGATTACCACTGACAGTCAGCCGTTCTGCGCAGTTTTACACCCTCGAGATGTAAATCCTCCCAAGTTTGCACTGATCACTTAGTACACTGATATTTTGTGGGGATAGACTACAAAAATATATGTGCCTGGGCAGCAGCATCAGCGCCAGTGGAACAGAAGATGAGATGACCAACTATACAGCAAAACCTCGATGCGCTTCCGCTAATATTTAGTACCTGTGAAACGGGGGTGACATTAATTGCAGTCTGGGAGGTAGTGTCTCAATGCAGCCGCTTGCTCAACGGCACCGAAATCTGCCCCATTAGACCGGCAGACATAAAGAGGCTAGTTACATTTAACCACCGGTGTCTTCCAGAATTGGCTCACATCGGGTGGGAACACTGCGGTAGCAACGAATGCGTTCGAAGCCTTGTTTATAGTGCAAGAAGAGGAAACTGTTACGGAGTGCCAGCGCACAAACCGAGAAGCGTGGCGCAAACAGTAGATCGATCTACAACTGGAGATCGGACTCGAGTAAAGATCAAAATGCGAATCTATGTGGAATCAACGGCAAGTCGGGCCATGAACTTAAACCGATTGATTTGTGTTAATTAATATCATTAACACCTCCAATGTTGTTGTGTTAGTGGTTTCCTACAACCTATTAGTTGCGCCATGCTCTCATACAATAGAATCAGAATCGGCTGTTTTCTTGGCGTTTTCATTTCGTGGCGGGTTGAACTGGTTGGGGGCGGCACAGCAGATTCAGGCAGATTATCCGTAAAGTCAGCGGAAACCACAACATATATCTGGCGACGGTCAGCTGCATAGTAGCAACAGGTTAGCCGTACATTCAGCTGCACCACAAAGGAAACAAAGCACCAAGCATTGGTATTCAGCGCACAAGACTCCGGTGATAAGGCCACGTGTTGCGCATGCCAGCACACCGACTTCCGCGACGTGCATTGTTTGCGCGTTCTGGGTGCGGTTGGAAGAGGAGGATGGGAGGCCAAGCGGTGACTTGGTAGAGAGAGATGAAAAGAATCACTTCGAAGTCGGCGTCGGTTGGTGCATTCCGACTGTCTGGCTGGGGTCCTAAGGACGGTGAACACGTTTGCTGATATGGCTAGGAGCCGCCCCAATGGCGTTTGTGTTGTGAGTTCCTTTGTCCATCCCCCTCCTGCTTAGCATCCCCTCCAATCACGATCTCACTCGTTAGGCATAATATGATACTTTTAACGGCACGATAACCAGCTGTTAGCTCTCCGGAACAATGTCCATCCGTTACTGGGGACTCAGCCGGCGTGCCACTGTTTGTTTTCCTTTTCTTGTCTTTTGTATGGTAACACAATAGCTGAGGTGTTTTCCACATGCAGCTAACGTGTATAACGATGATGATTACGATGGAGCTTCGAAGCCGAATAGCGCACAAATAGCAGTTCGCGGGGATGCACTTTAGGACAGCTTCCGAAAGTTTGCTGAGAGCGACTCAAGCATAGAAACAGCAATAGGGGACGAACGAGGAGTGTAAACTCAGTCACATGAATACGAGCCTGGTAAGCGCAGCTAGACTGATACTGTTGGTGTAAATGTGGGACAACGTACATCAACTTCAAGTGAGCGTAAAGTAGTGGTAAGTGTCGTATGCTGATCGATGCGATCGTGCGCGAAAATTGAGATCTCTGGTGTGGTATGGTGCCCTAGGCTTAATAAGGTGTCCCCGTTTCTTGGTGATGTGGCTAATAGAGTCAGTAGTGAGTTCTTGCTGGTAAACAAGGAGGCACGGGAGGAGGAAGAGAAAGAATAAGACAAGTTACTGGCGACGGTATCATGTGGGTAGATAATACTCTCCGACTGTCCATTTCGGGAGAGCGGGTCAGTCCGAGGTGCAGCACCTTTCGCTTCTGACGCAACAGTCTGAGGGATTAGACCCGAAACAACTGACTCCACAGTTTGACTCACATCTTGAAATGCAAGATATAGACTAGGGAAAAAAAGAAATTGAACAAAGTGAAGCAGCTCTAGAAGTACGAAGGAAATGGGGCTAGCAAGTCACAAGGAAACTGGCGAAATCAGAGGTCAGCAAAGGAGACAGGAAGGCTTGTAGTTGCTGCAGACAACAAATCCTTGCCAAGAAATTTCCATTAACGAAGCAGTAAGGACAGCACCAGTGCCGGAATTCACAATGAGGAAGGCTATCTGCTTTGCTCGGCGGAGCATTAGCATGAATAGTTCCAACACGCCGTTTTGTGCCATCATCGTAAAGACTGGATTGTAGCAAATGAGCTTTGCATGAATCTGAAGTTCCAAATGCGGTCATAGCTCTCAGCCGTTCCGTGCTGCTGCTATAGCTTCAATCATACTCTTGTGCTTGTGGTGGTGAGAGCATCCAGGCCAAATGCAGCGAATAGATTAGGCCGATGAGAGTATGTATGTATGTAATCTCAACAGTCTAGCAACTAGACATAGAGCCAACAAAGCCATGGAGATAAGCAGATAAGGGGAATTCACCGCGTCCTAATCATTGTGGTATAGTAGTTGTAGATGAGCAACACACTTCAGCTACTATGCAGGAAGAAGAAAGGAACATTTGACAAAAAGTAGAACAAAACATTTTAGTCTGTTTTTCACACGCCGATTTTCCCTTTTTTGTCATTTGCATTGTTTGAAGTATCGAAAATATGAATCAATACAATTCCGTACACAATTCTTCCACTGATTCCGGTTGCGGGCCATGTCTTCAAGAGTGTTAAGCCATTGGCGCTCCTCATCTTTGGGTCCCTATCCTGGAAGACGTACGGATCCAACAGCGGCTAGACACGACGTCAGCGATTTCATGTGCTGTCGTCATGTAAAAGGCTGACCACCACGCGGTCGCCTCCGGCCAGGTCCTTGACGAGTGAATAGAGCGCGACGCGGTAGACGCTCAGGTGCCATGCGTAGGAGATGACTGAGCCACCTCAACTGGCGCAGCAAAACCAGTTTCTTGAAGGGAATACTCGCATTCCCGAAGATGCGACGTCGAACGTCATTACTGTTAACTCGATGTTGCCACCAAACACGAGCAATCCTCCTTAAGCAACCGTTATCGAAGGCAGAAAGACGACGCATGTCTTCCACGCGAATCGGCCAGGACTCGCTCCCATACAACCATACTGAATGAACAGATGCGCTGTAAACGCGGCCCTTTAGCGAGAATGAGACATCGCGACGACGCCACAAGTGCCTCAGATTGGCAAATGCTGATCGGGCTTTAGCGATGCGAAGAGAAACTTCTTTGCTGATAGTGCCGTCAGCAGAAATACAGCACCCAAGGTAGATGAAACTATCTACCTGTCCAAGTTGTGCACCTAATAGAGTGAGCACGGGAGCAGGTGAATGCCAATCCTTGAGCAGTACTTTACACTTCGATGGGGCGAAGCTCATGCCATACTTAGATGCTTCAACCGCCAAAAGATCCAGAATGAGTTGCATACCCTGAGGATCGTCACCAAGTAAGGCGATATCATCAGCATAATCTAAGTCGGTCGCGCGCTCACCCGGTAGAAGCTCTAGGCCAAAATGTTGGAAATCTTCTAGAGCACTCGACAGAACGTCTTCGATTGCGAAGTTGAAGAGGAATGGGGACATAGGGCAGTTCCATCGCACACCGCTATTGACAGCGAATTGCGAGGAAAGCTTGCCATAGACCCTCACTCTGCCGGATGTATGAAGGTAAAGTGCTCGTAAGATGGCGGTATATTTCTCTGGCACCCTGTTCTTTAGCAAGCAACGCCATAAAGCAGGTCGATCAACGGAGTCAAAAGCGGCACGTATGTCTAGGAATGCAACGATAGTGGGCCTGTGATAAATGTGGCGATGTTCAAGGAGTTGGCGGAGCGTGAAGATTTGATCCACGCATCCGCGGCCGGGACGGAAACCAGCTTGTTCTTCACGGTAGGATGATTCACGTATTGAGGATAGTCTACGGAGCAGAATGGATGCCAATAGCTTGGAGGCAACCGAAATAAGACTAATCCCACGATGATTTACACATGAAGTGCGAGCGCCTTTCTTGAAAATCGGGACAATAACTGATTCGCCCCAAGAGGAAGGCACTTTCTCTTCATGCCAGATTTTTGCGAACAGCGCGGTCAGCTGGTTAATGATCGCCACGCCGCCGTATTTGAACAGCTCCGGAGGAAGTTCGTCTGAGCCAGCAGCCTTGAACCGCTTCAAGCGTCGAATCTCGAGGCAGACTTCCGCTTCGTTGGGTGGATTCAGTGGGACGAGCCAAGGTGGACAACAAGGTGTACTGCATGTACTGATGGAAGGTGGAGGCCAGTTGAACTGCGAGTGAGAGTGCTTGAGCCAACGGTCCATACGCCTCTGTTGGTTGGTTTTCGGAGACTCATCCACCTCGCAAAGAACCTTACTGACACCAGGCTTCCTGAGGTCAGTGGACTGAATGAGTTGGAAAAACTTGCGAGTGTTGCCCGAGAGGGCAACGATCTCCATTCGTAAAGCAGGCTCAGACCACCATGCCTCGCGATTCTTGCGTAGGCTTTGCTTGAGCAGCCGGTTGGCAGAACGGCGCCGTTCGTTGCAATCTGATTCCGCCAGGATATCTTTGCGGCGTTCGAACAGCTCCAGAGAACGAGCAGAGATCCAAGTCTTCAAAAGGCATCGAGCTAGGCCGCAGCTTGACTGTCCGGAAATGGTCATCGCTTTCTGTATACAAGTCCAGTGTTGTTCCACTTCTTGCGGTGGATTGCAACTGAGTGCGTATGCCAGTGAAGACTGATAGCTCGCCTGGACAGAGGAATCAGTTAATCTATTTACATCAATCTTGCGGTGCTTCCTGTTACAGGACCCTCCCCAAAACACAAGCAGATTTTCGCGCAGACCAATGCATGATCTGAGTCAACGAAAGTGACAAGAAATGACCTGCAGTCCACTACGCTGCCGCGCCATCTGAAGCTAATTGCAATGTGATCAATTTGAGATCACGCTTGTGTTGGTGAAGAGGGATGCCACGTTGCGGAACGCTTCTCCGTATGCCTGAAGTTAGTGCTCGAGAGAAACAGATGATTGTCTTCGCACAATGTGAGAAGCCTCTCTCCGTTATCAGAGCGGTTCTCATCGAGCGCGTGGTGACCACCAAGGTGGCGTTCGTATGGTAACAGGCGGCCAACCCGTGCAGTAAAATCCCTAGCAAGGACAATGACATCCGACTTTTAGCATTAGTCAAGAGCTGATGTAAATCCAGGTAGAATTCGTCCTTGACAGAGCCGCCACTGCAGTCAGTTGGAGCGTAAACGGAGATCACAAACAAGTTACGCCTCTCTTCGCGGTGCATATTGATTCTACATGAACTCCGAAGCCGAACTGCACATAGTCAGCTGTTAATCGGAACCAGTCCAGTAGTGCCGCCTCGGCCTTGCCACTTAGTGCTATACCTACACCAGCCAAACCCGCTGAGGCTGCTTCTGGATCTCCAGAAAGACGCAGGTGATATCTGGCTTCGTGGTCAGTGGGGGATGTCAATGTAAGCACAGTGCTGGGATCTTGCAATCCGGTTTCTGAAAAGCAGCAGACATCAATATCGAGGACTCTAGGGTGCGCGCTAGATCGGCTTGCTGTCCAATCTGCATGAGTGTCCGAACGTTGAAGCACGCCAGACGGAACGAGGATCGGGGACGAAGGAGAGCCATAGGTTGAACTCCGTGGTTCGCGGTGCAACCGGAATCGCAGCCAGATTGTTGAACACATGAATCGGGTAACGGAAAGTAAGGATTGTTAGCAAACAAACAATTGGCGTGTGATGAAGTCGCATGAATGTGAGAAGCAGAAACGGTAGCTGATGAGCACGTTGTAGTACAGTCTATGCTTTGTGTGAGGGCGTGATACTGCCCGGTTGCCCAAGCCGAAGTAAGGTGTTGACTTAAAGGACCCTACTCCGAGCCTTTGGCTAAATAACCTACCCGCAAGGCAGCGGGGCGAATTCAGGGAATCGCGCCCATTGGGTCGCTGACTGAATGTTCAGTTCATACAAGGCAACAACGAGGTGGAACACTTCGCTGGAACGGGGCACACTCGAACCACCCAGCTGGTACCACAAGGAGGTAGTTCGGCAAGCTAGCCTACCGATAAAAGACAAAAAAGGTATCGGAAAAGACGAATCAGTCCCAAGGAAAGCGGGGCGACAACAGTAGTGAAAAACCTGCTGACTGTCAGTTTCGTCTGCTGCATTAATGCTCACTAAACCTTGCGTTTTCTGTACTTCTTCGGTTTAAAACGATCTTGCTCCTTACAAGCTGCCAGTCCTAAAACAAGACAGAAATCAACATCCTAGACGCGAAAACGTGTTGAAGATGTAGCTACCAAAATGCCACAAGTAGTCTAAAAATTTAAGTATTTTTACAACTCAGACCAAGAACGCTCGCTTTTTAGAACAGCTACATCTGTTACCAAGATCGGCAGTGTGAAACTGCAACAGTCAATGCAGACGTAGGTGTGTCACGCGACGGACTTGAATTATCGAAAATCGACTGGATGCCAAAGATATGAGTATTAGCAACTCAACTGATGTTTCGGGGAGAGCTCACTTACTCATGGACAATGTAGTATGGGAATCGCGAACGAAACCTGAGGAGTACATCGATCGCACATTTAGTCCGCCGTAGGAGCCTCAACAGAGCTGTTTGTTGCATGCTTATTACGATCAACATCCACAACAACAGCAGCACATCAGCCATTTGGACTGATGCTTGGCGGCCATGCGATCATGGTGACCTATGGAATAAAGAATAATAAGAGGGCGGACTTTCCGGAAAACCTTAATGCCGTAAGCAAACGTTCAAGGTAAAGGCACCTACACTCGGTGTACCGTCACAAACAGCTGGCTATCGTGCAAAGATAAGGCGACATCAGCGAGACAGCTTCCTTGCGGCTTTCACTGCCACTCGTCATAATCAGCCAGTACCGCGCAGATAAAGACGCAGTCTGACGGCAGCAGATGCGCCACTGGTGTCCGTTGCGAGCCATGTCCTGTAGTCTCGAGCCAAGCACAAGGCGAGTCACGCGGACTCCAGCCCGGAAGGCGACACGAACCGACGGCACCAAGTTTGGTCGCCAGTTACTTCATTTCCTGATGCCAAGTCAACTTCTGTCCACCTCGAGCCTTGGGACACCCCAACACCTGGACGACTAAAGAAAATCCTCCTATGTAAGCGGTGAACAGGCATTCCGTATTACTTGCCCAAGCCAACGCAACTTATACAGTGCTATTTGTTGTGCTAAGGAACTAGCATGATTATCACTGCCTAGTACACGCTTACGCACATCCTTCTTGCGGACACGCTGGTGCCATCCGACACCAGCAAGGCTTCGCAGATGACGACGATTTTACTTGAAGTTGCCTCAGCTCTTCAGAACGAAGGGGCAAAGTTTCACTACCATAGAGCAGGAGGGCCCAATGACCTTGTATACACGGTAGTACAGGCAGAGGGAAACATCCCTCTGTCACCAAAGATGCCGCGAATACAAAAATGCAGTTCTGGCCATTGCAATGCGTGAACTGACGTCAGTTTCTATGCGCCTATCATTGCTGATGCAGCTGCCAAGGTAACGGATTCGATCAAGCACCTGGAGTTCCGCGTTATTAAGAGTCAAGGAGTCATCAAGTGGCTGATGGTCCTGCAGCAACACTTTGCACTTTGAAGGTGCGAAGTGCATACCAAATAATAGAACTACTCTGGACAGGCTATTCAGGTTTGATTGGGCCGCCGGAACATCGTTAAACAGCGAAACGATATCGTACGCACAATCAAGATCAACTAATCTTTCACCAGGCAGCACTTCAACGCCTACATCGTGAGAATCCGCAAGGGAACACTCCATGATAGAATCCACGACGAAATTGAACAAAAATGGGGAAATCGGACAATCCTGACGAATGCCACTTGTGGTCGCAAAGCTATCCGATAGGCCACCGTAGACCCTGACGCGGCCTGTAGTGCTCAAGTATAGAGCACGTAGGATATTCACATATTTCGTGGGAACACCTTTCCACGCAAGTATTTCGAACAAAATCGATCGATCGACTGAATCGAACGCACTCTTGAAATCGAGGAGCACAGCTATTGTCAGTCTGCGGTATGCGTTGCGATGCTCTAGCACCTGTCACAGAGTGAATAGATGGTCTATACAGCCACGTCCTGGGCGGAAACCGGCCTGCTCTTCCCTAATCCGAGATTACTCACAGTCTGTGTG
>OX104064.1:130922633-130957204 GCA_944474145.2 Dicrocoelium dendriticum
TGTTGGCTGCCATACATGACAATTATTTACCCACAAAAGCCTTAAGTATTAAAGGATAATCCCTGCTATTAGACAGTTAAAAAGTTACCTAGCCAAGATGAGACTACCAGTTTAACGGAAGCTCCGTGGAGATTTCAGCCTCTAAATGGGAAGGTGCCGCCGCGAAATAAACTAACATCAGCTATGAATACTGCAGGTCAAGCGATTGTGCATGAACGTTTTATTTTTGTTTTACTCAACTTATGACGGCAGGCTCATACGCATTCGTATTTGCTAGGCACAGTTTGTGACGGATAGTAAAATTTACTCTACTAGCTGAAAGAGCTTATTCAGATAAATGAACAATATTCTGTTGACCCACAAATGCATCTGGCATTAATGAAGTTGCTAAATTGATGTCGAACTGTTAAGGGGATGCAATAACGTGCATGGTGTGCATCACGGATAGAAGGGCATTGAAAGGATACCACACATGCCCCAAACGCGTAGGTTTAAAGGCTATACCAGTTAGACAGTCCTCTATTAGACAGGCGTGGAATTCCTATATATAGGATGTGCCAATGTTCCTTTCCAGGTTAAGCAAAACCGTACATCCCCCAATTCCATCCTCAGTAGCGTGGTGCAAAGCGGGGTGCTTGGCCCTACCACACTTCTGGTCTATATTTACTGACCTCTGTAGCAGATTGCAGCATGCCGCCCCTTCGATTTTGCTGATGCCGCATAAGTTATATAGTCTTCCTACCTAAGAATGAAATAGCTGCAATTGGTAACATTCGTGAGGATATTAAGGCACTTGCAGAGTGGTGCGAGTACTGACAAGTACTGACTTTCGTCGCTACTGACAACATGTTGACTTGCTTTTCCACTTTTATGGACATTTTGGCCCATCGACTGCTCTATGGGAAGAATAACAGCCAACACATAAGCTTCCTATGGGCTAATCGGTAGCTCGACCCAATGAATTGTCTCCATCAATGACCCCTTTGTTTTCAGCTTATCCATTCCGGCTGTCAAACCATTCAGGAACTCTCAGCCAAGTCAGTCGCGCGTATCTTACAAATTCTCAAACTAGCATGCTTAGTACAATAAGTATGTAGCTAGTTCTGCTCAGTTTCTGACGTACTACGGTTCCCGCGCTGCTACTTAGGTCCAAAGACTGCAAGGACCAACCGGTATCACCAGCCATACGGCTTTTCTTGTTCATTGGTCACGTTGTCTGCTCGAACCCGCTAACCGAATAGTACAGCCTGGTCTACTGATTAAGAGCTTTGCAAATCCATAAGCACTCTTGAAATTATTAAGCAAATAACTATTTTGTTCTCCACAAGGCGCGGCCGGTCTGTTGGGCATGATCAGGGCAATACCGAATCCATCCAAACGGGCAATCGCAGTCCTGCCAAATTACCTACACATTCATTCCTTCCTCTTCAGCCTTATGTTATAATACTTTCAAGATTCTTAGACCACTGGATCCGTAAAAATATGTCGGGCTTATGACCTATAAAGTAACTTAGTACTGGCATTCCACCAGGCTTTAGCCTTATATAAGATGTTAGTGCCTATTGTTGCTGTTGTTACTCATAGCGCACCTAAGGGTAACGCTAGAGTTGTCAAAAACATCGTCTAATAGCCAGTAAAAGCCTAACTTCTATGGACCTTTATAACAGTCAGTTGCTAGATTGGCTTAAGGAATGCGTTTCCCTAAGTCAAATAACCGCTAGTTTATTCCCCAGTTACCGAGTGCAAACATTTTGAATCCTGTATTAACTTTATATATATCAAGACTTCAGAGGGTTGATTAAGTAAACACTGTAAAATCCGTAGGTACAGAAATATGGCTTATCGCTCTACACGTATACCCCATTTGCCCCATAAATGTAACTATATCTTAGGTATACATGTGCTTAATTCCGTCGGTAAAACAAGCACACAGGCAAATAAAGTGCAGATCCTCTCCTTCAACGGATTTTGTTAGCAAAATATTCGCATTTCCGAATTCGACTTCACTGGCACAATGGATAGCCAACAACAGCGATGCCTCTGTTACCCTGCATCGCTCGACTTGCAGAAAAATTTAGCACTACTTCGACTTACCTTGGTTATCCGTTCGTAGTTTTAACTTTTAGCTGACTCTAAAGCATACAATGCGTTATACGTGGCGGTGGGTAAGGCACAATCTCCCATCTTTTGACCACTTTCATTCCGTTGATTTACGTTGTCCTTCTTTGACTGGGATGTAAGAATAGCTTCCACCAGAAAACAACCATTGGAAACTGCCGCGACATCATAGGCCCAGTTGACCTTGCCACCTAAATGCGACACACCGGCGCTCGCTTTGTAATATAGTTCGAATTGCAGGTTCGAGACACGGGCAAGAAGTTCCGGCTACAAACGAACGGCACTTGAAAACCAGCGACCGATTAACTTACACAGTAGCACGTACGCAACTGCAATCATGCAAGACGACGATGCTCTAATGAGTCGACTACGAAAACAAGCTAGCTGGACCGAGACAGATGTATGCAACAGCACGGCATACGAATGGCGTGGTACACGGCAAGCAAGTATATAAACAACGTGGTTACAAGGTAGAGGTACTGCGGCTTGGCTTTTGATTCCCTTCATTCATTGTGCATTCGGTCCGCCAAGCCCTGTAAAAGAAGCAAAGGAGACAATAGGAATGGCGGTCAAGTTAAACAATACATTGTGGTTTCAGCTGTACTACATTGTCTCCCTTTCTTAGTGAGTCACTCTCTTCAGTGCCAACGCAACCGGAACCACAGCGAGGCCTCCTCAGCTGGCACTTTCACAGTGTGTTCGACTAGCGGGAGACAACTGGATGGCATGATTCTATCTACAGACGTAGAACTTGAAGACGGTGGCATTGGTTTCAGTTGGTTGTAATGAACGTTCAGTATGTCGGCGTTTGGATCCGTAACTTTTCGAAGCACATACACGGTAGGCGAGCGTACGAACCCAATCTCATATGGCCCATGCCATTCCCGATGGAATTTTCCTGGTGCGCCAGCTGGAGGTCTTGGTAGGTGTAGCCATGCACGATCATCTTTTCAGCATTCAGGGCTTTGACTTTGGCGATCGTAATACTCCTTCTGGCTGTGCTGCACTCTGTTCATACCCTCCTGCATGCTTTGAAAGACTACGCGGAGTCGCGCACGGGTTATGCGGACGTATTCCGACAAAGAGTAAGCATTAACCGGCAGACAGACGATAGTCTTTGCAGAGGTAAGCGAATCTTACAGCTGAGCGTAAGGTAAACTAGAGAATAGCCGGTTTTAGAGTGCACCGAGGCCCGATAAGCAAGCATACATTGTGGCAATGCTTCGTCCCACTGATGGGACTGATGGCGTTTGACGAAGCTTTGTAGAATAGCCTTGATAGTCCAGTTGGTCCGCTCAACGAGCCCATTTCTTTGTGGATGATACGGTGTAATTCATGTCTTTTTAATGGCTAGCAAGCGACACGTTTCTTGCATCAGATGACTCTCAAAAGCTGCGTCCTGATCGAATTGTAAGGATATGGGTGCGCCGTAACGAGCCATCCACTCGTTGTCGAGGGTTGAAGCGACAGTTGATGCATTTTGGCACCTGCTAGGTATTGCCTCGCACCATGTTGTGAAGTAATCTATCATGACTAGTATGAAGCAGTTCCCGCTCTTTTTATCGGCAAAGAACCAATGATATCTACTCCAATTCGTCGCCCTGGTGTGGAAGTAATTATTAGTTCCAAAGGAGCACGAGAATCGGGCACCATTGGTTTCAAAGTAGCACAGAGCTCACATGAGGCACGGAACTGAACGACACCAGCGTGGATGCCCGGCCACCAATACCGTTGTCAAACTGCAGCCTCCGTTTTCAACTGACCGAATGGCCTAATCGTTGATGAACATTAGGTAATATTCCAAGCGATCGGGTTATCGGAGTAATCAGTTTTGGACCGGATTTAACAACGCGATGCAGAACACCGTCGATGATCCTCAAGTCCATCTAGTGCCCGAGTAGGGAGCGCTCTTCTGTGGTACGTTCACGAAGTTCAGTTCCAGTGGGTTTTGAGGAGCCACTCAGCTGTCAGTTGTAGGTGTTAGCTATGTACGGGTCACTTGCTTGCTTTTTGGCTGACGCAATACCGGTCTCCGTGGTTATGAAAGCCGAACTGACCTGTTCGGATCTCACTAGCCTTGACAGCGCGTTTGCATTAGTGTCGTGTTCCGGGACGATATTCGCGGGTAAACTCGTATTCTTGAAGCTGTTCCTGCCATCCTGCTATCTGACCCTCCGGCTCACGAAAATGTTTTAACCACTGAAGTGACTGGTGATCAGTGTGAACCTTAAATGACCTTCTAAGTAGGTACGGCCTAAAAGGTCGCTAAAAGCTAACCAACGCCAGTAGTTCACGCCGAGTGGTGCCGTACTTTCTCTCGCGTTTATCTAAGCGGCGACTAGCGTAGGAGATCACGACTTCGCCCGCCGGAGTTCTCTGGGATAATACTGCGCCGATCGCTTCATCGTTCGCATCTGTACCTACGCCAAAGCTCCCGACTCTGGTGAGGTGTCAGAGAGAGCGAAGATTGGGGGTGTCGTAAGATGAACTTCAAAGCTGAAAAGCATTCTGAAATTAGTTAGTCCAGCAGAATTTTCGTCCCTACGCAGTTAAACGATGTAAGGGGCTGAGATGGCTGCAAAATTACAACTAAACCATCGACAGTACGAAGTCAATCCTAAGAAACTTCGGAGTTCTGCTGTCGTTTTAAATTGTGGCAAGGAAGTAATTTTTCACATTTGGCGGGGTCGGTCCTCACACCTTCATGGGAGATAACGTACCCCAAGTACTTAACTTTACGCTAGAGAAAATGACATTTTGGACCCTGCAGCTTCGAGCCCGCCACGCGCAGCCGATCTAGTACAAGGCGCAGCCGCCGGTTATGCTCCTCAAGCGATCACTCATAAACGATTATGTAGCCTAAATAAATTAAACAACTACTTGGTGTCAGACCCTCCCGGGCTTTCTGCATTAGTCTCTGAAACGTAGCGGGAGCATTAACTAGACCAAAAGGCATCGTTTCAAATTCATATAGACCGTTGGGAACAGTGAACGCCGTTTTCTCACGATCCGTGGATCTTACTTCTACTTGCCAGTACCCACATGCAAGATCCAACGTAGAGAACCAGCAAGAACCATGGAGTGCATGGAATGTGGCATCAATGCGTGGCAATGGAAACGAGTCTTTACGTGGTACCTCGTTAAGCTTTCGATAATCAACACAAGCCGCAAAATCCCGTCTTGCTTCTTCACTAAAACGATTGGTGACGCCCACGGCGACGATGAAGGTTTAATGATACGTTTGTCCAGCATCTCTTTGATCATTGACTCTAACTGCGGTTCATAATGAACTGGTAACCTGCGCGCATGTTGACGAATAGGTCGGTGGGACATAGTGTCAATCTCGTGTTCAACTAGGTTCGTACGGCCAGGAGAATCAGTTGTCGAAAACACCTCTTCAAACTCTCGTAGCACTGAGATTAACTGGTCAGTGTAGTCTGCGGTAACGTTAGTGAGTCCAATTATTGGCTCAATGACCTCCTTTCGGAAATGCGTTGCTGGTGAAGAGGTGGCTGCGACAGTGAACGCTCCTCGACCGTCCTGTTGATGATCAATGACGGTTGGCGCAGGACTCCTCAATACGGGTCCGCATCCAACTGCCACTCTACAATCATGTCGGGTGATGAAGTCTATTCCCAAAATAGCGTCCCGGGTCAAAGTTCGACAAACTATAAAGTTATGAGTGGCTACTGCCCCATCAAATTTTTTGCTTGCAGGCAGTATAAACTCTGTTCGCAACTGCACCCCATTGGCGGTGATAACACTAGGCAGCTGGCTGGTAACCGTGCGCACGTTTCTAAGGCTGTGGGCTATATCAAGGCGAAGTAAAGAACACGAAGCACCAGTATTAATAAAAAATGTACGCTAATTTCATCTACACACCCTGTTATCCTCAATGGTTTAGAGTATAGCTTGCAAGTGAAAGTGGATGCCAAAAACTGACAATTGTGAAAAGCTGACCTATCTCGGGGTTTTCGAAAAAGTTAGGTGGGTTGTGTCCACAGCGCTGGGCCCGTCTGCCGAACCGCTGACAGTATACGCAGTTATTCACGAGGGATTTTCATGCTGGGGAATGGTGCCTATGACCAGCCTCGAAAACGTCGGTCGATGGGCATAAAGTTGAACAATAATCATGACCAAAATGGGTTCGGTCGGTTTTGACTTGCTCCAGAAATTCCCAATTCCTGGCCTTTTCCAGAACGTCCTTCAACGAACGAGGAACTTTAAATGTATATTTGTCACGGAGGTATTGGTCGCGTAGGCCCATCGCGAACCTTCATTGTATCCAATTTTCCCAGTCTGCGAAATAAAGATCTGGAAACCCTTTGTGAGTCAAAAATCGGAGGGCTGCGAGGAAGGTATCTGTATTCTCTGAGGGTATCTGACGCCGAACGAGGAATGTGGCACGGTAGAACGCAACGGGTGGCATTAAGAAAACAAGTTTCTGAGAGTGGACCAGATCATATCCACTTGTGAATTAGCAGGTACGCTAAATGTTAAGAATATCTGCAACGCTTCCTCGCTTAAGAAACTGAGGATGATCGAGCTCAGTGACTTTTCTGGCGTTGTAGCGATGCAGGAATTGACTTGAAAGTACCAAATTTTAAAGTCATCATCCGAGATGACAACACGCGGTTGGCGACTGAGGAATTCGATTTGCAAACTTGTGTCCCGGACACAACACTACAAATTAGTGGGCTGAAAGCGGTTTTGCTCAGACTTGTAGAACTGCCCGCGAAGCCAATTTGTAATATATTCCGAATGGCAGGTTCGAGACACGAACAAGAAGTCCCGACAACAAACGAACGGCATTTGCAAATCGGCGACCGAGTAAATAACACAGTAGCCCGTACGAAACTGCAATCATGCAAGACGACGACGTTCTAATGAGTTGAAACGGGAACAAGCAAGCTGGACCGAGACAGCGGGGCATGCGAATAGCGTGGTACACGGCAAGGAAGTCTATAAACAACGTGTTTAGAAGGAAGCGGTACCATGGCTTGGATTTTGATTCCCTTCATTAATTGTGCGCTCAGGATGTACAGCCCTGTAAAATAAGCAAGAGTGACATTAGGAATGGCAGCCAATTAAAAAATATACTGCGTTTTCAAATGTACTACAGCTTCGGAATTACCACTTGAAGGGAAACCCCTCTAACAAGAGCAGGTAAACAATAGTTTATATCAGCACAGGGCGCAATAGTCCCTCATTTTCGTCTATGCTCAACGCCTAGAGCCAGAGTAGTTTACGCTCCACCAAGGCAGATACAACTTAATTACTAGTCCGAGGAAATTTTCCAAATTTGCCGATACTAATTTCTTTGTTCTTAGCGACAAACACCTCCAGCTCCCTGCAGTTGTTGACATAGCCCCACGGATATAGGAAATGGACACTAAAATATGACGCATGCAATACTTATCTGAGAAATACCTGTGTTTTCATGCCAACTAGTGTCAAATGATCCTAAAGTTCTTCTAACTTATCCACGTAGAGCTGGCTCATGAGGTCCAGGTATAACCTTCTCAACCACTTAGAGGCTAAAATATATTGAATTTCAGACTCATAGGAGTTTAGGTGGTGCAGTATCCTCCAAAATTTTAAAAGAGGCCTTCTGACCGTGGACTAATTAATCTTGTCCTGAAGTCTTTTGCATATACTACGTTCCTTAATAGATTCCAAACGTTTTGGCGAGATTATTGCTTGTTTGTCTACGTCGCCTATGTATGCCCGAAAAGTTTGCTTTTCGACCCGTCGCATCGTCCCTAATTATTGCTGCGTATTTCGGGCTATATAATGCACCTCTAGATTCCCACGTCTTGAACGAACTTACACCGCTTTACCACTATAAACCTTTTCATTTTTCTGGTACCTGCTCCCAAAGCAGCAAGTCATTTTTAGTAACTAAAGTAAGGGCGTTATTCGTAGACCGCCATTCTATCGCGAATAACTCGCAAACATCTAAACGTATCACAATGATTTGCTCTTAAGGTAAGCAGCAGTTGACGCTTGTTCTCTTTTGCCTATCCTTGTTACATTTTGCAGTATTCTAATATCAGCTATGAATAATGCAGGTTAAGCGATTGTGCATGAACATCTTATTTTCGTTTTACTCAACTATAACGGCAGGCTGATACGCATTCGTATTTGCTAGGCAAAGTTTGTGACTGATAGTAAAATGTAATCTACTAGCTGAAAGAGCTTATTCAGCTAACTGAACAATGTTCTGTTGACCCACAGATACATCTGGCATTAATGAAGTTGCTGAATTGATGTCGAACTGTTAAGGTGCAATAACGATGCATATTGTGCACCACGGATAAAAGGCGTTTGAAAGGATACCACACATGCCCCCAACGCGTAGGGTAAAGGCTTACCAGGTAGACAGTCCTCTATTAGACTGGCTGAATTCCTATATAATAGGATGTGCACAGTCTTTCAAGGTTAAGCAAACCGTACCACCCCCAATTCCATCCTCAGTAGCGTGGTGCAAAGCGGAGTGCTTGGCCCTACCCCATTTTTGGTCTATATTTACTGACCTCTGTAGCAGTTTGCAGCATGACGCCCCTTCGATTTTGCTGATGCCGCATAAGTTATATAGTCTTCCTACCTAAGAATGAAATAGCTGCAATTGGTAAAATTTGTGGGGATTTTAAAGCACTTGCAAAGTGGTGCGGATACTGACGAACGACCTCCTCCGCGCGAACGTCTAATGTCATGAGCCACGAATTATCTACCCCTAATGGGTCACTAACACTAAACGACATTCTTATCTTACAGGATGTAATAGTTCTACGTCTCGCCTTGCGCTACTCCATGCGCCGAAACTGTGCAGGGCCAGTTCGTCATCGTGGCAAACTTAAGGGGATTATGCTTCCAATTACGCCGTTACATAATCATTGCAGATACAAGCTAAAAACTTTATAGGATTCACGTCCGTCCACATCTGGAATGCTGCTCCTTCATATGCGGCGATCGATAGATGTCGGACCGTGCGCTGCATGCAAAATTTCAGCGGCGCTTTACAAAGTGGTTGACTCTATCACAGCAAGGTCTGTGTTATCGGGGAAGGTGCGACTACCTTAAAAATCAGCGCCTTTGCTAATTTCGCATTACTCCTTACCTGTGCTTTTACATAAGCTACTTCATACAAAGCTGCAGAGTAATATCGCTTGCCAGAAATGAGCAGCGCAGCTGCACCCCAACCCCGAAACAGGAGCTACTCCACTACAACGCTAATGGCGGAGAAGTGGTTGCGCTCGCGTATTTTCTTAGATGTGTACATAAACATGCGGAACAGGTTGCCTTAGAGGCTGAGCGGAATACAAACCTTGCATTTGTTCAGGAAGGAGGTACAAAGCTTCCTCTGTGTTAGCAATAAACAACGCATCTTCAATAGATGTGATTCATCGGGCCACTTCCTCGAAACTGGCTTTGTTTTAGCTTGAGGATGTCTAAGATGTGTTGCATAGCATATAAGCAGCTTGAGCTCACAACCTGTCCATATTCATTACCGTCAGAAACTTAACAGCTAAGAGCATTTAACGGTATCCGGCGCCTTTATTTTCCATGTTTTGAGGATATAAAGCAGGGTACATGCCTTTCGTCGCTACTGACAACTTGTTGACTTGCTTTTCCCAATTTTATGGACATTTTGGCTCATCGACTGCTCTATGGAAAGAATAACAGCCAACACATAAGCGGCCTAAGGGCTAATCGGTAGCTCGACACAATGAATTGTCTCTATCAATGACCCCTTTGTTTTCAGCTTATCCATTACGGCTGTCAAACCATTCAGGAACTCTCAGCCAAGTCAGTCGCACGTAGCTTACAAATTCTCAAACTAGCATGCTTAGTACAATATGTATGTAGCTAGTTCTGCTCAGTTTCTGACTTACTACGGTTCCCGCGCTGCTACTTAGGTCCAAAGACTGAAAGGACCAACCGGTATCACCAGCCATACGGCTTTTCTTGTTCATTGGTCACGTTGTCTGCTCGAACCCGCTAACCGAATAGTACAGCCTGGTCTACTGATTAACAGCTTTGCAAATCCATAAGCACCCTTGAAATTATTAAGTAAATAACTATTTTGTTCTCCACATGACGCGGCCGGTCTGTTGGGCATGATCAGGGCAATAACGAATCCATCCAAACGAGTAAACGCAGTCCTGCCAAATTACCTACACATTCATTCCTTCCTCTTCAGCCTTATGTTTTAATACTTTCAAGATTCTTAGACCACTGGATCCGTAAAAGTATGTCAGGCTTATGACCTTTAAAGTAACTTAATACTGGCATTCCACCAGTCTTTAGCTTTATATAAGATGTCAGTGCCTATTGCTGCTGTTGTTACCCATAGCGCACCTAAGGTTAACGCTAGAGTTGTCAAAACTTCGTCTAATAGCCAGTAAATGCCTAACTTCTATGAACCTTCATAACAGTCAGTTGCTAGATTGGCTTAAGGAATGCGTTTCCCTAAGTCAAATAACCGCTATTTTATTCCGCAGTTACCAAGTGCAAACATTTTGAATCCTGTATTCAATTTATATATATCAAGACTTCAAAGGGTCGATTAAGTAAACACTGTAAAATCCGTAGGTACAGGAATATAGCCTATCGCTCTACACGTATACTCCATTTGCCCCATAAATGTAACTATATCTTAGGTATACATGTGCTTAATACCGTCGGTAAAAACAGGCAAATAAAGTGCAGATCCTCTCCATCAACGGCTTTTGTTAGCAAAATATTCGCATTTCCGAATTCCACTTCACTGGCACAATGGATAACAAACAACAGAGATGCCTCTGTTATTCTGCATCGCTCGACGTGCAGAAAAATTTAACACTACTTCGACTTACCTTGGTTATCCGTTCGTAGTTTTAACTTTTAGCTGGCTCTAAAGAATACAATGCGTTATACGTGGCGGTGGGTAAAGTACGACCTCCCATCTTTTGCCCACTTACATTCTGTTGATTTAAATATAAATATAGGTATATTTCTAGACAAGCGCTAAATACAATTTTGTGTGGGATCAGATCAAATTGTACATAACATCCATGCTCATGCATAGAGAAGAAATATCGTTAACAGCTGCTTTTGATCGTGTTTATCTTTCCGAACTGTAAAGCAGAGATAAATACAAACGTTTTGTAGGCCTCGACATTTTTGATGTTTGGGTCCTCGTAGCTTATGTACGAATTCTGCGCTTTTCACCGGCTACCGCTGCCAAACCTTGAGGTGCCTGATTCCATTAGTAAACTATCAATCTATAATGCCGATGCACTGTGTTATTTTCCATGGAAAATGCATCACTAGAGGAAATTTGATCCATTTTCTTTGGTCACATCACCGCATTTCGAACATCCATTAGTAGCGTGCTCATTGAAAAGAATAAGCAAGCCAAAATTAGATCGCAAAAGTGGAGGGTGGAAACAAGGGAAATAACAGTAGTGGCTAACAATTTAGCTTTTCTTAGAAAAGTGCGACAGAAAGGCCGGCCCACTTAACTAGAAAATACACCAATATTGGAAAATGGAGCCAAAATTTAGCCCAGAAACAGCATACCATAACCGCAATCCTGGGGCAAATTTCAAAGTGTAAATATCCAAAGAAGCGATATCAACGCAATTTTGGAGCGGAAATGTTAACTAAAATGGGACAACCATGGGTGGCCTAGGACAAACCTTAGGCGCTGGTTACGACAAAGGTAAAATAATTAAGTTTGGTGCAGTGGTTGTGGAGATATTTGCATTTTTAGCGGTCGGCTGCGGATAACGCCGTTTTCAAGCCTCCGCTAAATTCACGTTCTGCTTTGGAAGCAGATACAGAAAAAGAAAGAAATAATACAAAAAACAGCTAGGCGTTATAAGTTCCGAATATGGAGTAGTAACTAGGAAGGCCTAAAGTAACGTGTAATTCGCTACAGTAGCGAAGTATGACGCAGTGGGCCGGAAAGCATACTTTCTCAGTAAACGTAGTAAAATTTGGGAAAACAGACGGAAAGGTTTTAGGGAAATACTAGGTAGGCTGTAAGGATTATTATATAGGTAGAACAGCACAGGATATGGTGTAGCTAGCCCACAGCCAGAATGCGACTATGTGCGATTTTCAGAGTATATTGGGCCACAGCATCCACTACGAATGTGGAATTCAACGTTTTAACGCTCCGATGTGGATGCGAAAATTATACCAAAGCCGCATGAGCTGAGTCCATATGGATAAGACAAGGGAACATAAAACTCATTTGCCCCGCCTGAACTTGGATAACGCAAGCATTTCCTACAGAAATATTACCAGTTTCGACTCTTTGAGGATATTTTATACGTCGTTATGGTCGTATCACTGACACTAATGAGCCAGGGTGGTCTTCCAGTGATAATAAAAAACTAATGTGAGAAAATTCACAAAATGTGTCCAGGTGAGAAACGCCTTGGGTTCCGCTTTGGTTAGACACGAATACTACTTCTTTTGGGGGTTGCGCCATCACAAGCATGACTGATTAGTGGGCCACAGGTGCCAAAGCACACGACTGTGCATTAAGTTGTTAGTTTAGAGCTCTATTTCTCTTAGTTGAGAGTTAGATGCAAGTGCCTGTGGTGTTGGACCAGAATGACGCAATCGTTCCCTGGAGAAACATCATCAGTTTCAGCACTTTGAGTTTATGTTATATATCTTAATGGATGTGCCACCAATACTAATGAGCTAGAGATGTCTTCTATTGATAATCGAGAAATAGGTGTCTAAAAAATTAGCGAAATGCATTCAGGTGGGAAATACCACGAATGCCGCTTTGGTTAGGCATGATCACCTCATCTTATAGAGGTTGCACTTTCTCATTTGTGACGGATTATTGGGCCTCATGTGTTAAAGCACACCATTTCTGCATCGCGTTGCTATTTTGAGCTCTAACTCTCTTGGTTGGGAGTCCGATGCAAGTGCAAGTGATATTCACCAGTGTAAGGTAATAGAAAACTGGGAGACCACAACAGCTATTAACTTGGAGGTTTCCTGGTGGGAAGATTCCACATTGTCAGGCAAAATGAATGAACAATAATATAACGCAAGCAGAGAAGATAACGGAAAACAAGTGGGAGCTGGTTGTTCACCCACCATTACGCATTACGTATTGTAGGCTTTGGAGCCAAGTAAAGGTTAAAATTACGTACGAACGGCCAAGGAAAGAAGAAGTGGTGGTCAAAATCTCTGGGTGTCTAGCTTTCCAGGTGACAAGGGCCTCACTGCCGCATGGTTAGCTTTTTGCCAGAGAAAGGGAATCCGGAAAGATTGTTGTGCAAGCATAAAGGATTGAAGAAAAGGATCTGGTTTTCATAATGCCTGTCTACCAGCGTTTCCGATAGTGATAGGCATACGTATAACTCAGCTAAAACTAGATTTACGGGCCAAGAAAGCTTAAGTTTCGAGTAAATGCCTGAATATAGGTTATGGTGATATTGCCTTCGAGGTGGGTAGGTGGCCCTGTTATATAATCAGCGGTGTAAAGTAGGGAGTACTTAAACCCAGAGGAGGGCGTCGGTTATGGGCAACTAGTAGATGCCGATTACGTAGGCTAGTAGAAATACCTACAAAGCAGGCAATTTATCCGACTATTTTAGACAGATAAATGATAACTTACGGGTGCACCATACGTGTGGACAACAACGCCAGAACCTGGCATTTCACATGAGGCTTAATGTTGTTAAAATGTTTTTGGTAGGCGTTACTCATGGGTCACAAGTATAAGGATTCGCAGGAGACCAAGTGGACTAGGTATTTGGAAAATACTAAGGGGTAAAGATGGAGACGAAGGAACCAAAGTGTAGAAGAGAAGGAAGAAGTGAAGTAAAGTTTGTCCGTTCGGATTGCTTCCCCATTGCTATGCAATGTCCTGCCTGGTCAGTGCCTACAGGCTTAGGATGCTCCCATTCAATAGTACAAGGCTGCTTTACGTGCTGAGCTGTTGAGGAGTAAGAAACTGGACGTCGAGAAAGAGCTTTCAAAGGATTTGAGCTACCGATTAGTGTTTCCAGGTTGCCTTTGTGGTAGCGTCTACTATTTCAAGACTTCCTATTTAACTAAGTGTCGGTGGGAGCCAGTAAAGCGCTCAGCTACTACTGGGGTACGCTGAATACCTTTTGTGGTCGGACTAGCAGTCCTAACATCTGTAAGATGCGTGCAACTGATCGGGCCGAGATCTCTCACATGGTGTGTGACAGGGACCGCAAAGTATGGGGAGGATCTGTGAGCCCAAGATGCTCCTGTCATGAAGCCTAGTCGAGCACAATACAACGTTGCGCCAGAGCAGATCAAAATGTGATCTATGCCCCAACGGGGCCGGTCTCAAAAAGGTTGTCATCAGAATCACAGATGTTGAAAAGGCGTCTTATGTTATCCAGGCACATAAACTTTCGTACCTCCTGCTTGAAAGCCTGTGGATTGTGAATCTCCCGCAGCTGTGAAGGTAATTTGTGCCAGATATTTACATTAGCGACAAGGAACGTAGTTTCTTCCTCGCTGGCAGCGGGGCAACTGTACAGTGCTTGTTTCGGAGGTTGAATTCTGATCCTCTTCTCAGTGTTAGGCTGGGGATATCACTGTGCACCGCTTGGTATATTAACTTATGTAAGAAGCACAGGTTTAAGATAATGCGCCGCAGCCATAGAGGCTGGAGTTTGAGATGGTTACACCTCTGTAGGTAACTAAGCGCTAGGCCTTGTGGGGCTACTATTTTGGTAAACCGCCGCTGAGCCTTTTCGAGCAATATGCGGTCTGATTTCCGCAAATGACTGAAGATGAAGGGGCAGTATTCCAGCTTCGGACGAACATGACTGCGGTAAAGCTCCAACCTTGCTTCTGCCGAGTTAATGTGGCGGCCTATGCTGAATACCATTCTGCGTGCCTTTGCTACCTGATACTGCACATTCTCTGAAAAGTTGTGGGTCATAGAATAGCGAATACCTAGGTCAGTAGCTAACGTTTTTAGTTGGATGGGCGTACCATTCAACGTAAACGCACCATCCGATATGGAGCATTCGTGGGTCAGAATACTAGATTTATCAGCAGAGAATGTCATTTGCCAATTTTGACACCACGACTCTAAGGTCGTCAGGTCTTCACGGATCTCTTGTAGTGCGGATACTTTGGCGCTTGGTGGGAAGACATATACGACCTTTATATCGTCGGCAAAGAGGAATGGGCGACCACGGCGCAGGCTGCTACAGATGTCGTTCACATAAATCAAAAACAGGGTTGGTCCAAGCACGCTGCCTTGCACAACACCGCTAGAAACTGTGACGGGGATGGACTCAAAGTGTGCTACCTTCACGGACTGCGTACGCCCGGTTAGGTAGGATTTAAGCCAGTCAAGCAGAGGGGTGACTACACCGTAAGCCTTGAGCTTATGTAATAGGCGTTTATGGGGGACCCTATCGAACGCCTTTTGCATATCGAGGTATAGCGTAATAATCGCCATACCTGAATCAATCGCGCCAGTGACCAGGTTGAGAAAAGCAAGTTGGCAGGTTGCGCAGGATCGTGCGCTTAGAAAACCATGCTGTGACCTGATAACGTGGCCTCCTGCATTCAAGCAGGCCATAAGCGCACGCTTAACCGATTTCTCCATCACACGTGAGAGAATAGATGTGTGGTTTATGGGTCGGTAGTTGCTGACTTCCTGTACGGAGCCACCTTTATGGCGCGGTGTGATGACAGAGTGCTTCCAAGCCAATGGGTATTGGCCCTTCTCCATAGTGAGTGTGAAGAGTTTCAAGAAGAGTATGGAAAGGTCATCGCCCCCATTCTTAAGTAGTATGGGTGGGATTCCATCAGGACCAAGTTTGGTGGATGGTTTTATGGTTTTGATGGCGGAACGGATGCCTTTTAGATCGAACTGACCAGTGGAGAGCAGCTGGTTTGTGGACACATCCAGCTCAGTAGTGACCGGGGACGGTTCTTTGCACTGGGACTCTTTGAAGTAAGAATTGAACATCTCACATATAGTCCGTGGATCTACACTTGCTTTGCAAGGGCCGACGCGTATGGAAGTGAGCTTTGCTCCATAATAAGGTGTGCGAGAACGCAGGAGCCAGCTGAGGTGCTTGGCTTTGTTTGCACTGGCCATGGCTGCTCTTTCTTGGGATGTTTTAATCAATACAGACCTGGACGACAGCTGGCTCGCAATCTCGTTGGCTCTCAGCACATGCGCAAAGTTGAACGTCTTGTAGTAGGAACGTCGTAATTGCCTCAACCTTACATGCAGCTTAGTTTGCCTCCTAATTTTTCCTGAACATTTATTTAAAGGAGTAAATGGAGCCAATAGGTCTAGACAATAGTGCAGTTTGCCATAAAATATTGCGGACGATTGCTCCAGGGAGTCGGACAGAAAGGACTGTTCCCAGTTCCTTGCTCGAATAATCGTGGCAAATGTGGGCAAGTCTATGGAGCTTATCGGCCGGTTTATCTCAATGGCCTCTGATCTACTCGTACAGATTGCCGGGATGGTTGCAAACAGCGAGCAGTATACCACGCTGTGGTCGCTCCTCGGAAACTCTAGGCTTGCAGATGCACGTATATTGGATATACCCAGTGTAAATATCAGGTCTAACAGGTGTTTGGACCTGGTCGGCGTTGATACATGCTGCACCCATCCTCCCAAGTTGATGCAGGCTAATAGCCCAATATACTTCGCTGGGGCAGTGGGTGGAAACCATTGGATTTCAGGAAGCTTGAAGTCGACCGCCACAAGCTTGCATGCACATAGATGGCTTGCAGCTAGCTCAAAAGTAGTTATTAGCGCTTTGTCACTCACGGGTGATGTATCAGGAGCCCTGTAAATGCATCCAAGTAGTAACTTGGGTCCCGTGGCATCAACCGTTATCCATATAGAGTCCAATATTTCGGTGTTATCTAGGACTTCGATACTAGCAGAGAAATTTTGCTTCAGATAAATGGCACACCCTTCACCTCGTTTGTGTGTACGCGAATGTGTATCCAGCTGGTAGCCTTGAATGAAAAAGGAATCATCGAACGTAAAGGCACCAAACCATGTTTCGGTGACTAATATCGCATCAGGCGCAGCATGGATAGCCAAAGGGCGTAGAATATGCATCTTGTTGTTCAGCGACCTGGCATTTATGAGTATAATGGAGAAAAGTTGGCAAGTGTCTCCCAGTTTTATGGATGACCTAAAGGGAGCACGAAGAGCTACTGGGCCATCTGTAGAAGCTGTAGGAACTGGGTCAAAAGAAGTAAGGGCGTGCTTTTCGTTGGTGACATATTGGGTGTCGGAACGCGCTTGTCGCGGCTCATCCCTACCTGGGATAAAAAGGCGCGTGATGTGGTGTAGAAAGAAGGGAATTTGCCCGCTCAGGTAGTTGTTGTAGCGGTAACAACCGGTGGGATAAGGTAGGTACTCCAGAGTCCGGACTATCTGGAACATGGTGAGAAGAACCTTGAATAATATTGGGTGATGTACTAGCTGCGGAAGTCCGGTGTGTGGATATGGGACGTGTGATTGTTTCCCTGTTACCGCGGGCTATTTTCATTACCGCTAGCTTTCGCGGTTTGAGAAAACGTTGATCCATCTTGGTTGCACTGCGTAGTTGTTCAAAGTTTGTTATGACGGTATTTAAAGTTGCTTCATCCTTAAAATATATTTTGATCAGTGCAGGGAATTTTTGGCTTCTTTGAGGTAGTCTCTCAACACGTACCGAACGTGTTGCTAAACTAAATACTGCAAGGATAGCTTTCGTAAATGCATCCAAAGAAAGATCCTCGGGTACGTTAGGTACCTGGGTAGTATGCCGCCAAATACCACCTTCGGATGTCGGCTGGGGGGATGCCTCACCCTTGGCTGTTTCATGGGTGTGTGAGGTTTGGGTAGCTGACTTCGGTGATTTTTTCGGAGTCATCCTTACGCGGGGCCGTTTGGCTCTGGGTGCCATCGTCGCTTCAGGTGGAGATTTTGGTTCAAGCTTACGTGTGTGTGGCTTCTGAGACGAGAATAGAACGGGAAACTGTTGATCACTAAGGGTGTGAGAAACCCGATATCCAGGCTCGAAGTGTGATGGGCTCCCACGTCGGTTCACCCTCAGTGGCCTAAAATATAGCTGTTTCAGCTCTGCTCTATTACGCAGCTCTTCACAACTTAAATAAATAAATAAATAAATAGGTATATTTCTAGATCTGCTAGAGGCTGCACCCTAAAGGGTTCAGATCAATGCTTACATTTATCCGATGCTCTTGCATGGAAGTTGGCAAAATATAAGTATATGTTCATCATTAGCAATTGCAAATGCATTGGCACAGTTTAGTATACAGCTACTGGGTCGCAGGCGCCCACCTTGACATTGTTCTGGTTCCTTCGGGCGTTATTGAGCTCCTTGTCTTTTATTGTGAAAACTTCGCAGAGGTGTAGTTTGCCTTTTCTCCTTGGAACAGAATCCAATTTGCCACAAGTTCACTTTAAATTGATCGCACAGTAATTGGCCACTCAGTTGCCCCAATTGTTGTTGCGCACATGGAAGAAATGAACGAAGGGATTATAAGGCATACGAAAAGTTAAAAACAATTCCGCTAAATGCAGACATAAATAGAAGCAATTAGTTAATATAGAAAATAAAGTTGTGCGCTTCATAGAAAAATACCAATTAACAAAAAATATAGCCCTACTTTCCTTATGCTGATATTGCTCTCCGGCGCAAAATTTAACCTGAGTTATTCTCAGATAAAAGAAAAAGCCTTCCTACAGTTATAATACCGCTTATAGTAGCACAAAATTACACTGGTCTAGACCAACTTTAGCGCTTGAATACGATGAACGTAAAAGCAACACCATGCGTGCAGTAGTTTGCGAGTTATTCGCAATTAAACAATGATCTACGAATAAGACCATTTTTATTGTTCGCTAAAAATGGCTTTCTGCTTTGCAGGCAGATAGCAGAAAAAAGAAAAGAAAATATAAAAAGTAGGGAAGCAGTGTATGTTCTAGATAGGCATAGCTATCCAGAAATGCTCTAATCAGCCCGTTATACCTTGCGACAACTACGGACTGCGCAGGTGGCCGAAAAGTAAAGTTTGCAGGCATACATGACAAATATGTACAAATAAAGGATGAGCTTGCGCGAAAACGCTAGAAATCTAGCAAGGAATATTATATCTACAAGGGAATTCAGGGGAGCTTGTAATTAACTCACGGTCAGAAGGCCACAGCATACCATTTTCAGGGGATACTGAGCCACATAAACAACCAGTAAAATAGAGTTTAGCATTTTTTATGCCTATAAGCTTTTCTAAAGCTTACAACGAGGCCGCATGAGCCAGATCTACCTGAGTAACTCAGGGGATCTTTCAGATCCGTTGACAGATTTCGGCTTGCAAAATACACACATTACTTAGCTAAACATCACAAGCTTTATCCCTTTGAGCCGATTTTCTATATTCATGAGGCTCTGTCTCTAACATCAGTGAGCTATAGGAGCCTGTCACCAATAATAAAGAAATAAGCATGGGAAAATTTAGTAAAATTTAGCTAATTGCATTTGGGCGTGAAATCCGTTTTGGTCTACATTGGTTGGGCTTTAACAACTCTACTTCTGGTGGTTGAGCTTGCTTATACTTGAGGTATTGTTATGCCTCATGTGTAGATGCACACTATTATGCAGCTCTTTGATGAATTTCGATTTATTTCTCTCCATTTTTAAGTTCCGAAGATAGTGCCGGCGGTGTTCATCCAGATGGCAATGTTAACTGGTACTCTAATGTCACACCGACTATTTCTTTTGTGCTTTTCCTGGCAAGAGCTGTTCTGGCACCCTAGGCAAAGATCGATAAGGTAAATCAGGAATAGAATAGTAACAAAAACCAGTGGGAGCTGATCGTTCACCCGCCATTACGCATAACGCATGGTAGGCTTTGGAGCCAGCTAAAAGCTAAATGACACACGGGCGGCCAAGAGAAGAAAAGTGGTGATGGAAAGTTTCTGGTGCTCTAGCCAGCCAGTGTGACAGGGGCCTCTCTGTCCTTGGTTAGCTTTCGTGCCAGTGAAATGAAATCTTAAAAGGCGAGTGTTTTACGAGCAAAAGCAGTTAAAGAAGAGGATCTGGTTTTCATTATGCCTGTCTACTAGTGTTGCCAATAGCGAAAGGCACATGTATACCAGATAAAGCTAAGTATATGGGGCCAAGAGAGTATAAGTGGAGAGCAAAATGTCTGATTCTTGGGTTTAGAACTTTTAAAGTGCGCTCTTTGTCAACAATAAGAAAGATATATTTTTTATTTAGCGGCTTACCTACTGATAGTGTTTGGAAACTGCTGACTATAGTAACTAGTGCTCAGACTTAATGAAAAAGCTTCAATTAGGGCCCGCTGGCAACCGACATCTAGGAAGACACATAAAGGTTCATTTAAAGCCGGCATTTAGACGATTTTGGACAATTATAATGCTACGCTTAGGTGCATCCGCATCAGAAAACGTTTTCAACATTCTATGCAAGGCTTAGGTCTGGTAGCATGCCTTTACTAGGGGTACCATAGAGGTCATAAGCCTAATACTTTTTCCACGGATCCAGTGGTCAAGAAGTTGAAAAGTGATAAAAGTCTGAGGAGAAGGGATGAAGATGTAGATAAGAAATAAGGATTGAAGGAAGAGGTCGGTGAAGAATAAGATCATCTTGTATTCAGTTTGCTATCCTTAAACCCTGGAAAATGGGTGCGACGGATACCGTTAAAGTCTCTTAGGTGCTAGAACGGTAACAGCTTCGGAGAGTTGATTCGTCCCTAGTACTTAATTCGAGTGGTGCCGCGAATTTACTAATTCTGTTGTTCAGTCGCACAACCTCTAGTGGGTTTCTTTGGATTCCATTGACCTCAAGAATCCAGCTCCTGAACACTTCCAAGGATGTGTCATCAGGAACGTTAAACACAATAGTACTAAACGTAGTATTTCTTCCTTTGGTACCCGTGTGCAGTGCGGCTTCCGGCTTGGCTGTTTCTGTCGCAGAAATGAATGGTATGGCCGTAGTAGGCGAGCAGTATGGTGTATTTTGCTCGCGACGCCGTTTAGTTGGAGGAGCCGGCGCGTATCGGTTCCAGACAGGTGACATACTAGATGCTCGCCGACCAAATTGGGGTACTTTGGGTGGCAAGGCGCGGCTTGCTGCGTTGATCGTCTTTGAGAATAATGCCTCTGCGACTTGCCCTCCTGGTCCATTGGGACGATCTGTACAACCGAGTGGAAACTCGGATGTAGGCGAACAAGTCCCGGGTTTCTTCTCAGGACAACTACTTATCTCCCAAAGTCGCTTAGGGTCATGGGTATCCATAACCTCCAGTTTTAGCATTTCTGCCACCGAGCAATGGTTTTGTACCATTTGCTTGATTTCACCCTGAGCTATATCCTCCGAGACATCTAAATCAACTATGTGGGAGGCCTCCGGGGTGACAAAATCCTGCAGAGGATCAGAAGATATTCCAGGAGTCCGCTCATTAGTAGGCTTGGATGCAGAAAGCTTTTCGTAACGGCGTTGCATGGCTGTCTTCGCGTTCACTAATTTTAACTGGACAAAGGTTGTGCGCGACCGGAAGTCTTTTTGGTATGACAGGAATTTACGGGCCGCACGCTCTGTATCAAACCTGAATAGCATGGGACATTGGTTTTTAATAGCCCATTTCCTCAGTCTGGCGCAACTGATTAAATTACTTTCTAGACCGCAGATATCCAGCAGTACCTTCTTGATGGTGTGAACTTTTAAACGGTCAGGTACATTATAAACCACTACCTCCGTGAGGCATTTTACCCGGTCCATTACCTCAGTACTAATAACATTGACGGAGCGCATGGAAGTCTCGGAGCACTTTTCATCCATTACATTACCAGGGTAAACTAGGCTTGTAATAGCCACTAAACGCTCAGCTATTGGCTGTAAGCTGTTAAAGATCACTTTCATACTCGCCAACTCCTCTTGCAGCTGCGCGATTTCTCGGTGCGTAGAAGAAAATACGTCCATCACTCTAACGGAGCACGGCATGGTCACGTTGGTCGCTGTATTGCCCCCCATTTTACTCGCTTTGTTTACACGACGGCCAGTAGAGATTCCTCTTTTTATCGCAAACATTTGAGACCAAGTTAGAGTCAGCCACGAAGGAGAATAGTAATGGAAAGGGGAGAAGTAACAAATAAGGGACAACGATATTGCCAAGGAAAATACCAGATAGCGGAAAGCTGATAAATATCAGGGTAGATATATAAAGATATCTAGTAGGCAGATAGTAGACTGTACCAGATGTATAACTCCCACAAAGATACTACTAGTCGAGAGCAAAACGAACCAACTTGTCAGGGTGACCTTGAACTTCAAGTGTCATGTACGGCAGCCAATCGCTAATAGATTCCTCAATTACCCCAAAATCGATGGTAGATAATTTAACATTTAAAACTTTCGCCATCTCCCGGTCTACCGCGCGCAGTTTAAAGTTCGTGGGGTAGAAGAATTCCCCACTACGCTCGCGCATTATTTGTATTTGAATTTTGCGTAAACGACTGCTGGAACGCCACCGGCCAGTCTGTTCACTCCCGAACGAACGGACTAATTGATAGGGTGGCGAGTGACCGCGAATAAGGTAGCCAAATAAGAACGTGAAAGGTTTTGCTTTACCAATTTTAATGCAAATTTTCGTAGGACTGTGCACATCAGTTCTCACTACTGCTTGGTAGTAGATATTTACAATCTTTATCCTACCGTGCTGTTGTAGGATCCTTGAATGCTTTTGTAAATATCGGTCTAGATAACAAGTTCTTGTCACGTATAACCGGGGGAAATGAATGGCATGCACTTTTCTGCCCCCTTGTGCTACATATTTGCTTGCATATGGAACCTCTAGTAACCACGCAAAAGATTGCGTTCAAATTAGTATTGGCATCAAATTATTGCACAATGTTTGCACCCAGTTGGTAATGCTAGAGCGGCGGGCACCGCACGTTTGAGCTTAAAGTCACCATATGCATCAACCGTTTGGTTGTTGGCTTACAGCACAGTAACCACTTCCCTCAAAGAGGCTACGGTGTTGCAGTATGTATAGTAGTAATGGGTGTTAGTTGGTGAACACAACCGATTTTAATCTGGTTGCCTAACCTGGTATTTCAAATAGGCAACCTAGACACAGTGAGCCTGCTGCAACCTTAGGTAGTCGGTTTACGTTACCTAAGCCCCACTGTGGATAATCTCTTTTGGCATCTTATGAGGGTTACGGAGTTGCAACCAGTCTTTTGCAAACCGCTATTTGGTTGGTGTACTCCGTAACATACGTTTGTTTGTTGAATGATTCCGATTTCTCAACGCAACTGCAGCGCTGCGGGAATGCCGATGCCACCCGTGTTGTTGGGAAAACTTTATATTTTGTAAATAGTTTGATCCCATTCTTTTATTACTTCTTTTTCTTTATCCGTTTTACATCATGACTCAGTGCTCAGAGGCTTTAATGTGACGAAATCATTTGTCCGCAACGCATGCAAGCACGCTATTGCTGGGTTGGAACAACAGTTGTCAAAGCTTTTATGTGTTAGTCAGTTGTTTTTGTCGTAAGCTCGCCAAATTTTATTGCATGGCAGAAGGTACTTCAAGGCAAAGGCTTTTTTCATTAACCTTAGTGTAAATCATTTCAATGGATCTTATGTAGCGTACTTTTATTTGCTCTTCTTGTGCGTATAAGCGCGGCCTGTGGTCCTTCTTTAAGCATTAATTTTCTAGACAGATGGAGGATATTGGGATTGCGCTCTTTGTAGTACAGCAAGCAGTAGCCTGTGAATCCTAGTGCTGTTTCCTACGGTAGTTTCCGTTGCACCGTGGATCATATTACTTTCGCTCCTTGTAATGCAGTTGCTGTCAAGAGCGGGGCATATGCTGACAGCCGACTTACACCTGGCTGTATTGCCTGATATGGTTACACATACCGGCGCTTGATGCGCCTAGATGATGTATGAACCAAAGTGGATACATTCAGTTAGGGCTATACTAGTCGCTAAATAACAGCGGACTTCACTGTGAGCGCTAACAAATAACCACTATTAACGAAGCGCAGATCCTTAATTATGTCCGTGGCCTTTGATTATGGGCCTACAAACTGCGTTATTATTTCGCTAGGTGTTGCACCGTAAATTCATTCAACTCATCACCTGGTATTAATAAACGCATAGCTTTCTCGTTTACTTAGTGAAGGTTACAAGCGCGGGAACTAGTTCCCTGTGCCTGCTCCCTCCGTGTCAGCTGTAATGCATATAGTATCGAGCCTAGCAATTTTGTCGACCCACATACTTTAATTTACGCTGTACATCGATTAACAACGCCGGCTTCCATCCAAAGTTGCACAAAATGGTCAAGGGTTAGCAGCTCGTTCGCGGAATATGTGTAATTTACAAATGTGCTAATATTATGAACCTAAATGAAAGAAGGATGTACCCATGAATGACTACTCATGATACGTAGGCAGGTGTTGTGGGTACGTACGGCGCAACCGTTTTGGGAGCCCCTAGAGTACCGTCAACTCAACCAGCAGTTGGTTCTGTGGCGTGCGTACTGTTAAACTTCGCTAGTTGGGACCATCCATGGCGAGCCGGTGTACTGCGGGAGCGTGTGACGAGAACTAATGCAGCTGCTGGAGGAGAACCTAGACGATGACCATCTAGCGGGCGCTAATGTGTGTACTAATTAGAGTGCAACCCAGAGAAATGTATTTTGGTTTTGTACAAGCACTTTATGAGCTGACTCCACGGAGTTCCACCGGTGTACAAGCTAAAAAGAACATGCTGTGATTCCATGTATCAAGGCTGATAAACAGCACACGGAGCTTACCTAACTTAATGCGGTCTTGGAGTGTAAAATATTTCTTTGGGATTTTCAATTGGAACGACCACCGTAGCAGTCCTAGTCCAGATACGGCGGATCCGCGTAATAACTACTGCTTCCCCACCCACTTCCTTAGTGATAGGCGCCATTTACTTTTCGTTGCAATCTTGAAGCACATATAGGACGACTGTGCTCCTTCGCGTTCCTAAATATTTCGTTACGTGGGTCAGCTGCCTTCCCGTTGACCCTGTAGCGCTGTTGCTTTAAACCCCTTCGTAAAACCCAACTTAATACACTTTATTTGTCACGCATTAGTCAGCGCTAGCATCTTTTACCATAATTACTATTTTTGGCCTTGTGGTTATTTAAACGCGAGCTGTGTTAACAAGCGCACTTGCTTATCTATGCTAGTAAGGGCATATCGATCTGTCAACGGACGAAACGTTTCGTTTACTAAAGGCCTAGAGTGATCTATGTGACGGCCGAATTACATGACACTAGTGTACCATATACTACGTTTGACTTTGTATACATATTCGTAGCCGTTAATACGATCCTGATTGTCTCATGTAGTTGCTTCTTCGCCTCCACACTGTGGACCTTACAGTATTCATACATGGGCATGATTGGAAAAGTTTGGCACAAGGTTTGCTTCTGCGTTGGCATGGTATCGCACAGTGAGTAGACATTGGAGGAAGCAATTGCTGTCAAGAAAGTTTTACTCTCGGATCCGAATTTTGAACTTAAAAGCGGTTGCGAATAAGTAAAAAGTAATAATTTTGATGCGAGTTTTTGCACTGCTTTACACTATGGGTATCCCCATCAGGTATATTTTGCAGTTAAACCGAATGCATGGCAGCTGTGTGACATCGCGCCGAGATGATTTATCCTCCCCACAAAACTCCGCCATCATCTAGTCGTGACTTCAAATGTAGACACGGGCTCATGCTAGTTGTTAAGAGCAGGTACTTGATACCTTGTTTATCTATGTTACTTTAACTAGATTGCTGGGGTTTGACTTCTAGCCAAGTAGGTTTGCTATACTTTCCACTGCACTTCAGCTGTCTATTGCGACATACGGTTATTGCCACATACCAAAAAACCTACCACCTTGAACCGGGGATATATTATGCGGCTCAAGGCATGGCCACCCTCACGGCATCTGAAAGCATCAGCCTGAAGACACCTCGAATTGCCTGAGTATTGGTGTACAATACTAAACATAAGTACCTTGTTGTACATCTGGAGGGTGCTTGTAGTATGCCGATAAGTACCTTACATTGTTTGACAGACCCAACATGTATGCGATCTATTTGTACGGCACAACGGTCGGATTCAGCACGCTGCACCATCGCGCGATCACACGCAGCATTCCCTAGCTAGCTCGCGTCGCTCGGAGACCTAACTTTAGACAACGGGGAACACAGCCTACTAAAACATGCTTGTTTTGCTTTTTGTGCCTTCGTCTCAAACAGTGAGAACGGTATTCGCTAAAATCTGTTAGTGTGAGCTGGTCACTAACAACATATTGTTGGCCTCGATCCAAATCGTTGCCCTTCACGGTAGAGACAGCCTTTCGAATCAGCCTCGCCATTTTAGTGAGTAAGTTCCAATTTCCCGGGTTTGTTCAAAAAATGTTTGCATCGGCACTCACATATTGTTTATTATTCTCCGATCCATAGGCCTAGTCTCTATGTGTAGAGAGGACAAACAGACTGCTTTGTCAGTCTCTGTGGTAGTTGCTCTGTTCCGTGAGATAAACACTGCCTTACGGTTTATGATCTTAGAAGCGGAATATGCTAACTAACATGGCATAGGTGACAACTAAGTTCAGCGACCCACTCTCACGTCTGCCCTTGGGCCACAGCGTCCAGCTCAGCACTACGCTTGTTCCAGCTGAGCCGACTAAGTATTATAATGCTTTAAAGTAATCGTACCAAAACGGCACGTCCTATAATATTAATCGAGACTACATCAACACTTTTGGATTTGCAATAAGGAAGAAAGAAGCGTCGACACGCTTACAGAAAGTGCTTCGTCCCGTAAACGTTGGATCGTGGAATAGTTGCATCGAGAAGCTTGGAGGTACTGGTTACCTGAACAAGTGCAGGCTGTCTTATACCTTGCCAAACATATAACCCTGTCAGAAATCGCCGAAATCCATGGCAGCAATTAGGTGTGTTGCCATAAACAACTTTGCGCCGCGTCTAGCATCCCTAGGTCAGCTGACGGGACCCACCAAGTATATACGGTCGTTCCATTAATAAATAACGCAAGCAAGCTGCCTCCAAGACAGACTGTTGTCTACGGAACCGCCCAGGGTAACGCGAAGCCGAAATTTTAATCCTAAACCAGCAGTAGGCTAGGAATATGCGCCGTCTGCTTTGCCGCGCTCACAACACCATACGGTGGTTTGTCTGCTGTGACCACGCACGGTTGACAAGGGCTGTTTGAAATGGCATTAAAGCTGGTGCTTTTACGTCAAGGATGATGAAGCATGTTGAACAGATCTTGTACAGACGTCGTTAGATGCACCATCTGATAAAGACCAGACAGCCGTCGCCTAATAGCCACCGACGGTGGCTTAGAAAAGCTGATGGGCAACACTGGCAACTGATACCGGTGAGGAAAATATCGTTTCGTTTATTCAGGGTAGCCGAGCAAATTTTAGTCAGCGTGTTCCTCATGGTCACTGGTGCTAACGTCAGCCTGATCTCGCCAAGACTAAAAGAATTGGGTAAGCGGCGATTAGCATATCTGCTTGCAGCCGACGGCGAAATAATAGCAATAATGGCCAGCGATCCAAACCATCGATCTTGGCTTGAGGCCGCAATTCCGTTAGGATATTACGGCAGCCGCTGTATAATTTGCCATCCTACTGAGCTTCAAATAATTTTTTGATGAATTTCATTCATGCAAGCACGCTCTGATAATTCACTTAAGTGGAGCTTTGCAATAAATTTTATAGACAGCTTTGCTGCTTTTTAATGGCGTTCAAATAAGTTAGCTTGGCCCCTTGTATTTCCTTAACACTATTTTTATATAGAATTTACCTTCATATTTTCTGGGGGCATTTCACCTAATTTTTCATTAACCATGGGGGCCATGCTAACTTGTTGTTAAGGTAACTCTTATTTCGTTTAGCAGACGACGAACCCTTTACATGGACTGGGTGCCGCCTCCTCACCTTAAAATTCTACCCCCAGTTTGAATTTTGTAATGAGAACTTTTTGTGGATCCCTCATAGTAATGAGGATTGTTCCTTTTGCAAAGAAATAAAGCTTTGTTCATAATGAACCACTACACTCAGCACCTATAATGCAAGTTTAGTGTGGATAGCTAAATTGCACTAAGCCGAACGCAAACAATTATCCAACAGCAAACATGACAACCGTCATTACTTAGAACATATTACGCACCCGCACACTACAACACTTAACCCGATGTTTGTTCGTGCTTTTACGAGCATCTAAATCCATAAGCGGCTCCTGACATGCAGCTTAGTTTGCCTCCTAATTTTTCCTGAACATTTATTTAAAGGAGTAAATGGAGCCAATAGGTCTAGACAATAGTGCAGTTTGCCATAAAATATTGCGGACGATTGCTCCAGGGAGTCGGACAGAAAGAACTGTTCCCAGTTCCTTGCTCGAATAATCGTGGCAAATGTGGGCAAGTCTATGGAGCTTATCGGCCGGTATATCTCAATGGCCTCTGATCTACTCGTACAGATTGCCGGGATGGATGCAAACAGCGAGCAGTATACCACGCTGTGGTCGCTCCTCGGAAACTCTAGGCTTGCAGATGCACGTATATTGGATATACCCAGTGTAAATATCAGGTCTAACAGGTGTTTGGACCTGGTCGGCGTTGATACATGCTGCACCCATCCTCCCAAGTTGATGCAGGCTAATAGCCCAATATACTTCGCTGGGGCAGTGGGTGGAAACCATTGGATTTCAGGAAGCTTGAAGTCGACCGCCACAAGCTTGCATGCACATAGATGGCTTGCAGCTAGCTCAAAAGTAGTTATTAGCGCTTTGTCACTCACGGGTGATGTATCAGGAGCCCGGTAAATGCATCCAAGTAATAACTTGGGTCCCGTGGCATCAACCGTTATCCATATAGAGTCCAATATTTCGGTGTTATCTAGGACTTCGATACTAGCAGAGAAATTTTGCTTCAGATAAATGGCACACCCTTCACCTCGTTTGTGTGTACGCGAATGTGTATCCAGCTGGTAGCCTTGAATGAAAAAGGAATCATCGAACGTAAAGGCACCAAACCATGTTTCGGTGACTACTATCGCATCAGGCGCAGCAAGGATAGCCAAAGGGCGTAGAATATGCATCTTGTTGTTCAGCGACCTTTCATTCATAAGTATAATGGAGAAAAGTTGGCAAGTGTCTCCCAGTTTTATGGATGACCTAAAGGGAGCACGAAGAGCTACTGGGCCACCTGTAGAAGCTGTAGGAACTGGGTCAAAAGAGGTAAGGGCGTGCTTTTCGTTGGTGACATATTGGGTGTCGGAACGCGCTTGTCGCGGCTCATCCCTACCTGGGATAAAAAGGCGCGTGATGTGGTGTAGAAAGAAGGGAATTTGCCCGCTCAGGTAGTTGTTGTAGCGGTAACAACCGGTGGGATAAGGTAGGTACTCCAGAGTCCGGACTATCTGGAACATGGTGAGAAGAACCTTGAATAATATTGGGTGATGTACTAGCTGCGGAAGTCCGGTGTGTGGATATGGGACGTGTGATTGTTTCCCTGTTACCGCGGGCTATTTTCATTACCGCTAGCTTTCGCGGTTTGAGAAAACGTTGATCCATCTTGGTTGCACTGCGTAGTTGTTCAAAGTTTGTTATGACGGTATTTAAAGTTGCTTCATCCTTAAAATATATTTTGATCAGTGCAGGGAATTTTTGGCTTCTTTGAGGTAGTCTCTCAACACGTACCGAACGTGTTGCTAAACTAAATACTGCAAGGATAGCTCTCGTAAATGCATCCAAAGAAAGATCCTCGGGTACGTTAAGTACCTGGGTAGTATGCCGCCAAATACCACCTTCGGATGTCGGCTGGGGGGATGCCTCACCCTTGGCTGTTTCATGGGTGTGTGAGGTTTGGGTAGCTGACTTCGGTGATTTTTTCGGAGTCATCCTTACGCGGGGCCGTTTGGCTCTGGGTGCCATCGTCGCTTCAGGTGGAAATTTTGGTTCAAGCTTACGTGTGTGTGGCTTCTGAGACGAGAATAGAACGGGAACCTGTTGATCACTAAGGGTGTGAGAAACCCGATATCCAGGCTCGAAGTGTGATGGGCCACCACGTCGGTTCACACTCAGTGGCCCAAAATATAGCTGTTTCAGCTCTGCTCTATTACGCAGCTCTTCACAACTTAAATAAATAAATAAATAAATAGGTATATTTCTAGACCTGCTAGAGGCTGCACCCTAAAGGGTTCAGATCAATGCTTACATTTATCCGATGCTCTTGCATGGAAGTTGGCAAAATATAAGTATATGTTCATCGTTAGCAATTGCAAATGCATTGGCACAGTTTAGTATACAGCTACTGGGTCGCAGGCGCCCACCTTGACATTTTTCTGGTTCCTTCGGGCGATATTGAGCTCCTTGTCTTTTATTGTGAAAACTTCGCGGAGGTGTAGTTTGCCTTTTCTCCTTGGAACAGAATCCAATTTGCCACAAGTTCACTTTAAATTGATCGCACATTAATTGGCCACTCAGTTGCCCCAATTGTTGTTGCGCACATGGAAGAAATGAACGAAGGGATTATAAGGCATACGAAAAGTTAAAAACAATTCCGATAAATGCAGACATAAATAGAAGCAATTTGTTAAGAGAGAAAATAAAGTTGTGTGCTTCATAGAAAAATACCAATTAACAAAAAATATAGCCCTACTTTCCTTACGCTGATATTGCTCTCCGGCGCAAAATTTAACCTGAGTTATTCTCAGATAAAAGAAAAAGCCTTCCTACAGTTAGAATACCGCTTAAAGTAGCACAAAATTACACTGGTCTGGACCAGCTTTAGCGCCTGAATACGATGAACGTAAAAGCAACACCATGCGTGCAGTAGTTTGCGAGTTATTCGCAATTAAACGATGGTCTACGAATAAGGCCATTTTTATTTTTCGCTAAAAATGGCTTTCTGCTTTGCAGGCAGATAGCAGAAAAAAGAAAAGAAAATATAAAAAGTAGGGAAGCGGTGTATGTTCTAGATAGGCATAGCTATCCAGAAATGCTCTAATTAGCCCGTTATACCCTGCGACAACTACGGACTGCGCAGGTGGCCGAAAAGTAAACTTTGCAGGCATACATGACAAATATATGCAAATAAGGGATGAGCTTGCGCGAAAACGCTAGAAATCCAGCAAGGAATATTATATCTACAAGGGAATTCAGGGGAGCTTGTAATTAACTCACGGTTAGAAGGCCACAGCATACCATTTTCAGGGGATACTGAGCCACATAAACAACCAGTAAAATAGAGTTTAGCATTTTTTAAGCCTCTAAGCTTTTCTAAAGCTTACAACAAGGCCGCATGAGCCAGATCTACCTGAGTAACTCAGGGGATCTTTCAGATCCGTTGACAGATTTCGGCCTGCAAAATACACACATTACTTAGCTAAACATCACAAGATTTATCCCTTAGAGCCGATTTTCTATATTCATGAGGCTCTGTCTCTAACATCAGTGAGCTATAGGAGCCTGTCACCAATAATAAAGAAATAAGCATGGGAAAATTTAGTAAAATTTAGCTAATTGCATTTGGGCGTGAAATCCGTTTTGGTCTACATTGGTTGGGCTTTAACAACTCTACTTCTGGTGGTTGAGCTTGCTTATACTTGAGGTATTGTTATGCCTCATGTGTAGATGCACACTATTGTGCAGCTCTTTGATGAATTTCGATTTATTTCTCTCCATTTTTAAGTTCCGAAGATAGTGCCGGCGGTGTTCATCCAGATGGCAATGTTAACTGGTACTCTAATGTCACACCGACTATTTCTTTTGTGATTTTCCTGGCAAGAGCTGTTCTAGCACCCTAGGCAAAGAGCGATAAGGTAAATCAGGAGTAGAATAGTAACAAAAACCAGTGGGAGCTGATCGTTCACCCGCCATTACGCATAACGCATGGTAGGCTTTGGAGCCAGCTAAAAGATAAATGACACACGGGCGGCCAAGAGAAGAAAAGTGGTGATGGAAAGTTTCTGGTGCTCCAGCCAGCCAGTGTGACAGGGGCCTCTCTGTCGTTGGTTAGCTTTCGTGCCAGTGAAATGAAATCTGAAAATGCGAGTGTTTTACGAGCAAAAGCAGTTAAAGAAGAGGATCTGGTTTTCATTATGCCTGTCTACTAGTGTTGCCAATAGCGAAAGGCACATGTATACCAGATAAAGCTAAGTATATGGGGTCAAGAGAGAGTAAGTGGAGAGCAAAATGTCTGATTCTTGGGTCTAGAACTTTTAAAGTGCGCTCTTTGTCAACAATAAGAAAGATATATTTTTTATTTTGCGGTTTACCTACTGATAGTGTTTGGAAACTGCTGACTATAGTAACTAGTGCTCAGACTTAATGAAAAAGCTTCAATTAGGGCCCGCTGGCAACCGACATCTAGGAAGACACATAAAGGTTCATTTAAAGCCGGCATTTAGACGATTTTGGACAATTATAATGCTACGCTTAGGTGCATCCGCATCAGAAAACGTTTTCAACATTCTATGCAAGGCTTAGGTCTGGTAGCATGCCTTTACTAGGGGTACCATAGAGGTCATAAGCCTAATACTTTTTCCACGGATCCAGTGGTCAAGAAGTTGAAAAGTGATAAAAGTCTGAGGAGAAGGGATGAAGATGTAGATAAGAAATAAGGATTGAAGGAAGAGGTCGGTGAAGAATAAGATCATCTTGTATTCAGTTTGCTATCCTTAAACCCTGGAAAATGGGTGCGACGGATACCGTTAAAGTCTCTTAGGTGCTAGAACGGTAACAGCTTCGGAGAGTTGATTCGTCCCTAGTACTTAATTCGAGTGGTGCCGCGAATTTACTAATTCTGTTGTTCAGTCGCACAACCTCTAGTGGGTTTCTTTGGATTCCATTGACCTCAAGAATCAGCTCCTGAACACTTCCAAGGATGTGTCATCAGGAACGCTAAACACAATAGTACTAAACGTAGTATTTCTTCCTTTGGTACCCGTGTGCAGTGCGGCTTCCGGCTTGGCTGTTTCTGTCGCAGAAATGAATGGTATGGCCGTAGTAGGCGAGCAGTATGGTGTATTTTGCTCGCGACGCCGTTTAGTTGGAGGAGCCGGCGCGTATCGGTTCCAGACAGGTGACATACTAGATGCTCGCCGACCAAATTGGGGTGCTTCGGGTGGCAAGGCGCAGCTTGCTGCGTTGATCGTCTTTGAGAATGATGCCTCTGCGACTTGCCCTCCTGGTCCATTGGGACGATCTGTACAACCGAGTGGAAACTCGGATGTAGGCGAGCAAGTCCCGGGTTTCTTCTCAGGACAACTACTGATCTCCCAAAGTCGCTTGGGGTCATGGGTATCCATAACCTCCAGTTTAGCATTTCTGCCACCGAGCAATGGTTTTATACCATTTGCTTGATCTCACCTTGAGCTACATCCTCTGAGACATCTAAATCAACTATGTGGGAGGCCACCAGGGTGACAAATTCCTGCAGAGGATCAGAAGATATTTTAAGAGTACGCTCATTAGTAGGCTTGGATGCAAAAAGCTTTTCGTAACGGCGTTGCATGGCTGTCTTTGCGTTCACTAATTGTAACTGGACAAAGGTTGTGCGCGACCGGAAGTCTGTTTGGTATGACAGGAATTTACGGGCCGAACGCTCTGTATCAAACCTGAATAGCACGGGACATTGTTTTTTTAATAGCCCTTTTCCTCAGTCTGGTGCAACTGATTAAATTACCTTCTAGACCGCAGATATCCATCAGTACCTTGTTGATGGTGTGAACTTTTAAACGGTCAGGTAAATTATGGACCACTACCTCCGTGAGGCATTTTCTTCGGTCCATGACCTCAGTACTAATAGCATTGAGGAAGCGCATGGAGGTCTCGGAGCACTTTTCATGCATTACATTGCCAGGGTGAACCAGGCTTGTAATAGCCACTAAACGCTCAGTTATTGGCTATAAGCTGTTAAAGTTCACTTTCCTACTTGCCAACTCCTCTTGCAGCTGCGCGATTTCTCGGCGCATAGAAGAAAATACGTCCATCACTCTAACGGAGCACGGCATGGTCACGTTGGTCGCTGTATTGCCCCCCATTTTACTCGCTTTGTTTACACGACGGTTAGTAGATATTCCTCTTTTTACCGCAAGCATTTGAGACCAAGTTAGAGAGTCAGCAACGAAGGATAATAGTAATGGAAAGGGGAGAAGTAACTAATAAGGGACAACGATATTGCCAAGGAAAATACCAGATGGCGGAAGTCTGATAAATATCGGAGTGGATATAAAAGATCTCTAGTAGGCAGATGGTAGACTGTACCAGATGTATAACTTCCACAAAGATACAACCAGTCGAGAGCGAAACGAACCAACCTGTCAGGGTGACCTTGAACTTCAAGTGTCATGTACGGCAGCCAATC
>OX104064.1:130957702-131263997 GCA_944474145.2 Dicrocoelium dendriticum
CCTAGGACAGAGCCCTGTGGGTCGCCTCCGAATGTAACATTATGAGATGTAAGATTGCGTTCAATGGGTATACACTGCTCCCGTCCATCTAGGAAAACTACCACACACTGAGGAGCACGATCAGATATTCCATAGGAGCTCAACTTCAGCGACAGTCACGAATTTGGGAGCGTTGAAGGCTTCAGTCTATGAACAGCACATCTAGTGTTTCCATTATCAACGGTATCAACCCAGCTCTAACGGACTACCAGTAAGTTCGTTCAACACGAAAATCTTCCGCGAAATCTATGTTGCGCAACAAGCGAAATTTATACAAGTGGTTATCTATTGAATCACTTGTCAAATTTCTAAGTACTTAAAACCACCCGTTGACCAAGCTGACAGGCCTATAATTAGCCGGTAGGTCCTTGTTGAAACACTTGAAAATCGGGGAGATCACGGCTTTCTTCCATTCAGTTGTTAACTTCAGAAATACACAAGTCAGTTTCGTTGCCAACTCGCGTAGCAGTTAGGAATGAAGCTTCAGTTGGATTTATCTCCCTCAGCAACCTGAGAAATTGACTCCGTCATACAAATCTCATCTAGGCAACAGCCTTCAGACTCTTGAGACTAGTTCTATGCACGGCGTTTGTTTCACGGACAAAGATGTCTTAGTACTACTCACCAAGCACAAGTGCTATAAGCATGGGTTCCATCCGCTCGGAGGAACGCTGTGATGGGCGAATTCGCACCATGTCGCTTAACGTAGGCGAAGAATTCCCTGGGGCTAGTCGAGGTAGTCTCAGTTAAGCTGTTCTTATACTAAAGCCGGGCCAACCTAAAATGTAGCTTGCACACATTCCGAACCACCCGATACCTGCCAGATGTGAAGAACAACGGAGCGTCCAAACCGCTTCTTTAGGCCACCCCAAGAAATCTATTGAGACTGCGCTCCCGGTCCCTTTTTTAAAATGTAGCAGGTAAGGTGAAAAACAGCGATAAGGAAATCACCATTATTGTCACTGCACATTAGCTGAAGGTGAAAAACACTTCAGGTATTGTGACACAAAATATAAAAAATATAGGAAAAACCAAGATACTAAACAGTATAGAATGCAAAAAAGTAACACCGCCTAGTAACATATTATGCCACAAGAGATGGTGGTTGGAGGGGGATCGACAGAGCAAGCCTGAAATTCTCCCAGTATACCTGGACCGTGTCGCCCTCAGGGATCACAAGACGCGATGACGAAGCCCTGTCTAGCATCACTTAGAAGTTCGCGGCCCAAATGTTAGCACGCCAATCGCCAGTGGCTTCATCATTATCATTAGCCGTAGGTGAGAAACACGCCTCAACTACTGTGCCGCAATAAGATATTATGTATGTTCCAAAACAGTGAACGTGGTTGGACGGGGAAATAGACGGGATGGGGAAGGACAAAGATCCAACACAAACGCCACTGAGGTCAGCTCCTTGTCATGTGTATCCAACCAGACATGTACGTCGCTCTTCGGACACCAGTCCGGTAGTCATGAGTCCTGGTAAAGGTATACTGAAAAGAGAAGCAAACTTGGTCGCTAGCACCAAGAGGTAAGTGATGGCACTGGAAAAGTCTAGTGAAGTAGCGAACACAATATCTATGATGAACGGCTGCTGGTTGCTCGTGTACCTATTGGTGAGGTTCACGAACTGTAGTGGTACCTGCGGCATCAAATAAAGCAGGTTCGCATCGAATGGTACCAGAGCCGAGTTACAAGATAGACCTGTCTAGCAAACCTCTGGGAGAATGAAGTCACTTAGCCCCAGACACTTGCTCATAGATTGAGCGCGTATAAAGACAATGATCTCCACAGATGTAACCACAGGGCCTCTATGTACTACCACGACCGTAAACTGCACCGAGGAAGTGCAAATCACGATTGTGGGCCTCGGCAGATTTGCCTATCGACTGAAAAGCGCTCGTCCTCGATTCGTCTGTGGTAGCTCACACAAAGAGCTACAGCAGCCCTTGACGGCCAATGCAGCGGTCACTGCAGGATAGTGCATAGTCAGGAAGATTTACTTTACCGTCCGTGATCCCTTCAGACAACCATGTTTCAGTGAAGGCAAGTATATTTGGACCAGATGCGTCTACAAGCAAACTCACCTACCCGTGGCGGAGCTGTACGCCATCGCTTGCGTCCCCGGGTTACGGATCGGGGAATGAGTTCCTTGTGTATAAGTCTCGTTTGCACTGCAGGCGAGATAAACAATCGCGGACAATCAGTGGCAGCGTCTCAGAGCGTGGGGAGTTCTGGGCTGGTCATCTGATTCTCCAGTAAATACCACAACAGCTCGTGCGGCAATGTGTCAAAGCTGTGACCGCCTAAAGTCACAGACCACTCTCTGCTGTAACCGGAGGTGAGTACCTAATAGAGGGTGAACGAACAACCTTCGTGACTACCGGCTTCTGCGTAGACTGCTACCAAACACTAAGAAGGCGTATGAGCCACATGACTGTCAAGGGTCTCGTACGCCGCTGTTGGTCAGAAGTTGCATAAATGTTTTCAGACCTCTGTGCAGCTATACTTGGGCAGTTCGGGTGCTTTGGTAGTTTATTACTACACGAAAGTCGTGTTATCGGTTCCCGGTGGTTTGTGATACACTTCAACTGCTCCGTTGCCTTGTGGGTCAGGCCTTTACAGCTCAAGGCTCCGGGTGGGGTCCCCTAAGTCAACCCACTTCCTCGGCCTGGGCAACCGGGAAGCTAGTTGCCCACAATACATGAACAGGAAAACGAACATACGTAGCTCTACTCTTTAGCTATGCTGCCTTCGCTTTCCTCAGCCAAGTGCCAGCAGCCGGCCCTGTTATAACACCCTTTATCTCACCACTTGCGACATGTTTTAGCCCGCGTTTCTTGAATTCACCCACCCTTGTTAATTCCCCTCTAACAACGTACCGCCTTGAGAGACATTCCTAACCGTGTCAGCGAACAGCTCAAGACGGTCTATGTGCCACGCAATCGCGAAAACATGACCTTGCTAGCCCACCATACACAATTCAGGTTGGCCACCTTCAATGTCCGGGCGCTTATGTAGATAGAGTCGCAGACAGTCCTCGCTCGCACCCTGAAAACCCTCTGCATCGACGTATGTAGCTGAGACCCCCTTGCAGGACTCCAGCACAATCTTACGATTGACATCATCTGCGAGATCCCACGGTATGTTTACACTACTTATGAATGGAAGGATTTTGGTGAGTATTTTGTTCATCGCAATCAGCCGACAATTCAGATTTGTCGACCAGCTGTCCGGAAAAGCACCAGACGGCCGTTTCGCCCTATTGGGGCTCATCAGTGGTGCGCATCCTTCGGTCCTCTGCGGAGGATCGAACCCATGACTGCTAGTGGTTCTTGCCAACTAGCCCGCAGCTTATGCAACTGCGCCATGGATGACGGTATCTAACTATCGTGAATTGTTAGCTAAATGCGATATAGCCCGACGCATCCTCCACTGCCATGCAGGCACCTGCCATGCAGATGACAGCCCCAATAGGGCGAAACGGCCGTCTGGTGCTTTTCCGGACAGCTGGTCGACATATCTGAAATGTTTACACTACGCTTATCCGGGTCGGCCGGTGGCCGAATGGTCTGCACGTTTGCTTTGCAACCATAAGTTCACCGGTTCGAATCCGCGTAGGGGTGGGCGTCCTCGCGGTATACTCTGCCCACGCGCGACTGGTGGTGGTCGCGCGGCAGTGAAGCGCCGTTACGGCGTACAGCTGACACATTATTATTATTATTACGCTTATCCGGAGGCGCAACTGCTGAAGCCGTGGACTGGACAGGTGTGGGTATTGCGTTAAGCACACGCGCAAGAGCTGCACTAGTTGATGGATCCTAGTTAACAGCCAACTTTGTACGGTCCGATCAGAAAACCCTGTACGATTCTACAGCCGCAAGGCCACTCAACACTGTTTGTTTGTCGTAGCGGCGTATGCCACGGATTGCAGCCCGGACTCGGTTACACATGAGTTCTACCATACGCTCTCCGGTCTTCTCCATAAGAAACGCCGCACCGATATCGTGATGTTCGCTGGGGATCTGAACGCACAGGCTGGTGGGCTTGATGCTAACGAACGCCACCTCCGTTGTCTGCAAGGCTATGGTACTCGCAGGATGGATAACGGAGAATGTTTTCTACAGCTGTGCCGATCATGGTCTATTCTATTCGAGTAGCATCATCATTATACATGTTAGCTAGAGGCGGAAAACGCCTCAGCTATTGTACCGTAATAGGTAAGAAAAGAAGAAAAAACCTGCAAGCGAAACACGCCAACTGAGCCACCTTGCGAGCACAAACTTTCGGCGCTCCTGTTGCCAGTACGTCACCTAGCGACCTCCCTCGCTTGGACAGCCGTGGACGCAGACTGATTACATAGCCATCAGGTACAGTTGGCGAGGTTGTAGGACGGACTGAAAATTAATTTGCAGGGCCTGACGGGCTTCATCCGCTAATCATCAAATCACTAGCTGCCAGTATCTCGCCTGCTGTTACGGATCTATTCAACAAATCATTGTCTGAGGGCTCATTGCCAAACGACTGGAAGCGCTCGGTGGTGAGGCCGATCCCGAAAGGTGGCGACCCCAGTAAGGTGGATAATTACAGGCCAATTTGTCTTACACCCGTTTTGGACAAAGTGATCTAGAAGACAGTAAAAAAGCGTCTAATACATCTGTTGCAGTCGAAAGAACTTCTGACACCAGCACAACACGGATTCAGGATGGGATATTCTTGTGTTACCAACTTACTTGTGACAAGACAGGAATGGTTGCAGGCACTGAACCGGGGAAAGTCCGTCGACGTAATCTACATCGACTTCAGCAAAGCATTCGACAAAGTTAATCATGAATTGCTTCTAGACAGATTAAGGTCGTGTGGTGTCGGAGGATCGTTACATCGATGGATCCATGAATTTCTCGTTGGAAGAAAGTGGAGGGTACAGGTGGACGGCCATCTAACCGATTGGTATCCCTCGACCAGTGGTGTACCTCAAGGTACGGTACTGGGACCCACTCTGTTTCTCATCCATATCAACGAGCTGCCCCAGCTTCTACGGTCGCCGTGTGCACTGTTTGCGGATGACCACAAAATTTGGCGAGAAATTAATACTCCCGATGACTGTGACATTCTCCAACAAGACCTCGACCGCCTCGCAGTATGGTCTGCTGAAGTCCACCTACCGGTCAACCCGGCAAAGTCCCTATTCATGAATCTCGGGAAGGCTGTTCACGGACGAACGTACACCCTAGACGGCCAACCACTGCATCCCACACCTTCCGTGAAAGACCTAGGTGTACTCTCACGCTGCGACTTGAAGTCCGTCGACAACACCAAAAAACTGTATCGAAACGGACTGCGCATGCTCTGGGCGCTGAAACGCAGCTTCTGCACTTGGTCTGAGGACGTCGCCACTCGCCTCTTCTCTTCCATCGTCAGACCAATGGTAGAGTACGGCTCGCCTGCATACTGTCCGATCACTCGCGGCGAAGCGCAAAAATCGAACGAGTACAACACGTCGCCACCAAGTTGATCCCCAGCTTGAGAGGCTTATCGTATGAAAACCGGTGCATGAAACTTGGGCTCTACACCTTGTCATATCGCCGTGTTCGAGTGGATCTTATCATGACCTACCGTGTTTTACATCTCGGTCATTTCCCCATGCTGAGGTCGTTACTCTACTTGCGAGTACCATGCACCACACGTGGGCACGGGTACAAACTCGTGGTACCTGATCTGAAGAAAATCCCACACCCCCTGTGTTTCGAGCGGAGGGTTGTGCACGCTTGGAACAGTCTGCCAGAACACGTCGTCGAGGCCGAATCTGTGCAGAAATTCAAATCTTTGTTGGATTTACACTTCGCTAACATACGTTTCAGAGAACGGTTGCCACTTGACAACGATATCACCCACTTGTGACTCACTGTGTGAACACGCATTTTGTGTGCTACAGAAGAAGTTGCTGAACCATCTCAGGATAACCACCGGACGTGTCTTTTTTTAAAGGTTTTTTGATTATCACCCGATGGAGTTGTACAGAATTATTTTCTACTTGCTCCAAAATACAGTATTCAGTATTCTCATGGATCTTATGTGCGTTAAAATTGCCCTCCGCTTTGGTGGCATCCGACAGCGTGGTTAGAAACTGCCTGACGTAGCCAAACTTGTCGCTTCAAATACTCTCAGTGGCTTTCAGAACGTTCTAGCTTCTAAACTGAAGAGTCCTGCACTTCTAGGTATTGATGTGTATTGGACACATCCGGAGTACCATGCACAAGTCCGCCAGCCTTATCTGCGGTTTCACTAAGCACATCTTCATCCGATGGATTTCCACGCGATTTCTTCAACTGATGGAAGACTGGTGGACAATACCTGCTGGTGCCGAATATAACTCATCGCGCAGAGCTACTAACACCGAACTCAAACAGTTCCCCAGGAAAGATCGCGAAGCCTGGTGGACGCAGCGCGTCATCGAGATGGTACATGCTGCATCCACAGGGAACTTTCGCAGACCCATCTTTCTTATGACATCTACCGGTAGCAAAAAACCAACTGTAAGCGAATTGACATGTGAATACAACGGTGAACCAATTCAATCATTAGCACAGATTTTTACGTTGAGGAGAAATTCGAACAGTAGTTCAACTGGCTATGATTGTCCTCGAGTTGCCAATCTCCTATCCAGTGTTCCGTGGTGTGTAAGCACCGTTGCGCCATCTGAGGCCCAGGTCGCCTATGCGCTTCGACTTATGAAACGCCACAAATCTCCCGACCCCGACGAACTGCCTCCAGGTATTTTTCTGTATTGACCACCCTCCTTCAACAGATTCGCGCCACAGAAACCATCCCATCCGACTGGAGCTCAGCGGACTTCGTGTCACTCTTCAAAAGAGCTGGCCGAACGGATTGCGTAAACTACCGAGGGATCAGCCTCCTATGCGTTGATTCCAAAGTGCTAGTCTTCATGCTTATATGGAAGCTCAGCCAATTACGCGAGCAGCATATACCTGAAAAACAGGCTGGGTTTCGCCCAGGTCGGGGCTGTATTGATCACGTAGTTCCGATCAGCAAGACGCTTGAGCACCGTCATGCTTTCAGTCGGCCTAACATCGTTTGCTCCCTGGACCGAAGTGTAGCATTTGATACAACTGACAGCTGCCCACTGGAATTGTCTGCTGAGAAAGGGAGTACCCGTGAAGTGTTAGTATACTTCAGGTCATTTATTCGCGAACCGCGGGCCAGGTGGGGGTGTACGGCGGACTTTCGCCTCCCCCCTTCAGTATCACTAACGGCGTGAGATAGGAGTACCCCGGCTAACCCTTCTTGTTCAACTTCCCTATGTATGGCATTTTATAGAGCACTAGGAAACAGCGGGCCTAGTGGAGTCGAGTTACTCCCAGGTGATTGGCTTCGTGACTCAGATTATGCTGACGATATCGCCGTACTGATTCCTCGCAGGATGCCCAGAACACACAGTGCAAGTTGAAGATGTCTGTACCAAGGTTCGGTATGACCTTTGCTCCCTCCAAGTGCAAGGTCTTCCTCCAGGATTGGTTAGAAGCTGCTCCTATCTCCATCCTTTCCTGCTCTCCTTTGGAAGAGGCCGACAAGTTCATTTACATCGGGAGTTGCATCAGTGCTAGCGGATTGATCGATGAAATCCATTGCGTATCACCAAAGCCTTGTCAACCTCCGACAGCTCTGGCGACGGTGTGATATCAGCCTTTCTCTACAAAGCCGAGTCTATAACGCTACAGTTGGTGCAATGCTCATGTATGGTTGGGAGATCTGGCCCGTTCGAGCGAGCCACGTTCAAAGACAGTTTGTGATCACCGTTGCTTCCGGAGCACCGCTAGCGTACGTTAAAAGCATTGCATAAGCAATGACGACCTCGGATCTACAAGTCAGACAGTCTCGCCGACCACTGAGCTGCATAAATGCCTTGCGTGCGCATCGGTGGCCTGGGCACGTCCTCGGTATGTCTGCTCATCGGTCGTCCCGCCGCGCTTTGTGTGCATGCGCCGGCGTTCAACAACAGCAGTATATCAGCCATTTGAACTGATGCTTCTCTGCCATATAACCATGATGACCTACGAAATAAAGAATAAGAGGGAGAGAAAGGGGACTTACCTGAAATCCTTAATGCCCTAAGCAAACACTCAGGATCAGGGCACCTACACTTGGTGTAGACAACCCCGTCACAAACAGCTGGCAACCGTGCAAAGATGAGGCGGCATCGGTGAGACAGCTTCTTTGCGGCTTTCACTGCCACGCGTCATAAGCAGCCATTACGCCGCTGATAACAGCAACAAACACAGTTTAAACAGGCAATCCGATGAGATGGCAGCAGACGCGTCACTGGTGTCCGTTGCGAGCCATGTCCTGTAAAGTCTCGAGCCAAGCACAAGGCGAGTCACGTGGACTCTAGCCCGGAAGGCGAGAAGGACCAACGGCACCCAGTTTGGTCGTCAGTGACTTCATTTCATGCTTCCAAGTCAACTTCAGTCGACATCAAGCTTTGAGTCATCCTACATCTAGAAGATAAAACAACTTTGATGGGCAAGTATAACAACAACTGAAAGGAGCGCCCATCTCAGGACTTATTGCAGAAGCTGTTGCAAAAAGTGGGGAGTATCACAATACCGTTAAACCGAAATTACGGATCCGGTACGTGGACGACACGTTTGTCAGCATCAAAGGAGATTCCATACAGAATACCCATGAGTTAATCAACAACATTCCAGGATAGCAAGTCTACAATGGAATTCGAAAAAGATTACCAGTTACCATGCTTAGATGTACTGGTCCACAGAAACATTGACGGAACACTTCAAACATATATATATATCGAAAGAAGAACCACAGACAAAATATTAAACTACCACAGCAACCATCCACTGAACCACAAGGAAACCTGCATTCAAAGCCTTTTCAAAATGGGCCGAAACACTGCAGCACAACAGAATCAAGAAGAGAACCATCTATACCGGGTATTGCAAAACAACGGGTATCCAAGAAACTTTATTAGAAGTCTAAAGAAAAGAGTGCATCAACAATAGCGGGAAAACGTAGATAAACGGATAGCGCTTCCTTACATCAAGAATGTCTGAACTAACGTAAAGATTGCTACGACCGCATAGAATCTTAGTAGTCCACAAACCAACTAATACTGTGCGAAGATTGCTTCAAGATCGAAGGATAAAATCAAACAAAGCAGTTAGAATGTCATCTACAAAATGAACTGCAGAGTCTGACAAACACTACATCCGGCAAACTGGAAAGTTTTAACAAGGATCAACGAACACAGAATGGCCATACGGAGACATGACTCGCATTCACTGGTTTCCATTCATGAAGACCAAGAAGGCCGCCACTACGGCCTAGAGAAGGTAAAGATCCTAGCCCATGGAAATTCGAGGCACGCTATAGAGTTCTTGGAAGCATGGTATTCTACAGACAATTCAATAAACCGACGCGTTGAAATAGATGCTATATATACAGCGTTACGGATGAAAGATCACCGAATTAGTGGATTAAACCTAACGGAACAGAACGCCAGACAACTGCGTCAAATGACGACGACAACCGAATAGGCAAGCACGCGTTCGCTACGAGGCGAGAAGCAGAGATCGATTTCGGCCATTTGCCCGTCGAACAATTCAAACGCAGACTAACGGCTAGCTGGATCCCTCATACTCACTGACGCTTCGTACCGCGCCGCTCTGCTACCTAAACGCGCACTTACGATGTCACCTTGGGTGGTGACGAAACGTTTGCAGTCAAACTACCGAGCTCAGCGAACATTCAGACGACCAAATAAACAAGGCCCTTCTAGCTAAGCGGCAATCAGGCATATGTAACACGTGCCCGAGTCAACGCAAGTTATACAGTGTTATTTGTCGTCCTAGGGAGCTAGCATGGTTATCACTATTTAGTACTCGCCTACGCACGCCATCGTTGCGGACACGCTGGTGCCATCCGACACTAGCAAGGCTTCGCAGACAATGATGATCAAAGACTTGAAGGCGCCAAGTCTCACTACAATAAAGCAGAATGGTTCTCTGTGACCTTGTATACACGGCAGTTCAGACGGAGCGAAATACCTTTCTGTTGACAGAGACCGCAGGTTCAAGAAGGCAGCTATGGCCTTTGCAATGCGTGATCCCACGTCAGTTTCTACGCGCCCATCGTTGCTGATGCAGCTGCCAAGGTAAGTGAATTGATCAACCACCTCAAGTTCCTCCATAACAAGGGTTAAGAGGTCATAAAGTGGCTGATGGTCCTGCAGCAACATTTTGCACTTTGAAGGCGCGAGGTGCGTACCAAATAATGGGACTACTTTAGACAGGCAAGACGACATTGTTCCCATAATCGAGATAAACTAACCTTTCGCCAGACAGGACCTCAACACCTACATCGTGAGATTCCGCAAGTGAACATTCCATGATAGAATCCAAGACGAAATTGAACAAAAATTGGGAAATCGGACAATCTTGACGAACGCCACTTGTGGTCGGAAAGCTATCCGATAGGCCACCGTAGACCCTGACACGGCCTGTAGTGTTCGAGTATAGAGCATGTAGGATGTTCACATATTTCGTGGGAACACCTTTCCACGCAAGTATTTCGAACAGAATCGATCGATCGACTGAATCGAAGGCACACTTGAAATCGAGGAGCACAGCTATTGTCGATCTGCGGTATGCGTCGCGCTGCTCTAGCACCTGTCACAGAGTGAATAGATGGTCTACACAGTCTCGTCCTGGGCGGAAACCTGCTTGCTCTTCCGTAATCCGAGATGCCCGCTCCGCAGTGACGTCACGAACAAGAATTGAGGCCGGTAATTTTGTCACGACTGGCGTTAGGCTAATACCCCTGTGGTTAGAACAGTCTGTGCGACTGCTCTTCTTGTATATTGCCACCATAATCGATTCGCTCCAATTAGCCGGGACAGACTTCCAGATACGTTCGAATAGGGAGGTAAGTGCTTTGCAGTGGACCTCACCTTCCTCGTTAAATAGTGCAGGTGGGATGAAATCAAGGTCAACGGCACGAAAACGATTGAGGGTTGTGATCGAGTTTCGGACCTCGGGCCCGACGGAGACTCTAAACTAACCGTCCATGGCTCGTCCTGCATCACCTGAGTAGGAAGAGGTCCGGGAACAGGGATTAGCTGAACTGATCTCGAAAGTGTTCCGCCTAACGAGCCATACGGCGCTCCTTATTGTGTATCAGTGCACCCGTGCTGTCTCTGTCTCACTGACGCCTAGTTTCCTGGGACCAGTGGTGCGGATCAGTTGGAAGATCTTGCGGTAGTTGCCTACTGCTCCTGCCTTCTCCATTTCTTGAGCCCTACTGGTCTACCGGGCTTCCTTGTCAGCACGTAGGCTCTGCTTTAGTTCGTGCCTAATATTTCGTCTAGTCACGTTGTGCTCAGAGCCAGCAGGGAGGTTTCTCCTGGATTCCAACATGTTCACCGACCTCACGGATATCCAGTGACCGGTGCGGTGACGATTGAGAGTGCCACAAGTAGATGCTCCTGCGTCGTGCATGGCGGCCGAGATCCTATTCCACTGAAGCTCAGTGTCATTAGAACAAGACAGCAAAAGTTTGGTAGGCAGTGTGTCTTGATAGGTTTGCCTAACCGACGGCTGAGACAATTTCTCAGTCGCCAATCGTAGGAGATGCTTGGTGCGCCTCCCGGAAAAGCTCATGGAGAAATGACAGCGTACTAAGGCATGATTAAAGTCGACGCAGGTATTCCAATAAGAACGGCAATCCAAGATGGAACCACGCCACCTGTAACGCATGGCTATGTGGTCAATTTGGGTCCATCGCTGGCCAGTTACAGTAGGACGCCAAGTGGTACTTCGGCGCCCACTGTGTCTAAAAGCAGTGCTACTAAGAAACAACTGGTGCTCCGCACACAGTTGCAGCAGACGCTTGCCGTTGTCAGTCCGTTCGGAGTTAAGCCCATAATTACTATCCAGTTGAGCTTCTGAAAAGCTGACGCCCTATTTGGGCGTTCAAATCCCCATGGTGACCCGACCCGTACCGACGTTGGTAGGAAGCGATAGAGAGGTGGCCAACAAGCAACCTGAGTCCGTGATGTAAAGTCGCTGACATGGTAATTAGCCAGGGTGGGGTGTTCGAGACTCGCAGACTGGGGGCCCAAGGACAGGGAGTACATTTGATAGGTGCGCATGACCCGAAAACGCATCTAATGGCGAAGGTGTGGTGAGACTGTTTTCCCCTGACCTCTATTTCTCCTCTGCTTTGTTGTCGTTTCCCATGTGTTGCGACACTTAACGGAAGGTCAGGTTGCACTCTACCGTTGCTACCTTTCAGCTTAAATGCAAATCGCGGCAACGCTCTGTGCTCCTCTGGAGTTGAGACCACTCTAAGTAGGCGGGGAAGAGGATACTGTCTAGCCACCACAACGTTCATCGCCCTGATCTTTCTGACGGCAAAGCCAGGGAACCCTTGTGGGAATACCACGGTCACACAAATCTCAAAGCACCGCTCGCCGTCAAGCGTATGCCAGGTTTAAAGGGTGCCAGTGGATTCAGTGACGATTCTAAAAATTGCACTGCTATCTGTGTAAGAACCACCCAAACGTGCCCTTTGGTCTACACCGCTTGGCTTCTTAATTTCTATCGGCGTGACCGAAGGTGAAGACACTTCAACTTTACCTGGGGGAATTGTAACAACTGGTGGCAATCATCAGCATCATATCATTATACATCCTAGCTAGATGCACGAAATACTTCAGCTACTATGCCGTAATACATAAGAAGAAAAGAACACAACAGGTACATACCAGCTGAGCCATCAGCAAAGGATGGGCGTCGTTCCAAAAAGCTACCAGCCAGCTACTATGCAGGAATTCTGTAAAATTTATGCTACGCTAAGAAATGAGATCGCGGTTGGAGTGGGAGGCTAGAAAATGGGGAGGAACAAAGAAACATCACGAACGCCCCCTGAGATCGGCTTCTAGCTATGTTCACACGTGACTTTCGGACCCCAACCAGGGAGCCGAGAAGCTCCAACCGAGGCCAACTTCGAACTAAGGGTCATCATTGTTCTCGACCAAGTCATCGCTTGGCCAGCTCTCCTCTTCTTCCATCCACACCTCCGGCGCGCAAACGACGAAGGTTGCGGGAGCCGGTGGACTGGCATTCGTAACACGTGGCCGAGCCATTGGAGTCTAGTACGTGAAATAACGGTGCAGAGCGGTTCATTTCCTTTTCCTGTGCCGTAAACAAGGCGTCGAACACCCTCGCTGCTCACGCGCTGTTCCCACCAGATGTGAGCCAAACTGCGAAGGCACCAGTGGTCGAACGTAGCCTCTTTATGTCGGCTGATTTAATGGGCCAGACTTCACAACCGTACAGTAGGGTCGAACGTACCGCTGCATTGTACACTCTACCCCTCATGGATAGTGAAGTCGCAGGGGGCCATAGGTGGCGAAGGTTAGCAAAAGCGCCACGAGCTTTTGCTATACGATTCATCATCTCGTCTTCGATCCCAAGGACACTGATACAACTGTCTAAGTGGTGGAATTACTGAACGACTTCCACTTGGTCCCTATCAAAGGTTGGCGAAGGAGGCAATCCCTGCCAATCTTGGAGGAAAGCATTGCACTTCGAGGGTGCAAAGCATAGCCCGAAACGAGCAACACGCGGTGCCTCCTGCTTAGACTGCTGCACCATGCGCGTTTACGCACCTCCCATTTGAGGATGGAGGAACTATTAGCATTCCTCGCCTTTTTACGACTGCTTATTTTTTGTGCAGGAGCCCGTGACTCGCCTTCATTTTGAGCGGTCAAGGATGCCAGCTGATTCAGCTGAGTCGGTTAGCTTTAATGCAAAAGAAGCGTCCGCTAAGATGAGCGAGTTTTCGGTTGGGTGACGGACCAGCGCGTTAACTAACAGCAGTGGTGCATACTGCTGCAGCGTCTCTACTTGTAACGTAAAAGAATTACAGAACCAAATCTACTTCGGTGTCAAGTAAGTCAAAAGGCAAGCTCAGCCTGCATGCCAGTGCTGTAAATTCAACACCGGTGAAATCCAGGAGCTTCGTTCTCTGAGCGAAGCAGACAGCACAGCTGAAAAGCATTCACTGGATGACAGTAGTTTGTGCTGGTCCACACCGAGGCCAATATGAGTGATACCAGCGATGGCAAACGCCACACTGCATACTACCAGATGAATTCGTGACCGGCTAGGAACAGTATGTTTTTCCGCAAGCGACATGTGACTCAATACACGAGGGCCCCTGGAGTACACTCATGTCGGTAGTAAGCGAGACAGACATGTTAAGGTGGAAAACAGCAAGCAGAATTAAAACACGGAAAACATTAAAACGAGCAGCAAAAAGGCAAAAATGAGGTACAAAAGGTTTAATCTCAGAACTACTGGAAAATTCCTCCGGCAAGCGCAAGCGAAACGCATGGCCCAGAGCCACTTGAATCGATCTGCCAACTTATAGAAAAAGTTGGGCAAAAGCCAAATTTTGTTTATTTAAATAATGTTTCCTTAGCGGCATTATCGGACAGTCATCGGTATAAAGTTGGACTCGAATCGGACGACAGGTATTTAAGTGCTAAGTGTATTTAAGTGCTAAATCGTGAAATAAACAGGTCAAAATACCATAGAATGTACTCATTACTTCTACTTTAACCAATTGGGTACACTCGTTCAACTGGAGGTTCCTAAAAGGAGTCACTTTCGTAATGCACCGCTCATGTCAACAACCGCAATTGCATATTCCACGTCGCTGGTTCTCCGTCATCCCGTAGGCGCCGAGTAAAGCATTGGGGAAGGTGCACCACTAACGAGATCCAGAACGTTGAAACTAGAGTCTAGTACTATTCCAGACGCCAAAGCCTGCTGAATGAAAGAGACCATGATGAACTGTCTGAATTATACCAAAATCGCCAATACTAATTAGTAAAGCGTTGAGGTGTTTGCACCCATCCAACATGGTATGAAAATTTGCTGGCGTGAGGTGGTTTGTCTGCATTTCACCACCCGTTTGCCGCGAACTTTCCGATTTGTTCGAAAAATGTCGTCGGGATTAAGATAGAACACTTGTGCCGAGTTCCCACATCGGTTGAATGTACATTTTGCTGACAACGAGAAGTCAAGGGCGATTGCCCTATGGACGCATCACAACTGGTGTTATGATTTAGACGTAGGTTTGAAGACACTAGATGCGACTGAACAAAGTGAAGCTAATAAGACGGCAAAAATCTTCCAGACTTAAATAACAGCAAATTTGCGCAACCAAAAGCATGGAAACCGATCAAACTGTGCATAAAAGTTTGAACATTTATCAAGATTATTTACCTTCCAGTAACCGAGCAATAATGCTATCGATATTCATTTTATCGTCCCCAGCCATTACAGACATCTGCGAAGACAGTTCAAACAGGCCGCGTGGGGAACAGCAAAACAAATGCGCTGCAGCTACGAAGTCCACGCGCATGGTAGGCTAAAGCATTAATCAACAATAAGCGTCTATTTTGTTTTATATAACCTTTTGTTAAAGAATGGTCATAAACCGAAAACAATAGAAATGGTTTTTTCACGAAGTTCGGGAGCGATATATTTGCCATGGATCAAAAAGGGGTAGAGCTCCATAAAAAGATAGGTAGATAGATAGAAGGTTGATAGCATACTAGTGAACAGAATCCCGAGCGGGAACCGGAATACCTATAACACGCCCCGTTTCATGTGCCATTAAGTGACGTTTGTTCTCAACACATTTTAGTAGAAGCTTGACTTGCTGCTGGAGATAAAGAGGCGTAGGCGCAAAGCCAACGCAGCATTTTCACGAAGTTACCTAAGCATCGTGTATGTGGTTAGAGGCTACCGTAATTTCTCAAAATAATTCGAGGAAGAGGGCAAACCCAGTTTCGTCCTGGCATCGCTTAAACTCTTCTACCGACTTATATTACAATAATGTGGAAGGCCGTTTATAAAAGTTCACGTTCTAGGGATGCAGGAACGGTCTAAAGACATCATAAGCCAAAGGGTATGCACTGGATTGGTATGCCGAATGTGTATAAATTCTAAACTCCATTCACCGAGATTCTCACATCTGAGTTTTGCCAATCGGCGGGTTTGCTTCGATAGCTATCCTAGACCAAAGAGATGTGTTGGCGTTAAGGTATATATATATATATATATCTTTAATATGTGTGTTGTAAGTCGGTGTATCTTTTGTACTGTAAAAGGTTATTGCGATATCATATTAGTTGTTGTGGGATACTACGTGAGTATTTAAAATCAGTTGGTGCCACACTTGCAACTGTCATCCCGGTCGATGATTCTGAGAAATTCTGTCTGTTGCTTCCTGAGGAAATGGAGATCGATGTAAAGAAATTTCTATTTGTAACTGCTGCAGCTCTTTACAACCAAACGGCTGTGACTCGACAGCATTATGAACGCCAAACGAGGAAGCAGTTGCCAGAGAGGTACCCGTACCAGTAGGTGCACTATCGCTGTGTTTACGGCCGGGGTAGCAATGTCTGTGGGTAAAGGTATGATGCTATTCACACCGTTTAATATATGTTACGCAGTTACAGGATGCTGGATTGCAAGGCGCATTTTTCTTTCAAGTTGAATGGAGAATTTTATGAACAATGGGAATCGTATTTGTTTCAATGTCATGACGTTCATGGTGGGAAGCGATGGCTATAGATCCAACACAGGTGGTTGGCGGAGACGGAGGAGAAGGAGGTATTTGCCCAGATGTCAGTGTTCAAAAATAGCAGGAAAATACTTAATTATCTAGCAACGGCAAATGGGAGAAGGTCGAAATCGGATGAACTGAGGAGGCTGAAACGGCGGCATCGGAAGCGGAAAACATGTGAAGTGAGCAAGGTAAGGGCATTTTTAGAGCAGTATGGCGCTTGTCGTTTGATGTAAGGGTGCAGCGTGGAGTGATATCTGTTCTTCGTGCCATCAGTGATGGAGGCTATTGCGGAACGGTACTGCGAAGTAATTTTTACGGACGCGACACACGTAGTGGATTATGGGGATATATATTGTATCACTGTATGCTGGTGGATGTAACTGATTTGGCGTATTCATTTATCTGCGATGATGCCGAATGAGACGTGCCACTGCTACCGGCAATCTGGGGAAGCAATGTAGTAATGCTACCTTGCACGGAATCCGTAAGAACACGTGTTATGGATAAATGCATGTCACAGGTGCTCGCAATGAGCTGGGTTTATTTTAACTCGTCGGTAGTGTACGTTGGTTCTCATGTTCTAAGGGATAGGTCTTGCCTGTTACTCATCTTTTGGAAACAAGTTCAGCCGACAGAAGCCTTCTGCGACACAGTCTGCCTGAATTGAAATGCACAAGTGATACGGAGCAGTTCCACATGTTACTGAATGCGGTTGCGGCGAGGAAGACTGGATGATATAGTTCCTTACAGCGCATGTGGCTGCTATGTACCGCGTTCTTGGCAGCGCAGAGTTTGCGTGAGGTGTAGTTCCTCGCTTGTGTTACAGCCGACCGGTTGAAACAGCAGCAAACACATGAAACAGCAGCTCACTCAGCAGTCCACTCTGCATACTCTGCTTACGGTGTCGCTAGATTGTGTAAACACGTGGATGCAGGATACGCTGTAACTCATTTGGTTACATGGCGCCTCCACTTACATACCAACCCTAGAATCGTCTACAGCAGCACCGATTTTGGTGCTTTCCTTTCCGTTCCCTCGCAAGCAATTTATCACACATTTGCGAAGCGCATATATCACCGTTTTCAATAAGGTCGGTCCGCAAGGGTTAGTTCGTTGCACACGTGGTACGGCAACTTGTTACTACCGTGTGACCAGGGAGTCATGTGACTGTGCGTTTCTTCATCAGTGGTGTATGCCTTGTTTCACATGTATCACGTAATCGCTAGGTTAGGTTCCGGTATGTGCGCACGTTGGGGTAAGTGCCGAAGGAATATTCCGATACAGGATGCGGTGGACATGCGCCGGAGGCTTCCGTGTTGTCTAATGTAACCATTCATGAGACAAACCATGTGCTGGAAGTCAGACCTTTGGTCTGGGCTACGAATGTATGACAGGCGGAGGAGGTCCTTGCGGAGTTCAAAACATACATATGCAGCTTCAACTTTTCGCTATTTCAGTCTGAAACGGCTGTAGAAGGTGTTGGGTTGTGAAAAGAAGGTGAAGCTTTACTGCACCACTCAACGGTGCACCGTTCCGGTGCGGCTAGACAGTGAGGTTTATTATCAGCCGAGCGGGAGCAAACTGCCGTGGAAAGAGTACTTCCTATGCTTGGACCCTGCTTGCCCAGTAACCGCGCTGTATCCATGCGTAAGGACAATGGAGTTGCAAACGATGGCGGTCTTCAAAAAGGAAGGATACAATACGTCGAAGGCGCGCTGCCAATAGGTTCCCACAGACGTACGTCCCCATTACACTACGTATTAAGGAGGTAAGGCCGGCATCATCCATTGCCTAGGCATGGACATTTCGTTACCTGAGCTGCATAATTTTGGCAGCTTACCACCCTTACTTTAACAAGCGTAGACGCCATCATCCCTCCGTCAAACAGCCAGCAATGTACGTTTGTGCTGTGTGTTTGTGGAAGGAGTATAATGTTTCCGACACTGGTGACGTGCAATAAGTTAGTCGTGAAGGTTGTGAACCTTGGTTCCAGTAATGCTGCGTTTGGTATTCAGGGGAAGAAGGCCTCATGTCCTATCTGTACGACGAATAAGCGAAATTGTTGGACATGGACATCTGGGCACAACGGAAGATCATTGGAAGGTAAGAATGCGACGCTGTACTGCAGTGCTCTTTTCACTGGTAGTATATGGCACAACACGTAAGCGCGTCTGTGAGGGGATAGGTGTCGTGCTCCCAAAAGCATACTGCGGATGATGCTTGGTAATCTCATGTGCACCGAATCCACAGTTAGAGGCATGACCTGCCGCGCATTTTTCACCATTTCATAAGGTCACCCGGTTTTTGCTTATCTGTGAACTCAACGTTATTTACCGTTTTCCTGCTCAAGGCCGTTTTAGCCCGCCAACGTTATTCTGAGCAGGTAGGTTTACTTCGAAGTACATAAAGAATGTTGTAGATGTGGATCAGTAGTTCCACTGACAACCATCATGCAATGAATGCACTGCCACAGGAAAATTATACGTCACAGTTCGAGTGTCTACCTGCTCTCCTTCCATCATCGCACGTCGTGGTATCTTTGTTTTCCGCTGGTTTGCAAAACGCTCAGCCATTCATGGCTATCCTTTTCTAGCAGGTACCCGACGTCGTAATTGTTGGGAAGCTTCCGTATAGTCCAACCTGACGGACTATGGTGAGTTCCTTCATAATTTAATGGTGGTGCTCCGGTTGTATGTTATTTTCACTGCTTTAGTAATGCACGTCTAGGTCCTAGTCAACATGGATGCAAAAGGCAACACGCGAAGCAGGCAGAAGGCAACCAATTGCTGTTCACATTACCTGCACTAGCATTCACCCTAGTGCATTTCACTGTAGGTAAGGGAAGCGTAAATAGAGACTTTATGGCAGAATTCGGAGAATTTAACATGAAGGATAACACCGAAGATGGTTGACAATAGCATATTATGACCTCTAAGCTGGAAGACGCAGAGTCAAGATAAGTGGGGCACTTTATGCTGTTACCCTAAGCCTGCCACTGCCCCTCAAAAAGGTTTAACCTTTGGATAACGTAGTAGGCATATTGCAACCGTTGTGGGAGCGCGATAACATAGCTTCCGTGCTGATCCAGCCCCCATACCCCGCTTTTTATCCACGCTGGTATGACCGCGAAGACAAGGTAACATCCATAACATCACCGCCAGCCGCAACGGGCCACCACATTATAACACTTAATTTGCTAATTGCATTCACTTATCCTTCAAATAGTTACAAAGCGCAGATGCAATGGTTGTCGCCGCCTTACCCAGCATCCGTATTAACAATAAAGCCTCCGAGGTGTAGAAACTGCACCGTATAGCCTCTGATTGCAGACCACCTACAGCACTTGCCAAGTCCTCGCCCATGCCGCCGTGTTGTGTAACCTTCTCCGCCAACCTCGCCACCGGCCGAAACGTGTGGACACCTTATAGCAAGTACTTGTGTTATTTTCATTTGCTTATCTTTTAAAAGTGCTGGTAACAATGTGCCGACTCAATGAATGCCGCCGCCTTACCCAGCGTCCGCCGTAACCATGAAGCTTCGATATTCACAGGCGAGCAACTAGAGGGTCTATACTTTGATTTGAGACTATGTAACGCACTCGCCAAGTCCTCGCACAGGCCGCCGTGTTGTATGGTCTCCTGCGCCAACATCGTCACCAGCCGAACCGGGTCGACATATGATAACACGTAAGTGTTAAAGGCATTCACTTAGCCTTCAAAAGAAATGGTAACAATGCGCCGATTCAATGAATGCCGCCGTCTTACCCAGCGTCCTCCGTAAAAATGAAGCCTCCGACGTTAACAGGCAAGTGACTGATAGGTGTATGCTTTGCTTTCAGCCCACGTGGCGCACTCGCCGCTCCTGGCCGATGCCGCCTGTTGCGTAGGCACCTCCGCCAACGTCGCCACCGGCCAACGGGTGTCACCGCAGGAAACCACGTCAGTACCCCATTTGCATTCACTTTTCTTTCACCGCAGTTCGTAGCCATGCGACGTGGCCACGAATGCCGTCATCTTACCTTGCCTCCTGCGCGTCCGCAATAAATAGGAAGCCACCCGATGTTCGAAGGCAAGTGCCTGATCAACATACCCTTTGATTTCGCACCACGTAGTGTGTAGGCCACCGCGTCCATTCTCCCTCGCTCGTTCGCCTCCAACAACAACACCGCTATGTGAGATGAGTTACTGCGGCTTGTTGATAGTAAGTTGGTATTCCACTTGCATTTCCGCAATCAAACATTTTTTCGTTATCCATGCTTTCGTGTACGATCCCATGCTTTTTTAAGGTCCCACTCTGTCCTATAGTCTTGCGTTTCCCCCACTGCAAGCAGGATGTAAACATCAGACGGCTTGCAACGGCAGGAGCACTCGGATATGGGCGCAGGGGTGGGTCCGTAATCGTCTACCGAATAACGTACTGGGCATGATTTTGGAAACTGTGTGCGACTGGTGTCCTAACCTTTCTCAGAATTTCCAGACACCATAGAAGCTGGAGACGTACTTATTGCGTTTCACTAACCACTTCCGCAGTTACTACTTATCAATCACTGGGCCATATAGGACCATTTCAAGCGATATCATTGTGCCGAAAACACTGAAAAGGATAAAACCGGTGAATTAACCGGTAGATTCCGTTTCCCTGGTCCACGGAGCCTTATAACTGCAAACATAGCACCCAACGTTCTCACTGACGTTTCATACAGCATGGCAAGCCTAACCTACCATACAATAGGTTTGCAGTGACTTTATCAACCCACCCGATAAATACCTTGCTTCTGTCTTCAGTTTTGTACCTCTGGGTTGGGTGGCTTCGAGTATAACTCGTTTCTTCGGCAACCAGGGGCCCCAATCATGAATAGCACACAACATGGGGGTCTAAAAAGCACTATATAGGTCGCGGAAATTGCTACGGTCAGTTTGACTGAAGGAGCGTTTCAAAAATTCCACCGTACTTTTAGCAGCAGAAGCTGCTTTCCGGCATGAAGGGGATACATAAAATGTACTCTGAGTGATAATATCCAAGTCGCTTTCGGCTGATATGCACTGGAGGACACACGCTACCACGAATTATATGGGAGAAGAAACGAAGGGGCGGGTTGAGATGATGCGACATTTCGAACGGTTAGACAGTTTTCATCCAGGAGCTACTGAGGCAAACCATCCAGATCCATCGGAAGCGCACGGGCACCGTCCAACACGTTAATTGTGCGCCATAGCTTAGCGTCATCCGCATATAACATCATCAAACACTCCACTTGCTGTATGAGACTCGGTGACCCCCTTACAGCCTTGCTTGGCGATCCTGCGGTTCAGTTGACCATCGTATGGGCCTATAGAAGCCATATAGTCACATGTTAGGGGATTAAGGAGTTCATACGTACTCAATCAGTCAACAAGTGTTTCATGGTGCACTATTTCTTCCATGATTTTACCGGGTGGATATAACAATTCGGTGTGATATTGTTGGCCGCAAAACCGCTGGGCTTGACACCGGAAGTAACACTACACCCTTCGTGGACTGCCCAATAATGGGACATAGCAATAAAATGCTTCCAAGCGTTTTTCACCAAAACACCGGCTTTTGATTTCCAGGTGATTTTCTTTAAGGTATGTATGACGTCCATCATATACGCGACTACCAGGAGAAGCGCACCATTGCTAACACTTATATAGGTACGTTAACCACACGCGTTACATCTAAGCACGTTGCTATCGAATGTGTCTGCGGCATGGATTGAGCTAAACCATTCCTCACTCTTCGCGTTGTCGATCAAGAACGCTTCACATGCTCCCCTTAATGACGTGCATACACGGAATCGGGACAGAATTCCGCGTTGCATTTGCTTCTACGGGTTGTTATCATTACCATATTTCAACCATTATGAAGCATAATGTACTTAACGCAGTTGCATTTATTTACAATATTTTTAGAGCCAGTTGGTCCCGTATAACCTGTATCAGTGGCGTTCACAAAGTCCATTTCATCTCCGCTTGTGAACGCACCGCGTTAGGCTAGGTCTGGGGCTTCCCTTGTATCGATATTGATGTATGCAATGCGATACACATGGGCTTAATAACTACTGTTTATAGGAGCGCACTGTGACTATACCGGCGTCTCCCGCTCGTGCAAGTTAGGACAACACCACTGTGGGGCCTATATAGCGTTAATAAGTCTCCGTCATGAATGCGTGTGAGGTTAACAGTTGCTACTTCCCTACTGGCATCATTGACGCCGCTGCCAAGGACAACGTAAAAACGATATATGGGGCGTGTGAAGCTAATCGTACTAGATTCGTTAGCGTTGAGAAGGATGATGACGCTGTGGAGCCAATATGGGCACCGTAACCGCCGGTCCTTAATGATTATGGTTACCAGAATTACGGAAATAACAGTGGCGATAATGACACAAATGTTCTAAGGCCAATATGAGATCATTATGGACAAGGCTCTAACCCGTGCGAAGCCCATAGGTGAGGTTTGCTGGTGGTTAGATTGATGCAAATGTCCTAGGGGGTAGATAGCCCTTTGTGCTACCCGTTCATGGAGGCTGGTGGAGCCGATAAAAGAAGTAGCGTTTTAGGCCTTAATAGGCGTCCTTTGTGGGACCTATATAAGATTACCAAGCACCAATCACTTACGGCATTGAAGCCAAAAATGGATACATGTTTTTTGACGATTATGACACCGCTGCTATGAAATATATGATAACTATCTATGTAACCTACATGCAGGCAAGCACCGCAACCAGTGCAGTCTGGTTGGGTGTTGTACCAAATGCTACCGCGGTGAAAATTATATGAAGATACTAGGCACCCGTCACATTCGCAGTCACATAAAGCCATATATAGTCCTGGGTATACGTGTGGGATACTTGTACGGAATCATTTCATCCCTTTGAATTGCTTTCTTCATTCTTGGCTTGTCATACCAGTATAGCTTAAGCTTAATATAACTTCCACATATACCCCACCTAAAACTTTTTCTAGGTACTATGTATAATAATTGTAATGTGTTGGTAAAGAACTGCGTATTATATCTATTCTATCCAAGATACGTTTAGATCAACAATTATAGATGCTGGTTAAACTCCGTGAAAACTGGCAAGTGCATATTAAGTTAAGTACTACGTCACCTGTGGGAAAGATAAAATAAATCTTTTTAAATAAAAAGAAAGTATACATCGGTCCATTCTGGTACAGCTAAAGGAAAGATAAGTTGATATAATCATGTAAGAGTAGGGATGAGTCTCCCTGTCACACTCCGGAATGCTGTTAACCAGTGCTACAAAAAGTAGAAATGTACAGTTACATAAGTGTACGGGTAGACTTAATTACGTGCCGAGCCTTTTGTTATCTTTCTGAATTTGCAAACCACGAAATAATTCCATTTAAAATAAATAAAAAAGGCTTGTATATAGCAACCGGTATAAATAAATGCACACATTACGAACTACATTATGATATACATATACATACTTTTGTGTAGAACGATAGCTGGGATCATTTTGTCTTCGTCGCAACCGGACGACAATTCAGATAAGTCAAATAGCCTTCCAGAAAAGCACTCGACGGCCGTTTCGCTCTACTGAGGCTTCTAAGTCGTGTGCATCCTTCGGAAGCCTACAGAGGACCAAACACACGACTACTGGTGGCGTGTGCCAATTAGCCCCCAGCTTATGCCCCTGAACATGGAGGACCGTAAGCGACCAGCACGAATTGCTAGGTAAATGCGATATAGGCCGACTCGTCCTCCACTGCCATGCAGGCACCTGTTATGCAGATGACAGCGGTTTGCCTTCCGGCATCAGGACTTTCCGGTTACGACAGCGATGAATCAACATAGCATTAAGGAAATCCGTAAAGGTGAATTTGTATTACTTATGAGTCAAAAGATTTTGGTGCGTATTTTGCTTTCATCGCAATCAGCCGACAACTCATATAAGACTTCTACTTCTCAGGAAAAGAAGCAAACGGCGGCTTCACGCCCTTGGAACTCTTCGGTTCTGCGAATCCTTCCGTTCGCTAAGGAGGATCGAACCAGTGACTACTAGAGGCTTGTGCCAATTAGCTCGCAGGTTCTGCCCCTGAGTCATGGCGGAAGGTAGCCGACCAACACGAATTGTTAGCTAACTGCAAATAGCCTGCAAAATAGCCTGCATATCTGTCGTAACTGGGCGGTGCTGACGCCAAAGGCTAGCTGCAGTCATATACACGGCAGGTGCCTTCATATATGGAAAGTATGCATCAAGCTATATCGTAATTAGATAATAATGTGCGTTGGTTGCATATGTATCACATCCAGCAGCATAAGCTGCGGGCTAATTCGCGCAAGCCACAAACAGCCACGGGTTCGATCCTCTGCAAAGAACCGAGGAACGAGCACTAGTGACGAGCTTTATTATAGTAAAACAGCCACAAGGCGTGTTTCCGGAGAAGTAGTTGACGTATCTCAATTGTCAGGTAGTGGCAAAGAACAAAAGTACACGCCTATTCCTTCTAATATGTAATGCTAAAAACTGGTTCTCACAGATTTTATCAATGACAAACCGATCCATAGCTGCAGTAACCGTGAAGTCCTGCTGCCGAAACGTCAAACACCGTCACCTGCATGGCAAGTGTCGGCATGACAATAAGTGATGGGTCGGGCTATTTCGCAGTTTGCTAACAACTCGTGACGGTGGGCTACCGGCCCCCAGGACTCAGGGGCCAAAGCCGCTGGCTAATTGGCACAAGCCACCAGCAGTCATGGGATTGATCCTCCGTATATGAGTGAAAGCTGCGCAACATTGACGAGCATACTATGACGAAAATAATGTCTGATACTTTTACTGTGAGGCAGTTAACTTGCCTAACTATTCGGCTGGTGGAGAGGAACAAAAATTACTAGCCAAAATCCCTTTACTCATATGTAATACAAATTTGCTCTTCCGGATTGCATAAAGGCTATGTTGATTCATAGCTGCCGTAATTGGGAAGTCCTGACGTCGGAAGGCCAACTGCTGTTATCTGCATGATAGTTTAGGATGGGTCCGGCTATATCGCAGTTAGCTAACGTTTCGTGATTGTCAGCTACCGACCCCTCGGCTCAGGGGCCTAGGCTGGAGCAAATTTTCACAAACGACTATCATGTATCGGTTTGATCCTCCGTAGAGGGCCAAAGGATGCGCAATACTGGAGATGACCCAATAAGGCGCAACGGTATTCAGTTGCTTTTTTATAGAAGTGGTTGACGTATCTGAATTGTTGGAGAAGTGCAACGAACACAATATACTCGCCAAAATCCTTCTAAGCCTTAGTATTTTAAATTCGCACTTACGGATTTCATCAATAATATATCGATCCATAACTGCCTTAACCGGGAATTGCTGACGGCGCAAGGCCAAATGCGCCCTTTTGCAATGAAAGTGCCTACATGGTAGTGGAGACTGAGTCAGGCTATATCGCAGTTAGCTAAAATTTCGTCTTGGTCTACTACCGTCCCTCATGGCTCATGGGCATTAACTACGGGCAAATTAACAAATACCACTAGCAGGCATTATTTCGGTGCTCAGTATGGAGCCGAGGGATGCGCACCACTGCCAAGCCGCAATCCTTCAATGCGGCAGCCTAGTCCGTTTTCGAAGACGTAATATGCATGTGAATAGTTGGCTGGTTGCGACGAACAAAACATACTAGTCAAAATCCTTCTACCCATATAAATAAATAAATAAATAAATACTTTATTCTCGACTATGCGAGGCACGTCCATGTAATACAATTTTCCCTTACGGATTTCGTAAATTCTATGTCGGTTCACGCATGCAGTAAACCGTAACTCCTGAAGTTGTAAGGCCAACCGCTGGCTTCTGCATGGCAGTTGCCTGCATGGCAGTGGAAAATGCTTCGGACTATATCACCGTTATCTTACAATTAAGTTATGGTCGTCTACTTCCTCATGTCTAAGGGGAATTAGCTAAGGACAAATTGGAACAAGCTACTAGCAGCCATAAGTTCGACGCTTCGTAGAGAATCGAACGATGTGCACTACTGACGAGCACCAGTAAGACACTTGGTCCGTCTATTACTTTTCCCGATAGGTAGTTGACTAATCTGAATTTTCGGCTGATTGAGACGGACACCAAATACTCCGCGAAATATTTCTAATCTTACTTAATACAATTCGTTTTTACGGAGTTCACGGACGCTATGTCGCTTCATAGAGGAAGCACAAGGGAAAAGCTGGCTTTAGAAAGCCAACCGCTGTCTTCTGTATAGAAGGTGCTGCAAGGCATTGGAGGATGGGTCAGGCTATAGGGCCGTTAGCGAAGAATTCGTGATTCGTTTCCAATGGCTGTGAGTAATATGCTGCAAGCTAGTTGGTAAAAGGCGCTAGCGGTCATATGATTGATCCTCCGTAGAAAACCAAAGGCTGCGCAAAATTTGCGAGACCCAATACAGCAAAAGAACCTTCTCGTGATTTTTGGTGATCAAGCTGTCTTAGTTGAAATGTCGGCTGGTTTCGACGAACGAACAAAGGCGTGAAATGCCTACTATTCATAAGTAACACAAATACACGCTACGGAGTTCAAATATGCTATGTGGTTTCATCGCTGCTGTATATGGGAAGTCCTCACCTCGGAAAGTAAACGGCCGTTATCTGCTTAGCAGGTGCCTCCATGGCAGTGGATGATGGGCCGGTCTATATCCCATTTTGCTAACATTTCAAAACTGTCAGCTAAGGTCTCCTACCTTTCAAGGGCCTAAGCTGCGGGCTAAATTGCACGAGCCAGAGCAGTTTTGGTTTAATCCTACGCAAAATACCACCAGAAGCGATCCACTACAAGCCCTAATAAAACAAAACGGTCGTATCGTGCCTTCCTGGAGAGATAGTTGACTTATCTGCGTTGTCAACTAAAAGCGACGAACAGAAACATCCGCCAAATTCCTTGTACTTATAAGTACTACAAATTCGCCTTACGGATTCCATTAATGCTATGTTGATTCATAGCTACCGTAACAGGGAGGCGTTGACACCGGAAGGCCATCTGCTGTTGTCTGCATGGCAGGTGTCTGCATAGCACTGGAATTTTAGCCGGGTTATATTGCCGTTAGTTCTCAATTCGTGATGGTCGGCTACCGTCCCAAGGCTTCAGGGGATAAACTGCGGGTTAATTGGCACAAGCGACTAGCAGGAACGGGTCCGATCTTCTGTAAAGGGCGGAAGGTTGCGCTTAACTGACAAGATTCGATACAGCGGAACGGCCGTCTGTTGCTTTCCTGGTTAGGTAGTTGATTTATCCTAATGACCAACTGATTGCGACGGACACAAAATACTCGCCAAAATCATTCTACGTGTAAGTTATACCAAATCGCAGTTACGGATTTTATAAACACTTTGTCGAATTATACCTGCTGTAAAGCGGAAGTCCTGACGCCGAAAGACCAACCGCTCTCATCTGGGTGGCAGTTGCCTGCATGGATATGGAGGATGGGTAGGTCAATATCGCAGGTAGCTAACAACTCGTGATGGCTTAGGGTCATAGCCTACAGTTTAATTGGCACGTGCTGCTAGTAGCCATTGGTACGATCCTCCCTAATTGATGGGATTATGCGCAAAACTGACGAGCATAAACAGAGAAAACCGGCCGATTGGCGCATTTCCGGAGAGGCGGTTGTCTATCCTTAATTGTCGGCTTATTGCGCCGAACAAAAATTACTTGCCGAAATCCTTCTACCCACAACGAATACAAATTTGCCCTTGCGGGTTACCTACCTCCTATGTCGATTCCCAGCTGCCGTAGTCGGGAAGTCATTACACCCAACTACCAAATGTTGTCAGCTGCATGGTAGGTGCATGATTGGAAGCGGAGGCTGGGTCAGGCTATATCGCAGTTGGCCAATAATTCCTAATGGTCGGCTACCGTCCCCATGACTCAGAGTAATAAGCTGTGGGCTTATTGGCACAAAACATTGGCGGTCATGCGTATGCTCCTTTTCCGAAGACCAAAGAATGCGCATGAATTTCGAGGCCTAATTTGACGAAAAGACCGGCTTTCGATTTCCATCAACGATAGTCGATTTATCGCGATTGTATGCTGCTTGTGATGAACAAAAATAGTTCGCCAGAATCATTATATTAATAAGTAATACAAAGTCGCCCCTACGGATTTCATAAATGCCATATCGATTCATAGCTGCTGTAAAAGTGAAGTACTCACGCCGGAATGTCAACAGCATTCCTCTGCATGGCAGGCGCCTGCATGTCAGTTGAGGATGGTTTGAGCTACACGGCCGTTAGCTAACCATTCTTGTTGGTCGGTTACCGTCCCCCATGGCGCATAGGCATAACAAACGGGAAAGTTCGCACAAGCCACTAACAGTCATCGGGTCGATCGTCAGTTGAGGATCGAAAAATGCGTACTACTAAGGAGAATCAATGGGGCGAAAAGGCCGCCCGATGCATTTTTGCAGAGGTTGGTTGGAGACGCCATTGGTTGCGAAAAACTCAAAATGCTCGCCAACGTCCTTCTTCCCATAATTAATACAAATTCGCCCTTACGCATTTCATAAATACTATATCAATTCATAGATGCCATAACCGGAGAGCTTTGACGCCGGGAGGCCAACCGCTGTCACCTGCATGGTAGATGTCTGCATGGCAGGTGTTTGCGTGGCTGTGGGGTTTGGTTGAGATATAACGCCATATGCTAATAATTCGTGATCGCCAGCTATAGACCCCATGGCTCAGAGGCAGTGGCTGCGGGATCACTGACACCATTCACCAGCAGTCATGGGCTCGACCCGCAGTAGATGACCGAGAAATGCACATAACTAACAACTCGCAATACGTCCGTCTGTTAGGTTTGAGGAGAGGTGAATGGCTTCGCTGAATTTTCGGCTGAGTGCAAGGAAAAAATACCTGTCAAAATCCTTCGACTCATAAGGCATACAAAGTTGCCCTTACGGATTTCCTAAGTACTATATAGATTCAGTGCTGCCATAACCGGAAATTTCTCACACCGGTGGGCCAACCTCTTTCATCTGCATGGCAGGCGCCTGCATTGCAGTAGAGGATAATTGGGTTAGTTTTCATTTCGCTAACAATTAGTAATGGTCTGCTACAGTCCTCCATGGCTCAGGGGCTTAGGCTGTAGGCCACTTGGGACATACCATTGGCAGATATCGGTTCGATCCTCCGTAGAGGATCTAATAATGCGCACCATTGAGGAACCCTGATATGGCGAAACCGGCGACTGGTGCATTGTTGGGGTGCTAGTTGACTTATCTGAATTGTCGGCTGATTGCGAAGGACATAAAATACGCTCCAAAATCCTTCCACACATAATTCATACAAATTCGCTTTTACGAATTTTATAGATGCTACGTCGATGCATAGCTGCCGTAACCGGGAAGTCCTGAAGCCGGAAGGCAAACAGCCGTCATCTGCGTGGGTGTGGTGAGTGGATAGGGCTGTCGCAATCAGCTAAATATTTGTTATGGTCGGATAACTACCCGTGACTCAGGGGCACAAGCTGTGTGATAATTGGCACTAGCCACTTGCAGTAGCAAGCTCGATCCTCCAAAGACGACTAAATGATGCACAAAAACATAGACTTATTGGGGCAAAACAACTGTCTGGTGCTATTTTGAAGAGGCAATTGACTTTTCTGATTTGTCTGTTTTGCGACGAAGCAAAATACTCTGCAAAATCTAGCTGCACAAAGGTACTACGACTACACCGTTACGGATTGCATAACTGCTACGTCGATACATAGCTGCGGATACCGGGAATTCCTGACACCGGAAGGCCGACCGCTCTCCTTTGCATGGAAGATGGCTGCTTGGTAGTGGTGAATGGGTCAATCAATATCGCGGTTAGAGTATAAATCGTGCTAGTGGGCTACGGTCCCCAATGTCGCAGGGTCGTATGCTTCGGGATATTTGGAACAAAACACTAGCAGTCGTTTGTTCCATCCTCCGCAGAGGACCAAAAGATGCGCACCATTGACGAGCCAAGGTAAAGCGAAACGGCCGTCTGGTGTTTTCGGAAGAGGTAGTTGAGTTAACGAAAAGGTCCGCTTTTTGCGACGAGCATAAAATACGCGCAATATCCTTCAACTTCTAAGTGAATCGAATTCGCCGTCAGGGGTTTCATAAATGCCGTGTCGATTCAACGACGCAGAAACCAGAACACTATGACGCCGGATGGCCAACTGATGTCGCCTGCAGGGCACGTGCCAGCAGGTTGATGAAGAATGGGTGGTGCTATTTTGCTGTTTGCTTACAATTAGTAATGGTGGTCTATCGCCCCCATTGCTCATGGGCAAATGCTACAGGACAATTGGCACCAGCCGCTGTTAGTCATGGGTTCGATCCTCCGTATATGGCAGAAGGATGTGCACGGGTAATGAGCACTACTTGGGTGAAACGGCCCACTTTTGCATTTCCGTAGAGCTAGTCGATTTATCTTAATTTTCGGCTGACTGCGATGAACAAAATTTGCTCCTGTAAGCTTTATACTCATCAGTAATACCAAATCGCTCTTACGGATTTCATAAATGCTATGTCGATTCATAGATACCTGTAACGGGAAGTCGCGACGCCAAAAGGTCAACTGCTCTCACCTGCTTGGCTGTGGATGATGGCTTGGGCTATATCGCAGTTAGCTAACTATACGAGTTGGTCGGCTACCGTCCCCATGTCGCAGGGCATAGGCTGCGGGCAAATTTTCACAAGCCACTATTAGTCGAGGGTTCAATCATCCACAGATGACCGAAAAATGCGCGCGACTGACGAGCCCATATATGGCAAAGGAGCCTACTGATACTTTTGTTGAGAAATAGTTTACTTATCTGAATTATCGGCAACTTGGGACAAACACAATATGCTCGTCGAACTCCTTCTTCTCATAAGTAACACCAATTCGCGATTACGGATTTATATGTGATAAGTCGATTCATAACTATCGTATTCCCGGAAATTGTGAAGCTGGAATGCTGACAGCTGGCACCTGCATTGTGGGTGCCTGCGTGGCAGTGGCTGCTAACCCGGGCTATAGCGTAATTACCTAACAAATCGTGATGGTCGGCTACCGTTCCCCATGGCTCAAAAGCATATGCTGCGGGCTACTTGGCAAAATCCACTGGCAGTCTTAAGCTTGATTCGCCGGAAAGGATCAAAGGAGTTGTACGGTTGACAAGTACTAGTATGACGAAACGATCGGCTGTTGCTTTTCAAAATAGTTACTTGACTTACCTGTATTTTCGTTTGGTTGCGATTAACACAAAATACTCGCCAAAATCCTACCACTCGTATGTTATACAAAATCGCTCTTATGGATTTCCTAACTGCTACGTCCAAACGTAGCTGCAATGACCAGGAAGTCTAGACACCGGAAGGCCAACTTTACTCATCTGCATGGCACTGCTTGCATGGCAGTAGTAGATGAGACAGGCAATACCGCCCTTGGCTAAAAATTCGTGATGGTCCGCTATCTTCCCCTGGATCAGGGGGATAAACTGCGTGCTAATTGGCGCAAGCCACTAGCAGTCTTGGGCTTGGTTCTCCATAGAGGACCGAAGGAAGCGCACCACTGACAAGCCCTGACAGAGCAATGCGTCCGTCTGTTGCCTTTTTGGAGAAGTAATTGACTTATCTGAACCGTCAGCTGATAGCGACAAACGAAATATACCCGAAAAATGCTTCTGCTAATAAGTAACTTCAATTCACCCTTAAGGATTTTATACATGCTACGTCATTTCATATCAGCTGAAATCTGGAAATCTTTTAGGACGGTAGACCAACCTCTGTCATCGGTATGGCAGGCGCCTGCATAACACTAGCGGTGGGTCGGGCTTTGTCGCATTTCGCTAACAATTCGTGATGGTAAGCTACCGTCCACTTGTCTCACGGGCATAAGCTGCGGGCTACTTGGCACAAGCAACTAGCAGTCTTATTACTATCTTCCGTACAGAACCGAAAAATGCTCACCACTGCCAAGCCACAATATAATGATTCGGTTGGCTGGTGGTTTTTCGGATAGGTGGTTGACTTAGCAGGATGGACGGCTGGTTGCGATGAACAAAAATACTCGAGAATATCCTCTTAACGATAGGTTATACAAAATCGTCCTTAGAGGTGTCCTAAATGCTATGTCGATTCATTGCTGCTGTAACCTGGAGTTCCTCACGCCGGCAGTGCAACGGCTGTCATCTGCATGGCAGGTGCCTGCATGCCATTGGAGGATGGGTAGGACGATTTAGCAGCCAGCTGACACTTCGTGATGGTAGGTTACCGCCCCCGTTGGCGCAGGGGCATAAGCTGCAGGCCATTTGGCCCAAGGCACTAGTAGTCCTGCTTTCGATTCTCTACCGATGATCAAAGGGCGCGCACGACTCACTAGACACAAAAAACGGGACGGCAGAATTTGCATTTTCATATCGGTAGTTATCGGAATTGTCGGCTGCTTGCCACGGACAATAATACTTACCAATATCTTTCTATACATAACACTAATTCGCCCTTACGGATTTCATTGCTACCATGTCCATTTATAAAGGCCGTGACCGGGAAGTCCTGACACAAGAAGTCTAACCGATTTCATCTGCATGGCAGTGGAGGATGTGTCAGGCTATACCACAGTTGCTAACATTGCTTGAGGTTCGGCTACCGTTCCTAATGACACAGGAGCATGTTTTGCAGGATACTTGGCACAATACACCAGCAACCATGTGTTTGATCCTCCGCAGAGGACCGTAGGATGCGCACCATTGTCGAGCCCCGATAGGGTGATACTGTGGTGTGGTTGTTTTGCGCATTGGTAGTTTACTGCATGCATCTCTGCGTAGTTCCGGAGCTTGCTGGGAGCCACTTCTATCTTTAAACTTTATTCGCTTGGACCGCTTGCATCACAACTCAACCGGTTTGGTGACTCATTCTATGACACTGCAGGTAACCACTAGCCACCAAAGTCTTAATCGAATAGCTCTACCCGCCCACTCGTACCCTCTAGTTTAGCGTTTTTATCCCGCTTCAGTAGCGGCGTGTCGCCACATGCTCTATTCATCTCGGCGCATATCACGACCTTGCTGGCAGCCACTTATTATCTGCAACCTCTCCTCTTGGACCGTTTGCATCGCAACTAAGCTGGTTGGTGACTCATTTTGTGACGCCGCAGGTATTCACTAGTAATTGCACGCTTAATCCGAATGCCGTTGCTGGCCACTGATCTCTCTCCTAGCGTCGTTGTCTGTCGTTTTCCTTACTATCTTAAACTCTGTTTGGCCCTAGGCTCCATGAATCTCAGTGCAAATCTGTAGCTAGGAAGGCGCTACTCTTTTTTCACCTTTATTTTTCTGGAATATCTGTCTCACTAATCTTTTCTCGCTTGTTGGGTTATTCATTGATACGGTAAGTATCCGCTACTGACGAATGGTCTTACTGGAATGGTTACATGTAACCACTGACACTTACCATTTTTTATCACTCGTCTTGCATTCGACAACTCAGATTGGGTGCTGCGATTAGTCGTAGGCTCTAGGCCTTTCGACGCATAACTGGAGCTTGCTTGGAGCCCCTCGTTATCACCAAACTTTAAGTTCTTGGACTGTTTGCACCACAACTTAGCTGCGTAGGCGACTTATTCTGCGACACCGTATGTATGCGCTAGTAACTGAAGGCTTAAACCGAATGCCATTGCTGGCCAACGATACTGTCTCCCCTAGAGTTGTTATCTGCCGTTTGGCTAATCATCGTCTCCTCCGTTTAACTGCTGTGTGTCATTGTAGGTTCTATGCATCTCTGCGTGTATCTGGAATTTGCTAGTAGTCACCTCTTAGCACCCCAACCTTTAGTCACTTGGGTTGTTTGTTTCGCCTACCTTTGTTGATTCGTCGATTTATTCCATTACACGCCAGGTATGTACTAGTGTCCAAAAGTCTTGTTTGAATGGCTATATTTAGCCAGCGACGTTCCCTCCTAGCAAAGTTACCTGTAGTTCATCTCACTTTCAGCACCCCTGTTTGGAAGCAGCTAGTGGACTTAGGCTCCATGCACTTCTGCGAACGTCCGGAGCTAGCTATGGTCCATCCCTTATCTCATACACCCTTAGTCACTTGGAATGTTTGTATCATTAACTTCGCTGATAGGTTGGCTTTCTCTGTGACACAGTATGTATCCACTATTGACAGCATTTCTTAATTAAGTGGCTACAGTTGGGCGCGGTTGCTCTGTCCACCAACGCTATTACCCCGATGGTCTCACCTTCAACAACTTTAGTTGCCGCCATTTGGCGTACGCGCCTTGCATCCCGGCGCACATTAGAGGCTTGGTAGGAGCCAAACCTTGTCTCTCCGACTGTTTTCTCGTGAATTGTTTGCATTGCATGTGTTTGCTGGTTCGTCAACCTATACTATGACACAGCAGTTACCTATTAGTAACTGGAGTGCTTAAACAAAATAGCAAGTTGGCCACTGAAACCCAGTCTATCAGCGCCAGCTCTCAGCCGTCCTATCTTCGAAACCTAGTCTCATGTTAATATTCACTTAATTCTAGCCGGCTTCTATTATGCTCAGCTTCGTATCCTCATATACCCAATATACATAATAGTTATTAGGTGGTATTCGATAGTCCTTATCCCTTGGAGTGTATCTAATTCTCGCCACATCGCCACTGTATCTTCCGCTTTCCGACTGCCACCAATCGTGATTATATAGCCATCTTCTGGTCTCCGGTTGAATGCTAAGGCCTCAAGCTAATACCTCATGGACTTCTTACCAAAACCATGCTCTTCAACCGCATCTACATAACAGTAGTTTACCAATTGGGTCATGCCTTTTGTTGCATAAGCAAAAACATCCTCTGAGTAATATCTGTTACGCATTTTACACCAGGTTATCTCAAGTAAACGTCTTAGGGTAGGATTTTACAGCTGCTTGCTACCATGGTTGTCCCTTCTGGCCTTCACTCGGCCTGTTCGATATTTTCATTTTCGCTGAGATCGTGAACTTACTAGGGATGGAGGATTAAATTGAGGAACCATTCTCCGTCTTATACGGGACGAAATAACCGACAAGAACCTACCTGGTCAATGGCTTTACTTCCTAACCAACCGCCTACACCCAAGGCCTCAACCGCCCATGTTCAGTGGAGATAGCTAGACACGAATACTTCCCACTCTAGATAATATACATAACCAGATAAAGTTAGACCCCATACGCCGGAAATTTTACATACCTGAAAATTCCTATCCCACTCCACTGGCCTCGACGTTCGGGTTGGGCTCTGATTGTGTCATTGGCACAAGCCACTAGCAGTCACTGTTCTAGTATTGGTAGAGAACCGAGGGATGCGCACCACTGGCAAAACCTAAAAGGGAGTTACCGCCGTCTGTTTGCTTTCCGGACAGGTAGTTGCCTTATCTGAATTTTAGGCTGCTTGCGACGGAGACAAAAATCTCGCCAAAATCCATCTACTCGTAAATAATACGAATTTTCCCTTACGCATTTCATAAAGGCTATGTGGATTCACAGCTTCAGCGACCAAGACCTACTGACGCCGGTAAGCCAACCGCTGCCACCTGCAAGGCTCTGGAGGATAGGCCGGGCTACATCGCATTTAGACATTATTTTGTGATGGTCGGCTACCGACTTCATGGCTCAGGGGCATAAGCTGCGGAATAATTAGCACAAGGTACTTGCGCACATGGGTTTGATCCTCCGTAGTGGACCGGTTGCGCATTACTGACGAGATTTAATTGGAAGAACCGAAAGCCTGGTGCTTTACCGGAGGCGTCGTTGACCTGGCTGAATTGTCGGCAGCTTGCGACGAACCAAAACTACTCGTCAAAATCCTGATACCCATAGGTAATACAAATTTTCCCATAGGGATTTCGTAAAGGTTATGTCGCTTCATAACTGCCGCAACCAGGAAATCCTTATCCTAGAATACAAAGCGCTGTCATCTACGTGAAAGCTGCTTACATGGCAGTGAAGTATGAGTCGGGCTATGTCACACTTTGCTGACAATCCGTGATGTTAGGCTACCGTCCGCCATGGCACCGGGGCAGAGGCTGTGGGCTAATTGGCACATGTCACTGGCAGTCATGCGTCCGGTTTTCCATATAGGATCAAAGGATGTGCATCAATGACCAGTCCTAATAGGGTGAACCTGCCACCTAGTGCTTTTCCAGGGTGTTAGTTGAGTTAGCTGAATTTTCAGCTTATTGCTGCGAGCACAAAATATTCATAAATATTGACCTGTTTCATCCAGTAATTGCGCACGGTGTGAAACGTCATTTCGACTCTGCGAGGATTGAACACCATACATTGACCAGACGACATCATGGAATTTGACCTCTCTTTACTCTTTTGTCGCACTACTTATTTTGTCCCGGGCCGTCCTGCATGCAGCTGATGCTCCGCGTTACTTTTCTGTTACACATTCCTCAACAACTCCGCTACGTTAATATGTATGTTCATATCTCATTTTTACTTGCCTAAATGCACTACATCTGTTTACTTCATTATTTGCATATTATTTTTAAAGCCAACTTTTCCTCCCCACATATTATTAACTTCACGCTAACGTTTCTGCCCAGGAGACCAATAAAATTCAAATAACATGGGAACGCGTGAAGCAAAACATATTTTACCATCAACGTTCCGTATAGTATTATTCATGTATTAACTTCGCAAGATGTTTCGTCCATTATCGATTAAAGACTCACTGTTTATTTATTCAATAACCTAAGTTCAATTGTACAAACATTTTATGGCAATTGTAACAGGGACAGTAGCAAATTGTTCATGCATTCATGATTGGCACTGGACAACGTGGAAAGGTAAAGCAATAATCTGTCGTGAGATCGGGACCGCTTTGTTAGGGAATAATCGGCCTGCTATATATTGCGGTCATACCTCAGCTAATCATAGATAAGAATCCTGAAAGATCCATTAGAAAATAATTAAAGAGCACGATCTGGAGAGGTATGACAATATACCGAGCTTTTGAGTACGTAAGGTAAGGTCAACGGTGAGATCGTAGAACGTAAAGAGACGACAGTATATGCGTGAAATCGTAGAATGAAAAGACGACAATATAGGCAAGTGCAGAAGCTCCAGTGCAACAAAAGTATCTAAACGGTATCGCTAGTGGCCCTGCCGGTAGGAAGTTATGGGATGTAACGTTATTCGGTGGCGAGTCACATTTGCCACCTTGCAGTGTTGTTAAATGGCCATTTGTAGCTTTTTATAGGGAGAAGGTTTGCTAGCGAAAACCCATTACGTCCTGAAACTCTGCTGCCCATTCACCGATTGGCAAGTTATAATTGACCATGCTTCTTGTTGAACGTTTATCCGCTAGGTTACTCGTGGTCAAGTTGCGTCCCACTTTTCCGTTGGCGGATGCGTTAGTGGAGTGCCTATTGCGTTCCTGGGTCCCATCTTGTTTTGAACAAATGGCTGTGCCCGATTGGCAGGTCACGATTTAAACATGCTTTGAATATGATGTGTTAAGCATCTGCAGAACAACGTTGTGTCTCTGAGGGGTATACAATGAGAATTGTTGAAGTCCTAAAGGATAGGACATGTTTTCAAAAAACAGTTTGGAGATCCTCCAGGGGCAAGTTGGAAAATTATTGGCAATTCAGGCATCCACGGCCAATTGAACGGTCAAAGCGGAGTGAAGAGCTCAAGATAACCAACTGTTTTGGGCTTGTGTTGGCAGGAGAATTTGCCTTTCGGAGTCAAAAGCAGTGCTTCAGCAAGCAGTATGTGAAGGCGATAGTGTTAGGGGAACAGTAGCCAATTGTTCAAGCCCCGGGACACTTGTATCCGTGCACGATAACGGACAATTTGTCCGGCTAGTAAGTTGTAAAAGCAGCTGATAATCTTCCACGCATATCCAGATAAAGGAAGTTGGTGCCTCGTACTATATTATCGTTGCAACGATGGACGATTCCTCGGGTGCTTGACGCCGTACCAGTGAAAATCTTAGGTAATGATGGCGGCGAACAGACAGGCACACAGACAATGAAATGTATGCATCCGGAACGCAGTCGATCAATTTCAGCAATGACTGAACTATTGTACCTATATCTGATGTAAATGTTATTTGAATCTCGCATATACAGTGTATCATAAGTGACGGAAAACAAAGAGAGGCGAGCAAGTCACGGATCAGTAGAGAATGAAAACTGGTAATAAAATAAGAATGACGATTAAGCAACGAGAAGTTGAGGGGTCCTAGAGCGCACATGCCCAATATGTGGGAACCAGAGAGAGGAGGACGACATGTGCGGATTATAGAAGAGCAGCTCACTCAGAGAAAGCGAATGGGATGCGTTGCCTTGGTCATAAATTAGTACGAGTGTAAGATGTCATGAAGGACCAATGCAGAAGGAATGCAAAATAAGCAAGGAAAGAATAAAATGGGTTGGTAAAATAGGTTCTATTGAGGAGAAGTGAATAAGCCAACGACGAAAATCGGGTGATGGTTCATCCTCGTTAATAAAATGAAGTTGAATAATGCTCAGCGTTGTAATTGAGGTAAGGGTGGCAGCGTTGCGCCGGAATAGGTATATAGCATGCAGAGCCAAGCACTAAGGAGGAGGGGCACAGGGCCTTGGGACTACGTAGCCTAAATCGTTTGCGCCTCTGATGTCTTGATGCAATCAGAAAGAAGGAGACTAGTCAGACGAGACTAGATTAGAGCCGAGCCCAAAGATCATTCGTCCAATTGAAAAAGGAATGCAAACAGAGAGCGCGACGAGAAAAGAATGGGGTCGTGAAGGAGCAGAATATGGAGAAGATATGAAAAAGCCTACAAAGATCTCTAAATGATGAGGAGTGGTTTTTGTATCTGTCAATGATTCATCGGTATGGGCTCAGTTGTCGGAAAGCTGAAGACTACAGAAGAGAGACTAAACCCTCGGCTCATAGAGGGAAAGCAGTATTAGCAAGGTCTGAGTACTAATAGAGAGCATCTTCAGAAATAGACATGTTAAGGAAGAAAGGGGAGATTGTAATAAGGACGAATCATAAGCAGCAACGTTCTGGAGGTGAGGGCAACAGAGAATTGCGTCGGCAGCGACTATATTATATAGATCTCAGAGGTCCGTAAATAGTAGGCTGTTCAGACAAAACCAGATATATCAGCAAGATGAAGCTAGGCCGCAAACTTAAGGTGGGAATAGAAGTGGTGAGTGTCCTCAGCAAAGAAGCCGTTTGGGACAAACTTGGCTATATACGAACGCAGTTAGCATTCCAAGCAGATGTCTCTGGATAAGGGAACAGCGTATTGGGGGTGCAAAGCCTAGCCCGTTAGCGACTGGGATGTCTGGAACCAGACGAAAAGCAGGAGACTCGTCAGAAGCCGATAGATTAGAGCCAGGCTTGAAGAGTTTTCTGTCCAATAGTAAAAGGAACGCAAACAAAGGTGCCAAAAGGAAATGGCTCTAATGATGACAGGTGGAAAAGCCAACGATATTCTTAATGTGATGTGAACGTACCGTTGGATCTGCCGATCCCTGGGGTCACAGAAGTAGGAAGGTAGGAAGTCATTGAGACCAGAGTAGAGTGTCAGCTCACACAGAGAATTTCGTACTAGAAAGGACTGAATACTAACAGAGCATCGGTCGAAATACTCCGGGGCCCTCCTACCATGTTTACAGTAAACTTAACTCTAGAAAAGATACAGGACACCTTTTCTTAGTTATATGTGAAACGGCTTTTTATATTATTTAACAATTTATTATCTACTCATTAATATCCTGCGTTGCTACAATACTCCAGGCTGTGCCGGTTCACCTTGGCACACAAATTCATTCCACCAGATGTGATTCCATGTTCCGCCATTACAGACGGTGGCAAAAGAGGCAGCTCAAACAAGGCGCTTAAAAAACAGCAAAGCAAAAGCGTTGCTGCTACGAACTTCACGCGCGTCATAGGCAAATGCAAAAAGCAACAATACGTTTGGTAGTTTGATTTATATAACCTTCGGACAAAGCTTGGGAATAAACTAAAACCAATAGTTTGTTTTTCTCACGACGTTAGCAGTACAGTTATTTTCATGGATCCAAATAAAGATAGCGATTTAAAGATAGGTGGCTTGATATGTAAGACACAAGTAGACAGGATCCAGGGTAGAAACAAGAATACGCTCAACCGACGCCTCCTTGAGTGTGCTATTAAGTGACATTTGTTCTCAGCCCTTCGACGATTTAGTAGAATTGATCTTCTACTGGAGAAAGATAAGAATAGGCGCAAGACATCCATAATTTTTTGCGAAGACGCATAGGCATCGTACATGGGGTTAAGGCTACCGTAGTTCCTCAAAATAAATGAGGAAGAAAGCAAAACATTTTCAACCAATAATTGCTTGAATGCTTCTACCGTCTAATATTACAAAAATGCGAAATAAGTTTGCTCAATCAGCAGAGAGACGGGAAGGGTATAAGACCTAATGAGCCCCAGAGCATGTGCCGAAGTTGCACGCTGAACGCGTAGGTATTCTACACACGATTCACAGGGCTAAAAAACAGCTCAGGTGCTATGCACTGGCAATCCTCGGAAGCCAACGACGTAATTAAAGAAGAGGAAAGAAAAATGTTGCGGGCCCGTCAAACCTCCTGGAAAAGCGCGCCACACACACCAGCTCAATGGCGGTGGAAATCGGAGTTCAATTCCTCCCCACAACGCAGCAGCTTACAGCCATTCCTTGACGCAGCACAACGGCGCACAGATTGATAGCCTTCTCTTAAGCTCTACCATCCCGTTGAGGCAGATATTTTCACTAACTTAATGACCACAGTATTGGTAGTGCTTTGCTCTTTATTGGTCCTAAAGAGCCTTCAGAGCGGTACTTATCTTACCTTCTCTTCGCCGTCAGCTGGGCGTCGGTTTGGTCAGGTTAACTTGTGCGCCTTGATAGCCTGGCAGCAGGTGCGTCCATGCCAAAAGCGCACGTCTGCCTCACCGCCTCTCTTGTGCGTAGCCTCTTCCTTTATGAGGGCTAAGCGCCTAACCAAATTTGTGTGACTAGGAACGTTTACACGCTAGCCGTTATTTCGCCCCACCAGCGGGTACCCCGGGCTAAGCTAATGCCTTCACGTCAGCGCAAACCTGTTCGATCGGCCGGCGTTCCATGCCGTTATCGTAGGCCTGTTCAAGCCGTACCATTGTCAATCGTATCCGGCCCAAGTTCTTATCAGTGGAGTCTATTATTCGTACTAGTGGCAACGGAGTTTAGAAACCATGGTTAACTACTACACTGATTTAAAATCGATGCTCCGGTAACAACTTAAATTTCCAACCGTCCCAACCGACAGACTTTTTATTTGTTCCTTTCATGCAGGTCCAAGCGCTATTTCTTAGTCAGTGAACCATGCGGTTAGCGGTATCAGCAAGTTTCTTTACGACGTCAGAGCCAGGGTGACGTATGAATGCTTGTATAAGCTGCACGAAGACATGTACACAGCTGACTTAGTTTGCCCGGACGACGCGCAGTAGGTCCAGCCGCTTCTGCACAAACTTGGTACGTTCGAACACCAAAGCTAAAATTACTTAATCTTGCCGAGGAACCCACGCAACGTTTCCTTTGTCAAGGCCGTTCGAACCTTGTCCCACATGTTTGGAGAGCGGTCCTATTTCTTCGATGCTGGTTATCAATGTCTGCAGCAAGCCAAGAGTGATGCCGACGACTTCTGCACGTACGCGAGCATGGTCAACCGTGAATCGTAACGCTTTTAACTTAGCTCAATCACCAAGACCAATGTACATGCTTGGTTTTCGTCTATGGCCACCAGTCTCCACACAATGGTGATATCCGGAAGCGCCTCCTCTCCAAGCTAAAACCCGACAGTTCAATCACACTCTAGAACCTCGCCAAGACTTGTCAAACGCTGCGCAACCTACACGCACGATTTTGCCAGGCTCCAGGACGCTGATGCGCCTGTTATGGTCCTGGCAGTCACAGGACAAATGGCGCAATCCTTTGCGCGCCCCACCCAATCCGAACCAAGTCCCCACCCAACGCGTGTTGATGCTGTGGTGCCTGGCATTTCCACCGGGACTGCGGGTTCCGCCAACACCGTTGTCAAGCTTGTAGCATGGTGGAGCACCGGGCCGGTTACTGCCATCCCATATCTCCCAAAGTGGCCAACACTGGACTGGCTTCCATCCGTGATCCAGAAGTGGTCCCGACCCATAAGCACACCAAGACCTGGTACGGTTGGTAGCTCCATGAGCCTTCTGACAACGTTCCAAATCCGCGCTGCGGATGGGTGAAAATACGTCGACTTCTTGTCCAACGGGCAGCCCGTCCGATGGCATTTGGACGCTGCGTCGGACATCTTGCTCATCGCTGAGGATGGCTGGCGCTTCTTTAGCAAGCAGCGCCTCCAACCGATCGCCCAAACGGCCACCAGCGCCGGTGGTGGTCGCGTGCAACTAACTGAACAGCTACACTGCTCCGTCTCCTTCCGAGGCGCCAGGTTCAACGCAATCTGCTAAATCACTAAAGCAAATCTCAACCTGCTTGTTCTCGACTGGCTCAAAACCCTTGGCTTGGCTGGTCTTCCTATTCGAGACATCTGCAACGAGGTACATTCCCCGGCAGTGCCAAACGACCGAACCGACGGTAGCACCAGACAGTTCGCCCAGTTATTCCAGGATGGCCTTGTCCGCTGTACTCGCACCCGCGCCGCGTTGCAGCTCGTGCCTAATGCTCGACCGGGATTCAGTCCTAAAAGGCCTGTCCCATACGCAGCCCTGCGCTTTGTCGATGCCGAACTCCAACGTTTGGAAGATATGGGCATCCGGGTACCTGTGGCCTATTTCGCCTGGTCAGCGCAGGTCGCCATGAGCAAGAAGCCAAATGGAGCCTACCGCATCTGTGCCGATTTCCCTGCCGGTCTCAACGCAACACTAGAGCCAAATGGCTACCCGCTACCGAGCACATCAGACCTCTTTACTGCTCTTAACCGTGGCGCACGTTTCGCTAGAATCGACCTGGCAGACACCTACATGCAGCTTGGTATCGCAGCTAAAACAAAAGTCTTCCTGACGGTCAATACGCATCGTGGTTTGCTCCAGTACACCAGGCTTCTGTTTGGTGTAAAGGCCGCTCCATCCAGTTTGCAACAGAGGATGGGCGCTATGATCTTGGGCATTCCGTGTACGGCCGCGTACCTGGACAAGCTACCCTTTGTTGGTCGCACCCCAGATGACCTACGAGACCGCCTGTTTACGTCCTTTAACGGGTCCAGGAGGACGGTTTCCGCCTGGAGGCCGAGAACTGTCAAATCTTCCTTCCGCCGATCAAATACCTTGCTTTCATTTTCGATACCAATGGCCGTCATCCTGATCCCAGTAATGTCAGAGCCATCTAGCTAATGCCAGGTCCAGCGGATGTGTCACAACTGCAATCCTTCCTGGGTCTCATCAGCTAATACAGCGCATTCCTACCATTACTATACGATGTACGATTCCTTCTCAATCGGTTGTTGCAGAAGGACGTTCCTTGGCACTGTTCCCCTACATGCGAGAACGCCTTCGTTCGTCTGAAAGACCTGCTGGGTTCTGGCATACTGCTGACCCAATGCAACCCAGCCTTGCCGGTTTTCGTCGCTGCTGACGCCTCTGCCTACGGGATTAGAGCGGTTCTTTGCCACTGCTTTCCAAATGCTTCCGAGAAAGCTGTAATGCAAGCCTCATGGACCCTAACGTCTGCGGAGAAGTACTATGGTCAGATCGAGAAGGAAGCTCTTGCCATGGTCTTTGCAGTCACCAAGTTCCACGAGATGCTGTATGGCCGGCAGTACACGCTATTGACAGGTCACAAGCCAGTACACTCAATCTTAGGTTCAAAGAAAAGCGTTCTCGCAAACTCGGTTAGCCAACTTCAGCTTTGGGAACTCATCCTAATTGGTTACGACACCGAAATCCGCTACTGCCCTGCTCAGGATTTGGGTCAGGCCGACGGTCTCTCCCGCTTCATTTCCAAACATGCCGCAGAAGAAGCCACTGTGATTGCCGCTGCTACCGTTGAGGACGACGGTCCGCAGCAACTCTCAAATGCTATCCACACGTGGTGCAACTGCTCAGGACCCTGCATTGCAGAAAGTCGTCACTTACGCTCAGACGTGCAGACCAAACACTGGTGAACACAAACAACTAGGTCAACCCGGCAACCCCCATACCGTGGTCGATTCACCCCTCATGACTCTAGATCACGTTGTCGTACCTTCATGCCTCCGGCAAATTGTACTCCGCCATCTCCATTCTGCTCACCCCGCTATGAACACAATGAAGGCAAATGCCCGCAGTTATGTGTACTGGCCTGGCATTGACCACAACGTTCAAGGTTTGGTTCGCCGCTGCTCAATATGTCAACAAGCCTAAAAGATGCCACCACACCAATAAGCGGTTCCTCGTCATCCGATAGCAAAACCGTGGACCCGGGTGCACATTGACCACGGTGGTCCCACCAGTGGCGCTTCCTATCTTGTCGTGGTCAACGCCCGTTCCAATTGGCCAGAAGTGGTCGCCGTCAACACACCGACCGCATGCACTATTTTCGGTGGTCTATAACGCACCTCCAGTCAACAAAAGCTTCCCGAGGTTTGGTAGCCGACAACGGTTCTAAGTTCACGTCTTCCTTCTTAGAAGACTTTTGTCGCCGATACGGCTGCTAACACCACAGTTCACCGCCTTACCGCCCCCAGTCCAATGGTCAAACACGGAGAGTTGTCGGCACATTCACGTGGGCGCGCTTGAAACCTCGCGGTGAGGGGACCGTTGATGAGTGTCTTTAAGCCTTCCTGCTTGCATACCCGCCCATACCGAATCCAGCTACGCCAGAATGCCAGTCGCCAGCTAAAGCCGTTATGGGCCACATGCTACGCACCACCAAAGAAGCGCTCATTCAGACTACCAAGCTATTTAGTCGCTCTAGTGCCTGCACCAAGCACGAAATATTAATCACTGGAGCCTCGTTCAACGCTCGTGATTACCGAACAAGTCGTCCGCGCTGGATCAAGGCAACCTTGAAGGTCAGGCTTGGTGACATGCCGCATGATTTCTCCTTCTGTGTTGACAAGTGCGTTGTCATCGAAATCAACTTCCACCGCACCATGCAGAACCTTCCATACCGACCAGCCTTCCTGTGCGCCTGTCGCTGCACATCCTTATGGATAACTTTAGATTGGCTAAACAACGAGAGACCACGGTTGAAGCTATCCAGACTTCGCCGCGTCTGGAGATGCCGCCTTACCGACGAGCAGGAACAATCCGGGTGTCGACGAAATCCATCTAGATCAATGCTCGTCAGCAGCGGCACGCTTGCTCTTCAAAGGTTGGTGTTGCGGTTTCGTCAAACATCCTGGAAAAGCGCGCACACACACCAGCTCAATGGCGGTAGAAATCGGAGTTCAATTCCTCCCCACAACGCAGCAGCTTACAGCCATTCCTTGACGCAGCACAACGGCGCACAGATTGATAGCCTTCTCTTAAGCTCTACCATCCCGTTGAGGCAGATATTTTCACTAACTTAATGACCACAGTATTGGTAGTGCTTTGCTCTTTATTGGTCCTAAAGAGCTTTCAGAGCGGTACTTATCTTACCTTCTCTGCGCCGTCAGTTGGGCGTCGGTTTGGTCAGGTTAACTTGTGCGCCTTGATAGCCTGGCAGCATGTGCGTCCATGCCAAATGCGCGCGTCTGCCGTCACCGCCTCTCTTGTGCTTAGCCTCTTTCTTTACGAGGACTAAGCGCCTAACCGAATTTGTGTGGCTAGGAACGTTTACACGCTAGCCGTTATTTCGCCTCACCAGCGGGTACCCCGGGTTAAGCTAATGCCTTCACGTCAGCGCAAACCTGTTCGATCGGCCGGCGTTCCATGCCGTCATCGTAGGCCTGTTCAAGCCGTGCGAGTGACTATCGTATCAGGCTCAACTTTTCATCCGATGCGTCGCTTAATATTACCAGAAAGTTTTGTAGCTAAGTTTAGCAACTTATAGAATTAATACTGCAACGCAAGGGTACATGAATTAAGGTATTTTTGACCTAATGGTTTAGCGAAAGCGTGAAGCCTGGTATAGAAGTTTGTGAACTGCAGTCTAAAAAGTTTAAGCAGTTGTTCAAACTCTTTAACAGTCGGTGGCATTGCAACTTCCGCAGGCGGCGTATTGCAATAGCTTATGAACCCGCGAGATATTTGAAAGGCTGTTTTAACCCGGTGAGTTTGGCTTTCTTGTCATTTTAATGAATAGCCTTGAATGGTTTGCAGTCCAGTTGGGTTTTGGTAAATCCAGTCTAATTAAACCACAAACAACCTGACCCGATGGTATGCGATAAATGCGGACCAGTAGTCCATTAATTGTCTGTAGTGCATGGGATACGCAACGACATTACGTAGCCTAACGGTGTACGTCAGCATCTTTAACTTAAGAACCAGTTTCCTCTCAGACCGGTGAACGCTTACAATTATAATCCTGTCACGAAATGGGCATAGTGTAGGCCTGTGAATAGTACTTCAAGTGCGGCAATACAAAACCCGACAACTGTCCACAAAACCTTTCATTTTCCATGAGCCCGAATGGCTAGTGAATCTTCCACTACCAGCCGCATGATAAGCGCGCAGCTGCTGTGCAAGTTCACTGGACTTACTGTTAGGTAGCAGCAGGGTTCCGAATTTAGGTTGAAGTTCCAAGCGCGGCTCTCCTTTGCCCTAAAGCAAATAAAGCGTTGGTGGGCAGTTGATACTATGTGTAGTACTGAACATATCACGGGCTTCACGTGCAATGGCCCATAAAATCATCCACAGAAATAATTGATGTCGTTAACATGTAAAGTGTAACGACGTGATCCAAGGACTGGATCCAGCTTGGCTCAGCCGAAAACGCATCGTAGAAAATACAAGCCGGTACGTACACAAACACTCACGTCTTGTCCGAGTACGAAAATAAATTCATCGTAAGAGAGGTCCAGAAGTACTGGATTTCCGTAACTTGCACCAAAATTGTGAATCCAAAACGGTGTCAAAAGCTTTGAAAAATCGATGCAGATAATGTCCGCTGCCTTCTTTCGCTCGATGGCATCGGCCGTATGTTCCCGAGCTACCAACAAGTTAGTAAGGCAAGGCTAATTTACGAATTTCTTGTTGCGCAACCAAAATGCTCTTGCTGTCCTTCGAGAGCGAAGCTATCAAGATTTTCCAACAGCGCGTCCAGCTGGATCGTCAAGCGGGTCGGTCTATAATTTCAGCGAGGATGGTAGCCTTTTTGCAAAATGCGACGTACAATAGCTTCCTGCTAACCGCTAAAATGGAGTAGCTGCGTGGGGATCTCACAAATATGTGTAATAAATAAATAAAGGTGTATGCTCGACTATGCGTGGCACGTTTATGGAGGCCTGTTCAGGTAGGTGCAACTGTAGTGACGTTTGGTGACACTTGTAATAGTGACAATATAAAAATTTTCTGACGTTTATGGTTTTAAACTGTGCACATAGAACAAATATAATAAGAATAATTGTTTTATACTTAGGCATGTTTGTAAGGACATAATCAGTCTACTATATTTCGATGTATTACATCAGCCAAGAATGGAAAAAGAATACCGGTTAACTGCTTAAAATAAAATTAAAGCGCAAGCAAGGCAGGGATGGGATGATATTCCGTGTTTATGTGTACGTAACAGAAACATCAACAGAAATACTAGAGATAATGGAGACGACAGCGTATGCAGATGTAGAAGTGTTCTAGTGCGAGACGTATAGCTAAGAATTAAGGGGATCCTGGGAATGGCGTATGATATTGACGAACTGGTTTGCGAGGTTTTGTGCACAGTACGATTCGAGTGAGTAAAGCACAATGACCCATCGCTTAAAGCGGTGTATGCGTAGGGACAGGTCACTGAACAAACTTTTGTGTATTCGTAGGAAAGCAGTGATATGCACGGAACTTGTGAGCTGTGGTATCGGTGAACCTGCCAATGCGTTGGAGGGGTAGTGAATTTATTGTGTAACAAGTTACATCTGCCATTTCGCTGTGTTGTTAAACAGACCTTTGTGGCTTTTTGTAGAGAGAACGCTTACCCAACGTAAGCCCACAAAGTCCAGGAACCCGCTAGTTGACTTACCAGCGTGAAACCATGGGCTGTGAATTTATTCGGCGGCGAAACGCATCCGCCCCATTGCATCCATGGTAAAGGGGCATTGGTAGCATTTTATAAAGAAATCGCTTGCTATGCAAAAGCCCATCACCCCGCAACACTGCCGCCGATTTTTTAAATAGACAAGTCGGAACTGGATATGCTTCTATCTGAGCGATTATTTTCTTTCAGTCGCTGTCAACTTGCCTCCAGTATTTCCGTCAGATGACGCATTCTAAGAGAGTGATCCTCTCGTCTTGGGTCCTGACCTGGCCAAACTCTATATACAGAAAAAACCATCAAAACATTCGTACAGAAGTTGGAATGTATAGCTTTCCGGTTATCGGCTTTATTGGGATACAATACCTACAGAAGCAGATAAGTAAGCCAAAAGGATATAAAAAACTGCTCCAAACAAATACCGAATACGAAATAAATTAAGGCATTTAAGTCTCTTGAAAAACGCACCTTCATGATGTTCAGAAAGTATAAGAGCATTGCCGAAATATGTGACAGCAGCAGAGCCGCCAGGACCAAACAAGACCGAAATGGACAAGTATTTGATGGTTCTCATGTTGCTACAATCATAACCGTGTTGTTGATAACTTAACTTTGGACGAGCAAGTTCACGTTGTAGTCAAGCATATCGCAGATGGCACCGTATACTATTAATCAAACACCTCCACTCGGTTACAGAAAGATTCCCCTAGCGCCATGCAACAATTTCATGTTAGTTATAAGAACGCCTTTAGCGCTATCCACAACTTTCTTACATACATACTGCCTAGGTTTAACGCAGCCACGCATGAAGTTGAGGACCAGGTGTTTATATACAGCTTTCGAATTCGACACGCTCTTTAAACTAACTTACGAGCCTCGCGGCAAACACGGTATTGCTAAATAATTCAAATTTTGTAGGATTATCGAAAAGTTTCATTTGCGCGCTACTCGCTCTAAAACTTGCGGTTGGATCATTTGCACACCGTGGCTCATGCTTCTCAAGGGGATGCTGTGGTCTATGACCTTATTCTTTAACTTATGGCTGCAATGCAAAGAAAGGGCCCGCTTTAACGGTTTGTATCAACACGACGTTGCTTTGATATACGCGCGCTGCAGTATCCGCGGTTGGCCCTCCCAACAACTTACAGGTGGTCTAAGCTGGGTGTTTCAGGTTCATACTATTCCAGCGTATGCTTCGTCGGCAGGGTTTCAGGACGTGGTGTGTTTCCGGCTGGCAAGCGTTCTGCTTATAAATTGCAACAACTCTCTGTGTATGAACACTGCAACGTGACGAATGTGATCCTTCATTGCCATACACACTCTAGGGACGCCAAGCGACCAGTACAAAGTTTCCCTTCAACACCTTCTCAAGCAGCCGGTCCGACAGAAAACGAGCACACCTACGGCGTCACGTCTACAAGTTCAAGCAACACAGCTGCACACCTTCATACCGAAACAGACACAAATACACCCCACAGATCAAATATGCTACTGATAAAGTTGCTACATTATCGTACATTCACCAAGCATTCATTATGCCATTGCTATGATCATGCTTATTCAAGCGTGCTTGTTATGTCTAACTATACTATCTGTTTGTTCAAGATCATCCAAGCGTTACCACTCCTTGGCACAAGGGCGTCCATTATATCTAAGCGGCGGCCACTTTATTTCATTTGTCATCCACTCTGTGAAGCTTAAGCATTTATAAATGATTAAATAGATTTTGTATGCTAACTCAGGTGAGGCACATTTACAAGGGCGCGACTATGGTAAAATAAGCCCAAAGGAGTTTAAACGTTACGAACTTGGTCCTCAATCCACTAGACTTATGTAGGTCGACCCAGCATATATCGCGCTTCATCACAGCACTTGGGATGTACTTACTTTTTAAACCGGCCCAGTTTTAAACCACCAAACGTGGCTTGCAAGTTTCCTTTCCGCTGCAAATTTAGTGTCCACTTTGCACTTTCCTACGGTCCAGTTTTGTGCCCATTGCGGTACCATCAGTGTCCAGAAACGAGTTGCGACTGAGCTGCAACCGTGACACGGAGGAAGTTGATGACGGACAATCATGAAGTCATGCCTTCTCTGTCTGTTTCAATAAATTCGAGAATAAATTAATAAGTACTAAATTTATTTACTTATTTACAGCGGACTGAACTCAGTGACTTGTGCATCACGCCGGACCAACTCAGATGATGCCACGAGAGGTACACCCTAAGGAAGCCTGCTGACAAGGTAGGTGAAACCCGGTTTAGATGAAAGGTCACCGACAGGACGGCACTTATTCGTCATTAACTCGTGCTGCTGCTAGTTCTTAGACTTGGGCATATGGGGTTTATTAAAACCTATCATCACAGACAATTCAGTAAGTATTTTGGTTGACCATCCTGGTAGCTGCGTTTTCATACAGTTTGTGGAAGTTCGTACACAGTTTTGGATGAATACATTTGAGTGTACCTGATTATACAGGATCCATGCAGCGATTGCACAGCTTCCAATGCTCAGGTTGGGCTAAACTCGGTTGGTTACTTGTTGGACGTGCCCTAGACACTATACCCCGTGTGACGTTAGTGCCTGCTAGCCCCTGAAATGAATAATGCCAATGCACGCGTTCGTCGAATTCCACCGTGCATTTCGCTTGGTGGGAGCTACCGCCGGGCCATCTCTTGTGTAGGTCTAGTCAACATGTTTTCCATGTAAAACCTTAAAATGATACTGCTTGCAGGTTAAAGGAGGGTGGCCTGGCTCCGCTGCGAAAACGCGGCACCCAACCGCTTAATAAAACAGATTGTATGGAGTTAGCGCTTTGCCGGGAAATGTTCAGTGCACAATTTAAGGCGTCAGGCTCCATCGTAAACTTAAGACGGCTTTACCAGTCGTGCATAGAAAGCAAATGGAAAACCCTAGTAACCACAGTGTTTGGCAATAATATGTGCTTAACTAAAATAACCATACGAGCGTTTTGTTATTTTTAAAACGTTTTACCTTTTTCATAGTTTCAAAATATTGCGCCAGTTTGGTTGCTTTCAAAAATGGTAAAGTTTATCAAAGCGGATAAGTGTACCGTTTGTATAAAATGACAAGGGATATACTCCTGTCGATCATTTCTAGTCGTTCCTGGTGCACTGGGCGAGCTTGGAGAAATCTCAGCAAAAGTGGACGCGCTGTGCGCTGTGGGCAAACAGACGTCGTTTTAGAAGCCCTGTCGCTTTTAGGCGAATAATAATGACTGCCTAGCGCTTTGGTTGGCAAACAATGACTAATACTTTGTGGTTCCGTTGGAGGACTCTAAATGGTCCTTCATGTGGTTGAGTCATGGATCGCCGTAGGTTGCCAACTAGTACAAATGCGTGCATACAAATTGAAAGCTTTGGGGGTACAAATGATTTCTGGCACGTGACATTGGTGTTAGTAGTTGCAAAACTGCGCATACTTGAATCGAGCTGCTTTGCAAAAGAAGCTTTATAGCTAGGTAGTGGAACTGCTAGGATGCGGACGGAAATGTGCGTACGAACTTGATGAACCACAGAATAAATAAATAATTGGTACATTCTCGATAGCAAGAGGCACACCAGAGTAGGCGTGATCAAATATGCCTACAGGCACGCCTGCTTTCGAATTATAAACTATTTCGATTGAAAATGATACTTCCAGAATTTTTGTGGTTTATATATGTGAGCAATTTGTCAAGTAACAGTGGGATCCGCGAGCTTGGTGGCGCTAGGTGAGCGTAAAATTCAGTATTAAAAATGTTGTGGCAATAGCCAAAGTTCGGGCTGATATCTCCATGTTTATAATCCATGGTATCATGGGCACATGAGCCTATATATACAAATGTTTTTCATTAAGCATAGAAACGTTTGGTGTTTTATCAAAGCTTTTCCCATCATAAAATGCGCTGGATGCGCCATTTCAAGCAATGGATGAAATGGATGCATACCGATGTTTGATTACGGGGACAGTGTGAAAGGTTGGGCAGTGACTATATTCAGTGACGAGGTATGGCCACCACGTCGCAGTGTGTGTATTCGGATACTTGTGGTATTTTATATGACAAAGGCTAATTATTCAAATGAGCGTAGTTTTCTGGAACGCCTTCATTGAGATTTTTACGCTTATATTTTATTGGTATTGCAGCCTCTGTCTGGTATTTTACTCGGTTACTTTCAGTCGAACGGGACCTAAATGATTTTTGACCTAGTGTCTTAGTCAGGAGCCGCTTATGGATTTTAGATGCTCGTAAAAGCACGAACAAACATGGGGTTAAGTGTTGTAGTGTGCGGGTGCGTAATATGTTCTAAGTAATGACGGTTGTCATGTTTGCTGTTGGATAATTGTTTGCGTTCGGCTTACTGCAGTTTAGCTGTCCACACTGGACTTACATTATAGGTGCCGAGTGTAGTGGCTCATTATGAACAAAGCTTTATTTCTTTGCTAAAGTGCCAATCCTCATTACTTTGAGGGATCCACACAAAGTCCGCATTACAAAATTTAAACTGGGGGTAGAATTTTAAGGTGAGGAGGCGGCACCCAATCCATGTAAAGGGTACGTCGTCTGCTAAACGAAATAAGAATTACCTTAACAACAAGTTAGCATGGTCTACATGGTTAATGGAAAACTAAGTGAAATGCCCCCGGAAAATATGCAGGTAAATTCTATATAAAAATATTATTGAGGAAATACAAGGGGCAAAGCTAACTTATTTGAATGCCATTAAAAAGCAGCAAAGCTGTCTATAAAATTTATTGCAAAACTCCACTTAAATGAATTATCAGAGCGTGCTTGTATGAATAAAATTCATCAAAAAATTATTTGAACCCCAGTAGGATGGCAAATTATACAGCGGCTGCCGTAATATCCTAACGGAATTTCGGCATCAAGCCAAGATCGACGGTTTGGATGGCTGGCCATTATTGCTATTGGTTCTCCGTCGGCTGCACGCAGATATGTTGATCGCCGCTTACCCAATTCATTTAGTCTTGGTGAGATCAGGCTGACGTTAGCACCAGTGACCATGAGAAACATGCTGACTAAAATTTGTTTGGCTACCCTGAATAAACGAAACGGTATTTTCCTCACCGGTATCAGTTGCCAGTGTTTGCCCATCACCAACAAGTACTTACCTGGACCATGGCCTCACTTCCACTCTAACTATTTGCACCCAACTACCGATGTCCAGTGAGGGTAGCTGGACACGAATTCTTCGCTCCCCGGCAAATATACATAATCAGAGAAGACTTCAGGTGGTTCTGCGAAGGATCAACACATCATATTCAATAAGAATGTTTAGTACCCGACCTACCAATGGACAGGACCCAGGAACGCAATAAGGCAACCAGTTATTGCATCAACCAGCGGAAAAAATGGGACGCAACCTGACTGCGAATAACCGAGCAAACAGACTTTCAACAATAAACATAGCCAGTTTACAATTTGCCATTCAATGGATTGGTGGCAGTGTTCCAGGACGTGGTGGGTTTTCGCCTGGCAAGCGTTCTCCCTACAAAAAGCCACAAATGTCCGTTTAACAACACTGCAACGTGGCGTATGTGACTCGCCACCGAATAAAGTCACAGCCCATAACTTTACACTGGCAGGTCAACTAGCGTCACAATTCTACAGAGGATCGTTACACTGGGACTTCTACATTTGTATGTACTGTTGTCGTTTTACATCCTAAGACACGTTGTCCTTTTTTTTCCTGTGTGCGGGCTCTTCCATTACCTTTCAATGGATCATTCAGGATTCTCAATCTCTTATTAGCTGAGGTCCCGTATCTCACGACAACCAACTTATTGTTTCGCATTTTCAACATTGTACAGTTCCAATCATGGATATATGAACAATTTTCTACGTTACTGTTACAATTGCATTAAAATGTTTGTACCGTTGTACATATCTGATCATGCCCCCACGAGCGTGCCTCGCATAGTCGAGAATAAAATATTTATTTATTTATTTATTTATTTATTTTCTAAGCCACCGTCGGGGGGTATTAGGCGACTGCTGTCTGGTCTTTATCAGATGGTGCATCTAACGACGTCTGTACAGGATCTGTTCAACATGCTTCATCATCTTTGACGTAAATGCACCAGCTTTAATGCCATTTCAAACAGCCCTTGTCAACCGTGCGTGGTCCCAGCAGACAAACCACCGTATGGTGTTGCGAGCGCGGCCACGCAGACGGCGCATATTCCTAGCCTACTGCTGGTTTAGGATTAAAATTTCGGCTTCGCGTTACCCTGGGCGGTTCCGTAGACAACGGTCTGTCTTGGAGGCAGCTTGCTTGTATTATGTATTAATGGAGCGACCGTATATACTTGGTGAGTCCCGTCAGCTGACCTAGGGATGCTAGACGCGGCGCAAAGTTTTTTATGGCAACACACCTGTTTGCTGCCATGAATTTCGGCGATTTCTGACAAGGTTATATGTTTGTCAAGGTATAAGACAGCCTGCACTTGTACAGGTACCCAGTACCTCCATGCTTCTAGATGCAACTATTCCACGATCAAACGTTTACGGGACGAAGCACTTTCTGTAAGCGTGTCGGCGCTTCTTTCTTCCTAATTGCAAGTCCAAAATGGTTGATGTAGTCTCGATTAATATTATAGGACGCGCCGTTTTGGTACGACTACTTTAAAGCATTATAATACTTAGTCGGCTCAGCTGGAACAAGCGTAGTGCTGAGCTGGACGCTGAGGCCCAAGGGCAGACGTGAGAGTGGGTCGCTGAACTTAGTTGTCACCTATGCCATGTTAGTTAGCATATTCCGCTTCTAAGATCATAAACCGTAAGGCAGTGTTTATCTCACGGAACAGAACAACTACCACAGAGACTGAGAAAGCAGTCTGTTTGTCCTCTCTACACATAGTGACTAGGTCTATGGATCGGAGAATAATAAACAATAGGTGAGTGCCGATGCAAACCTTTTTCGAACAAACCCGGGAAATTGGAACTTACTCACTAAAATGGCGAAGCTAATTCGAACGGCTATCTCTACCGTGAAGGGCAACGATTTGGATCGGGGCCAACAATGTGTTGTTAGTGGCCGGCTCACACTAACAGATTTTTAGCGAATACCGTTCTCACTGTTTGAGACGAAGGCAGAAAAAGCAAAACAAGCATGTTTTAGTAGGCTGTGTTCCCCCCGTTGTCTAAATTTATGTCTTCGAGCGAAGCGAGCTAGCTAGGGAATGCTGCGTGTGACCGCGCGATAGTGCAGCGTGCTGAACCCAACCGTTGTGCCGTACAAATAGATCGCATACATGTTGGGTCTGCCAAACAATGTAAGGTACCTATCGGCATACTACAAGCACCCTTCAGATGTACAACAAGGTACTTATGTTTAGTATTGTACACCAATACTCAGGCAATTCGAGGTGTCTTCAGGATGATGCTTTCAGAGGCCGTGAGGGTGGTCATGCCTTGCGCCGCATAATATATCCCCGGTTCAAGGTGGTAGGTGTTTTGGTACCTGGCAATAACCGTAGGTCGCAACAGACAGCTGAAGTGCAGTGAAAAGCATAGCAAACCTACTTGGCTAGAAGTCAAACCACAGCAGTCTAGTTAAAATAATATAGATAAACAAGGTAGCAAGTACCTGCTCTTAACAACTAGCATGAGCACGTGTCTACGTTTGAAGTCACGACTAGATGATGGCGGAGTTTTCTGGGGAGGATAAATCATCTCGGCGCGATGTCACACAGCTGACATGCATTCGGTTTAACTGCAAAATATACCTGATGGGGATACCCATAGTGCAAAGCAGTGCAAAAATTCGCATCAAAATTATTACTTTATACTTATTTGCAACCGCTTTTACGTTCAAAATTTGGATCCGGGAGTAAGTCTTTCTTGACAGCAATTGCTTCCTCCGATGTCTACCCACTGTGCGATACCATGCCAACGCAGAAGCAAACCTTGTGCTAAACTTCTCCAATCATGCCCAGGTATGAGTACTGTAAGGTCCACGGTGTGAAGGCGAAGAAGCAACTACATGAGACGATCAGGATCGTATTAACGGCCACGAATATATATACAAAGTCAAACGTAGTATATGGTACACTAGTGTCATGTAATTCGGCCGTAACATAGGTCACTCTAGGACTTTACTAAATGAAACGTTTCGTCTGTTGACAGCACGATATGCCCTTGCTAGCATAGATAAGCAAGTGCGCTTGTTAACACAGCTGGCGGATAAATAACCACAAGGCCGAAAATAGTAAGCATGGTAAATGATTCTAGCGTTGACTACTGCATGACAAATAAAGTGTAGCACGTTGTGTTTTACGAAGGGGATTAAAGCAACAGCGCTACAAGGTCAACGGGAAGGCAGCTGACCCAAGTAACGAAATATTTAGGAACGCGAAGGAGCACAGTCTACCTATATGTGGTTCAAGATTGCAACCAAAAGTAAATGGCGCCTATCACTAAGGAAGTGGGTGGGGAAGCAGTAGTTATTACGCGGATCCGCCGTATCTGGACTAGGACTGCTACAGTGGTCGTTCCAATTGAAAATCCCAAAGAAATATTTTACACTCCAAGACCGCGTTAAGTTAGGTAAGCTCCCTGTGCTGTTTATCAGCCTTGATACATGGAATAACAGCATGTTCTTTTTAGCTTGTACACCGGTGGAACTCCGTGGAGTCAGCTCATAAAGTGTTTGTACAAAACCAAAATACATTTCTCTGGTTTGCACTCTAATTAGTACACACATTAGCGCTTGCTAGATGGTCATCGTCTAGGTTCTCCTCCAGCAGCTGCATTAGTTCTCGTCACACGCTTCCGCAGTACGCCGGCTTGCCATGGATTGTCCCCAACTAGCGAAGTTTAACAGCACGCACGCTACGGAACCAACTGCTGGTTGAGTTGACGGTACCCTAGGGGCCCCCAATACGGTTGCGCCGTACGTAACCACAACACCTGCCTACGTATCATGAGTAGTCATTATTGGGTATATCCTTCTTTCATTTAGGTTCATAATATTAGCACATTTGTGAAGTACACATATTCCGCGAACGAGCTGCTAACCCTCTATCATTTTGTGCAACTTTGGAGGGAATCCGGCGTTGTTAATCGATGTACAGCGTGAATTAAAGTATGTGGGTCGACAAAATTGCTAGGCTCGATAATATATGCATTACAGTTGACACGGAGGGAGCAGGCACAGGGCACTAGTTCTCGCGCTTGTAACCTTCTCTACGTTAACGAGAAAGCTGTGCGTTTATTAATACCAGGTGATGAGTTGAATGAACTTACGGTGCAACACCTAGCGAGATAATGACGCAGTTTGTAGGCCCTTAATCAAAGGCCACGGACATAATTAAGGATTTGCGCTTCGTTAGTAGTGGTTAATGTTAGCACTCACAGTGAAGTCCGCTGTTATCTAGCGACTTGTAGAGCCCAAACTGAATGTATCCACTTTGGTTCATACATCATCTAGGCGCATGAAGCGCCGGTATTTGTAATCATATCAGGCAATACAGCCAGGTGTAAGTCGGCTGTCAGCATATGCCCCGCTCTTGACAACAACTGCATTACAAGGAGCGAAAGTAATTTGATCCAAGGTGCAACGGAAACTACCGTAGGAAACAGCACTAGGATTCACAGGCTACTGCTTGCTTTACTACAAAGAGCGCAATCCCAATATCCTTGATCTGTCTAGAAAATTAATGCTTAAAGAAGGACCACAGGCCGCGCTTATACGCACAAGAAGAGCAAATAGAAGTACGCTACACAAGAGCCATTGAAAAGATTTACACTAAGGTTAATGTAAAAAGCCTTTGCCTTGAAGTACCTTCTGCTGTGGAATAAAATCTGGCGAGCTTACGACAAAAACAACTGACTAACACATAAAAGCCTCGACAACTGTTGTTCCAACCCAGCAATAGCGTTCTTGCATGCGTTGCGGACAAATGATTTCGTCACATTAAAGCATCTGAGCACTGAGTCATGATGTAAAACGAATAAAGCAAAAGAAGGAATAAAAGAATGGGATCAAACTATTTACAAAATATAAAGTTTTCCCAACAACACGGGTAGCATCGGCATTGCTGCAGCGCCGCAGTTCCTTTGAGAAATCCGAATCGTTCAACCAACAAACGGGTGTTACGGAGTACACCAACCAAATAGCGGTTTGCAAAAGACTGGTTGCAACTCCGTAACGCTTATAAGGTGCCAAAAGGGATTATCCACAGTGGGGCTTAGGTAACGTAAACCGACTACCTAAGGTTGCAGCAGGCTCACTGTGTCAAGGTTGCCTATTTGAAATACCAGGTTAGGCAACCAGATTAAATTCGGTTGTGTTCACCAACTAACACCCATTACTACTATACATACTGCAACACCGTAGCCTCTTTGAGGGAAGTGGTTACTGTGCTGTAAGCCAACAACCAAACGGTCGATGCATATGGTGACTTTAAGCTCAAACGTGCGGTGCCCGCCGCTCTAGCATTACCAACTGGGTGCAAACATTGTGCAATAATTTGACGCCAATAATAATTTGAACGTAATCTTTTGCGTTGTTGCTAGATGTTCCATAAGCAAGCAAATATGTAGCACAAAGGGCAGAAAAGTGCATGCCATCCATTTTCCCCCGGTTATATGTGACAAGAATTTGTTATCTAGACCGATAATTACAAAAGCATTCAAGGATCCTACAACAGCACGGTAGGATAAAGATTGTAAATATCTACTACCAAGCAGTAGTGAGAACTGATGTGCACAGTCCTACGAAAATTTGCATTAAAATTGGTAAAGCAAAACCTTTCACGTTCTTATTTGGCTACCTTAATCACGGTCATTCGCCACCCTATCAATTAGTCCGTTCGTTCGGGAGTGAACAGACTGGCCGGTGGCGTTCCAGCAGTCGTTTACGCAAAATTGAAATACAAATAATGCGCGAGCGTAGTGGGGAATTCTTCTACCCCGCGAAATTTAAACTGCGCGCGTTATACCGGGAGATGGCGACAGTTTAAATGTTAAAATCTCTACCACCACTTTTGGGGTAATTGAGGAATCTATTAGCTATTGGCTGCCATACATGACAATTATTTACCCACAAAAGCCTTAAGTATTAAAGGATAAACCCTGCTATTAGACAGTTAAAACGTTACCTAGCCCAGATGAGACTACCAGTTTAACGGAAGCACCGTGGAGATTTCAGACTCTAAATGGTAAGGTGCCGCCGCGAAATAAACTAACATCAGCTATGAATACTGCAGGTTAAGCGAATGTGCATGAACGTTTTATTTTTGTTTTACTCAACTTATGACGGCAGGCTCATACGCATTCGTATTTGCTAGGCACAGTTTGTGACGGATAGTAAAACGTACTCTACTAGCTAAAAGAGCTTATTCAGATAAATGAACAATGTTCTGTTGACCCACAAATGCATCTGGCATTAATGAAGTTGCTAAATTGATGTCGAACTGTTAAGGTGCAATAACGATGCATTGTGTGCACCACGGATAGAAGGCGTTTGAAAGGATACCACACATGCCCCAAACGCGTAGGTTAAAGGCTTACTAGGTCGACAGTCCTCTATTAGACGGGCTGAATTCCTATATAATAGGATGTGCACAGTCTTTCCAGGTTAAGCAAACCGTACCACTCCCAATTCCATCCTCAGTAGCGTGGTGCAAAGCGGGGTGCTTGGCCCTACCACACTTCTGGTCTATATTTACTGACCTCTGTAGCAGATTGCAGCATGCCGCCCCTTCGATTTTGCTGATGCCGCATAAGTTATATAGTCTTCCTACCTAAGAATGAAATAGCTGCAATTGGTAACATTCGTGAGGATATTAAGGCACTTGCAGAGTGGTGCGAGTACTGACAAGTACTGACTTTCGTCGCTACTGACAACATGTTGACTTGCTTTTCCCACTTTTATGGACATTTTGGCCCATCGACTGCTCTATGGGAAGAATAACAGCCAACACATAAGCTTCCTATGGGCTAATCGGTAGCTCGACCCAATGAATTGTCTCCATCAATGACCCCTTTGTTTTCAGCTTATCCATTACGGCTGTCAAACAATTCAGGAACTCTCAGCCAAGTCAGTCGCGCGTATCTTACAAATTCTCAAACTAGCATGCTTAGTACAATATGTATGTAGCTAGTTCTGCTCAGTTTCTGACGTACTACGGTTCCCGCGTTGCTACTTAGGTCCAAAGACTGCAAGGACCAACCGGTATCACCAGCCATACGGCTTTTCTTTTTTATTGGTCACGTTGTCTGCTCGAACCCGCTAACCGAATAGTACAGCCTGGTCTACTGATTAACAGCTTTGCAAATCCATAGGCACCCTTGAAATTATTCAGTAAATAACTATTTTGTTCTCTACAAGGCGAGGCCGGTCTGTTGGGCGTGATCAGGGCAATACCGAATCCATCCAAACGAGCAAACGCAGTCCTGCCAAATTACCTACGCATTCATTCCTTCCTCTTCAGCCTTATGTTATAATACTTTCAAGATTCTTAGACCACTGGATCCGTAAAAATATGTCGGGCTTATGACCTTTAAAGTAACTTAGTACTGGCATTCCACCAGGCTTTAGCCTTATATAAGATGTTAGTGCCTATTGTTGCTGTTGTTACTCATAGCGCACCTAAGGTTAACGCTAGAGTTGTCAAAAACATCGTCTAATAGCCAGTAAAAGCCTAACTTCTATGGACCTTTATAACAGTCAGTTGCTAGATTGGCTTAAGGAATGCGTTTCCCTAAGTCAAATAACCGCTAGTTTATTCCCCAGTTACCGAGTGCAAACATTTTGAATCCTGTATTAAATTTATATATATTAAGACTTCAGAGGGTCGATTAAGTAAACACTGTAAAATCCGTAGGTACAGAAATATGGCTTATCGCTCTACACGTATACCCCATTTGCCCCATAAATGTAACTATATCTTAGGTATACATGTGCTTAATTCCGTCGGTAAAACAAGCACACAGGCAAATAAAGTGCAGATCCTCTCCTTCAACGGATTTTGTTAGCAAAATATTCGCATTTCCGAATTCGACTTCACTGGCACAATGGATAGCCAACAACAGCGATGCCTCTGTTACCCTGCATCGCTCGACTTGCAGAAAAATTTAGCACTACTTCGACTTACCTTGGTTATCCGTTCGTAGTTTTAACTTTTAGCTGACTCTAAAGCATACAATGCGTTATACGTGTTGGTGGGTAAGGCACAATCTCCCATCTTTTAATCACTTTCATTCCGTTGATTTACGTTGTCCTTCTTGGACTGGGATGTAAGAATAGCTCCCACCAGCAAAACAACCGTTGAAAACTGCTGTGACATCCTAGGCCCAATTGACCTTGCCACCTAAATTCGACACATCGGCACTCGCTTTGTAATATATTTCGAATTGCAGGTTCGAGACACGGGCAAGAAGTCCCGGCTACAAACGAACGGCACTTGAAAACCAGCGACCGATTAACTAACACAGTAGCACGTGCGCAACTGCAATCATGCAAGACGACGATGCTCTAATGAGCCGACTACGAAAACAAGCTAGCTGGACCGAGACAGACGCATTCAACAGCGCGGCAGACGAATGGCGTGGTACACGGCAAGCAAGTATATAAACAACGAGTTTACAAGGAAGTGATACTGGGGCTTGGCTTTTGATTCCCTTTATTCATTGTGCATTCGGTCCGACAAGCCCTGTAAAAGAAGCAAAGGAGACAATAGGAATGGCGGTCAAGTTAAACAATACATTGTGGTTTCAACTGTACTACATTGTCTCCCTTTCTAAGTGAGTCACGGTCTTCAGTGCCAGCGCAACCGGAACCACAGCGAGGCCTCCTCAGCTGGCACTGCCACAGTGTGTTCGACTAGCGGGAGACAACTGGATGGCATGATTCTATCTACAGACGTAGAACTTGAAGACGGTGTCATCGGTTTCAGTTGGTTGTAATGAACGTTCAGTACGTCGGCGTTTGGATCCGTGACTTTTCGAAGCACATACACGGTAGGCGAGCGTACGAATCCAATCTTATATGGCCCATGCCATTCCCGATGGAAATTTCCTGGTGCGCCAGCTGGAGGTCTTGGAAGGTGCAGCCATGCACGATCATCTTTTCAGCATTCAGAGCCTTGACTTTAGCGATCGTAACACACCTTCTGGCTGTGCTGCACTCTGTTCATACTCTCCTGCATGGGTTGAAAGGCTACGCGGAGTCGCGCACGTGTTATGCGGGCGTATTCTGCCAAAAAGTAAGCATTAACCGACAGACAGGCGATAGTAATTGCAGAGGTAAGCAAACCTTACAGCTGAGCGTAAGGTTAGCTAGAGAATAGCCGGTTTTAGAGTGCACCGAGGCCTGGTAAGCAAGCATACATTGTGGCAATGCTTCGTCCCACTGATAGGACTGATGGCGTTTGACGAAGCTTTGTAGAATAGCCTTGATAGTCCAGTTGGTCCGCTCAACGAGCCCATTTCTTTGTGGATGATACGGTGTAATTCATGTCTTTTTAATGGCTAGCAAGCGGCACGTTCCTTGCATTAGATGACTCTCAAAAGCTGCGTCCTGATCGAAGTGCAAGGATATGGGTGCGCCGTAACGAGCCACCCACTCGTTGTCGAGGGTTGAAGCAACAGTTAATGCATTTTGGCACCTGCTAGGTATTGCCTCGCACCATGTTGTGAAGTAATATATCATGACTAGTATGAAGCAGTTCCCGCTCTTTTTATCGGCAAAGAACCAATGATATCTACTCCAATTCGTCGCCCTGGTGTGGAAGTAATTACTAGTTCTAAAGGAGCACGAGAATCGGGCACCATTGGTTTCAAAGTAGCACAGAGCTTACATGAGGCACGGAACTGAACGACACCAGCGTGGATGCCCGACCACCAATACCGTTGTCAAACTGCAGCCTCCGTTTTCAACTGACCGAATGGCCTAATTGTTGATGAACATTTTTTAATATTCCAAGCGATCGGATTATCGGAGTAATCAGTTTTGGACCGGATTTAACAACGCGATGCAGAACACCGTCGATGATTCTCAAGTCCATCTAGTGCCCGAGTAGGAAGCGCTCTTCTGTGGTAGGTTCACGAAGTTCAGTTCTAGTGAGAACAGTGAGAGGATGTGTTACTTATACGCAAGCACCAATGCATAGGCGAATATACGTGTACGCTTGAAGGGGTTGTACTAGCTCACCGTGAAGTTCAGCTGGCCCCTTCAAACGATCTTTGTACTTCTTGCTATTTTAGTGGTTATATGTATCGCATAGCCGTATTTCTGCACATTTACTTTTGAAGCCCGCGCCAATTCACCCCGGACTTACTTTTTTGTTGGACTACGTCGGTACGCCTAGTTGTCCTATTTAATGGCGGGCATATAGAAAGAAATCAGAGTGGCAGCATTATAAGGAAGATTAGAAGAATAAAAATAAGTTTTAGAAGCGAACAACTATAAGACGCGTTGTGTATGAGACACACAAAGGAGGCGTACTTAACTAGAAAGTACAAATATAGGAAAACTATAACCAAAAGCCTTTGCGTTAAGTTTGCTCACGCGCCAAAATTCAAGCTGGGTAAATCACAGGACAAAAGAAAAACCTTTTGTAAATCTAGAATATTGCAAAATATAACAAGGATAGGCTAAAGAGAACAAGCGTCAACTGCTGCTTACCTTAAGAGCAAATCATTGTGATACGTTTAAATGTTTGCGAGTTATTCGCGATAGAATTGCGGTCTACAAATAACGCAATTACTTTAGTTACTAAAAGTGACTTTCTGCTTTGGGAGCAGGTACCAGAAAAATGAAAAGGTTGATAGTGGTAAAGGACGTAAAGGACGTGGGAATCTAGAGGTGCATTATATAGCCCGAAATACGCAGCAATAATTAGGGACGATGCAACGGGTCGAAAAGCAAACTTTTCGGGCATACTTAGGCGACGCAGACAAACAGGCAATAATTTCGCCAAAACGTTTCGAATCTATTAAGAAACGTAGTATATGCAAAAGCCTTCAGAACAAGATTAATTAGTCCACGGTCAGAAGGCCGCTTTTAAAATTTTGGAGAATACTGAACCACCTAAACTCCTATGAGTCTGGAATTCAATATATTTTTGCCTCTAAGTGGTTGAGAAGGTTATACCAGGACCTCATGAGTCAGCTCTATGTGGATAAGCTAGAAGAACTTTAGGATCATTTGACACCAGTTGGCATGAAAAACACACGTATTTCTCAGGTAAGTATTGCTTGCGTCATATCTTGGTGCCCATTTCCTATATCCGTGGGGCTATGTCAACAACCGCAGTGAGCAGGAGGTGTTTGTCGCTAATAACAAAGAAATTAGTATCGGCAAATTTGGAAAATTTCCTCGGACGTGTAATTAAGTTGTATCTGCCTTGGTGGAGCGTAAACAACTCTGGCTCTAGGCGTTGAGCATAGACGAAAATGAGGGACTATTGCGCCCTGTGTTGATATAAACTATTGTTTACCTGCTCTAGTTAGAGGGTTTTCTCTCCTAGTTTAATGACTGGAGCCAGCTCGAGTGTTTTTCTTTCAGGTGAGAAGGTCAATTAGTCCTATTATGTCGCAGTAGCTTGTATCCGTGGTTTTTCTGGTGGCAGCTATTCTTACATCCCAGTCAAAGAAGGACAACCTAAATCAACAGCATGAAAGTGGAGAAAGATGGGAGCTGGTTCTTCACCCACCGCCACGTGTAACGCATTGTATGCTTTAGAGTCAGCTAAAAGTTAAAACTACGTTCGGACAACCAAGTAAGTCGAAGTTGTGTTTAAATTTTTCTGCACGTCGAGCGATGCAGGGTAACAGAGGCATCTCTGTTGTTGGTTATCCATCGTGCCAATGAAATGGAATTCGGAAATGCAACTTTTTTGCTAACAAACCAGTTGAGGAAACGGATCTGCTTTTAATGATGCCTTTATTCTAGTCTGTTTTCTTGTTGACTCTGACTTTCCAGTTTCTGCTACTTCACCGTAGTTGGGCAATACCAAATTTTACTTTAGCTACGACTTCTAAAGCTGAATGAACCATTTTTTGTTTTTTTCTGACAACGTGAATTATTTGCTTTTAACTGAGTATGTTGCTTTTGCTGATTGCGCTTTTCTTCGATAACTTTGTTTGCGGTTGAATCATTTTTATTAAATTTGAACATCATTTAATGATCGCAGCTTTGTTGCTAAGGAACTTACTTTATATTCTAACAGTGTAGTTATGTCACCGTATTTCTATGCATTAGCTGTTTTATATTATCTCACTTTGTCTTCTCTAGTGATTGGTTATTGTTTGACATCTTCGTTTTGGCTGCGTTTCATGTGCACGTTGACAAGTTGCCTACCTATCTATAACCCACTACGTCGTCTATCCCGGCTCCCGGAGAAAGGTTGGCGTTGCTGGGGGACAGGGTGCACGTTACCTGTGGCCGCGCTAGGCTCAAAGAGCTATTCCGTGGACTTAGTGTGGAGCGGACTACGGTCCAGCCACCGCCTTGAGTGCGCTTGATACCCAACTACAGCGTGCTTGTGTTTGCCTGTGAATGAGTGTGGGCCGACTCCGTTGATAGAACGTGGCTCCCATCCACATGCCTCCCGGTCTTATTCCTTCGGGTTTACACTGGATATGGGTTGTGTAACTGGAGCTGTGGGTGGTGCAGCGCTAGCTAACCATGGTCACTCTGTAGGCGCAGGCGTCCTGGAGCTAGCCACAGTGACGGATAAATCTGAAACCGGATGCCACCGACCATACTAGTGCTACCATTAGTGATCAGCACACGTCTAGCTCAGATAATGTTAAGTATATGGGGTCAATGAAGAATAAGTGAAGAGCAAAATGCCTTATTCTTAGGCCTATGGTTGTTAAGGCGCTCAGTTTGTGGACTCCCTGAGATATAGGTTTATCTAATATGGGGTTCTATATCCCAGTTACTTTGCAAACCATGTAGCCTAGCCAAAGTCCCACAGGTCCCAGTGCCTTAAAGTGCAAGCTAGTTGGCAACTGCATCTAGGGGTCATATGTTTGATTCAACTTAGAGGACAGAGTCAGGGCGCAACACTGACGAGCACCAAGAGGGCAAAACGCGTCTGATGCTTTTACGGAATAGGCTCTGCTGTGAAGCGGGTGAACTGATTGGAAGAAAGCTTTATCATAAATAAACTTAAACACTGCTACCCGCAAGTAATATAAACAGTAGTTTGTGGCGGGCACATTGATTGCAATTGGAAGATGCTGAATAAACTAGCGGTTATTTGACTTAGGGAAACGCATTCCTTAAGCCAATCTAGCAACTGACTGTTATAAAGGTCCATAGAAGTTAGGCTTTTACTGGCTATTAGACGATGTTTTTGACAACTCTAGCGTTAACCTTAGGTGCGCTATGAGTAACAACAGCAACAATAGGCACTAACATCTTATATAAGGCTAAAGCCTGGTGGAATGCCAGTACTAAGTTACTTTATAGGTCATAAGCCCGACATATTTTTACGGATCCAGTGGTCTAAGAATCTTGAAAGTATTATAACATAAGGCTGAAGAGGAAGGAATGAATGTGTAGGTAATTTGGCAGGACTGCGATTGCCCGTTTGGATGGATTCGGTATTGCCCTGATCATGCCCAACAGACCGGCCGCGCCTTGTGGAGAACAAAATAGTTATTTACTGAATAATTTCAAGGGTGCCTATGGATTTGCAAAGCTGTTAATCAGTAGACTAGGCTGTACTATTCGGTTAGCGGATTCGAGCAGACAACGTGACCAATGAACAAGAAAAGCCGTATGGCTGGTGATACCGGTTGGTCCTTGCAGTCTTTGGACCTAAGTAGCAGCGCGGGAACCGTAGTACGTCAGAAACTGAGCAGAACTAGCTACATACATATTGTACTAAGCATGCTAGTTTGAGAATTTGTAAGATACGCGCGACTGACTTGGCTGAGAGTTCCTGAATTGTTTGACAGCCGTAATGGATAAGCTGAAAACAAAGGGGTCATTGATGGAGACAATTCATTGGGTCGAGCTACCGATTAGCCCTTAGGCCGCTTATGTGTTGGCTGTTATTCTTCCCATAGAGCAGTCGATGGGCCAAAATGTCCATAAAAGTGGGTAAAGCAAGTCAACAAGTTGTCAGTAGCGACGAAAGTCATGTACCCTGCTTTATATCCTCAAAACATGGAAAATAAAGGCGCCGGATACCGGTAAATGCTCTTAGCTGTTAAGTTTCTGCCGGTAATAAATATGGACAGGTTGTGAGCTTAAGGTGCTTATATGCTATGCAACACATCTTAGACATCCTCAAGCTAAAACAAAGCCAGTTTCGAGGAAGTGGCCCGATGAATCACATCTATTGAAGATGCGTTGTTTATTGCTAACGCAGAGGAAGCTTCGTACCTCCTTCCTGAACACCTGCAAGGTTTGTATTTCGCTCAGCCTGTAAGGCGACCTGTTCCGCATGTTTATGTACACATCTAAGAAAATACGCGTGCGCAACCACTTCTCCTCCATTAGCGTTGTAATGGAGTAGCTCCTGTTTCGGGGTTGGGGTGCAGCTGCGCTGCTCATTTCTGGCAAGCGATATTACTCTGCAGCTTTGTATGAAGTAGCTTATGTAAAAGCACAGGTAAGGAGTAATGCGAAATTAGCAAAGGCGCTGAATTTTAAGGGAGTCGCACCTTCCCCGATAACACAGACCTTGCTGTGATAGAGTCAACCACTTTGTAAAGCGCCGCTGAAATTTTGCATGCGGCGCACGGTCCGACTTCTATCGATCGCCGCATATGAAGGAGCAGTATTCCAGATGTGGACGGACGTGAATCCTATAAAGATTTTAGCTTGTATCTGCAATGATTATGTAACAGCGTACTTGGAAGGATAATCCCCTTAGGTTTGCCACGATGACGAACTGGCTGTGCACAGTTTCGGCGCATGGAGTAGCGCAAGGCGAGACCTAGAACTATTACATCCTGTAAGATAAGAATGTCGTTTAGTGTTAGTGACCCATTAGGGGTAGACAATTCGTGGCTCATGACATTAGACGTTCGCGCGGAGGAGGTCGTTCGTCAGTACTCGCACCACTTTGCAAGTGCTTTAATATCCTCACGAATGTTACCAATTGCAGCTATTTCATTCTTAGGTAGGAAGACTATATAACTTATGCGGCATCAGCAAAATCGAAGGGGCGGCATGCTGCAAACTGCTACAGAGGTCAGTAAATATAGACCAAAAGTGTGGTAGGGCCAAGCACCCCGCTTTGCACCACGCTACTGAGGATGGAATTGGGGGTGGTACGGTTTGCTTAACCTGGAAAGACTGTGCACATCCTATTATATAGGAATTCAGCCAGTCTAATAGAGGACTGTCTACCTGGTAAGCCTTTAACCTACGCGTTGGGGGCATGTGTGGTATCCTTTCAAACGCCTTCTATCCGTGGTGCACACTATGCATCGTTATTGCACCTTAACAGTTCGACATCAATTCAGCAACTTCATTAATGCCAGATGCATCTGTGGGTAAACAGAACATTGTTCATTTATCTGAATAAGCTCTTTCAGCTAGTAGATTACATTTTACTATCAGTCACAAACTTTGCTTAGCAAATACGAATGCGTATCAGCCTGCCGTCATAAGTTGAGTAAAACAAAAATAAAACGTTCATGCACAATCGCTTAATCTGCAGTATTCACAGCTGATTTTAGTTTATTTAGCGGCGGCACTTTTCCATTTAGAGGCTGAAATCACCACGGAGCTTCCGTTAAAATGGTAGTCCCATCTGGGCTAAATAACTTTTAACTGTCTAATAGCAGGGATTATCCTTTAATACTTAAGGCTTTTGTGGGTAAATAGTTGACATGTACGGCAGTCAATCGCTAATAGATTCCTCGATTACCCCAAAATCGATGGTAGATAATTTAACATTTAAAACTTTCGCCATCTCCCGATCTACCGCGCGCAGTTTAAAGTTCGTGGGGTAGAAGAATTCCCCACTACGCCCGCGCATTACTTGTATTTGAATTTTGCGTAAACGACTGCTGGAACGCCACCGGCCAGTCTGTTCACTCCCGAACGAACGGACTAATTGATAGGGTGGCGAGTGACCGCGAATAAGGTAGCCAAATAAGAACGTGAAAGGTTTTGCTTTACCAATTTTAATGCAAATTTTCGTAGGACTGTGCACATCAGTTCTCACTACTGCTTGGTAGTAGATATTTACAATCTTTATCCTACCGTGCTGTTGTAGGATCCTTGAATGCTTTTGTAAATATCGGTCTAGATAACAAGTTCTTGTCACGTATAACCGGGGGAAAATGGATGGCATGCACTTTTCTGCCCTTTGTGCTACATATTTGCTTGCATATGGAACCTCTAGTAACCACGCAAAAGATTGCGTTCAAATTAGTATTGGCATCAAATTATTGCACAATGTTTGCACCCAGTTGGTAATGCTAGAGCGGCGGGCACCGCACGTTTGAGCTTAAAGTCACCATATGCATCGACCGTTTGGTTGTTGGCTTACAGCACAGTAACCACTTCCCTCAAAGAGGCTACGGTGTTGCAGTATGTATAGTAGTAATGGGTGTTAGTTGGTGAACACAACCGAATTTAATCTGGTTGCCTAACCTGGTATTTCAAATAGGCAACCTTGACACAGTGAGCCTGCTGCAACCTTAGGTAGTCGGTTTACGTTACCTAAGCCCCACTGTGGATAATCCCTTTTGGCATCTTATAAGCGTTACGGAGTTGCAACCAGTCTTTTGCAAACCGCTATTTGGTTGGTGTACTCCGTAACGTACGTTTGTTTGTTGAACGATTCGGATTTCTCAACGAAACTGCAGCGCTGCAGGAATGCCGATGCCACCCGTGTTGTTGGGAAAACTTTATATTTTGTAAATAGTTTGATCCCATTCTTTTATTACTTCTTTTTCTTTATTCGCTTTACATCATGACTCAGTGCTCAGAGGCTTTAATGTGACGAAATCATTTGTCCGCAACGCATGCAAGCACGCTATTGCTGGGTTGGAACAACAGTTGTCGAGGCTTTTATGTGTTAGTCAGTTGTTTTTGTCGTAAGCTCGCCAGATTTTATTGCATAGCAGAAGGTGCTTCAAGGCAAAGGCTTTTTACATTAACCTTAGTGTAAATCTTTTCAATGGCTCTTATGTAGCGTACTTTTATTTGCTCTTCTTGTGCCTATAAGCGCGGCCTGTGGTCCTTCTTTAAGCATTAATTTTCTAGACAGATCGAGGATATTGGGATTGCGCTCTTTGTAGTACAGCAAGCAGTAGCCTGTGAATCCTAGTGCTGTTTCCTACGGTAGTTTCCGTTGCACCGTGGATCATATTACTTTCGCTCCTTGTAATGCAGTTGTTGTCAAGAGCGGGGCATATGCTGACAGCCGACTTACACCTGGCTGTATTGCCTGATATGGTTACAAATACCGGCGCTTGATGCGCCTAGATGATGTATGAACCAAAGTGGATACATTCAGTTAGGGCTCTACTAGTCGCTAGATAACAGCGGACTTCACTGTGAGTGCTAACAATTAACCACTACTAACGAAGCGCAAATCCTTAATTATGTCCGTGGCCTTTGATTAAGGGCCTACAAACTGCGTCATTATTTCGCTAGGTGTTGCACCGTAAGTTCATTCAACTCATCACCTGGTATTAATAAACGCACAGCTTTCTCGTTAACGTAGAGAAGGTTACAAGCGCGAGAACTAGTGCCCTGTGCCTGCTCCCTCCGTGTCAACTGTAATGCATATATTATCGAGCCTAGCAATTTTGTCGACCCACATACTTTAATTCACGCTGTACATCGATTAACAACGCCGGCTTCCCTCCAAAGTTGCACAAAATGGTAGAGGGTTAGCAGCTCGTTCGCGGAATATGTGTACTTCACAAATGTGCTAATATTATGAACCTAAATGAAAGAAGGATATACCCATTAATGACTACTCATGATACGTAGGCAGGTGTTGTGGTTACGTACGGCGCAACCGTATTGGGAGCCCCTAGAGTACCGTCAACTCAACCAGCAGTTGGTTCTGTAGCGTGCGTGCTGTTAAACTTCGCTAGTTGGGGACCATCCATGGCAAGCCGGCGTACTGCGGGAGCGTGTGACGAGAACTAATGCAGCTGCTGGAGGAGAACCTAGACGATGACCATCTAGCGGGCGCTAATGTGTGTACTAATTAGAGTGCAAACCAGAGAAATGTATTTTGGTTTTGTACAAACACTTTATGAGCTGACTCCACGGAGTTCCACCGGTGTACAAGCTAAAAAGAACATGCTGTTATTCCATGTATCAAGGCTGATAAACAGCACACGGAGCTTACCTAACTTAATGCGGTCTTGGAGTGTAAAATATTTCTTTGGGATTTTCAATTGGAACGACCACTGTAGCAGTCCTAGTCCAGATACGGCGGATCCGCGTAATAACTACTGCTTCCCCACCCACTTCCTTAGTGATAGGCGCCATTTACTTTTCGTTGCAATCTTGAACCACATATAGATAGACTGCGCTCTTTAGCATTCTTAATAAATTTGTACCTGGGTCAGCTGCCTTCACGTTGACCCTCTCGCGCTGTTAGTTTTAATCGTTTCGTTAAACTCAACTGCGTACAACTCAACTAACGACATATTTATTGTCATGCAACTGTCAGTACTAGGATTCTTATCTAGGTTTAATATATTCAGCCTAGTTGATAATTATAAGCGAGCTGTGTTAACACTCACACTTGCCTATTTAAGTTCGTAAGGGCATATCGAGTTTTCAACGGACGGAACTTTCCGTTCCGAAATGACCTAATATGACCTAGGTTTCCGGCTGACACACACGACATTTTTTTAACATATACTATGTTTGAGTGTGCGTGTGTATTCCTGGCAGTGCATATACCCAGCCCGTCTCACCGAATTGCTTCGCTGCCTCCATTACGTGAACCTCACATTATTCACACATCAGAATGCAAGCAGTAACGATTTAAAGTCTCATGAAACCTGTTTACTAGGCGTACGCAATGTGGTGGTTGGGCCGTAGGCTCTTTAAAGCGAAACGCATGGTAGAATTCGACAAACGGGTGCATTGTTGTACTTCACACACGAGCTAGCATACACTTACTTCACAGGGGGTTTGGTGTCCATAGCACGCCCAACTAACAACCAAGCAGGTTTATCCCAACCTGAGCATTGGTAGCTGTGCAATCGTTGCAAGGATCCCGTATAATCAGATACACGCAAATGCAATCCACCACAACTGTGTACCAGCTACCCCAAAATGTATGAAAATGCAGTTGCTTAGAAAGTCAACCAAACGTTTTAATACCTCTCATATGCTCCAAGTCTAAGAAATAGCAAGCGCAGATTTTAGTGCCAATAAGGAGCCGTTCCCTTGGTGAGCTTGAACCTCAACCGATTCCGCCCATCTCGTCAACAGGCTTTCTTTAAGGTGCCCTTCTTGTGGCATCACCTGAGTTGGTACGGCGTGATGCGCAAATCACTGTGTTCAGTCCGCTGTAAACAAATTAATTAATTAAGTACTTAATATTTTGTTCTTGAATTCATTGAGGCAAACCACATGAGGCATGACTACCATGGTTCGCATTAGTAGCAGGATTTTATTTGTAAATCTGATAAGGCTACCACTGTCAGTGACAGTGGTAGATAGGTAGTGCTATATCCCAGCTAGTTTGCAAATTATGTAGCCCAGCCAACGTCTCCCATGGCTCAGTGGCTTAAGCTGTTGGCTAGTTGGCAGCTGCCTCTAGCAGTCATGGGTTTGCTCCTCCTTAGAGGACCGTGGGAATGCGCGCCACTGACGGGCCCCAATAGGGCGAAACGCGTCTGGCGGTTATCCGGACTAGGGTCTTCTATGTAGCTTGTGAACTGTTGGGATGAAAGCCTTTTCAGACTTCCATGGCTGTCGGTCATCACTATCTTCCATGTAACGGTTGCAACCCAACCGTAACTCGTTTCTGGACACTGAGGGTACCGCAATCGGCACAAGAATTGAACCGTAAGAACGTGCAAAATGGACACCAAATTTGCAGCGGAAAGAAAACTTGCAAGCCACATTTAGTGGTTTAAACTGGGCCGGTTTAAAAAGTATGTACATCCCAACTTCTGTGATAAAGCATGATATATTCAGCGTCATAATACAGAAATCTAAGGGATTGAGAAACACGTTTGTGACTTTTAAAATCCTTTGGGCTTATTTTACCATAGTCGCTCCTGTGTAAATTTACTTCGCCTGATCATGCATACAAAATCGATTTAACCGTTTGTAACTGCTTAAAATTCACTGGAAGGATGACACATGTAAGACGTCTGCCGCAGCGTGCGGGAGGACGCCATTGTGCTAATAAGAGATACCTCGTGGAGCTTCTTAAATCATTAAATAGTATATTGCGACATAGCGAGGCACGCCTGAATAAGCATGATCATAGCAATGGCATAATGAATGCTTGGTGAATGCACGATAAGGTCGCAAAGTTAGCAGTAGCATATTGGTTCTCAGTGGTGTATTTGTATCTGTTTCGGTATGAATGCTTGCAACTGTGTTGCTTAAATTTGTAGACGTGCTACCGTAGGTGTCTTTTTTTCTGTCGGACCGACTGCTTGAGAAGGGGTGGAAGGGAAACTTTGTACTGGCTGATTGGCGTCCGTGGAGTGCGTATGGCAATAACGGATCAGATACTTCATGTTGCAGTGTTCTTAAACAGAGACTTGTTCTAGTTTATCAGGAGAGGGCTTGTCAGGCGAAAACACCAAATTCTGAAACACTACTGCAGAACCATTCGCTGGAATGGTATGAACCCGAACCACCCATCATGTATATGCGCGACGATATATATTTGTGTATTCATGGCAACATGACGTTCGCTTAGTAAGCCCATACAATTTCTACAGATATGGCATTATTTTCGGCACTCAAGGTGACTTTATTGGTTGCCTCACTTGCCTGAATGACCGAGACACAGAGAGGTCTTATGGATCCCATAACATCGGCGGCATAATCGCAAACTTACAAGTATCCATTTTTGGCTTCTCTAGCAGAAGTCTTTATACGTCCCAAAATGACATTTTATTACTTATTATTACTTAAACCCAAACCGTCCCGACGGTTTAAGAACTCATCACTGGGCGTTGCTCCCACGCGTGCAGTGGCCGTCAACCTCCAGAAACGGCTAGCCAAATATCAATAGACGCATGACTTCTCACTTCTCATATTTATTAATAAGTTCCAGACAGAATGGAGGAATAAGCAGTCAGCTGTTATGTTAGCTGAAGAACGCAGAGCTCTCTCTGACAAAACCAGCCCAAACGTTCTTGTCCACCTGATGCAAAACAAAAGCAGAAGAAGATCAAAACTCATAACCCTTAATGATATCGGACGACATAGCAGTTGCTGACCCAGAAACCCTGTGCGAATTTGTTAACAGGCGCTTCTGTGACCCATTCACTGACGTCCATGCGACACATCCCAAAGCAATACCTTGGCTAACAAACGACTTGCTATCCAATGTCGACTTTGACATACACTCGATTACTAGGACAGTCCAGCCACGTAAGTTGACTTACCACCACGGTCCCGATTGCCTACCCTCTGCTCTTCTGAAACAAGATGGTTCTAATATTCCACTTTTACTCCCTAAGATATTCACGTTATCTATGAGTAACGGTGCCTTCCCAACAGCTTGGAATCATGCGAAGACACAAAGTGACTACCGGTTAGACATTAACAACTATCGCCACATCAATCCTATGCTGTTTGCATCAAGGGTGATGGAGAGGTTGGTTAAGGAAAGAATGCTTGACTTCCTGCTACCGCGAAACCTTATTAAAGGTCCCAACATAGGTTCCTGCCGGCTAAGTCATGTCAGACTTGCCAGTTTGAGTTTTTGGACATGGTGACGCGAAACAATGACACTGGATCTGCGCTGGGTATAATCTCTCTCGACATGAGGAAAGCATTTGACCAAGTCCCACATGCTGGCCTTCTGCAAATCTTAGATCCTTTGGTATCACTAACAAAATTTTGCTTTGTTTCACTTAGTATCTTTCTAAGCGCACAAGGTCGGTTCGACTAGGATACAAGGATTCAGGACCACTACCAGCAATCAGTGGAGTATTTCAGGGCAGTGTCTTAGGACCATTGCCGCATCTCCACTATTTCAATTATGTATTTGCCTCCTTTTCACACGGCAAGCCGCTTCTACTCGCTGATAATATCAAAGTAATCTTCACATTTGACTCAACCCACATACATAAGGGAACCTTCAGCGTACAGAGAAACCTTAAAGAGCTTGAACATTGGTGCAGCCTTGGAAAATGGATTTCTCACCCGCAAACTGCAAAGTTATATCACACCGTTTCAGTGTGCCTCCCGACACACTGAAACTACACGCCTCATCACATGCAGGGTGCGATACAGTCAAGGAGGTTGACGTACATTATCCAGCTTACTTAACTTCACCGAGCAGGTGAGCTATAGCTCTTCACAAACTCGATCAACTATCAACATGAGTTTCAAATCGATGCTTTCGTGGAATCACGGCCAGCCATCTACAAGTCCCGCGCCCGACCAAGTTTGGAGTATTGTTCAATTGGGTTCACCAGTTTTTGCAAGTGTCCGTGTAAAAATTGAGAGGTTGCAACAAATGTTTGGCAAACGCCTCCTTGGTTCGACCACGCTTAGTTATCGAGGCAGATGCAAACGGCTTAAGCTGGAACCACTGTGGCTACGCAGGCTCAAGATCAATCTTGTCTTTTTGTTTCAGATGACACAAAACCCAGAGGTCAAAACTGCTTGATTTGTTCTACAAGTAGACACTGATCTTTACTCCATACGAGCCAGACCGTTTTTCATAACCCTGCCTAGGGCTCGATCCAGCATCCGTTCCACCTTCTTTCTACATAAGTACACCATCGCACGGAATCGGCTGCTGTTGACCATCCGGACAGCCGAGGCAACCCTAGAGTTTCGAACTTCTTTACACAGATTTCTAAACACTACTTCAATTCCTAGGGACATGCGTTCCTGAAGCTGAGCTGTGGGTGCATGGACCTGCTCGCTACTAAAGTATAACACCATAGGATAGCCTCAACGTTTGTCACCACCAAATTATCCAGTCCCACCTAAGCTTCCCACTGCGCCGAGTGACTTAAATGTTAGCTTCTAGCGATCCAAGACTTCTGAATCCCATTGCGTGAGGCAGCCCACTTGCGTCGTTAGTATGCAGTCTCCTTTACAATCTCTTTCATGAATACTCTATTCGCTTTTGTGTAAAACTGTACACATATTACACAAGCTTTGTTCTACGCAGCGTGCTTTAACATGCATCCCACAACTAAGAGAAGGTTATTACCCAGCGCGATGCAGCCCTAATAGTAGTAGCCGAAGCAGCTAGCCGTCGCAGTCCCTGTGCAGCTCTGCGCATACCCGAAGCTTGCTTGGAACCACCACTTGTTGCCAAACCTTATTCTCTAGGACCTTTTGCATCACACCTCAGCAGGTTTGGTCACTTATACTGACAAATTAGGTTTCCACTAGTGTAAACGTCTTAAAAGAATAGCTCTACACGACCACTGATACTCTCTATTCTAGCGCCCTTTTCCCTTTTCAGCAGCTGCTAGTCGCCACAGGCTCCACACAACTCTGCGGATTTCCGGAGTTCGGTAGTTGCCACTCCTTCTCTACAACGTTTATTCTCTTAAACTGTTTGCATCACAGCTTAGCTGGTTTGGTGACCTATCCTGCGCCACCGTAGCATTTACTAGTAAATAAAAGCCTAATCAGAATGCCATCGCTGATCACTGACCTCACTCCTAGCGCCATTATCCGTCGTTCGCCTTACTGTCGTCAACTCGTTTTGGCAGCAGCTGGTCGTTGTTGGCTCCATGCATCTCTGTGCAAATCTGTACCTTGGAGGGAGTCGCTCCTTTACTCGCAAGCCTTCATTTTCCTCGAACGTCTGTCTCTCAATGCTTCGCTTGCTTTTTGATTTATTCACTGAAACTGTTTGTATCCACCAATGACCAAAATTCTTAATAATATCGCTACACCACCCACTGATACTACCTTCCCAAGGTCAGTGTCTCTGTTTAGCTGCAGCTAACCGCCATAGGCACCGTTTAACTCTGTTGATATCCGGAGCTCTCTAGAAGGCACTAATTTCCTTCAAGGCTTTCCGCTTGGACTGTTTGCGTTACAGCTCAGCTGGTTTGGTGACCAAGCCTGTGCCATATTAGGTTCCACTGGTAACTGAAAGCTTAATCCGAATGCAATTGCCGGCCACTGATCTCTCTCGTAGCGCACTTATCTGCCGTTTGCCTTATTCTTGTTATCTCTTCTTAGCAGCCGCTAGTCGTTGTTGGTTCTATGCATCTCTGCAGCATGGAAGCAGCCACTCCTTTGCTCTCCAACCTACATTTTGCTGAAAGGTCTGTTGCTCTTATCTTCGCTTCTTCTCTTACCTTACAGATTCAAGTAGTACCGAGGTTGTGCAAATCCAGCTAGTTAGATGGATCTTTCACAACCTACCTTTGCGGTAGGTTATCTAGAATAAACAAAAGCCGGCGGGTACGCTAAAAGCACGCACATCTTTTATTGTTATGCCCCTTTGCACTCTGGGACGATGGTACGTATAAAGGAGTCATATACAAGTGTTTATGACTACCAACGCGGACGTTGTGGTCAGACAATCTTACTTAAAGTTGCCTTCTGTAATGAGCTGTGTCCACTTCTGCCACACATTATTGCTGTTATCCGCTGATTTGCGGACAGGCGGAAGGTGTACTTTTCATCAGTAGCCGTGGGTGGCTAAAGGTACTGCAGTTGTTTATGCAAGCTGATGGCTTTCACCCACATGAGTCAAGTACACAGTCATTTTAACGGGTTGCGTGATAAACGATGTTGTAGCCAATTGGCTAATCCTAGGATAAGAGCACGCTGCATTAATGGGTTATGAGGTTCCAACCCTTCACAAATATGCCCGACCTTGCGAGTGAGTCTAGAAATTGCCCGGTACTCACAATACGTGAATACCAAGATACGGTTCGTGATCCATAAAATGAGGGCACCGCTACTCTGAGACTGTATGGTAATGTGCATGCAGGCATCGTTGTAACGCACCGCAGTAACTTAAATGAAAAGACAGCACTATCCACGGCTCTTTATTGGTAAATGCAGGGTGTCATTGCGAAGGCATGGACGGAGCGAGGCTCCTCCGCTGGCTAACGAAAGGCTACATCGCTGGGGTTGTTCGCTTACCGCATGTGCATATGCCGCCAAAATCAATAGGTAAGGTAAATGGATGGGCTGTGGCCATGGGAAGCCATTGAATAAGTCAGTATACGGTAACTCAGTGGCAGGAGCCACGGGAATGTAGGTACACACTTACCGGTGCAAGATACAAAATAGGCAATAACACATGCTAACTTGAAGTGGTGTGGCACAGCAAAATTATGGACCGGTACTAGACAAAGTAGTGTTGGTCTACACGTATGGAGCAGGGGAAATTACAGGAGATGAACCTGACACCAAAAACAATGGCGCATGATTGGTGGCGGCGGTGTGGCACCACCAAACAAGGCATCAGAGCGCCGTATGTCTACTGGCGGTCTAAAGAAAACGTGAATGTAGGATGTGCACTTACCAGAAGTAATGCGGACGACATGTTCGATGGACCATGTAGATGGATGCCAAGTATCCTTCATACAGCAGCCAAATATGTGGCTAGTTGTACTCGGGGGCTGGGTGGTCCCAAATTAACATGCATCAAAACAGTGCCTGTCTATTAGTGCTGTACCAGGTCAATATGTTTTGGCGTTGGGATTATCTTAGCCGTACTGGAAGACTTGGATACAGGAGACTGCTTTCACAGGACACCATGTGCAAGGTTAGGACCGTTTCCGGATGATGTACTTCTTTACTTGGAGCAGGCCGACCACAGTGTACCTACCGGTGATGACTCTCGAACTTGCGACGTTGCACCTGAGAAGTCAACGATGACAACCACATTTATTGGTAGCTGCTACAAAGCAGAATTCCCAATGTCTAGCAGGAGCCCGTTTTAGGACCGATGGAACATTGGGTCCAACCAACGTGGGCCGGGTTTCCACACATGGTAAGTTTAGCTTACTCTAGGCCAAGCCAAACGGCATTTGTATCTCACATTCAAAATTATCTGGTCCTAGACCTGCACGCAAAATAGCAGATCTGCTATTTTCCAGCGTTTGGTCCAACCATCTCTATTAACCAAGGTAAAAGTTGGAGAACAGCTTTTATTCCTAACCTAACGTAGTCCTGTGCAATTTCCTTTACAGCTTGCTTGGGCTTGTTGTTCGTTCCCCTCTCTTCTAAAGGATAACATTAGCTACAGGAGAACATCGCTGAAGGTATACCTGCAACGGTAAAGTAGCGACGGATTAAAGCCAGTTCATTGAAATATTCCATTCATTGCAATTATAATCCACCAAAGGAATTCGAAAAGTGAGTTTGCTAACTACAAGGCACAGGATTCGTCTGAGTTTATCAGCTCCAAGCAGTTGCTGTCGGCCCTGAAACATCCAACCACGCAGCCTACCGACACCAATTAACGTTACACGACTGCGAATAAGCGAGAGAACCGTCAGTCAAAAGGCAGCTCTGCTAATGTCATACACCCGGTCGGCAGTGTTCCAGAAGTTGGTTAGTTATCATTTGGCAAGCGTTTTCCTTACAAACTATCGCAGATGTCTGCTTAAAAATACTGTAACTTGGCCGGGGTGATTCGTCACTCAAATACGTCACGCCCCCTACCACGCTTTGGCAAATTGCTTAATACCTCATTTTTCAATTTGTATATCTATACCCTCACCCACTCAATCAAACGTACACGTTTGGATAATGACGTTCTACAATTTATAAATGGTCTTTACAGAGTTTTCATCACGTTTCACGCATCTGACTTGCATGGTGTAGACAGAGGCATTGGGTCAAATCCTCAACAGCATATACTCCATTCTATTGCACCCTATATTACTTATCCTTACATCTTGTACTCTGTGAACCAGTTGGCCTAAGCCTGCTGGGACGTGCCTCGATATCCTCTTGGATACTCATCATATATTCTTTAGGCCACATGGACCCACACAACTGACTGCCTTTGATTAAGCCTGCGCTTGGAATTGCAGAGTACGCTATCACGTACAACAATGCATTAAGCTGATCGGACTCAAAGGGCGTGACTCGCTTTGTCTAGAATCAAAAATTAATTAATTAATTTTAACTTTAAGGCGCCTGTGCCCGAGGTATGGCATTGCCGATTCACCTTACCCGGTCGGCTATGATCCGGGCATTACAGTGCCGTAGATGGAGTAATCGCGACGCAGTTATGGAGAATAACTATGACTAAGAGCTTCTAGGTGGTTAGCATGCAAGCACTTAGAATGTAAAGAAAAAAAGCAAAAAGGAAATTAGATTAACTATAACGGGAAGTAAAGTAACAACCTGATGCAAGTACTGCAATGCAGGAGGGCCACCGACTTCGCCACATCTGCTACGACCTGCAGCCATAGTCGTGGAACGTGCCGTGGGGCAGCACCACGGAGAGCGCACACGACAGCCTGATTATCCAAAGGTCACTTTCTTCATGCCAGCATGCAACGTCATGGACTGCCCACCTCGTGGTGTCTCCCAACTTAGGTCAGCCACTGTGTATAATGCACGTCGAGGAGGTCGGTCAACCTACATGCAAGTAACATGGGCTAGCCAACGTCAGTGCGTCGAATTCATTAACCAACCTTGTGAGCAAAAAGAAGGCGTGTTGCCAAAATAACTGGTGGATCCCAGCAACGCTCACCGGCAGTTCCGAGCAGCCTTGAAAATTATGCCGTAAACGCGCGTGCTCAAAGTGGCCAAGCATTTAATGTCCTGGTCGCGAACTGGTCGGGTCACTAATGTATACAGGAAGACCGGTCTTGCCACAGCAATACGCACGCAACATTTCGCTACCAGGACTATATCACTCAGCCTTCTAGAAGTTGTTGGGTATCTGGATAGCTGCATGGTGGTTGCTGATAGGCGAATATACCTGCTTAGTTATATGACCGCTACAGTTCAAAAACTACCAAGATAATAGAAGCGACCCAACACTTCCGGTGGTGGTTAGGTGTTGGCACGACCGTTGTTGGTTATAAGTATGAAGGACCCAATTCAGATGTTCAAATCACCTTCAATAAATATGAAGTTTAGGGGAGGAGGTGTCCAGGACCTCGAGCATGAAAGATGGATAAAAGCCCTCAAGTTCAAAAGCTTTGTTACGTTTGAACAGCGAAGGCTCGTGCGGGATCGCTTGCAATCTGGGACATCTGGGCTCAATCTACCAAGTTGAGTAGTCATTCTGGGTGCCGCAGCTTCTTTAACCCATGCACCAGTATTGTGCTGCACCGCAGGATTAGTTCAAATGCACCCTGTCACAAACAAGGCATAGGGAATAAGCATGTAGACAGCATGCTAAGTGTCGCCTAAGCGAAACCGAAGTGTAAAGAACATATCAGACATCATGTTCCACAGTGGATTCTGGAGCATCCGCAACGTGCCGAAACTTACGCAAACAGTTGCAGTCTAACTCCTACAACAGTAAGCGATGAATAGCATCCAACCCAGCTGCTTTGTTGGGCTTTATTATCAACAGAAGCTGGTTCAATTGAGCCTCCATTATGGTGAACTCCTGCAGGAAAGAGTCCTCAAGGACTGTCGTCTGCAGGACGATGTTTGGCATCTAAGACTCTCGAACATACATATCTGCAAACTGTTCACCATATATACAACCTTTGCCTTAAACTGTAGGAGCAGCAGAGAAGTCAGGAGCCAGCAAGACTACGATGGGCAAGTTTAGGTTGCGCTGCATTTTTATAGGCGACAAAGCGTGATGCATTACTCGAGGCGGTACTAACAAGGCCAACTTCCTACTGCAGGCAAGAAACTCGCGCATGCTGCCTGCGGACATTTCGACCCTCGCGGTGGCACTCGTGGGTGCCTATTTAAGCAAAAATAAGGCGGCACCGTAGCGAGCCTCAGCGATCAACTGAGCTGTGCTAGTTAGTGCTTTTGGACATCTGAGCTACGCATACCATTTCGGTCAATGGTTACCGGCCAGCAGAACTTAGCATCATTGCCCTGCAGGTTGTAAATTAAAATGAGGGTTGCTCCTTATTCATTAAAACGGACTCTTTTTGATCCACTGTCGAACCTGTTGTCTTGCGATCAGCTTGTTGAAATTAAGGCTTGACTGAGAACCCCAGTCGTTCACCTGACAATGCCTGGGCAACCTAACAGTACCATGCTTACGAAATGCAGTGCTGCTTTCCTCTAACATTCTCCGGATGCAGTGACGGCCACAGAGGATAAGCAAGTTTGCCCAAGCTGTAACATTGAGCCGGGCGAACAGGTGTTTGATTGCTACTGCTCGAGCCTCTCCGTCTAGTTACGTTACACTTAGGATGTTTTACTCTTATCGTTACATTTCAGCTTCACTTTCATTCCCCTGATGTCAGTCCTCCAAATTTTGGCCCTCCTAACCTGCTTTGATACGGTTTTTTCTTCAAGTTTCGTCTCACATGCATACCCGGCGCGTCAATCGTGCCCTATTGACTAGCCCATATCGAACCAAGTAGTCAAGCCTATTTCATAGGCGTCCGTTTGGAACCCTAGACCCTCCCTTGGATTGGTCTGCCCCAATGTATGCGAGTTAATGCAACTCGATCAACAGGCAACACCTGCCCGAACAATAGAAACCCTCTCTACAGATAGCTGCTGTATATGGGAGCTCGGCTACAGAACCCGAACTCTGTTCACCTACCCCGATCCCCTTCAGGTTACATTAGCAACGCTAAAGTTAAGGTTATTTAGCTGAGCTGAACTATTTTCGTGAACTAACATAAACGGAAAAGGTCAACCCGAGCCACCAGTATTCCACTGTATTTCTACTAACAATGCTTCCTCATTGCGCCTATTCGGAGAAGACGCAGCTATAAGCACCGTTCAAGCCAGAGCTGCTATTGTGCTGAGCACCCGGGCGGAAGCTGCTGTGGCTGATTGAATCCTTATCAGCAGGCGGAGAAGTGTAGCCCAACGCTTTGACTCGTTCGAAGCTTCGACGTCGAGTAAGGCTACTAGATGTCAGTGTGTTATCGCTGCCTACATACCCACAAACTGCAGGAATGAAGGCCCTTACTTTGCACTTTTCATCGGTTGGCGCCTCAACTGCCTGCTTGCGGACCGAAGGACAATGAACACGTTTGGCCGGATACAATTGTAAACATAGCAAGGAGCCGAACTCCTTGACCTCCCGCTTAGCCCCCGCCGACCACCATCACAATAAGGCATAGTATAATACCCATTTTGTGGAACAACGGCCGGCAGTTAGCTCTCCGAAACGATGTCAGCCATTACCGGTGACTCCAGCAGCTTGCACTTGGCTGTAGCTTTTCCTCTTCTTTTCTGCTGCCGCACAATAGCAATGATGTTTTCCACTTGCAGATAACGTGTTTAATGATATGCAGGTGCAGATCAGTAAACTTGCCAACATCGATTGCCTCTCACAAGTGGCTTGCGTGCAGCAGAACCAAACGGCTGCAACTTCTCAGCTAGTTTCATCCCAGAACTTGATATTTGATGTTGGGAGCTCACATAAGTTTGGCTAAACTGTGTCCCATCTACCTGCATGTTGTCAGTTTACAAAATGACGCATGTCGAGTTCGCGGCTTAGGCTAGCATTGTTTGACAGTCCGCGTCCAAGCTATTTGGACACCAGTGGGGACGACTTTACGTCATTCGATTAAGAGCACACTTGGAAGGCAGACTTTCGTAGTCGCCGGCGCCGCGAGGTGAGATATATACAATGTCCATAACAAAGTCCACAGGTTTAGCGAAGGTAAGCTCTAAAGAAGAAGGGGTTTCTTTCCATCAGGCAGCTAGTAAGCCAAACAATGAACTGATGCGGGTGAGCATGGAGGTCTAGGTCAAAAAGTTCAGTAGCAAGTTGCGCTGAAACAGCATTGAAGGAAACTTCTGCCAGTCCAGGTCGGGGCGCTCAAACTCTCCATTACCATGCACCTATTCGCTGAAATTTCATGAATAAACCCAAGGCTTCTATCGACTGGCACAACGTTTAGTTGCACGAATGCAGAACAAAAAAGTGCAAGTGCGGAAAGTTTTCGTCGTAGAGACCATAAGGGTTGAGTAAGAGTACAAGGCAACACCACCGCCGCAGCGACCGGAGGTGCGGTCACATTACTGTACCGCGTTGTCCGGTAAACACACTTCACTGCCAGTAACGACGGTGGGCAATCACGTATCAATAAAAGCGAGAACCTACGGACGGCAGTCCTCAACAACTGCGCCGACTCCGCACGGCTTGTTCCGCTGGCTGTGCAAAGTACTGATGGTAACAGGTAGGTAAGTAGCATCGTCAGCCTGGGATAATGCACCACTATTACCATTTCTGGCAGGGTAGAAGCAAACCGCCAGCTTACAACCCGAAACACCACCAAACAGAATCATTTGCATCTGGTTCACAATGGGTTCCGGCACCGCAAGCCACCCGCAATTTTAGCGCCTCCGTTAAACCGAGCTCTGGGTGCAACATTACCTCAGCGCCTCTGAGCGTAAAGGTGAAACGTAAAAGCGCTTGGCGCATCACCAAAAGTTGCAGAGCAACACGCAAGATGCAGACGATTGATACAGACTTAACAGCTTACAAGGTACCCAGTCTGGTGTATTTCCGCACAGAGACGCCAAGGAACCCTGACAGTAAAGTATATGCTAAACCAATAAATGTCAGCTAGCATAGGCTCCTTTTGAAGAACCGTAGGTGACCCTGTGACCCTTCTGAAGATTACAATAAAATCAGTATACGAGTCTTAGCGGCGCGGAGTATTTATCGAGCGCTCCGTAGAAGTTCTTGGTTTCGGATAAACGTTCAAGATTTTAGACTCCAAGTTTGTTTGAGATTCTACCTGCAATGAGACAACAGTAGTGTAAGGGAAAGGAATTGGGATAGGGCTCCCAACGAACCTCTTACATCTGTCTAGGGTTTTGCTACCTTTTTAGTGTACCCTCTTTTTCCTTTAAGATGGGCGGAAGCCAGCTTGTCTTCCTCGCTAACAGAAAAATCAAGCACGATAGCTGAGTGTTCGTTGTCAACCGCATCGCTGCTAATTCGTGTACGGACCGTAGGCTGTGAGCAAAGCGACGCCGCGTCTGGCAAATTATAATTTTATGCCGCTGCCTCTTGATAGAGACCACAACGGTCCAGCCCCTTAGCAAGTCAATTAGAATTCCTCTCTAGCGAACACATTAGAGAACTCGGGCTTTCAAGTGACACAGGACGGCCAGTTATTGGCGTGCAAACACCAAGCGTAAGCAACCATCCTGTCAACACAACTGTGCGGTGTGCTTTCTCTAATGGCCATAAGGGCATACTGCATCATACGCAAGCCATTACAGTCCACATGCAGCTAACGGCAACACATAGCGCATGGTATGCCCAGGACGAGTCCGGAAACGTCCTGAGACTACCCGCCCTACCATAGATAACCAACGCGTCGTCAGAGGAGGACACGACGAGTTTGGACAGCACTCAACCACCACCACGACAGAAAGAAGTCAAAAACTCAAATAAATTAACGGGATAAGCAACACAGTTGTGAATCGGTTTATGTTGACCAGATTTGCAATCGATAAGAGGAGCAGTCGGAAAGACCAATAGTGCTACGTATGCATTGTAATGTATTCACCAAACCGCAACAGGCGATACAAGTCGACGTAGTTTCCAAGCCTGTGACTACAGGGCTTTTCGAAATTGTAGTCACAACGACCAGGAAACTGATGGCCTGCAGACTAGTTCCACCGCATTAAGTAACTCACAAGAAGCAATCAAAGTAAATGCGCCTTTTCAACTGATTAATGGTACGCAAGCAGCGAGTGGTGGCTGGTTGGCGTCCAATGGTCAAAAGCACTAACTATCCAAAGCTTCGGAAACCACAAACGGTCAGGACAGAACAGGACAGGATCCAGCGACGAAATAAGATTTTGCATTACCAGCGTCCGGTTTCGCGTTCTATTAAACGAGATGAGCACTCAGCCATTTGTCTGGCTACTAGACGCGCTTAAACCACAAAAGGTATAAAAGGGAAGGACGGAGTAAAAGCAAAAGTCACTGCACTTTCGTGTATCTGCAAAGGCAGCTAGCAGTTGTTTAGTGGCTGAAATGCGTATCCCAAAGGATTCGGGAAACAGGATCATCCACTTTTTGTTCAGGCCTCGTTTGAAGTTCTCTACCGTTTGTGAGAAACTTAGCTAACAGCTGGTTTCTAACGATAGCCTTCCCACGTGACTTAGCCACGGGACAGAGGGCGTTAGATTGCAGGTCGAAATCATACTCATTTGTCATCAGTGACCATATAACTGCTGGAACCGAGTACAATTTTTTTACCTCCCTTAGGGAATATACTAGCAAATCCATTTCGAGGTCTCGAATACGCACTACGCCGCTTGTAAAATGACGTCGCGGTCACTAAGTAAAATTACTTTATCCCCTCGATGTCGGTAAATTTACAAGGAAACCAACGTACCAAAAGATTAAACGGAGCCATATCGTCCGCCATGACGACCGCTCCTAACGTGTCGCCAATGCTTTGCTACCCATTGTTATCCACTTAAACAGCAACAAAATTAAAAATGGATATCCATATATATAACCACATAAACATATTTACCATGTCCTTTTTCCATTAATATTTTTCCCCAATGACACAGACCGGTTTAGCTTAGCGTAGCTTACAAGCCGTGCCGGTTAATTACGGTCTTTTGATCAAAGGACTACGAATCAAGCTCCTTTAGGCGATTCAGCTGTCGAATACTTGGACTTCATGTGCTATGACTTCCGGATATTTGTCACCTTGCAAAGAGTTACTTTGCACTCCAAGGCTTTGCACTGCACTATCTGCGATGGGTGGACCCACTTAGCTTGTTGCGGAGTCGGCCCTGATTCGTACAACTTTCTCCCACGAGTCAACGTTCTGAGCCTAGGTTTCTCTAGTGCTCTGTTTTTCCGTTACGATAAGCAACAGATTACGCCTTGACGGACTGCTTGTGTTCCCTCTGCTCGCCTCGTCTGCTCAAGCCGAGAGCAACGTCGCTGCGGTCCCGCTACAAGCTCCTTGCCTCATCGTATGTGCTTCTGATGCAGCTAACCCAACGCGCATGTGTAGCCGAGCACCGTCCACCTCAAGTAGGAGGACGCCGACGGTTGTTGGCCAGAGCGAAAGACCTAAGATCAAGAAGTATGCAGAAGTGGTGAAGGAACACTTACGAAATGCTGCAGTAACAGCAAGGTAGGAATTAGGCTAAAATCCAAGTCCTCAGCATCTCAATCGCAGTTAAAATTGGTTCTCAATATAGCCGGTCAACTGGAGAAGCTACTGAAGGATGGTTCTCTTTTTCTGATGCTGACGATTTATCAGAATACTAAATTGCTCTCGCGCGATCGCTACCTTATCCTCGTGGGTGCAGCCAAATTGACCATAGCCACTCCAGCTCCAACCTTACCATGCTGAATGTTAAATAAGTAAATAAATAAATAGTTTATTCTCAGTTGCATAGCGACGCACCAACTCAGGCATGATCAAGGTTTAAAAACAGATGTGTATCACGACGATACATCGGGTTCAATCGTGTGTAGTTGAAACGGTGTCGGGAAGAGTTGATATGTGAGTTTAGTTGACTTGCCAGTATGTAGTTGTGGGCAGTGACTTTATTCAGTGGCGAGTCACATCCGCCACGTCGCAGTGTTGTTAAACAGACATTTGTGGTGTTTTATAGAGCGAAGGCTTGCCAGGCGAAAACCCACCACGTTGTTGTATATGGCCATTCCATCTCATCGTTATCTCACTTCTCTTAGCAACTCGCACCCTAAGGCTTAGCACTGATTCAGCCTAACCTGTCCCACTTTTTTGCTTTCTGGTGATCTCAGAATGCCTTCCGTTTATGCACCACAGGGCTGTTATCTTCATTACTAGAGGCAGCTTACCTTCCCTTCCATGTTTCTGCTACTCAACTCGTGTTCTACTTGCATAACCTTATGGACCCTACTGCATGGGCTTGTTCCTTTCCTCGTAAGACTAACTACATCCCTGAAAACAAACAACAGCACACCACAGCTTTAGCCGCCTCTGTCCCCTCTCTCACGTTCCTGGAGCATTTCTTATTTCTGTTTATGTTTGTATCGGCGCTTCAGCGTCATTACTGCCGATGCCAACGCACCGCATCCTTGGTAGCATGCATCCGCTTCTCACCGATTTGTCGCATTTGCTTCACCTCTTGGAACGCTGCTGTACGAACTGCATGTTCCTAGTTATGCATCGTAATCCAGATGGCCTCAGCTTCACCGCAGCTGATACTTTTTCCAGACGGCTTTCAACAAGAGTAATTAAGGCCAGCGTTCACCACGTCACCATCTTATCTGTGCCCGTTTCCAGTACGGCTACCTTTCGTTAAAACTTGTGAAGACGCTTATTTCTACAGAACCATCTTCGTGCACTGTGGTTGTAGTTTGAGCTACACCGGAGAGGTGTTGGAAGAATGCACCTTAAATTGCATATACTAAACCACTTACATTTTATCATGGAACTAGTTACCAATGCATGCAGGCCTACATTTAATAGTGTCTATCGACACATGCTACTCTGTGCGTTTGCTTGGTTGCCGCTTATTCTTTGCTTGTATTCCCGAGATTTTCAAAATACGTCGTTTGGCAACTGGCAGTTTATCATCTGGCAATGTCTGCTCCCTCTTCAATAGACAGCTGATTTGCAACAGTTGTTCACAGTACCGAGACGCCAACAGCAAATTCTTATTTCAGCCATCTCAAGTATTTTCCAACTGGATTATACTTTTAATATGTTAGAGCGCTGCCGATTGCAAGAGGTCAAAATAAATAGGTTTATCTTGCCTCGCAATCACAGTACCACAACTTACTTACTGGAATTAAGTCCTTTCATGGATTTCCTATTTTTCTATGGGCGATAGGTTCATCTAGCAAAATTACTTTAATCTGACATGGATAACGTGGCTGCCTCTCATCTAGGTTCGAACAATTGGGTTCGGCGACTTACATTTCTGCGAGAACCTTTTGATCCCCCTTGCCTAGAGCTTACTGGATGGCATACCATGGAGTAATTAAAGGACCTAAAGACAATTTCTCTTAACCCTAACTTACCTTTGAAGGGACTCTCTTCCCCTTCTGTGGACAATCTGTGTTTTATGTAGCCTGAAATCAGGGGTTTGACCTTATTACCACCAATGATACCCATGACCTGAAAAGAATTAATGCAACCCTCCTGTGGATCCCATATTTGAATAAGGGTCCGCATACTCGGCTGAGATGGGACGAAGTTAGCGATAAGGATTAACTGCACCCACCTTCTGACGCTTCTGGTATTGATGCCTAGACACGGATTCTAGACGTCAAGACCAGGATATTAAAAGGAAAGGCAAACGTCCAGTTATTTCAAATCCTTACTCGCCTGCACAACCCTTTAACCGACTTTCCTGGACAGTTCATTCCTTGACTGGTTTCAACGACTAATGGCGGACCTGGAGTAAGTAATTTGAAAGCCAAAGCAGAGCTTTGCAGATCTGACTGCAATAGGCCGAGTGCACAATCGTACTGCAAGATACATTGCCAAATATAAATTACTATTCAAACGGATTGAAGTCAATTTCCCAGGACATAACGGGATTCGCCTGGCAAGACTCAGCTTTATAAACAGCCACAAATATCCGTCTCCTGACAATGAGACGTAGCGCATGTAACACGCTTACAAACTTACACTAGCAAGCAAACCAGGGCGACCATTCACAGCACTTCAAGATATTTTGTATATATATACTAAAAAGACCCTGTTTCTACCCACCGTTTCCAAGCTATTTGTTATCCTTTTACATATTATCAACCCAGGAATTTCACCACATCATTAAGCATTTCGTTTTTGACTAGTGAATCCGCCATTTTGGTAAATTCCGTATACCGTGCGAACAGCGCATTCTATGCAAGGCAACTTGCCCTTAAAACAAAACAATCGCTTGGAAAGTCTGGATAATGCCGTTTCTGTGTGTCTTGAAGTATTCGAGAATAAACAATTTATTTATTGTTAACATAGTTTCCGCATAACTTTCTGGCGTTCCGATCTAATCCGCCTTCAAGCGTCCGCTATCTCTTCAGACTAAATTAGCCCTCAAAGCTCAAAGCCAGCTGAGAGGTGGAAACTTTGTACAATGAGAAGCTTTCGCTTGTTGAGTAGCTTATTAATACTTGCAAAAGAAGACCGTTTACCAGTGGAGCTCTAGCGATAGCCAATGAAAGGTTGTGCACCATGTCCAAAAGGCGTAAAGCATGGGACCGCTTTAAACTCGCCCACAGCGCGCTTGACTATTCGAAGTACAAGTTGAGCAGAAATGACTGCTACTTGTAAAGACGTCAAAAGCAGCATCAGTATGAACTCAGTTTGGCTGTTTAATCCAGGGCGATACCGAAGGCACTACACCTACTTAAAAAGTAGTACTAAAGTTGGCAGTGGCATTCCTTTCTCGTTTTCTTTAGAGCCGGTCTGTTTACTTGACGACGATGCGACCCAAGCCAGTCCACTGGCCCTGCAGTGTTCATCTGTTTACTCGATAGAGACGTCGTTAACGAGTGACCTTGATTCAATCCATCCCCATTCGTTGCAGCGAGTAGAAATGAGCGTGGATGACTTCAGCAATGGTCTTCGTGCATTAGACCCAACCTTCTTACCGGGTGCTGATGGGCTGCATCCAATATTCCACAAGACTGTGGCCGACTAAATTGTTGCTGGATGCTTGAAGAAAACTTGGCACTCTTTTTAAGCTAGAGGACCCTAAGTGGCGTAGAAATTGGGGACGGTTAAGCTTAGATACATGAGAGGGGATCAGCAAGGTCCTGTCAACAGTCAAGCTCTTTGCCTAACGTCCTTATTGTGCAAGTTGATGGAAAGGATACTCAAGCGGGCTCTTAAACTTAACTTTGAAAACCTAAACATCATCTCTCATGCTATGCATGGATCTTGGCGGGCACTCTCATGCATTTGAAGCTGTTTGTTGTTTTGGAGAACTGAGCGAGGTCGTTACACGCTGGGAAACGCCTGCTTATAGTTTCCTTAGACCTCTGCAAGCCGTCTGACAAGGTCCTCATGAAAGGCTGCGTCTTAAACTCCGAGATAGCGGTGCCGCTGGGAATGAGTTTGCCTGGATCACTGACTTTTTGCATGGCCGGCCCACACGAGTCAAAGTGAACGAAGCCTACCCCACTCCTGTGCTTATGACTAGCAATGGTCTGAAAGTATCTGCAGTTGCTCTAGTGCCGTTCAAGACAATCATCCTTCACCCCCCTGTCAAAGCTTCGGATGGATTCCTTGAATTACGCCGATGACAGAAAGCTTTGGATGAAGGTATCCGGTCCTGAGGCTGCTGACAGAGTGCAGACATCATTTGACATGCAACACGGCAAGTCGGTAATGCGTTAATTGCCGATCAATTGTGAAAATAACCCTAATATCCCCATAGGCGCCGCTGAACCGTTTGGTACTTACCACGTTGGTGGGTGTTATTCAGAACAAGCATTCTTGAGAAAGATCTCAAAGTGCTTGTCTCCCATTATATACGGACCACGGATGGCAAACTACGGGGGTTGCAGCTGCCAACAGGCTGTCCCTGCCATACGGAGTGCCTTCTCGCGATTGACCCCGGAAACCTTCAGAATCCTGTGTACCTCTCATGCGCGCTTCATCTATGCATACGGACTACCTGCCATTAGTCCCCTTGCCAAGTTCGAGCGTGGCATGAGTGAGAAGGTCCAGCGGCGTGCTTCGAAACACGTACCGGAGTTTAGTGACTTGCCTTATCCACTTTGGCTACAGCGGGAGCACCTATTCTCGCTAGAATACAATAGACGTAGTGTTGCCCTGGTTGTTACTAGGAGAAACCTAGGGAAAATGTGGCTGTAGCCATAAGCGTTCTTTCAGTTCAGCCCTATTAGTTCTACTCCAGGGCGTAACTGAAAACTATGTAAAAGTAGCAGACAGAGTTTGCTCTATTCTCGCTCTATCGACTCATAATGCAAATGCCTGCAATGAATTGCCCAAACTCGTGGTCGACGCGAAGATTGAGGCATATTTCAAGCAACGGTAGGATTCCTATTTGATGAGAAAGACTGGACCTCCCTTCTTCCCATGTAGCTGTTACGGTCCCTTGTGGAAAACCGCTTGGTGGCGACTCACAGCTTCCACAAAATGACAGAGAAGTGAAGAAGCTGGCAATGGACTTTCGTTCTACTCTCTACGATCCAGTGCTCCAAGGAACCACCCCAGCTTACGGGCCAAAACATTTGCTTAGGAACCCGGTCCGGTCAACAGGGCAGTTGTCGTCGAGCCTAGCCTATACTTTGAGCGTCGTTTCCTCTTCTCTTTGCTTCTCATTTCGTCTTCAACGTTGCTGCAGTAGTCAATTGTCGTACACTTTCAGGCCAGTCAGGGAGTCGTCTTGCGCTTGGTCCGCTATCGGCAGTTGTGATAGCACCAACCAGCTAGCCATGGGATGTGACCTAAGCACACGGTTCATCCGACTTGTGATGGTGAAGCGACACTGAGCACTCAGCTTGTTCATTGAAAGTCGGGCTTAACGGTTTGGTACCAAAAGGCCGAAACCTAATCCATCACTGCAGACGCAAACTGAAGGATAGCAAGTAGTTGCTTTAGCTCGACGTGAAGGAAGCTCAAAAGCGGGCCAATAGTGAAATAACAAGCAGAAGTATTCTACAGCAGTGCGTGGTTACACTTGTTTCGAGATATATAATGAGCTTATGTTCTATGGATAGTAGATGTCTGGTCGCGGCCCTTACTTTAAACTGTTGCTTCAAGTAGGGTCAGTGGACATGGGGTCATGGATGCCGACGTATCAAACCCTGCACGCAGTTGACGCACAAACGTTGATTTCATTACCGTATCCTCTACGAATGACTGAAGATTGAAGTACCGTCGCTATTGTTTGCTAATGACCAAAAGCACTGTAAAACTGTGGATATCCACGGGGATTCTGATGCAATTCAGGTCGTTTTGTATAGGCTTTGCGCTTGGTTAACCATATGTATGAGGCCAAACGTCATGCAGAAGGTTTTGCTTTCCATATTGGTGGTGCAAGTTCCTCCACGCGCCGTGCAGTTAGAGAAAGTAAAGCCCCGGTTTTCCCTGAGCAGGGTTGTCTAGCTAACGTCCACACCTCAGTGTTTCACTCTGAAGACAATTGTAAAAGGCTGCTTGCAGAGAGTTCCATTTGACGTGGTTTATTTTTCTCTCCTCTACCTCAGTGTCAAAACTGCTGATATATTAGTGAAGCTGTTTTCAGCTTCTGTGCGACCCCATCCTGTCTTTTAAGGGATAAACTTAAACTATAGCAGATTTTACAAGCGGGTGCAAGGTTAGTGCAGCGAGTACGGATGTAAACGTACCTCGAACGTTTGCTTAGCTTGGGTACGTACCCAATGCACTATTGGTGAAGTAGAGGAGACTTTATTTTCAGTTAACGTATCCTGACGGGTAAAATCAGTCCAGACTTCTGGCTGTTTAGTCCCGCCAACCTGCCTAGTCCCCGAGGTAACCCGTTGAAGCTGTACACAATGCTTTCTGCGGGAGTATGGATGGAAGCCCGCTTGTCGCGCCGCGTTGTGGAACGATGAAACTCGCTTCCGGTGCACGCCGTTAGAAAGGTTACGATAGTGGGTTTCGGGCGTCATTTAGATGCTATCTGATTGTAGTACCAAACCTTCCCGTTCTCCGAACCGACTTATAGCTTAAGCCTATGGTTCGCTGTCGTATTGCTTCTCACATCTTGGTATTATCAATATTTAGCCGACATTTCTCCCTTTGCTTTCTTAGCTTACCCTGCACTTCCTTATTTTACATTTACCGGACGGGCAAGAACGGCTGGGCTGGAAAATGGGGGAAATAATTGGTTAAACAAAGTTTGATGCGATAACTGTTTTAGGATTACAAGCTGCTCAAGCAGATCTATAAATTCCAGATCCAGAAGTGCGCAAAAACGGAACCTTTACAAGACCATCCTCTCCTTCCGGTCCAGCTGAACTGAATTAAAAGAAGGCTGTTTACCGGGTAGCTGAAGAGCGTAAAAATTAAAATGGATGAAGTTGTTTTGCTGATCAGGTGAACTGAATACCCGAAGTCAGGTTAATTGGCAACGTTGATAAATAAATACCAAAATATTTTATCCTGACTTCCTTAAGTCGCACCAAATCAGGTATGAGTCAAAGTCCCAGACAATTTTGTTGAGCAAAAGACACGTTGCAAGGCACCTAGTTGGCTGCGGCAAGAAAACTGCACAATTCGCGGAAACGAAAGAAGTACTAATGAGGAGCAAAGTCGTCAGTGGGGGCGGATAAACTAGATGCATGTGTGGATTTATAAGGAAACAGAAAGGCACAGTAGGTGAAGTGGTGACCGTATGTGAAGGCTGATAGTAGTTATTCTGCACGTGTCTAGCAACTAGTAAAAAGGACTGGCCAACATGCCAAAGTGTAGCTGTAAGCAGCGTGTTTATTCAGTAAGGAGTCACCTCCACTACGTCGCAGCGTTGATAAACGGCATGTTGTGGCTTTTATATAGAGAACGCTTGTCGGACGAAGGCCCACGAGTCCTGGAGTGCGGTTGTCGATAGCTTTTTACGGTCATGCCTAACTGGCGAAGCCTCAACGCAACGAGTTGTTCAAGCAGTTATTCGCCCTCAAATGGCTCTTCTTTTGGCTGATCCGATAAAACAGTCACGGCTCGCCATTGCTGTTGTAGCCACCCTTTTAGCACACAAACACAATTTTTGTCAATAAGGACGTCTAAAACAGCTCTATGAGTCGATTGCAGGTAAAGGCTTGGTTTTGGCAATAATAGGTCAGCTGACAATATACCATTAAAATTGGTATTAAGAAGAAATAAACATTACTATCGTTAGGATTATTCCAACCGTTTAATAGACTTGCACTTGGAGATAGACATAGTATGCCATCTCCTACTGAGCAGTTGACATAATAACTTTGATGGGTCTGCGTTGAGCGCGTTCTTCAGACGATTTCACACTTTATATGGCGTTGAGGAATAGAGTTTCCATGTGCCTGCGCTCGGTAACTTAATAGAGGACGTGGGTACAAATTGACCGTTACACGATTTCTCAGCGCTTTTGTTGAAATCATAGATATACCAGTTAAAACGAATGTTGTAAAACGCTGCTACCTTGCTTGAGCTGATAACGCAAAGGCGCTTAGAGGGCCTCAACCAGTTGTCATTCAATGGCGACGCCCTATTGTATGTTGCTGTAGCACATTACGTGTTCACCAAGCGCAAACACGGATACATCCCTGATGGTGTTTTGTTTTCCTTATCGCCACCTGGCAATGTCGTGAAGGTATACAGAAGCCTTACTTGATTCGTCTCATTCTTAAATCCCATATAATCAGGTCACGGTTAGCTACCAGACATTTTCTGGACTATCTGATCACTATGGCCAAGGCACGAAATCATACAATCACGGTGTTAACACGGCGACTTCCGTGGTGTTCGGGATATAAAAGCTTAACATGGATGCCATATCATGCAAGGGCATCCGGTTTAAAGCTGGTCACGCAGAAGGATCATACCTCTACTGCACACCTATTGTGCGAACAGCGGTTAGCCATTTACTTAATTTAGCCGCGGTTGCTTCATTAAAAAGAGAAAATGAGTCACCTATATCAGCAGAGCAAAGTAATAAGTCCGTACTTCAAACTATGCACGTCGTTTACAGTATGCTGCTTCAGTGAAACCTTTGCTACTACGGTATTTTACAGAATGTCAACTAGAACCTACATGGTAGTGTCCTGCATCTACCAAGGAAGATCAGAGGTTGTTACTATCGAATGCACGTAGGTAAACCACGATGGGTGTAAACCTTCCATACCAAAACTGTCTACTGACGATAAGTATGAGCTCGCGCGGAATCATAACTCAGGAAAATCCTCGGACTGCAAATAACATGTAAATTATTACGCCGGAACGTTTAGTTGTGTAATTCTACCAACCAGACGCAGATAGCTTTGAGTACGCCAGTTATCTAAAGCAAAACCCTATATGTGGTCCATTCTAGGATTACACTGAGGAGAACGTTAGCATAGAAGCATGCGAAAAGGCTTTATGTAGGTCTACATATTTTACATACCCCTAGTTGCAGTCATGCAAGCCGCAGACACGCACAGGTTGATGAGGAGTTGCTGCAGCCGAAATGTGGGCAACCCCGCAGATGCTGTATAAACGTTTGCGTTACCTCTCACCATATTTGACGCCCTTCATTGTTTACACTTCTCATTTATGAATTTCACAGGTACAATAGCTAAATGAATTCCCGACAACATTATTTCCGGGTGCAAGTTGAGTCTGGCCGAGCGCATACTCAGGCGGCGCTTGGCCACAACGATTAAGTCCTAGACTGCAGAAATATGTCGGCTTTCCGCCGGACCACATTTTATCCCCCGATGCCTGATAAGTGCAGCATACACGGCTTAATATTTGCAGGTACCATTCTCACATGCTTCAATACGAGGCCTGCACCCGGAATGCAAGTAATCAAATTCTTTTCGCGCAATGTGCGTTAAAAATCAACAGGGATTGCCGTCACTGGAACCCATCCTAGCCTCTGCGTACGCTAAACGCACAGTATAACGATAACATATTATTAACTACCTTACTTGTATATTTCTTAAACCACTGAGTTACGAAGGTGAAGGACTTTCTCAATATTAATTAGAAGTATACGTACAAATTTTTATAAAAGGTTGCTATTTGCACAGGGTACAAGACGTAAAGGCAAAACAAATACCATGGTATGTTACTTAAACGATGTAGCTAATTACGCTTTGTTGCACGTCAATGTCACGTAAACATTGCAGGATATGCTTTCATGTGAAAAATTTCTTTCACTCAATGGTTTCAACAAGCACGATGCTTTTCGGGATACTAACGTTCAACTTGCATACCTTTTTATTTCTCTGGGAAACGTTTGCTCAAAACTTCTTGTTTTGTTCCTAGAACGGTTCGTACCACCCATTAGTAAATTGCAGTTTTCTCCATCCTTTTCTTTAATCCAAACTTAGTACTCAGATATTACTAGACAAAAATGAATATAGAACAGAATAAATTTAATAGAGTGTATCGTGTTCTCGAGCTACGTTACAATAAAGGAAAATAAGACGTTTGTTTATTGTGCTTACTTTATCAACTAAATTTTTATTTACATATGGTGTTCCAATATAAGTTTTGTTGACCAACCATTAAAAAGATGACCCGTAAACTTTGCAGGCAACCGATTTACAGACGCTCGAACTTGTAAATCCGCTTAATCTTCTCCCTTTGCATTTAATACAGCCTGTCTATGGCTTACTGCTTATATTGTTACGCTTGTGGGGACGGTGTTGTAGCGATTTTGGGTCATGATTACTAGCAGCGCTTTGCACCATAGCAGCGAGCTGCAAGACGCGCTCAGCGTAAGCGGAACGGCGTGGTCCGCTAGTAAGTTGTGATTGGATTGGTCGGTTCATGCAGGCTGCTTGGCTACTGTCTAGCAACAAGTCTTCGACTGTTATCGGCTGCCGGTGAACGGTTCGCTTGCATACCTGGCGCCTTCGACAAGTTAGCCGTTTACTGAGTCGATTCCCCTGAAGCTCAGTTGGTGTGTGGTTCGCCTCCTATCTACTCTGGAACGACTCCCTGTGTTAGCAGGGCAGTCGAGTGGTTCACTGGAGTTCTCCTCAGTGGTAGAATGTAAAAGAGGAACCCGTGCCAATTGCTTCGCTACCCGTTTAAGAAAGGATCTTGGGGGTCGTTGCGGTAGCCGTTCACAGGGGACCGGCACGAACGCAGCGAAAATAACACGATCTTGGCTGGCTCAGCGTATAAAAATCCAACAGCTGTTTTGAACTTTTCTCACCCTGCGCGCTGACGACTGGCATTGCTAAATTTGCCGGTTTATTACCACGCGGGCGAACAAAGTGCTATCAGGATGAAACCCGTGCCCTTTCGGCTTAAGCAGTTTATAGGAGTAAACTATCATCGAACTATCAAATCTGCGTTGAAAAATACGCCTTTAATGTATTTTACAACATCCCGCGCAAGGGAGTCCGGTGTAACGCAGGTCACGACGACGACGATAATCCAAGGCAAATATATGCATCGTTTGAAGTTGCTAGTTGTAAGACAAATTGCGGAATACATAGATCGATTTTGACTCTCGTCTTTAGACCCTCAACATGAGAATAGGTTCGGCCTTTGCAAACGACTAGACCTTGTGTGAGCCGTTTTTCAGCATGGAATGTACAAAAGAAGTGATAGAACGCTGACAACTTTAGTGGCTGGCTAGCTGAAGTACCTCCCCGTGGTGCCAGCTGGGTGGTTTTGGTAAATCCCGTTCCGCAAATGGTTCGGCAGCAGCGTTCCAGGATGTGTTAGGATTTCGAATAACAAGCGTTCTCCCGATAAAAGGCCACAGATATTCGTTTACCAACACTGTAAATTGACGGGCGTGGCTCGCCATTAAATAACGTCACTGCCTCTTTCCTTTTCCGGAGGATCATTCACCCATCACGAACGTCCTCCGATTCGAAGGGTTCAATTGATTTCCAACTTGGATGGCAAACCCAGCGAACAAAACACACATGGCGTCACATTTACCTACTCACCCAGCATGGATAGTTCCAAATACAGACCCAACTATATTTTTACAAAGCAACAAGCATGTAAATTCCTATGCTATCTGTCAAAATGTACTAATTTGTGCAATTGCCGATCATATATGTCTGAATTACCATGATCACGCCATTAATTGTGTGCCCCGTGATGCCGGCAATAAACTGTTTATTTATGCATTTATTTATTTGGCTCATTACAACAAATATCTTTCTATTAGCAGCCGCTACTTTCCCCAAGGTGTTCTGGGTTGTGCGCATATCCGGAGACAATATACTAAGGTCCTTCCCACAAGCAGCAATCCTTTATTTTACTGCTTTTTTGTAGGCAGATTGCAGCTGTTTCACTCCCCTCAATTACGGCATCAGGATCCAATTGACCAGTGTTATTATATCAGAAAAAATGCGTTTTGGATGTCTGATATGATCCAGTTTGTCTTTGTAGGTTTATTTGTTCTCAAACCAACAAACCAGGTGGGCTGCTTGGTAATTTCTTGCCGCTATCTTCAAACCTTGTGGAGAGGAGGGTAGGAGAGCAAGGGACCACTAAGAATACCCATGACATCCTACAATATGAAAGCTAGCGTAGTATTTTTAATACATAATGGAAAATGGTAGATGAGGAGCAAATGTAATATTCTATATTTTGCGTTCTTTGGTCATTTAAAGAAGTTATGTGGGCAAACGGGGCTGAAAAGCTAGCAGCAGGAATGAGAGAATGATGGTAAAACAGAATCAATCGATAGGAAAAGGAAAATCCCTATAGAAAATCCTGCTATGTGACAAATTTAGATGTTATTTTTGCTTTGAAATTAGGCGTAGGTCGTTCAAGGTGACGGTTGTCGATATTAACGGGAAATGCAAAACCGGCAAGTAACCGCCTCAAGGCAGCAGTGAGAGCAAAAGGATGCAGGCAGAGCTCTGATACATAAAGTCAGCGGGAACACGCTGAGAAGGAGCAACGGATAGAAAATGCTTCGATGAGAGGTGTCTTTTATCCATCGATACTGCAGCGCACAAACCTCAATAAATAAATAAAGGCATGGTTTTAGACTTGCTATATGCTGTGCCAGAAAGGCCTCAAATCTAAATTCACAAAATCCAATGCCCTTGCATTGGGACTGAGAACCGTCAGAGTATATGTTTCTTGCTTGCTATTAGGAACTCAAGGCTATTTTCCGTGTACAGTTGAAGGCGCTGTACGCGTTCACCGTGAAGTTCATCTGGCTCCTACTGGTAAGTTTGTGCTCCGCGATTTTATTAGTGTCAAAAACGTGCAGAGCCGCATTTGCGCGCGTTTGTTTTGGATAACGGATCTAATTCTCCACGATCTTCATTGAAATTTCTTTGGACGCGCAATTCTTCTGGCAGCTTCAGGCGCTTTTTGCTCCTTGATTTTATTAGTGGTGTACGGTTGCGCAGAGCCATAGTTGTGCACGTTCTCGCTGCAAGTAGGATCCAATTCACCAGGAACTTTACTATAAATTCTTTGGACTATTTCAGCACGCTCAGTCATCATATTTATTGGTGTGCACATGGAAAAATAAGAGCACCATAATTAAAAGAAACAAGGAACGGTTGAAAAATATATTTTAGAAATAAAACTGAAAATAACTCTCGCATTTCAAGAGACATACTTAGGCAGCGTACTTAACCAAACAAGTGTACCTAACCGAGAAAGCTAATCAAACTTCTTGCGCTTAAATTGACTGCCAGCGCCAATATTTCACCTGAGTAAAACTTAAAAATGGATACCCTTTCTCCGGCTAGAATATTGCGAAGCGTAGTACAAAAATAAGCTAGTAGGATCACGTTTTAACCACTGATGACGTTAAAGGTAAATGTAGAGCAATACTACATTAATTAGCCAATCCTTGGCGATTGAATGGTGGTCTACGAATAAGGTCGTGCTATTATTTTGCTAATTATAGACTTCTGCCTTGCAAACAGAATCGAAATAAAGAACTGAAAATGTAAAAGTGGCGAAGCGGTATGAGTTCCAAATAGGCATATGTATCTAGAAATGCTCTAGATTGCCCAACGTTTCCCTCAGTAACTGCGTACTACCTAAGTGACCGAAAAGCAAAGTTTTAATGCGCACATAGTCAATATAGGCAAATTGGTGATATTGTTTCACAAAAATGCTAGGAATTCCGTAAAAATGTCTATATATGAACGAGATTTCATGACAACCTATAATTAGCCAACGGTTAATAGACCTCAGCGTAGCATTTTCAGCTGTTATTTTGCCACCTAAACCACTATGAATTTAGAATTCAGTATCTTGTAAGCCTCTTAGTGTTTGCGAATGTTATATCAAGTCTGCATGAGCCAGATCCACCTAGAGAACACAGGAGACCTTTAAGGTTTTCTTGCACGGTTGGCCAGAAAACGCATATATTCGTTTCGCTAATATCGCCAGTTTTATATCAGTGCTTATTCTCTATATCCATAAAGCTATGCCGCCAACACTTGTATGTTAGAGGAGTCTGTGGCTAATATTAAAGAGGCGTGAACGCCAGAGCACGATCGAGAGAGGTATGACAATATCCTGATTTAGTGCGTACGTAACGCAAAGCTCAGCGGTGATATCGTAGAAAGAAAAGCCATGATAGTATATGCTTAAAATCGTAGAAGAAATGACAATATATGCAGCTGTAGAAGTTCCTGTGTAACAAACGTCTCTAGAATAGTGAATCCAGTTGACCTGCCAGTGTGAAGTTATGTACTATGACTTTATTCGGTGGTGGTTCACATTCACCGCATTGCAGTGTTGTTAGACGGCCGTATATGGCTTCAAATGAGGAGAAGGTTTGCCAGGTGAAAACACACCAGGTCCTGAAACGCTGACGCGGATCCCTCGAATAGCAAGTTGTAACTGGCTAGGCTTCTCAACCATTTATTTGCTCAGTTAAACGCAGTCAAGTTGCTTCCCATTTCATCGTTGGCTGAGGCGTTAGGCGAGTGCCTATTGCGTTCCTGGGCCCCGTCCTGTATTGAACGAATGGCTCTGCCCGATTGGTGTGTCACGCATTAAATATTCTTTTAAATATTATGTGTTGATCATTTGTAGAACCAAGTGAAGTTGCAGAGGGATATCCATTAAAATATACTGAAAAAATTTAGGATAATATATGGTTCCGAACAAAAAATTGGAGAGCCTCCCGGGGTAAGATGTAAAACCGATTGTCAACGTAAGCAACCACGGCCAATCGGACGGGCAAATCGGATTGCAGAGCTCGCGATGATTAATTCTTCTGGTCCCGTAGCTGCAACAGCACGTAACATTCAAAGTCAAAAGCAGTGCTCTAGACAAAAGGCATGTGAAAGCGATAGGGTTAGGCGAACAGAACGCAAGCATAATTTGAGAACAAAGTGCCTGGAAGTTGGGTCTATGGCCACTATGGTGTTCACATTATCGACCAGCTGGTAAATATATACGTCATTCTGCGGTATGCATACCGATTTCAGCTAGAAACGGCGGAGGAAAGTAGCGAGTGGTCAGACTGAATAACAAGGCAATAATTAAGGCCAGCAAGCCACTGACATCTACTTAGGTTCATAGAAGTATATCTAAAGGTGGTAGGCAAACGACGTTTTGGACAATACTAATGCTAACTTAGGTTCAGAATGTGTACCGAGAGTAACAATGGGCACTAACATATATAGGGGGCTAATGTCTGGTAGAAGGCTTTTACCATGCGTAATTCAAAGGTAATAAGCCAAATATTTCTTCACGGATGCAGTGGTTTAAATAGTTGGAAAGTGGTAAATGGTAAAGCTGACGGCTAAGGAACGAAGTTGTTGATAAAGTGGAAGAACAAAGTTTTGTCTGCTTGGATGGATGCGTTATTGCCCTGCGACACCCAATATGAGGAACATCTACGGATTTGCGAAACAACCAGCCAGTAGGCTAGGCTATACTAGTTGTTGACTGGTTTGAAAATTGACAACGTGGTCATTAAAGAAAGAAAGCCGGAGAGGTGTAGATAACGGTTGGTCCTTGCAGCCTTTGAACCAATGTGTCTGTGGAGGAACCGAAGCGTGCCATACCAACCAGAAACGGCGATTTAAAATTTGTATTCAGAATTCTTGTCTTAGAACCTGTAAGGTGCGTGCGACTGATCCGGCGGAGACCTCCTGGGGGTGGTGCGTGCATTAATGGATTAGAAGCTTGCAAGCGTGGCCATTGATGAAGTCAATTCATGAGGCTTAATCTACTGAGTCGCCCCAACAGGATCTGGTCATTCGCCCATCAATACGCATAACGTGTGGCGAGCTTTGGAGACAGATAAAGGAGAACAAAATGCATGGATAGCCAAGACAAGGCAACGTAGTGGCTAAAACGTTCTGGATGTCCAGCTAGCCGGTGTGACAGGTGCATTGCTTGCTTTTGTTCCAGCGTAGTGGAAGCTGAGAAGTGAATGCTGTGCTAGCGATGGTGGTTACAGAAAAGTATTTGGCTTTTCTACTGCTAGTATCCTAGTGTTTCCATAAATAAATAAACAAATAAATAGTTTATTCTTAAATTTACAGGCAGACGGCATACGTATAACCCAGCTAAAACCAAGTATATGAGGCCAAGTGATGATCACGTTTGAAGCAGCATGTTTGTTTCTGGGAACTGCGGCTCTAGTAGTGATCAGTTTGTCGACCGGTTTAAATAAACCTTTTGGTTGTATCACCTGCGGTCCGAGCTAACGGAATACAGCAATTGGGCTGCTAGCCCTCATGTTGGAATACTTTGCGTAGTGTAGCCTAACCAATCCAATCAATTGAAAGAGATGGAAAGTAGGTATACCAAGTAGAGTAACGATTCATAAAGAGGACGTACGGCGTTGTATGCTTGTACCAGTACACTATATGTGGAGACCAGGTATGGAGGACCTTGTTTTATGCCGGCGAATAGGAATAAAGAAGCAACTGCATGGGTCCGGAATTAATCAGAAAGCGGGAGGCAGTTAAAGGCACAGTTTGCGTAAGGGTTGCCTTGGTCAGGGTGAGGGCAAATGTGCGAGCAATGAAAAGGAGTACATTACAAGGAAAATGCGGAGGGTTGCTGTGCAATAACTCATGAGGGATGCAGAAAGTCATCAGCGCCGTCAGGAGGTAGGAGCAATAGGTAATGCTGAGCTAATCCAAAGCAAACGCACAGATTTATAGTGCAGAGTTGGGCATGAGCTAGCAAAGAGTAAGCAGCCAGATTAGTGCATGCTCAGGAGGATAAAGCTTAAAAAGTTAGCGTAAAAGAGCCTTAGCCAGGTTAAACTGGGAGGAAGAGAAACCAGAGATGAGCCTGCTGTTAACCAGGCTTCTAAGCCCCAACTGTCTACGGGAGGTAAGAATACCGCAAAGATAGGTGAAACAGTGCAATACAAACGAAACATGCAGACGACCAGCCATCCAGGTGCGGTTTGGGTTGGCTAAATGGCTCAACCTAACTAGGTGTATCAACGGAGTGAAATGGCTGTATTGAAAACAGTGAAGAGGAGCAACAATCCGAACAGGGAAACTTCAGGTGTGCGCGCATCTCATTTAAGACACGCCTATCGCTCAGTACCGGTCGACAAAAGTCACAGAGGAAACTGATGGCCGAGGAGGTGGCCCTTTGGACGCAATCATACAGATCTGGGCTGATTTGGAGACAGACAATTTGTCTTCATTGATCACAGCGAAAGAGAATTGCGAGACTTTGACCTTGCAGTGACGCCTTTAACTACAGCCTAGCATATGGACTCCATCGCGCCCAACACATGTAAAAGTCAGTATTCAACTAGTAAATCTCCAGCCAACTAAAAGGTGTACGCTTTCCTTCAACAGAAGCGTACAAAAATCCTGGCATCCGGAAGCACGTCGAAATTCAAAGGCACACTGACCGGAGTAGGAAGTTTACTTGTGCGGGTAAGTAAAATATCCACAGTAGCTGGTGTCTGATTTTGATTTTGTATAGTTTCTGGAGTGTGAAGTATTTCTGTCCAGCTATCTTCAGTGAATGTTTGTCGTTGAGGTGTTGGTTGCAGTTGCATGATTTTGCTATAAAGTCGTGGTCCAGGTACGTTTTTGTAAGTTATTTTGTCCCACCACAGGCGAAAAAGCAATTCTTCCGCCCAAACCTGAATTTCTAATAAGTTTACGACCTCGAAGAGGGCAGTAAGCGAGTAAAAGGCCGAGCGACTGCTGAGCAGGACAGTTGTGGAATCATGCATTATAGAAATCTTACTTTACGACATGTAGATTTGAGACAAACTGAAGTACAATATCCAACAGCAACCACGCCGCAAATGCTTTTTGATTATGCAAAAATGCAGGACTTCATTGTTTAATTAGCTTCATGTAGATGAGGATCATAAGCGTGTTACCTGTGAGCAAGCCATGAGGTATTAGAATACGGTTAGAACAAATATGTGGGAAGGGAGAAGAGGGTTGAAAGACTTAGCGCAATCGAATGGTGTATGAACAACAGGTCAGACTATGAACCAAAAATTGTAGAATAGGATGGCGCAGCGGCGGTTCAATGGATTTAGAAAACCATTTAAATGTGGTGTTCTATGTTTCAAACTTAAGCCAAATGGATGCAGCGTACATTAAATTTTAGAGTTAGCTTATCTACGTAGTGGAATCCGCTGGTAGTTGAGACAGTAAATAAATAAATAAATAAATAAATAAATAGTTTGTTCTCAGTTTCATAGTGACACACCAACTCAGGCATGAGCAAGGTTTAAAACAGATGTGTATCACGACGATACATCGGGTTCAATCGTGTGTAGTTGAAACGGTGTCGGGAAGAGTTGATATGTGAGTCTAGTCGACTTACCAGTATGTAGTTGTGGGCAGTGACTTCATCCAGTGGCGAGTCTCATCCGCTACGTCGCAGTGCTGTTAAACAGACATTTGTGGCTTTTTATAGGGAGAACGCTTGCCAGGCGAAAACCCACCACGTCCTGCAACACTGCCGTAAATCATTTTGAACATTAATGTTGAACTGGCAAAACCGCTTGACGACTGGTTTTACCTTCGGTTTTTCGCAGAGTAGTGGCTTCTAATTTCCTCTGTTAGCTGGACAGGTAATTTGATCTGGGTCGCCATGATTTTTGAGGTCGGTGGAGGAGAGGGACATCGCGATTATTCTTCTTGTTGTATGTCCAGGTGAGCAAAAGTTTAACTTTTCCGCTGTTCAGATGGGAGTATGAGGATATGTCCAGTTCTCCATACTGGACAAGGGTTAGGGTGATTGTAGGTTGGTCCTTGCGGATTTCTACCATGCTTCATATAAGTCCTTGTGGGTTGTTACGTCCGTCTTGGGCCAAAACTGTTCCTCAGTCCAATCCCAGTTTTACAAGAAGTCCCGGACCTCGGAGAAAAGGGCAAAGTGAGGGACAACCGAGAGAAGACCGCAAAAACAGGCATGGAGTTGAACATTGTTACTGCCTTGTGTTACAACATTTGGGCTTGAGACAAAAGCATGCACACTGTGCTGTCAAGCAGTCGGTTCAGGGGTGAAGGCTTAAACGGAAGGAAGCTGCATGACGAATATTAAAAGTCTGTAGCCTTTGCGATTATGACAAAAGACCGCAGTGACAGAACTAATGGTGTATTGGTGATTTCTGTGAAGGCCAAACAAACCTTTCCGCTTTCTGCTGATGGTCGGTTAGCGTTAGCCTAATTATTATTCAAAGTCGGCAACAAAAGCAAGCGATTTGAATAAATAACATATGGAACCTTAATGACCATGAAAAAGTTATTGAAATATCGTTAATTGAAGGATGATCAGTACGCTTAAGACTTGATTGAATGGCCATTGTATCTACACGGTGATACACTACACCAGCGGGCAGTTAAGTGTAATACAGATTTGACACTAAGAGTGGAACAACGATGATACATCCGAAGGGAAGGTTGTAGTGAAAATTTTCATGGAGCGAAAGTATCGAAGTATCGACATCAGAAGGAGGCATGATTATCCTTGCATAATGCTACTTGAAAAAGGATGCCTAGAGCATCCGGATGCCAGCACGTGCACTTTCTATTCCAACACAAAGCAAACCGAGAGCTTGCACGCAATTAAAGTGGCTATGCAATCTGTAACGCACAAACCACAAAAAAGAAAAATGTAGGATGAGGTGAGGCCATAATGAGCATGCCGCTTGTTCCTCAAACGTCTGGTGCCAAAAGTCTGTAAGATAGGCCATCGCTGCAGAGTCGCCTTGAAGGATAGTATGCAATCGATTTAGATCGACATGAGCTAAGCTCAAATGCAGGCCACAGGTTTACTAGCAACAAGGTATGTTCTACATCAGTGCGTCGTTTTCGTTGCTCCGAGGCTTGAAAGTGCTCTATGAATAATAGTTATCTGGTTGAGGCTGAGCCTGTGCTGTTTGCCTCACGTTGGGTAACTTGACCCTGCGCATACACTTACTAATTGGTAGTTAAACCACCTAGAATGTACCTTTGCTTTTAAGCTCCCTTGGTCCAAGGCGACCCAAGTACGCATTGGACACGGGTGCATTCTGCACCCATGACCGGACACATACTAGATTTTTCGCGGGTGTGTGCTGGGTGGGCATATGTTTGCTGCCGACTTAAAGTTTCTCATTGGAGTGACAGAGCCCGGTTAGCTAGATTTTGCTACCGTTCTTAATTTGTCACGTTGGTGGGACTTACCATTGAACACCAGCAAAGGTCAAATCCTAACTCTTCGTGATAATTAATGTACTGTGCACACTTCTAATGGGTCCCTAACAGTGCAGCAATTCACCGAGGCACGCAATGTTGGTGTCACCTTGCCGAGTGACTTTGTCCTCGGCGCATTTTAGGCATTCAGCTAATAAAGCGAGACTGGAGTTAGTTCGTCTCTGGAGAGTGCTTAGTTGCAGCAAGCCAGAGATTTTCTTCTCTTTGTTCAAAGCTGTGGTCAGAGTACATCTGGAATACTGTGTTCAGGCTTGAGCACCCTACATGCAAAAGGATATTATTTGTATTGAGCACTGCAGAGACTGGACACAGGAAAGGTAGAGAGCCAGCGTGGCTTATTATATGAAGGTCGGTAAGTTAGCTGAAATTTATTTACATTGAGAAAACGCAGCTTACGAGGTGGTTTAATAGAGACGTTCAAAATCATGAAGAGTCCCAGCAGTCTTAGACCCACCGATCTGCTTGCACCAACTACATCAGGTAAGTTGCGGGGTCATTGCCTGCATTTAAAGCAGCATACACGCAGACTAGTGTTAAGAGCCAGGTTCTGCCTGTTTGAAGCAAACTTCCTTCCGCTGCACTAGCGTGCGAAACTGTGGAGGATTAACACGTAGCCAAGGCAAAAGTTGGCTGTCCCTGTGCTTAGAAAATCCTCATGCTTTGGCCACTACCTCTAACCACCTCGCTTCAAGGAAGTGTGTTGGTCGTTTTAAACTTACTGCTGCATTTAGCACCGTAGAATAAAAACAATATATTAAGTCGCAGTGCTGGGGCGTCTTTAGGCTTACTGGCTCACGAAACCTGACGCTTGTTAAGTTGAAGCGTGTTTTATTTCTGAATCCTGTCCTGTCCTACGAGGTAACTTTACTTTCTGCCGTGCTATACTTTCAAAACGTTTAGGTGAATATTGCGTGAAGAAAAGGGTTTGAATAAACACTTGTGACGAACTTTGACTGTCAAACTTTTCTCTCGGGGAATATAAAAATTAAGTTCATGGACCATGGGAATCTTGCCACTTCACATTCAAAAGCCGACCAGTGTGCACTCCGCAAGTGCTGGATGCACCTAGTTTGCTGTAACATTGATAATGATTTTTCTTAATATCTCCATCGCACCACCTTTAATGTCAGCAGCTTCTACTGTGACCGGCTTCTAGCAATGAGCACTGACAAACAATGCTGAGAAATTGACTCCTCTTTAGCATACACGCTGTTTCTGCGCAAGCCGTCACTAACTCAGACGGCAAGACACCTACCTCGTTAGTGTGTCCGCCCAGGTCTGGGTATACTGTACATAACGAAAATGAAGCCGGAAATTCTTCCCTACGGCGGCGCTAACCCCGGTGCACATTGAGAACAAGCATGGGCTGATAGTTAAGCCGACGTCCTACGTCGCGGTCGTGAGCGCCTGCGCCTCAGCAAAAGGAAGGTAGGCCTATCTTAATACAAAGCAACTAGAAAGTGCACTCACTGTTCAAAGTAGAATCCACAACAAAAATCATGGAGCTAAAGCTCGTCTTACCAGAGTGGCGCGACATGATCCTCCGGTTAAAACATAAATGACCACAAAAGCTAACATCACCTGAAAGGAACAAAGCGCCTGTTCGTAACCGCCATCTGATAAACACCAATGTTCCGGAGTTCAACAGAGACTCCAGCTGTAAGGATACACGACGACCAAACCTTCCGTAAACGAATGGTCTCCATATCGTTTGATCAGGTAGAGCAACGGATAAAGCTGGTAGCTGCTTTGCGCCTGGGCAGAAAACAAGAGGACCCAGCTAAGTTTTGTCCTCTGACAATCGTCCAGTAGGATGAAAAAGGATGCCAACTCATCTTGTAACGCATCCTGCGCAAAAAGGACCGAGTCCAATTGAGGCAAGCTGTCTGCGAGCTGCGAACCCAACGCGCAAATAGATAAACAGGCCTACACACTGTGGATGTTCGCGCAGTGAGGAAAGCTCTGTGAGTTGGATAAAGGTCAATCCTTCTTTGCTCACGACCCCACATAAAGAAAGGATAAGGAGTGATACTCGCGAACAAGTGCTGCTTTAGAAACAAAATAGATGCGGTTTCACCCCTTATCTCTGAGCACCAACCAGACCAAATTGCTGGCAGCTGAGATATCTGACCCGGAGGTTCGCGTTTCGGCCTATCAGGTTTTTGATGCAATCGCTTTGCTGAAAGGTCTGGGGATGGAGTAATTCACTATTCGAAATCCTACCTTAAAGCCAACGTTCTCAAAACTAACTGCAACAGCTGGGATACATAATACGTTCTCTGGTGTCGAATTCACGATTGCTTCCAGTTGCTGGCGGTCGGAGCAGTCTACAGGCCCTTGTCGTCATCTGGCTTCTACAGCCTGCCCGCAGTGAGAAGCAAAACCAAGGGCACAAACTCTCTGCTTATGGGGCATTTCAATGCTCCTGGCATCAATTGGGAACTTTAGCATATTGAGCTCCATACGGAGTCCTTTGAAACCCCTTTGCAACCCGTCCTGGAATGTAACCTTACGCCGCACATCCTAACGCCAACTAGGTTGCTCCCAGCTCAAACGTCTCACATTCTGTACCCGACGTTCACGCCGCCCTCATCTTCCGTCGCCGTGCTTGTCATCCCCAAGCGCTGGTCAAGCGTGCGCAATGTGTCATTGTCTTCTAGTGGACACCACGACATAAAATTCATGACCAGGCCTTACGTCGTTGCAAATTTTGTCGTGCCGACTAGTCCAGACTTAACGCAGCGGCAAGCACCTTGGATTGACCTACTCAGCAGTCATTTGATCTCGGCGGTGCATAGCAGCCACCACGATCCAAAGGAATGCTGCTTGACAAACAATGCGCTCAAAATTGTAACACCACGCCTTACTCCAATGGTCCTCTTTATATTGAAAGCGAAAGCATATAATTAAGGAAAAGCCGAGGGAAAATGTAGGAATACTTCAAGACCACACGAGTAGCACCAAGCTAGGCAAACTACAATAATAAAAGGCACCACTACACCCTGAAGAGCACAACCATCGGCCTTAGTATGTAAACAGTCTGAGCACGGAATTTCTAATGTGTCTCAAGAAGCTCTTCTAATACCTGAAAAGTAAAGTCAGGGTAGCAGGATTGCCTTGTCACGCTCCAAGATAGGCGCTGTATGTACTTCACAATGCTGAGATTAATGCCAACTTAGTAGCTTCACGTTACTCCCCGGACTACACAAGGAAACCTCTCTGCACCTAAACTCTGCCTGCACACTGTCCTTTTCTCGATCAAATTGAAATTGACCCTGAAGTATTGATGCAGTCCATTCTCGAGCTTAGTTGAGGTGCATCCTGTATTCCCCAAGACTATAACCGCAAACATTTCAGAGCCCCTCTGCCAAATATTCTGCCACTCCCTCAAAGACGGCCGTTTACCCTCTGATTGGAAAGAAGACACAGTGATGCCAAGGTACAGTGGCAGAGGCCACCAAGCTCCGGCAAACTGGCGCCCGAGCTGTTGCATCTTCGTTGTCCGCCAGACCATAGAACCAATAGTCAACCGCGCGCATTAGCTAAACCGTGAGAATTCCGAAGCAATTTCCCTATCCCAGCATAATTTCCGGAAAGCACGTTCTTGCCTCACTAACGCTAGCCGACAGAGAAACTCGGTCACAAATCATGCCCAAAAACAAATACACGTGGTCTTCATAATTGCGTAACTAATTAAATAGGGTATGCTCGAGAACATCAAGCCCCGCCTTACCCGGCGTGAACAAAGGTTACAGACAATGCATCGCAGTAGCCACCTCCCGTGGCATGCATTAATGGAGAAGTGCATGTGAGGGAAATATCAAAGCTGAAGTGGCAAGCGTTTGCGTCCATGTGGATTTGGCGTAATGTGGAATTTTGTAGGCTGTGCCCTTATTATGGTCGGAAACTCCATAAAATATGACATGTTAACAAGTAACCTACTGGATAAGTGTGGTTGTACGAAAATGTGGTAGTGGGCTTGGTGAATGAACCTGTGAAATGTGACTGAACTCTTGAGGTTGTTTGCTGTGTTCTCCATTGTAAGAAGGGCTCAGCGTAACTCTTCGAATTGGATGTGGTTTCTGAAGTAAGGATTCTTCGGAGTGTAAACATCCAGTGACCATATTTAGTGCCGAGTAACATCCGCCAATTCGCAGTGTGGTTACATGGACTTACGTGGCGTTTCATCGGGGGACGCTAGCCAGACAACAACCCACCACCTCTTTGAACACTGCCGACAAACTGTGCGCTGGAACGAGGATCCGGTTGTACCCCATACCGACTAGTTGATCTGCGCTGATGATCTAAATCATTGGTGAACAGTATCCAGTCCTGCCGATGCCGACAAATTACAAGAGGCTCTAGCTAGGCTACACGTGTTGTCTACCAAGGGGCGATTACCAGTACCGCGCGATAAATGCGCGGTCTTCTTAATCAGTGACACCGACCCATACGGCATTTACCGCATTGGTGGATTGATTCTATAGAACGCTACTCAGGACAGGACCCCAGGGGCCATAATAGCCTCTGAACTTTGGACGTCCCAGGACATTGAACGTCACAGCCGCAAACAGACTTCTAGGTGCCTCGTAAAGGTCGTTCTTCCGAATGACGCCTGAGATCATCCAAACTCTATTCACGGCATCCGTAAGTCCTGTACAAAATTATGGGAAGCCAGATAGTTTTCCGCTCTTTAAGTTTGAATGATCATTGATAGAGTACTTCAAAAAGCGTGCATCGTAAGTTGGCCTTGGGCTCCGACATCTGCATTACCCTCCTCGACTTTACCAGCTGGATTTGTTTTCCATAAAACTTCGCCGTCGCTGCGCTGCTCTCATCTACACAAGACGCATGGTTCTTTGTGAAGATGGAAACGAGCTACTGCAGTTCCTGTACCCCAAAGCCGACCGCACAACACGTGGTCACAAATGAAAGCTGTTCAAACCACGACGGCTTCGCGCTCGCTCGTACCTCACCCTGTCCATCCGGGTGGTTGAAGAGTGGAACGGTTAACCTAAGATAATTGTGGACACCTCTTCAGAGGAATGTTACAGGAGGCTCTTGGACAAAGCCTTAATGAAAACGCTGGGATACAGCTGCCCTCGCTGCAAATGCGACAAGCCCTCGAGGAAAGTCGTTACACCACGACTCGCAGTCAATCCACAATGTACAGGAATCGACTGAGCAGAGAGGCTCTGCCGGCTGCTCTTCTCAACCCAATGAGCACATGGACCCAAAGCTTTTGTACAAGGTTGCACGTGTCCCATGTAACCAAGATACACGGTCGTTTCAGTTATCGCTTCACAACTACACCTTGCCTAAGGACTGCAAGGATGCTATCATCTGCCCGGTTTTGAAAAGATCAACAAGCATCTCTTTGCTCATTATAGACCGGTAGGTATGTCTAGCGTATTGGTCAGTTATTGCAAAGTTGGTTAGGAAGATGATAGAAAACCATCTGCGGGAGTATGGTTTGCTTAGTCCGCTTCAACACAGCTTTCGCAAGGCTCACCTTTGCTTGCCTTATTTGCTAGTGGCAAGCAAATGATAGGCGGATGCTGTGGATCAGGGTCATAAAGTAGCTGTACTGTTTATTGACTTCTCCGTAGCTGTCGCCAGTGCAGCGCACCCTCGCCTCTCCTTGAACTTTTGGTCCTATGGCATATCAGTGCACGCACTGCAATTGATCCCCACATTTCTGGAAGAAAGCAAAAGGTGTGTTCGTGTGGAGTCCACTCGGTTGTTTCGCCACTCCGTACCTAGAGTGGTCTTGCAAGGTCCGGCGCTTAGCCCATTGTTTGTTTCTGTGTATGTTGATAAGCTGTCAAGACTGCCGAGGGTACTGTCTTCCATGTTCGTAGTTGAACTACAGTTTTTGCACACAATGTCCTACCTTCGTAAACCACAGCATCTGCATCGGGCTCTTGCTAAACTTTGTGCTTAGGCTGCCCTGTGGCAGATGCCCATTAATTAAGCTGTGTTCCCTTTTACGCTTAGGACCAAATGGTTCTAACCGCGTTAGCTGTTTGATAGGAAGGAACTACAGCATGTTTCACAACTACCAGACCCATAGGTCACGTTGTCTTCCGGAATTAAATCCAATGAGAACTGGAGGGAAGCTACGTGCAAAGATTTCCGAGGGTTGTCAATGATCCACAGGGCATTGGGGAAAAGCATAGGTGCAATGTTTGTTAGGTTATACTCAGCCTTTGTTTAACCACACTCGGAATACTGCAGTCAGGCTTGTCAACCCTGCTTGGTTAGGGACAGGATGTTTCTGGTGAGGACGTTGAGAGTTGGAATCAAAATAGTTCATGGACGACAGCACGTATTTACCCAGAAAGAGTACTGGAGTGGGGAATGTTTTAATTGCATTATCGTCGCCATCAAGGTGACTTGCTCTTGAACAATTCCATACTTACTGGTAAACTCAAGCCATGGTTATCGGCCTTTCTAACTAGCTCAGCTGCCATCTCTCCGAGATCACTCGATGGATCAACACCAACCTTAATAGATGGAGTCAGAGCGGACTTTTGTCTATCATGCTGTATGGTGGGTTTCTGGAATGCACTGCCTGAGAACGTAGTTTTGTCCCCAGCAATGAGAGTTTGAACACTCACTCGACATTTTCCACCTGCAGTACATAACTTTCCTCACATCTTAGCTTATTCATGTTTTTGCATTTTTAATCCTAGTATTCCTAGTAGTATTCCCATTCGCTTAGTACCCTCATGTCGTCTTTATGTCTGGATCCTCTAAACATTTTTACTTCGCTCTTGTGTTCTACTTTGCGCTGCTTTGCCACTAATTGACTATGAAACGCTCGTTGCAAGCTATTTACATTTTTACTTACTTATGCTGCGATCCAAAGCAAACTAGGCTGGCTACTTGCTTTTTATTCAGCATCCAATCGTTGCCAGGCTTGTCTCTTTTGCCGCTCTTTCCATGCGCTCGTTGCATTATAGTAAACTGTTACTTCGTGAATTGCTTAATGGTACAATGCTCTGTTCCCTATGTAGACGTTAACAACCGACACGTATAACCACTGCTTTTCGTAACACGTTCAAAATACATTTTCAGCATAGGCATTGCTGCACCTTGGACATCCTTTGGTTTAAATGTTATAATATGCCACTACAACACTGTTTCTTTTCACGCCGATTCTTTACGACCCTTACTAGGTCGTTCCACACTTTCCCTTTTCTACGAGGTCCGGAACTTCTTGTGGACCTAGGCTTGGACTAAAGAACAATGTTTTCGCTCGAGACGGAAGGAAGAACCAACGAGAACCTACATGGAGCTTGGCTGTAAACAAAAGGTAATTAATTGCATTCACCTCTGTGAACGTTGACCAGTGGGGATAGCGGGACAAGATATCTTCACACTCCCGGCATTTATACATAACCTAAAAAATTAAGACGAAGCTAACTTTACATTTTGGCTCATCTGAACACCCAACAAGATGGCCCATCACGAATTTCATCATAGGCTGGCCTCAGCGCTGAGGACGGCTCAGATCAAGTTTTTGATCAGTCAAAATAGGAAATTAGAAAGCATTTGCGAGCGAATAACTGAATGTCAGATCAATCGGCCGGCTGCTTTGTCAGTTATACCTTAGTGGTAACCAGGATTTAAGACAGTGTTCCAGGATGTGGCGGGGTTTCGTCTGGCCAGCGTTCGCCCGATAGAACGCACCAAAAGCCCGTTTAACTACACTGCGTCGTGGCTGCTGGCTCGCTACTGAATAAGGCCACTGCTCACAACTAACTACTGGCATGTCGATTAGGGTCATATTTCACTCTTTGCTTGACAGGTACAAGAATAAGGTTCTGTCTATATTTCTCGTTTTCCCTGCACTTATAGTGCCTTGACTGATGTCCTTTGCGCATCTGAACCCGAAGTATCGTCATCTATTAGCGACTATACTGCTCATGATTACTTCGTCAATCTCCGCAGCGTGTACAACTTTCGGCCACTGCCGATTACATATACAGCAACGTGTCTGTGGCGAAACATAACTGCCTGTAAATTTTGATCATGCCTGATTGGTTGTGCTTTGATAAATCCAGGATAAACCATTTATTTATATATTTAGTACTTTTTGGTACTTAATGCTTTATTACTTCCGGACTACTGTTCGTTATTTTACTTGACCCGTGCGTCTGAGTCTGCCAAACCTGGTTACTTTAGTTTTCATTGACCATAGGGCGATTCGCGCGTACTTAGCACTCTATCCTTGATTCCCAATTTTGCGGAAGAATAATACCCGGATCAACGACAAGACATGGTAGGTTCACCCCCGGGTATTTATCCTACGGTTTCAGCCCCTTTTGAACTTTAAATTGAATGCTCAGCCAAAGTCCAAATATACTGTAGCAGCGCTTTCTCCATCCGTTTTTTCGCCGGAGGTGCAGCTGATGGTCCGTAACTTCACTGCCAAACGTTATCGCGTAACTGTCGTATAAAATCGGCATTCAAGGCGAGCCAAGTGCTGGTAGCGTTACGACTTGCGTAAACCCCGAATACTGGGGTCCACGGTCAGATGCACGCTGTAGGTTGCGACCCTGTCAGTTCCGACAGCCGGCCATGAAGTCGGTTCGTTGCTCTTGAAGTGTTCAGTAACTTAATTTAATGAACGTCTGTGACCACACTGCTTGGCGTAGAACATCAAAGCGAGCTGAGTTGCTGGCTGGTTCTCAATCGGTACTTGAGGCCGCTGGCTCCCAATGAAGAGAGAAAGAGAGAGAAGACCGTATCGGACGAGCAAAGGAACAAGGGGTGTGTTAGCCCAGCAAACCGGTTGTTATAAATGTGAACTCAAATTATTGTGCATGTTATCTAAGGCTCATGTGAAGAAAGCCAGCAGGGTCCACTTACGGCCAAGCAATAATGCCACCCACTTGTTACTCAGTCGCGTCACCCGGTTGGCTATCGGTTCATCCCAAACAGTGCGAGTGATTTAGGCTCGCCTTCGTGCCTGGGCTACGTAACGGCGATCGGCAGCTTGGTCGTTCATTTAGCGTTTTCTTTCCTAACCATCTCGCCCTTTGAGTTTTGGTGTAAGATTTTAGCTTGGGGTTGGCTACCATAGGTGGCAAGAAGTTGCGTTGCCGCTTCGGCCTCCGGGCTGTCAGGTTCCGAGGCAAAGCACGAGCTTTGTGTGTTGAGCATGTCTGGGAGTTTCCGCTACACATTTGCCGGCTGGGTTGTCCAGAGGTAATTACCTTGCTAGGGCTTGTTGTTGTCATCATCATCCACAAAAGTGGTACGCTAGCAATCTGAACGGAGGTTTCGCTGCCATACAACCATGATGAACGCTGAAATAAAGAATAATAAGAGGGAGAGAAGGTGGACTTACCTGAAAACCTTAATGTCCTTAGCAAACATTCAGGGTCAATGCGCCTACACCTTGTGTTAACAACATACTGGCACAACCAGCTAGCTATCATGCAACGCTAAGGCGGCATAGGTGTGACAGCTTCCTTGCGGCTTTCACTGCCACGCGTCATAAGCATCCATTACTCCGCAGATAACTCATCACCAAACGCACTTTAAATAGGCAATCCGATTAGGATACGGCAGCAGACGCCCACTTGTCTCGGTTGCTAACCAGGTCCTGTAAATTCCTTAGCCAAGCATAAGGCGAGTCACGTGGACTCCAGCTCGGAAAACAAAACGGACCAAGGGCAACCAGTTTGGCCGTCAATAACTACATTTTCAGCTGCCAAGTCAACTTCTGTCTACCACGAGCCTTGCATCACCCTACACCTGGTAGTCTAAACAAGGCATTCGTAGATACGCGGTGATTGGGCATACGTAGCGCGCTTCCGAGCCAACGCAACTTATTCAGTGCTATCTGTTGTGCTAAGGAGCTGGCATGATTATCATCACCTGGTACTCGCCTACGCTTACCATCGTTGCGGACACAATGGTGCCATCCGACACCGGCAATGATTTGCGGACAACGGCAGACAGCGGCAAATCCCTGCACCTAGCAGGTGCTTAGCACGTCTCACCAAATTTTTGTCCCCACCTGCATACAACATGTTTATAGCGCAGTTGGGCTATTGAATGCAACCATCTCTTTCCAGAACTTGTTGGCCAAACTGAAAGGCGCGTTTTTGAGCACCTTGTCGACGGTTGAATAGACGTGTAATTAGCAGTACAAGGTGTGTGGTGATGGAAAACCGACGGACGGACGCTGAACGAGCCGGGCCATACTTTAGTACACAACGAACAATAGAACGGGCAGGCTGCACTCCAGAGACGATCTCAAGCTGTCACGCCGTTCAAGCGCTACTGAAACACGACACGATGAAGAACGCCAGATGAAACACAACGGTTGCTGATCATATCCGAAAGGCTTGTCTGGCTTTGTCAAAAATAAAATATGCATTTATTGTACGTAACCGATACCAGTACAAACAAGACGAGGGGGAATGGTACACACACATAAACAACTGATTCGTTCGTAATAACTCAAAGGAGCAGGGCGTTATTCCATAAATTTACTGTTCTGTTCGTACTCACCTGTAAGTAAACAAAACGCAACTTGGTAACAGTTGCGGTCTATTCGAGCAGTCTTCCCGGTTTCCATTTCGTTATAGACGTTCCATCCGAAAGCTGCTAGACAGTAATTTTTCCTTTCTTGGTCCCTAGTCATTCTGCGGCACATGGAGTTTCCTTGGAAAGAATGTTGCAGTCGGAGATAGTGCGTTCGCTCTCTGCGGATTTGTAGTTGCGCGATACGTCTGAACAACTGTGTTAAGGATCTATTCCAAGCTACCTTCTTTCATTCTTAACGAGGCTATTTGAGTGCGTCCACAAAGAGTTCTATTTGCCCGCTTGATCGCGTGTATAAAAACTGAAGACAGTACACGGACGTTTGTGTTTCCGCGACAGTAGTCGACATCTTCAGCCTTGGCGAACTGCGTTCCATTGTTCGTAACCAAAGTATGGGCGCACCGAAACGGAAAAATACCTGTCGTAGCGCAGCGGCAGTGGCTCCTGAGGTAGTTTACCCAAATAGAACTACCTCAGGCCCTTTAGGGTTGGCGCCAACAATGATGCGATGATGGCCGTTAATTGGAGTTGCGAAATCTACATATATCCCGGACCATGGTTCCGTTGGTATTGGCCAGCATTGCAGTTCCGTCTTCATTGGCTGTGTAGAAATGCTGGCACCTAGAGAAAAGTACTACCTTAAATCTTCCATCTGGGAATCCGAATGAACCCAATTCATACAGCTTCGTACCGGTGCTTTTCTGCTATTCATTCCTAGGTAAACAGTAAGAAACCGTTGGAGAAGTCTCTCTTGTAGGATGGAAGGAATGACGTGGCGATCTGCGCACAGTAGCCAATTGTTGCCGAGGTCTGAGGATATCAACAGGAACTTACCAAGGATCCCACCTAGCCTGTGGGTCTGCGACCGAATTAACCTACGAAGATAGACGTAGGTCATATCAGACCTTCAACACACTCACCCCCGCCTGGCCTAATAAAGCTGGTCAATTGGATCAGGATGCCCTTATCCAGGGAGTGGAGTAGCCATGGCCTGGTTACCGAAAAGCCATGCAAACAAATGATGAAAACAAAGGATTACCACGACATACCTGACTCAATCCATAACTAGCTAGCTTGTGGTCCTGCCTGTCAAGCCTCCAATCACTCGCTTATAAACTAATAAATAAATAAACCTTTCATTCTCGACAACGCAAAGTACGTCTTTACGGGCACCATCATGATATGATAACAGTGTGAACAAAAAGGTACAAGTTTAAAACCTTCTTCTCACAACAGTAAATGTGGGCATGAATGGGTTTGTAACTTTGACCAAGTGCAGCTTATCGGATTGTATTTGTGTGTACAGTTGTATTGGCGGCCGTTTGTCTGCGCCGGCTATGTACGAATAGACGGTTAATGTCCGTGGACTGGTTATACCCATCCAGTTATCCACGAAGCAGTGACTTCAGTTTGTGGCAAACCACATTCGCCGTCACAGTGTTGTTAAACGGTACGTTGTGGCTATTTTGGGGACAACGCTGGCTAGGCGAAAACCCACCACGTCCTGAAACGCTGCCGTCCAACTATTTGCTGGAACGGGTTACATCCGAACCACCCAGCTGGCACCACGAAGAGGTTGTTTGGCTAGCCCGCAATCTCAAGCTGTTCAAACGATGAAGCAACTTTGAATTCGCCGTGGCGCTAGCTGGGTGATCCGGGTCTACCGCGTTCCAGCAAATGTTTGGCAACGGTGCTCTAGAACGTGGAAATTTTACGATTGGCAAGCGTTCTCCCTATAAAATGCCACTAATGTTGTTTAACAGCATTTCGACGAGGCGGATGTGTCTCGCCTCCAACTAAAGTCACGGCCCCATGAGTACCAAACCAATTACATCCTCCCCACGGATATCACCCTCCCTTCTCCACTATCCACGCAATCGAGAACCATTTCAGTGGCACATATTCAAACTCGAATAACAGCTACACACATGCGCTCCCACACACGTGTACGAACACAGCTCCTACATAGGCGTGCGTAGCGTTGCCGAGAATAAAAATTATTTAATTTCTTCTGTTGGTGGAATTGATGAAGCTCCAGTGTTGTAACACTCCTAGGCCAGCCACTGCAATGGAAATTGAACACATCCTGCGAACTGACCACTTGTTTGTTAAGCGGTGCTGTACGACACTGAGGGCATCCCCAGTTTGCAGGTCGGGGATCGCATTCCTTGTGAAGGTAATTATGAATATGTCTCTACTGCATGTAGACGATGAAGAAGCAGTGGAGGACAATAAGCGGCTGCGTTGCATAGCGTCGAAGTTCTGGGCTGGTTACATTGTTCTTTATTAAATACCACGAGAGCCCGTAAGAGGCTGCGTCAAGGCCAGTGTGGCCGAACATAGGGTTAGTGACTACTCAATTCTAAGCACAGAATTGCGTACCTAACGGAGAGTGAATGAATTACCTGCATGGCTACGGACTTCTGTGAAGGTGTATAAGGCAACCTGGCTGTCAACGGCCTTCATACACTTGGAAAGTATGCATGTTCAAGAACTTTCTCCTAGCCTCCGTGCTGCTTCATTTAAGCTTCTTGGGCAGCCGGAGCAGTTTCTTTCTGCTTGAAAGCCGTGTTATAATCATCATGCTAGCCTGTTCCTAACAATTTGTGGTATACGTCAATCACCTCATTGACTTGCGGAGCAGCTCTTTAAAACATAGACTTTGGGTAGGATCCACTAATTTAACGCTCTTCCTCGGCCTGGTTAACCGGAAATTGTCATGTTTAAACACCAGGTGGACTGATTTTGCAACAATTTCCTTCTGTCTCCCGCTGCTCTTTGTCAACGCTTTCCTTGGCCGAGGTGCTAGCAGAGGAACGTGCCACTTCGCGCTATACCGCACCACCGTTTGGTGAGCGTTCGCCGTTAATTCAGTACCCAACCTTGTGAATCCATAGAATCCAAATCGACAATGCTGCGCCAACTTGGGCCTGGGTTCTCCCCATGCGGATGGCGAATTTAGGTCCCAAAGTACGCCGCCTAGTAGTAATAGCAAACCATATTTCCACTACGGCTATTGCATGTAGTCCTTTACTATTTTAGTGTCGTTGCGCTAATATATTTCACAATCCTCGGTGCATTAAACAGCTTGTCTTACAAAAAAATCCCCGTCAACTACGGTTTACCTACCTTCACTTTAATCCACCTCCAATTAACTGAATGCGCGGCAGTCCATGTTTCTTAACCTCTAAACGACAAGCGGTTTCTGCTACGTAATTAATCTGGCACGTACTTTCACTACTTTTTGTAACCATTTGGCTTTCGGTTGACACATTCGTATTCCACCTCCGAATGTATTATTTATCCGATTGCAATGCGGATGTGGTAACCTATACCACAATTGTTAGTTCATAGTCTGACCTGTTGTTCATACACCATTCGATTGCGCTAAGTCTTTCCACCCTCTTCTCCCTTCCCACATATTTGTTCTAACCGTATTCTAATACATCATGGCTTGCTCACAGGTAACACGCTTATGATCCTCATCTACATGAGGCTAATTGACCAATGAAGTCCTGCATTTTTGCATAATCAAAAAGCATTTGCGGCGTAGTTGCTGTTGAATATTTTACATCAGTTTGTCTCAAATCTAAATGTTGTAAAGTAAGATTTCTATAATGCATTGTTCCACAACTGTCCTTCTCAGCATTCGCTCGGCCTTTTACTCGCTTACTGCTCTCTTCGAGGTCGTAAACTTATTAGAAATTCAGGTTTGGGCGGAAGAATTGCTTCTTCGCTTGTGGTGGGACAAAATAACTTACAAAAACGTACCTGGACCACGACTTTATAGCAAAATCATGCAACTGCAACCAACACCTCAACGACAGACATTCACTGAAGATAGCTGGACAGAAATACTTCACACTCCAGAAACTATACAGAATCAAAATCAGACACCAAATACTGTGGATACTTTACTTACCCGCACAAGTAAACATCCTACTCCGGTCAGTGTGCCTTTGAACTTTGACGTGCTTCCGGATGCCAGGTTTTTTTACGCTTTTGTTGAAGGAAAGCGTACACCTTTTAGTTGGCTGGAGATTTACTAGCTGAATACTGACTTTCACAAGTGTTGGGCGCGATGGAGTCCATATGCTTGACTGTGGTTTAGGCGTCACTGCAAGGTCAAAGTCTCGCAAGTCTCATTCGCTGTAATGAATGAAGACAAATTGTCTGTCTCCAAATCAGCCCAGATCTGCAGGATTGCGTCCAAAGGGCCACCTCCTCGGCCATCGGTTTTCTCTGTGACTTTTGTCGACCGGTACTGAGCGATGGGCGTGTCTTAAATGAGATGGGCGCACACCTGAAGTTTCCCTGTTCGGATTGTTGCTCCTCTTCACTGTTTCCAATAAAGCCATTTTACTCCGTTGATACACTTATTTAGGTTGAGTTATTTATCCAACCCAAACCGCACCTGGATGGCTGGTCGCCTGCATGCTTCCTTTGTACTGCACTGTTTCACCTATCTTTGCGGTATTCTTACCTCCCTTAGACAATTGGGGCTTAGAAGCTTGGTTAACAGCAGGCTCATCTCTGGTTTCCCTTCCTCCCAGTTTAACCTGGCTAAGGCTCTTTTACACTAACTTTCCAAGCTTTATCCTCCTGAGCATGCACTAATCTGGCTGCTTACTCTTTGCTAGCTCATGCCTAACTCTGCACTATAAATCTGTGCGTTTGCTTCGGATTAGCTCAGCATTACCTATTGCTCCTACCTCCTGACGGCGCTGATGACTTTCTGCATCCGTCGTGAGTCATTGCACAGCAACCCTCCGCATTTTCCTTGTAATGTACTCCTTTTCATTGCTCGCACACTTGCCCTCACCCTGACCAAGGCAACCCTTACGCAAATTGTGCCTTCAACTGCCTCCTGCTTTCTGATTAATTCCGGACCCATGCAGTTTCTTCTTTAGTCCTAGTTGCCGGCATAAAACAAGATCCTCCATACCTGGTCTCCACATATAGTGTACTGGTACAAGGATACAACGCCGTACGTCCTCTTTATGAATCGTTACTCTACTTGGTATACCTACTTTCCATCTCTTTCAATTGATTGGATTGGTTAGGCCACACTAGGCAAAGTATTCCAACATGAGGGCTAGCAGCCCAATTGCTGTATTCCGTTATCTCGGATCGCAGGTGATCCAACCAAAAGGTTTATTTAAACCCGTCGACAAATTGAGCACTACTAGAGCCGCAGTTCCTAGAAACAAACATTCTGCTTCAAACGTGATCATCACTTGGCCTCATATACAAGGTTTTAGCTGGGTTATACGTATGCCGTATGCCTGTAAATTTGAGAATAAACTATTTATTTATTTATTTATGGAAACACTAGGATACTAGCATTAGAAAAGCCAAATACTTTTCTTTAACCGCCATCGCTAGCATAGCATTCACTTTTCAGCTTCCACTACGCTTGAAGCTGGTCAGTAGGGGAAACCGTGCGACATTGGCTAAGGACATCCTCACTGTGGTGAATTGGTCAAGTCAATGGGACCTACCTCTAAATGCCAACAAATGTCAACTATTGACTAGTAGTGGTAGCGGAATTGCAGTTCAGTCTCCTGTGGGATTTCTATCATTGCGGTGCACTGACGAAGCCCGTGATCTAGGTGTCATCGTAGCGAACAATTTTAAGCCTTCGGCACAGTGTCGCCATGCTGCCAATAAAGCACGACACGAATTATTTCGTCTTAGGAGGGCGCTGAGTAACACTAATCAGAAGTATTCTTGCCCTTATATAAAGCAGTGGTCAGGCCACATCTGGAGTATTGCGTTCAAGCCTGGTCACCGTACCTCCGTAGTGACATCACTTGTATGGAAAAGATTCAGAAACTTGCGACCAGGATGATTGAAGGTCAACGAGGGAAGTCTTATGAAGATCGTCTAAGTAGCTTAGGATTATTTTCCCTGGAACGGCGTAGGTTGAGAGGGGATTTGCTAGAGACGTTTAAGATCATTAAGGGACTTAGTGGTATTAGTTCCACCCATCTGTTTGAACTGGCTACGTCAGACCATCTGCGCGGGCATCGCCTGAGGCTTAAACATCACAGAGCTCGTTTGGACATCAGGGCAAAGTTTTTTACGAACCGGGAAGTTAACTACTGGAATAAACTCCCTTCTGATTTAGTAGAGTCTGAGACAGTAGAAGCCTTCAAAAGGGGCTTAGGCAATTGTTGGTCCATCCTTTTTCCAGAACTATTGTAATTGTACTTTAATATGTAGTGTATTTTGATGCTGGCGTATGAAAGTGCAGAGATTGCTCTTGTTCTTGCTTCATTCCATTGCAGAAGCAAGAAGAGACAATCCAACGTCGAAGTGCCGGGGGTCGCTTCACTTACCGGCACAAGAACTGGACGCTCGTTAAGCGGAGGCCTCTATCGTCCATCTGACCTGACCTGACCTGACCTGACACTGGAACAAAAGCAAGCAATGCACCTGTCACACCGGCAACTGGACACCCAGAACGTTTTAGTCACTACTTTGCCTTGTCTCGGCTATCCATGCATATTGTTCTCTTTTACCTGCCTCCAAAGCCCGCCACACGTTTTGCGTATTGGTGGGCGAATGACCAGATCCTGTTGGGGCGAATCAGTAGATTAAGCCTCATGAATTGACTTCGTCAATGGCCACGATTGCAAGCTTCTAATCCATTAATGCACTCACCGCCCCCAGGAGGTCTCCGCCGGATCAGTCGCACGCACCTTACAGGTTCCAAGACAAGAATTCTGAATACAAATTTTAAACCGCCGTTTCTGGTCGGTTTGGCACGCTTAGGTTTCTCCACAGACACATTGGTTCAAAGGCTGCAAGGACCAACCGTTATCTACACCTCTCCGGCTTTCTTTCCTTAATGACCACGTTGTCAATTTTCAAACCAGTCAACAACTAGCATAGCCTAGCCTACTGGCCGGTTGTTTCGCAAATCCGTAGATGTTCCTCATATTGGGTGTCGCAGGGCAATAACGCATCCATCCAAGCAGACAAACATTAGTTCTTCCACTTTATCAACAACTTCGTTCCTTAGCCGTCAGTTTTACCATTTACCACTTTCCAACTATTTAGACCACTGCATCCGTGAAGAAATATTTGGCTTATAACCTTTGAATTACGCATGGTAAAGGCCTTCTACCAGACATTAGCCCCCTATATATGTTAGTGCCCATTGTTACTCTCGGTACACATTCTGAACCTAAGTTAGCTTTAGTATTGTCCAAAACGTCGTTTGCCTACCATCTTTAGATATACTTCTATGAACCTAAGTAGATGTCAGTGGCTTGCTGGCCTTAATTATTGCCTTGTTATTCAGTCTGACCACCCGCTACTTTCCTCCGCCGTTTCTAGCTGAAATCGGTATGCATACCGCAGAATGACGTATATATTTACCAGCTGGTCGATAATGTGAACATCATAGTGGCCATAGACCCAACTTCCAGGCGTTTTGCTCTCTACTTTTCCTCGCTTTGCACCACATACTTCGTTATATCGGTGTTTTCCTTGTACCGAACACTTCTGGAAACATAATCGTCATGAAACATTTATCTCTTCTCCAACTACCTGAATGTTTGTCAGCCAAGTTCCGTCAAATCATTGAGAAGACACTATTTGCGATACGTCAACATTTCGATTATTCTTATCAGTCGCAGTCAAAATATTACTGGAGTACATAAACTGTTATAAACAAGTTATGTCTGCATGCGTTTGAATAAAAATCTTTAGGATACCAGCGATTATATCTCTCTTAAAGGAAGTCTATTTTCCCTTAAGCTCTCAACAACGAGCGGCTTCTGCTTTGTTGTTAATCAGGTTCTAAACCTCACTGTTCTCTGCGTCCATATGTTGTACTTTTGACACCAGTAGAACTTGGCCATTAAAGGTTTATCGAACCCTAGTAAGGCGCCGCTGCGCCATCCTGTACCACAATTTTTGGTTCATAGACTGAACTCCAGCCGTTCATTTACCATTTGATTGCTCCACGTCTTTGAACCCACTTCTCTCTTTCCTCCTCTTCAATGAATAAAAAATTAATAAACGTTTTTTTCCCGGTAAGGCAAGGCACGCCTGCGAACGCATGGTCATGATATTACCAACAGATAGGTCTTGTAATTGCATGATAATATAGCGTGTTAACCAGTTACCAGCTGGAATTGCGTGCCAGTATATTTTTACATGTGTGTAGTATTGGGCGTGGTGAGTGAACTGGTAAAGTTTGACTTAATTCGTGTGTGCTTGCTGAGTTCGCCATCGTGTAAAGGAAGCAATGGAACTCTTCGAATTAGAGGACGTTTGTGAGGTGGAGTTCTCCGGATGGGGAGGTAGTAGTGACTTTATTTAGTGGCAAGTCACATGCGTTAAGTTGCAGTTTTGTTAAACGGACTACTGTGGCCTTTTATAGAGAGCAGGATTTTAGGCGGAAACCTATCACATCTTGGAACACTGTCGCCGAAATACCCGCTGGAACGGAATTAACCCAAAACACCTTGGGGGTTGTTCGCCTAGCCGGCTTCTAATAACTCATGGATAGCTTGTAAGAACACTGCGCTTTAGGCTCATGTACATAACAGCAATTCCCCATGGGATCATGCCTTTTGCTACCTGATAAAACAACCTATTCCGCGTAGTTTCTGTTACAATTGAACCTCATTTTGTCTCAAGTAGGATTTGTACACGTTTGCTTTTCACGACTGACCCTTTTATTATCCTGCCAGACACGGTTTGAAGCAGCCAAACATTATGCCCCAAACGTTCTCAGCGCGCTTCAGGATGCAGTGGCTTCAAATCTTAAGAGCGCTTTACGCGCTGACTTTGAAATGCACTGGACCTACATCCGCGGCGTCCTGCACAACTGTGCGACCTTGGTCTGCTTTTTCACTAATAGCTCTGTCAATCAATGGGTCGCTGCACAATTCTTCCAATTTCTCACAGCTCGTCGGGCCTATTCCTCCCATTCCCTTCTCTCCGTTGTCGTGAACATTTTATATATGTTCGACTGTACTAAAGCATTGCCTGCATACTTGCGATAGGATATAATAACCAATAAGGGCTTATCAGGACCATGTGCCTTTATCTAACTTTACCCACCGTCTGAATGACTGACGTCCAGTGAGGATATCTAGATAGGAAGTCCTCACCCGCGCAAAAGTATATAACCATAATGTCAAACCCCAGGTATTCTGAAAATTTACCTGCACAATTATTCTTCCTACGCGGCTGGCCTCAACGACTAAGGGAGTCCTGATTGAGGTATCCGATCAGCCAACGGAGGAGTCATTCGAGGGCGAATAACTGAGTGAACCAATCTTTCATTTGAGACTTTGGCATTTGTACATGACAGAACCGACGACAGTGTTCCAGGACGTTATGGGTTTTTGGCTGACAAGCGTTTTCCTTAGAAAAGGCCACAAAATTCTGTTTATCAACACTGCAACGTGTTGGATGTGACTCCGCACTGCATCAGCTCTGCTCACAAGTACATCTTGGCGTATTGTTTAGAATCCATTTTAGTATATGCTATACGCGCGTAGAATAACTACTCTCAGTCTTCACATGCGGTTACCGCTAAACCTACTGTGCTTTCTATGTTTCCTCCTGAAGCCATACATGAATCTATTTTATCGGCAGCTCACCGACTAGTTTGCTCCGCATTAGTACTTCTTCCGTTTCTGCAACTTGTACAGCTTTTGGCCGCAACGAAGTACGTGCATTTCAACGTGTCTGATGCGCAACCCAATTGCCTGTAAATTTTGATCCAATCTGAGTTAACGTGCTTTAATAAATTAAGAACAAGATATTTATTTATTACTAGTGGACGCTTCTCAATGCATACTAGCAACTTTTAACTTCCGGAGGCAGATGCAGCTTGGATCACAAGCAGTCCTTGCTCGCACGCTTGAGACTACTGCTATTGTTGTCTGCTGCTTTACTGAAACCCGATTACAGGATTTATGAATGAAGCCGCGGCGGGGTTCGCCGTCTGCGAGTTCTACCGTCGTTTGCACGTAGCGCTCAAATGAAGACGGACCCACTGAAGCCGCCGATCATGCCGGCGTGGGAATCGCGTAAAGCCCACATTCTGAGGTCGCGCAACTAGGCTTGTTCCTTGTCACCACGACGCTGCGCTGGCCGACTTGAGCCCTTAGTGCGACTTCCCAGCCTTGGGGCCTGCAGACTTTGCTTGTTCATTGCAGCAGCATACGCTCCCACGGACCGCAGTCCGGAAGGAGTTAAAGACGTCTTTTACTGTCAACTGTCCTAACTTTACCGCAAAAGCATTGTAACATATAATGGTGCTGCAGGGGAAGTAATCGTGCAGGTCGGCAGGCTTGAAGTTGAAGAGCGTAAACTCGGTGGTCAACATGACCATGGCACTCGCAGAACCGATAACGGTGGTTGCTTACTACAGATTTGCCGATCATATATTCTCCCTGGTGAGCGCTAGCATTTGGCGATCTTGACGTTAATGCGCGACCTGGAGGCCTCCAGCACCTGGCCAGCCAGGGACGCAGATTCACCAAGTCGCCAGCAGTTATGGCTAGTAGAGCCTCACACTGTGTTGAAATCAAGCTGGAGGTCGCACATCACTTCGGATTACGCGCGCGTGTGTGTCAAGGTTTCTGTACGCTCTGGTGGCTTCCAACGGCTTCGCCGGACACGGTTTGATGAAGCTAAACATTCTGCCCCAAGCGTCCTTAGCGCGCTTTAGGATACAGTGGCCTCAAACCTCAAGAGTTGCTCATACTCTGACATTAAAATACACTGGACACATCTCCGCAGCGCTGTGCGCAACTGCGAGACCCTGGTCATTGTTTTTACCGGTGGTGCTTCAATCACTGGATCGCTGCACGATATCTCCAACCTCTCGAATGTCGTCAGACGATTCCACCTTGCGTTGAGTAGCATTAACTACGCTGGTCCACTAATGCCGAACCCAAACAGCCCCTTTGGAAGCGTTGCGGTGTCTTTTGGACGCAACGGGTTGTGTGTATGAAGCAAGCAGCTAGATCCATAAATTTCCGAAAGCTTTTCCACCTGCTCCGATTCACTGGCGGCATAAGATTGACTGTAAATAATTTTGTGCAAAACCAGTGACCAGCGAATCTACTACCAACCACTTCGACCTGTGCATTAAGCTGAGCGCTTGGAGCAGCAGTTCAACTGGCCTGCAGCAACGGTGTCCTTTGTTCTGGAACCCATATTGCTCCCTTGTGCGTAGACTGTTCATCGCCTTCCGAGGCTGAGGTTGCTCGTAAGCTTTGCCTCTTAGAGCGCTATGACCCCTTTGGTTCGAACGACTTCCCCCACAGCTCTTTTCAAAAATGGAGGTCCATCAATTTTTCCGGAGCTAACTGCTTTCCTCCAAAAGATTTGGACCACGGAAGCAATTTCGCCCGATTGGAGCCTCTCGAACAGCGTGCTCGTCTTTAAAAAGATGCCCGGACAACCTGCGCCAACCACGTAGGCATTGAGTTCATCGGCGTTGCCAAAAGTGTTCGCTGTCCTGCTTTTAAGGTGGCACAGTCTGGTACTCCAACAAAACATACACAACGAGCGAGCTGGGTTCCGCTTCGCCCTGGATTTGCATCGACCATAGCATTACATCCACCAAATACTGGAGCGGTTTCCAACTTTCTGGCGGCCAAGCTCGTTGTCTCCTATACATACGAGCAGCGTTTAACAGTTGACAGACCTGCTCTCTAGAGTGCCTGCGGTGCACTTCAACCTCCCTTGAGTCATCCACTCTCGAACTTTGGCCGAGTACGCTTTTATGTCATACGCTCGCTGTCCTTTAGTATCACCAGTGGCTCGATACAAGGCCGCACCTCATCAAGGTTCTTTTTTAATTTTGCTATTAGTGACGTCCTGGAACGCGCTCTGGAGCATTGCCGACCCGGCGGCGTTGCACTGCTTCCGGGGACCGATCATGATATTTGGAATATGAAGACGACCGCCGTAATTTGGGAGTCCTCACAGGCCGCTCAAATTGTTCGGTACGGGTTGGCGATGTCTTCCTCCCAGTTTGGAATGACCTACGTCTCTTCGAAGTGTAAGGTCTACGTAGAATATTGGCCACGACCTGTACCAAACCTTACCTTTTCAGGTCGATCTCTGGAACGGGTAGTCAAGTTCGTTTACTTAGGAAGCCACATTGGTGCTAAGGGTTTTGCGGATGTGGTATCCTTGCGCGTCGCTAGGGGCCGGGTGGCGGTTTCTAAGCTCCGCCATCACTGGCACTGCTGTGACATGAGGTTATTCTTGAAAGGCTGAGCCTACAACGCCACGATGCAAGCGGTTCTGCCCTACAGTTGCGAGGGTTGGCCTGTTCGCGCCAAAAACGGTCACATGCTGTCCGTTTTGATTATCGCTTCCTTCAGCTCATTGCTGATGTACCATGAAAACAACTTAGTACTGTGGACGCTCGCCGAAGGATTTTCAAATCAAACAGACTTTGGCGATCGCTGTGCAGTATGCGTTCACTGCATAGGCTTCAGTGGCTTGAGCACGAGTTTCGCATGCCTACTACGCGCTTACCACACCTTGCACTCTGCGCCCACAGAAGTCGACTGGAAGCAAAGTCAAGGTGGTCACCGAATGATTTGGGCCAAGTTAAGAAGGCGTTGATTCCACGTAAGGCTGCGATCGGGCGCTCTCGACTCCCCGATTAGGGCCAAAGGACCATGAATGCCCTTGGCTAAAAACACTATCGGACATGTTAAGCAACCATGTGTGGTGGCGAATAGGTTGTGAGGCTCTGTCTCCATAAAACCAGTTATGCACTAGCTGTACTTCTGCCATTTTTTATTATTTTTGTATAACTATGTTTGTCCATACGCTGTGGCACCCTGCTAATTTTACTGTTGGCTGTGTTCAGTATATACATATATTTATATATTAAACACAGCCAACTGTGTAATTGACAGGGTGCCAGAAGTTATGAAGGCGTTCCTTACACCTTGTTTCCATGCTGCTTTGCTTTTAACAACACGCTCGTTTAGCACAAGTTGTTATATCACAGTACTTGACCGCACCGGACTTGACCAAGGCCACCGGGACGCCTTTTATCCCACCGAAACATGAACATGTAGCACACACACTGCTAGTTGTTACTTCATGCACTGAACATTAGTACTGATCCCTTAGCACAGCACCTACTGTAGCATTCTATGCATAAATAAATAAACTTTTATTTTCGTCTACACAAGACACGCTATTAAAGGCATGATCACTGTAATAGTACAACCATTGGGCAAGAAATGTGCAGTAATGTAATAGGAATTTTTATATGTGGATCCATGAATGTGTTTCAGTTTGTAGGTGTTTTGCTAGTGTTTGCAAATGTGTTACTGTTCTTTTGAATGAGTTTGCTTGCGTTGCTAGTACCCGAAGAAATAACTGACGTATGTGGACTTGATAAGTGTGTCAGGGTAAGAAAGGTTTCAACTTCAGCAGGAAGCAGCTGCTATCGTATCCATTAATCGTGCATTTTATGTTTCGTTGTAACTTTGTATAACTTATCTGTTTCTCTGGGTCATTCCGGTATCGTACGAACTCCAAATTACGCCTTCGAGTTATGCTTTCAAATTCCAGCATTAGCGCGCTTTAACTTTAATCGACCTCCTAAGTTTCCCGTATTTATTCGTCTATTTCAGCCCCGTTTTTGACATAATTGACATCAGCTTGCCGTTCGCGTACCCTCGCAATTCGAAACGGTGCGTCTTCATTGCGTTCCATCTTTCTATACCCTGAGTTGCATACAGTAGCGTTTTGGCCCCTTTTGTGTTACTTTAACGTAACACATTCCTACTACGAACTCGTGTGTTCCGTTTTTGGACTTTTGTCCAACACATTTTTCCACTGTCGTTTGTCTTGTTTACGTTTTTCATTTTTTCCGTATATACCCGTGTGTTTATTCGCTTTTATTTCTATTATTTACAACATAGTCGGTAAACGTCGCGTGCCCCCATATCTCGCAAGAAGCTAGAGAAACCTCCAGCGCCTTCGACCGCCAAGACTAGTCCACCCCAAACACCGGAGTGCAAAGTTATGCTCTCGGATCCAATAGCTGAGGCTTTGCAAAACGTCTCTGCCCTCTAAAGTCAAGTGAACGAGCTAAATGTCAAATTGTGACTAATATGGTGACTTTTGACATGCTCACATCTTTTGCCAACTTAACCGAATACCAAAGTTTAGAAAATCTGACTGATATATTTGGAACTGGTGAACTATTGAGCAATATTGCGCACGAAGTCAGTGAACGCATGCGCCGCGCCAACAACGCTATGTACTCAATGTACAATACAAATTGCCTCTCAAGAAAGTGCTGTATACACTTTTAGATGCTTGCCAAATGCCACATGGTTGTTGCACAGCCACTCGTTTGCGTAAGATCCCTGGCTGATCTTGCCCAATCGTGATCAAGCTTTGCAAACACAACTTTGCTAAAAGGTTTATTTACGCCCGACTTTGCCTAAGACATCTGCCTAACCTCGGGCCAATCCTGATAAAACCGGACAGAACACCGCTGCAGAGGTCTATTCTGTCCAATTCAAAATTAACCAGAAGAACAACGCAAACAACACCACCTTCGGGAGCGCAAATGCCTAATGCTGATCTAACTGCAACTCCTACCGCTTGCTGTTTTATGGTTTATAACGTGGCTATGGATGCAACACAAGAGCGACAAGTAGAACTCGCCGTACTGGAGCCGTCTTGGAACAAAGGACGCCTTAATAGCATCGAAACTGGGACTGTTTCAATGACAGCAACCACCAGTACAGCCATGGACATAACACACCGTCAGCGTTCAATTAACCTATCAGACATGTGTAACACGGAATCAGAAATTGAGAGCATTGACTTCTTGTTCTCTTACACGCCCCTTACCAGGGTTACTAAAGACTCCGCGCAATCTCCCACTGGTCCGACTCCAACGTTTAGCAACCCTCACCGACGAGGTTTGATTGCTAAGACACCTCGGTTTCCCTCAAAGCCACAACAGTACAGCAAAGTTACAACACGCGAACGTTCTAACTTGGCCAAGACGAATCCCCGTGGTTACCGATTAAGCGAATTACCCAGTCGGTTGGCACGGACATATGGAAATTCCTACCCCCTATTCTGGGCCTAAGGCCACTTATGCGACCACCAAACTGGAGCAGCCCGGTTGCCAGAAGTATCTACTCAACACTCCCAGCCCCTTACTTTGTAAGTCAATTCCGAGCAAGTCGGGTTTCACTGCTGGTCGAGCCACAACGCCACATCGACAACGACCACATAGGTACCTTAACATTATGGGCGTCACAAACACCGCACCTCCTCAGCCTTCTGAACCTAGCGAATCTGTAACTCGAACATCACATGCAATCACACCACGAATCGCCCAAACATCTCTCGTATCCCATTTTTTATGGAACGCAGCAAGTTGCGGACCCCAGATCCAAGCATGTCTCAATCAAGCTACGGCGCTGTATCACCTAACCCGACCACTAGAAATGATACAACTTACGCCGTCCAGTCTGCTCCAGCTACTTGGACGACGTCTCTGACCACAGCGCTACACATGACCACGCTCTTGTGCTCACAACTCAAACTTATACACACCCGAATACATCTTACCCTCCCCTACAACCTACTGTCCCTGACCACCGCCAGCCCCTTACCTTATCTTCCACAGGTCCATCGTTCATGCACCTCAACGCATGCTTACAAACAAGCCTCTCACCACAACGGGGTTCGCCAGGTGCGCCGTTGGCCGAATCCCACATCCAGACAAATCTGACCGACTCATATACAGACCTACTATTCACTGATCCATCTATCAAAACTAAAATGCACCTTCTTTCCCCTCTCATACTTTGTCCAGTCCGCATCTGGTGCTGATAACTGAAACGGGGCACCCAGCTGATATGCCTGAGGCTCCGCTGCACATTCCTGGGTATAGAACTTTCTATAGCGGACGCTTAAATCGACCTGGCGGCGGTTGTCCTATATACGTCAGCAATGAGTTTCACGCAGCTTCTTTTCAAACCATACCGCTTGAAAACCCCGAAGATTCTGTCTGGATTCAGGCCAGAAGAGGCCAAGTTGACATTCTGACAGGCTGCATCTACAACCCACCGCATCCGACTAGTACTAGAGCTGACGAATTGGCTAAGTTCTTTCACGAAGTTTTATTCCTTCCCGCCCGTCATGAAATAATCGGTGGAGACTTCAATGTGCCCCACATCTCGTGGCTTACTCAATCAGCACCATCCAGGTATAGGGCCTTCGTAGACACTGTGTTCACACATGATTGGACTCAGCATTGCGCGCACCCACATGACAATTCAACTCTTTGGACCTAATATTCACCAACGGTATCCCGCAGGCAACTGCCAGCGTGTTAGATAACATTCCGGGCAGCGACCACAAGGTTGTGTGGCTATCATTCAAGCTACCCAAATTCCGTCATCAGCTTGGCCCGGTCTACGCTGCTTTGAGGCCACTCCAGCAAATGAATTGGAAGGCATTCTCTTCACTCCTCCGTGCCGCTCCCAGGGACACTTCCTGATAACTGGTACGGACACTACAACCTGTGAACTTTACAATAACTTCACGGTTTGTCTCGATATCCTAGCCCAATGGAGCGCTCGATCAGGAGACCTCCGAATCCCGATGACGTCCCCACGCGTAAAATTACCACTACGCTTAGGAAAATGCGCTCTCTTTACAAGAATACTAAGGATTTTCACCTCAGAATTCGTATAAACAAAATAGTAGTGGAATGAAGCGACTCGCAAAGTCATGTACATACTTTAGCTAAGCACACTGCGCTGCGCAGTGCGAACGAATCTAAGTCACTTGTATGACTTATGAAGCATCGCAGTGACCGCAACGACTTGCCCATTAACTCACTCGTGATTCCTGATAATAGGGTTATTAGTGACACATCAGAGTTGTGCGAGTACATTAAGGCACACTTCTGTGATGCCTTCATCAGCCCGTATGTGTTAGTGCCATATAGGATTTCAAAATTTACAGGCGATCGCATTCACACCATTGATTTCAACCCAAATAATATCAGTCGAGCTCTACGCTCGCTGAAGCTGACACACAACACCGGCACTGACGGAGTCCCATCTTCCTTACAATTACTCGGAGGCCCGGATATTCCAACTCTTCTTCTCAACGTTTTTACCCTTTCTATAACGAGCGGAAGCTACCCAACCATATGGAAACACTCCATAGTCGTTCCACATCACAGATAAGGTTGTCGCCAAAATATCGACAAATATCAACCTATAAGCTGCACACCATTTGCGTCCAGAGTTATGGAAAGGATGGTCAAGGACGGAAAGCTTCATTTTCTACTGTAGCGCAGTCACCTTCTCTCTCTTGTTCTAAAGGATAACATTTCTTGCACGGAACACCGCTGAGGACATACCTGCGACGCTCCCACTGACCTGGAATCAAAACAGAACAAGGAAATCACCCGCACTTTGCAATTTTGACACAATAAAGGAAACCAGAAAACTAATAAAATCAATGCAAGTCACCTGAGTCATCCGACCTAAACAGCTCCAACCACTTGCGGTCGACCCCAACGGAGACAACACAGCCATGGGAAAGAAATTGGCGAAATATGACTGCGAAGATCCGCGTGGGTAATCGGTTAGATGCAATCTTGTCAATGTCATACTACAAGTCGGCAGTGTTCCAGGACGCGGTGGGTCTTCGTCTGGCAAGCGTTTTCCGTACAAAAAGCAACAAATGGCTGTTTAACAACACTGCGACTTGGCGGATGTGACTCGCCACTCAATAAAGTCACCGTCCCTGTCACACATAGACAAGTTGACCGATATCACATTTACAAATTCTATGCTTATATCTGCTCTCGCACGAACACGCTTACATATTTCATTAGTGACGTGCTACTATTCTTAAATAATTTTTCAGCCTTTTACTCATGCTTCACACACCTGACCCACACTGTGTACGCAACCTCATCGAACTAGTTCCTCATCAACATACACCAGATTAGTGATCTGATTCTTATCTCTACACCTCGCATTCTGTGGACATATATTTCATACAGCCTTTGGGTCATTTGGGCCTACACTACTGTTACCAACTGTACTATTCCCGCTGTTGGTGCTGCTAGTTCTGCTATCATATACAATATTGCAATATGCCGATCATGCCCAAAAGGCGTGCCTCGCTTTGTCGAGAATAAACTATTTATTTATTTATTTATCTTATAAATAAGTCCCAACACGAGATTTTGCGGGCTAACTCTTGCCAAATATGCCAGTTTGAATTCTTAAACTAGGTGACACACTCCATTGACTCGGGGCAAGCGCTAGACATTATCTTCTTGGATGTGAAAAAATCGTTTGACCGGATTCTACACAATGGACTGCTGACGAAACTAGCTGCATTCGGTGTCTCTGGTCATCTGCTTTCTTGGTTTTCTCCCTACCTCTCTAGCCGAACGTAGACAGTAAACCTAGGTGATGCATCTTCCATAAGCGCACCCGTAACTAGTGGAGTATTTCAAGGTAGTGTACTTGGCCCTCTGCTGTTTCTGTTGTACATTAAAGACGTCTATCGCGTCTTTCGATACGGCACTCCATACGTTTTTGCCGATGATATCGAAGTTGTATTTTCGTTCGAGCCTAGCTGCATCCAAAATGGCCTCTCAAACATCCAGAACGGTCTTCGTGCTCTCGAAAATTGGTGCGATCCTTGGAGACTAGAATTCTCACCAATGCAATGCAAGGTTCTCCCCTACCGTTGCACTATACCACACGACACCCTAACGCTTAACGGCACAACCTTAAGTAACAGTTTCCCCCTGCGCTACCTCGGTGTGCATTACTCTAGCTCGCTAACGTTTTTCGATCAAGAAAGCTATAGCTCTTCCAAAGCCAGATCTATTATTGGGTATATACTGAAGTCAGTAAGCCTAGCTGAGTATCGGCTAACGCTCTACAAAGTATGTGCTCGACCGATTTTAGGATACTGCTCGATAGGTATCTCCAATTCACGGAAGATTGATAGATTGAGAATCGAGAAATTCCAGCGGTGTTTCACTAAGCGCCTTCTTGGTCCATCTACGCTCAAATATCAAGGACGCTGCAAACTGCTTGGACTGGAGCCTCTCTGGCTGCGCAGGCCTAAAGCCAACCTTGTATTCCTCCAAAAACTTCTCAAAACCTCTGACTCATGCATAGGCGAATGTTTTCAACCGAGGGATGATACATGTTACCACATACTCAAAAAGACTCACTCATTCTCTCTTCCTAAGACAAGTCGCAACATTCTTTCAAATTTCTTCCTCTATAGATATGCGCACGTATGGAACATGCTACCAGAAACAGTCAGAGCATCAGAAAATGCAGTGCAATTCTCCTCAACCATAAATCGATTACTCAGCGTCCCAAAAGTGGCGGAACGTCTGGGCAGCTGCGTTGCTGAAGACAAATTCTGGCAACAAGGACCTGCTCACATATAAGATATGTAACCACACAGCCACCGCATACTCAATTGGACGGATAACTCTCGTGGTCTGGCTATAATCTAGCCTCGTCTGACCGGTCTACTGCTTTTTAACTGCTTCCAGACATCAGCGGCGTTAACGATTTAGGCTCTGCAGTCCCAGCACTTTGATCTCCTTATCTTCAGATCTTTGCTCGGCATGCTAACTGCCTTTTCATATAGTTACTTCCGACACGCATTAATTTGGCGGCATAGCATCACCTTGATGATCTACCCCGTTTCAGCTAAACAGTCGCCTGCTTTCTGACCCCTCAGGGACTTATGGGATCTAAATGATCTAGGCACTAAAGACGTAATGCACTGTAACTCTTACCTCAAGAGCATCGCTGATCACGATCCGTCCTTATTATTACATCCCTTCCTTACTTAACAAGTCTATGCTACCGACGCTCTCTGTTACCATTCCGATATTAATAATACGGGTTTTTCTCTATGAGCCAACGTTCCAGCCTAGTCTCAATGGTCTCCTGCTTTCCGACTACTGTGACCTTACCGACGAATCATCGACAGATCCAAGGGTCTGTTCATGACACCTGGAGATCTTTGTAGGCTTTTCCACTTCTTCCCAATTCCTCCCTTTTCGCGCTATCTCTTTGCATTACTTTTTCAATTGGTCAGATAAGTCTTCGGGCCTGGATCTAATGTAGCCCCGTCTAACCAACCTCCTGCTTTCTGATCACTTTCAGACACCGAGACGTTAACCATCTGGGCTCTGAGGTCCCAACACTGTTCTTCTCAACCTACGACCTTTCGCTCAGCCAGCTAACTACCTTTTTATATAGTCATTATCGTCCTAAGCTGCTTCTTTTCTGATGACACATTACTTTTATCCATACCTTTATTTGGCGGCCTAGCTTTATCTTGCTGCCTGCTCCAGGCTCGTCTGAACGGTCTTCTGCTTCCTGACCCACCTCGGACTTCTGAGATCTAAATGTCGTAACTCCTGTAACCCTCAACAGAAATGCATTGTTAGCCAAGATTTATCCTTATTATCATATCCTTTTTGTTCCTTTAATTTTCTATTACGTCGATGCTCGCCTTTAGTACTTAGGCCTAAATTCTACGGCTTTCTCTTTGCTTCCGACTACTGTGACCCTAACGCCCAGGGATGGGCGGACTTAACGGTGCTTCATTAGCCGGTGCACGTTAGCCGGCTAGTAGCTTACCGGAAAGACGTCCATCGGTTACCGGTAGCTCAGCCGGCTTGCGTCATTTGCATTTTTTCTCATTTTTTCTATTTGATCATGCCTTTAGAGGTGTGTCCCGTTTTACAGAGAATATACCATAAAAAATAAAAATATAAAAATATGTATTGCGGCGCAGTAGCTGAGGGGTTCCCCACCTCTGGCTAACGTGTATGATGATGATGCTGATACGTAACGGGCTGTTCACATAACCCGGGGAACATCGTTGGCTTTTCCACTTCTTCTGAATAGAATATTTTCTTTTTCGCACTTTATTTCACTACTTTTCAATTGGATGGATATCACTTCAAGCCTGGCTCTAATCTGCCCTCGGCTGACCAGCCTCCTGTTTCTGACTGCTCTCCGACATCCGAGACGTTATCGCTCTAAGCTGTACATTCCGAAAACGGTTCCCTTCATCCCGAAACCTTTCCTTGGCACGCTAACTAGCTTTTCATATAGTCACTTTTGTCCCGAAAGCTTCTTTGTTATGACATTCATTACTGTTATTCACACCTTAGTTTGGCGGCCTAGCTCCATCTTGCTGGCTTATCCGGACTCGTCTGAACGGTCTCCTGCTTTGTGACCCACCTCGGATATCTGAGATCTAAGTGACCTAGGCTCTGCCGACGTAAACTCCTGTAACTCTGAACTGCAATGTATTGTTGGCCATGATTCATTCTTATTAATTTGTCCCCTTTCTTCCTGTACATGTCTGTTCTGTCGATGCTCTCCTTTAGTACTTAGACCTAAATTCTACGGCTTTCACTCTGAGCTGATATTCTAATCTCGTCTCAGTGGTCTCTTTGCTTCCGACTACTGTGACCCGAATGATCAGGGATGGGCAGACTTAACGGTCTGTTCACATCACCCCGAGAATATGGCTGGCTTTTCCACTTCTCCTCAATAGAGCATTTTCCTTTTCGCACTCCGTTTGCATTACTTCTTTAGTTGGACGGATATCTCTTCGGGCCTGGCTATAATCTATCCTCGGCTGACCAGTCTCCTGTTTCTATTAGCTCCCGGACATTTAAATCATTATCGCTCGAGGATCTACGTTCAAACCCCTCTGTTCCCCTCATCCCGAGTCCTTGCCTTGGCATGCTAACTGGCTTTTCATATAGTCACCTTCGTCCCGAAAGCTTCTTTTCTTATGACACTCATTACTGTTATTCACACCTTAATTTGGCGGCCTAGCTGCCCCTTGCTGGCTTATCCGGACTCGTCTGAACGCTCTCCTTCTTTCTGACCCACCTCGGACTTCTGAGATCTAACTAACCTAGGTCCTGCCAACGTAACGTTCTTTAACCCTCACCTCAAATGTATTGTTGGCCATGACACATCCTTACTATTATGTCCCTTTCTTCCTGTGCATGTCTATTCTGTAGATGCTCTCCTTTAGTACTTAGACCTAAATTCTATGGCTATCCCTCTTTGAGCTGCGCCGTCTGTATTCAATCCTTCTTCAATCGGACGGCCAACTCTCAGTGCCCTGCCCTGATTTAGCCTCAGCTGATCAGTCAAATTCTCTGGGACTACTACCAGGCCACCGGGATGTTAGCGCTCTAGGCTCGGTCGATTCAAAGCAGTGTCGCCCTCACCTCGACAGCCTGTTGGACTTGTTTGCCCAAGGCTAATATAGCCACTTCTATCCATGACCTGTCCAATTCTACTGACTCACACTACTTACCTTCCCAAATGAACTATAGACTCAAGCACAATACACCGACTAATCCAGTCTCGTCTGATCTGTCTCATTCCCTCCGACTGTTGTGACGTGAGTGGCCATTTTTCGGAAGACCTACCGCGCTGTCCCCATTACCCGTAGAGGCACGTTGACTGCCCATCTCTTGCCTATAAACCCTTTCTATCTCGACTCTGTCCTCCCCTTATCGCGCTCAGTCTTTATTTCTCCCTCAGCCGGAGAGCCAGCTCACAGTGGCCTTCCCTAGTCTAATCTGACCAGTCTGCTTCTCCTTGACTTCTTCGAGACTACCGAGATACAAACGGTCTAGGATCTGTGGAATCAAAGCCATGTCTTCCTCAACTTGGCAGCCTGCTGAATGGGTTCATCCTTCATTAATATAGCCACTTGCCTCCCTAATTTGTCTATTTTCTGACCCACACCATCTCTCTTCCAATGTTAACTGTACGACCCAATCTCAGTACGTTGGCTTATCCAGTTTTTTGATCAGTCCTTCGCTCTCTGACTAATGTGACATTATAGGCCATTGTACTGAAGACAGCACCCTCTGCTTTCAATCGGACAACCAACTCCCAGTACTCTGCCATAACCTAGTCTTATTTGTCCATTATGGTTTTCTTGGTCCTCTTCCAATCTACCGAGATATACCCCGTCTACGCACTGTAGACCCAGAACTTAATCTCCCTCATGTTGACAACCTGCTAGACTTGTACACTCTTTAGTAATATAGACTCTTCCATCTCTAACCTGTCAACCTCTTGACCCACACCATTTGTCCTCCAAAATCAGCTGTATAACTCAATCTCACTGCGTCGACTAATCCAGTCCTGTGTGATTGGTTGTTGCTCACCAAACTTTCGCAGTCTGTGACACAACCGGCCATTGTTCGGAAGACCGAACGCTCGACGTCCGTCTACACGAAAACCTCGTTGGCTTCTCCCCACCATAGCGGTAAACCTTTTCCATCCCAATCCTGGCGTTTCTTTGCTTCGGTTTCTGTTTGCGATCCCTCTTCAATCTGACAGTTGAATCACAGTTCCCTGCACTATCCTAATCTCTTCCGACTAGTCTGCTACTGTGGCTTCTACCAGACCACCCGAATGTTAACGGTCAGACACTGTAGATTCAACGCAATGTCTCCATCACCTAGACAGCATGCTGAACTTGTTCAACTGATGTTAATATAGCCGCTTCTATCTTTGACCTATCCTATCCTAAGGCTTCCATTTAACTTCCCTAAATAACTGTACGACGACTAATCTAGTCTGTTCTGATCGGTCTCCTTCTCGCCGACTTTTGTGACGTTGCCGGCTATTTTCCGGAAGACTAAACGTTTTGTCACCATTGCCTCGAGAGGCACGTTAACTGTTTTATTGCTTATCTGTAAACGTTTAATCTTGACTGTGTCCTCTCCTTATTGTGTTTTGCCTTTATTTCTCCTTCAATCGGAGAGCCAGCTCTCAACGCCCTGCCCTATTCTCCTCTTTGACTGCTTCCTGCTTATCGAAACGTAGTTTTAGGCTATGCATAAAAAACACACAATATCTCTCACATTGCGAGCCTGCCTGACTTGCATTCCTTATATTCATATAGCCTCTTCTCTCCTAAACCTGTCCATCTCTGCTGACGCTTTATTTGTCTTCCTACCTTAACTGTACGTCCTATTCTCAATGTGCCGTCTAATCCAGTCTTGTCTGATTGGTCCCCTGCTCGCTGAGTTCTCTCAGACTTCTGTGACGTTACCGGCATTTGTTCGGAAGACCGACCGCTCTGTTCCCATTACCTCGTGAGCCGCATCGACTTTTCCACACTTTATAAGTAAACCTCTTTCTATCCGGACCCTCTCCTCTCCTTATGACGCCCTCTGCTTTCATTGCTTCTTTAATCGGACTGCAACCCTCAGTGCTGTGCAATAATCTGGTCTCATCTGACCGGTATGTTTCTTTGAGCTTTCATAGACCAGCAACTTTCAAACGGTCTATGCTCTGTAGACTTAAATTTATGTCTCTCTTACGTTGACAACCTGCAAGACTCGTTCGACTTTTATTAATATAGGCACTTCCATCTCTAACCTGTCAATATCTTGACCCACACCATTTGTCCTCCAAAATCAACTGTATAACTCAAGCTCACTGCGTCGACTAATCCAGTCATGTCTGATCGGTTGTTGCTTACCAAATTTTCTCAGCCTATGGCACTACCGGCCATTGTTCGGAAGACTGAATGATTCATACTCCTTCGTACGAAAGCCTCGTTGGCTTCTCCACACTTTGGCAGTAAATCTTTTTATCCTGACTGTCATCACTTTGCGGCGCTCTTTGTTTTCAGTTCTTCAAACTGGCTGTCAAAGCTCAGTGCCCTTCCTTAACCTAGCCTCATCTAACTGGTCTGCTTCTCTGTGACCTCCCCCAGTCTACCGGGATGTTAACGGTCTAGAGTCTGCAGTTGCAATGCCGTTTTTGTTACCTCAAGAATCTACGAACTTGCTCATCCGATGTCAAAACAGCCTCTTCCCATTCTTTCCTACCATTTACCGCTGACCTTCTGTTTTCTTTCCGTTTTATCTGTACGACTCAATCTCCATGCACCTATTAATCAAATGTCGTCTGATCGGTTTCCCTCACTTCGCAAGGTTGGCCGGACCCCATTACCCTTGTATAATATAGCCTCTTTGATATTTAACCTGTCTATTTCCGCTGACGTTCCCCACGGTTGGTCTCACCACAACTGTATGACCCAATCTTAGTTCGCCTACTAATCTATTCTTAGCTGAACGGTCTTCCGCCCTCATATTACTCCTAGATGTTCGTGCCATTTCCGACCATGGTCCGGCAGCGACTTCGCTCTCTTCCACTTACCTCTAGACCCCTGTTGCGTTTATTTTCCTCTAATCCTTGGCCTTTGCTGTTATTGCGCTCCATTTTTATTCCCACGGCTTATACTCACTGCGCCGAACCACGTTATCGTCGTCTCCTTCTCCGCTCCGACCTCGTTCCTGATTACTGGCGGCACTCGGACAATTGCTAAGTGTTTCTTGACTATCACTTCCATTAGTATACTCACCTTACTTCTTCATATGCCTTTGCTTTTTACCTTATGTTCGCATTTGCCTATTAGTGTGACCGTACGTGAGATAACGACGCCCAATGCACGGCAGTTTTGGCCCCCTATGAATTTTCTCTAGATTCTGACGGCTTTTGGTCTGTGGAACCATGAGCGCTTTAGCGTAAATACTCTCACGAATTACTCTTCGCACTGCCTTCCGCATTCACCCGCTCCTTGCCGATTCTTTGAACTTTCTTTTCCCGTTGGAACGTTGCTTTACGTATTGTTGCTCCCGCATTCGATCTCAAGCTAGTTCGCCTTGGTTTCACCTAAGGTGCCTTTCGCATTCGGACTGCTGTCATCATCATCGTTTTATCTGTTTCTCTCCAACAATCGTATTATGTGCTCAACTCTGTAAACACGCTTTATCATATCAGTCTCTTGATCCTGCGCGTGCAGAAACTTCATCATACCTAGTAGCTGTAGTCTGAGCCACGCCAGCGACGTGATGTATAGAACGTGCTTGCGAATCATGCATACTAACTATAATCACATAGGCTTTAATGTATCATAGGCACTGTTGCGCGCCACCAGTCTTTCGATGGTGCTCCTTGCTTCATTGCTGCCTGTGTGTTTGGATGCCTCTTGTCCGTTGCCGGTTTTTTCTGAGGTTTCCAGTTACCTTGGTTAAAACAAGTATAGTTATCCACTTGGACTGGCCGACTCCTTCTTAATAGTCAGCTGGCTTAAACACTTGATCCTTTCTCCGGGAGATAAAGAACCCACTCATCGTTCCAGATGGAGCTCTTTCCGCCATTCTGGAGAAGCCACTTTCACGGAGTCTAAACAAATGGGCTTAGCTCGCCTTGTACTCAAAGTATCACAATTCACTCACCTGTTCCACAACGGAAGACAAACAATGCTGGTTTGAATACCTCGGTTAGCATTTTTCATTCTCACCGGCATTCAAAAAATTGGTTTTGGTGCCATACATTTCCGAAAGAACACTCTGATTCTCCATTCACCTGGAGCTTTTCCGATATTCTTCCACGGACAGTTTTACTCCCGTATAAATGGCTTTCCGATGACCTTTCATGGAGTTTTCACTTGACAATGTGGACAATTACATTCACTTAACTAAATAAATAAATAGTATATTCTCGAATTTGTCGAGACACCCCAAACTAGGCATGATCAACATTTACATGCAATTATGTTTCGCAACAAACACGTTGATATATATGTAATCGGCAGTAAGCCGAAAATTGTACAGGCTTTGGAAATTGTAAAATTAATCATGAGGAATAAACTCGTCAATGAATGGCGACACGTTGGGTTCTACCATGCGTAGTGTAAACAGTCTGGGCATTACATGTGTAGTAACAAAGATACATGTAGGCAAGGAGTAGCTTACTCCTGAACGTGTCAGGAAAGTATTAAATCGTGATTCCAGTCGACTTGCCAGTATGCAGTTGTTGGCAGTGACTTTATTCAGTGGCGAGTCACATCCGCCACGTCGCGGTGTTGTTAAGTGGACATTGTGGCGTTTTATAGGGAGAACGCGTGCCAGGCAAAAGCTCACTACGTCCTAGAACACTGTCAGAAATCCGTTTGTACACTAATGTAAAAATGACAGAGCAGCTTGCCGGCTGATTTCACCCTCGGTTATCCGCAGTCAATTGGCTTCCAATTTCCTCTGTTAACTGATCACGCGCCTTTGGTCGGGGCGGCCATAATTGCTTGGGCCCATGGAGGGTGAAACCTCCACGAAACCTTCAAATTGGAAGGAATTCCGATTCCATTTTGCTGAGTTAGAAACCCGTAACGATCCCGCACTGGAAAACGCAATGGCATTTTCGCCTGTTATGGACGTATTTAGCCACAAGGAACAACTGCACTCACCATCCCATGACAAGTCCAGTGTGGATAGCTGGACACAGTTTGCGAACCAGACGAGTAGGTAACGGAAAAGCCCAGCCTCTATTAACAATATTTACTCACCTGCACCATTTATCATTCGACTCTGCGACTCTTTTGCATCATTGACCGGTTTCAACGACTACTGCCAGATCACTACCAAGCCAGTCGGTCAACCAAGGGAAAATTTTGGCTGCCAACCGACTGCGAATAATAGCGTGTCAAATCGGTCTGTACGATGTATAGCCAGTTAGCACTACTGATCAACGAAAGCTACGGCAGTGTTCCAGGACGTGGTGGGTTTTTGCTTGGCAAGCGTTCTCCCTAAAAAAGTAACAACTGTCCGCTTAACAACACCGCAACTTGGCGAATGCGACTCGCCACTGAATAAAGTCACAGCTGAACACTTTACACTGACGCAGTCCTCACTTCTACCTACAGCCGTGCAGCTGATTTTACTATGAAGAATGCTTTGATGGAGCATAGATCATTCCGATTTCTTAATGCTCATTGATTGCACCAAAACCTTGTTTGGGCTCCGGTGCTCATGGATTATTACATAGCGAAAGCACGCCCAAATTGTACCTTGACACAACAGTTATGACTGATTTTTACGCGCCCCAGCGCCATCATGTTTCTTGGTCTGACTGTTACCTGACAAAATGCTCACTCGTATGGACTACATCTTTTCTGTTATATCTTTCATTAAAACGAAATGTTTTACTACTCCAAAGAAGCTATGCTTGTATGCATATTTGATCGCGCCTTCACAGGTGTGCTTCGTTTTACCGAGAATATCCGATTGATTTATTTATATGTTCTGTCTTCGTGAACCTTAACCGGATACTTTGGCAACCAATTTATTGCATGTGTCCATTTAGTAGAGTCATGTCACAATATTTGTATGCATTAGTCAATTCAACTTGGTTGCTATAATCCATTTAATTGTTTGGCTTTTGCTTGTTGTTACCGGTGCTTTTAGGCATGAGGTGCTTGATGATAAGGTGCCTACCTGCCTAGTCCACACTACCTCGTCCATACTGGGTCCAGGGGTCAGTTAGTCGTTACGGAAAGGGACCTGGTGCACAGTCATGGTGGCCGTGCTAGGTTCCAAGGGTGCTTCCATGCACCCAGTGTGGGTAGGACCACGGTCCAGCCGCCAAATTGTGTACGCTAGATTCCCCAAATACAGCGTGCTTGTGTTTGCCTAGGAAGGAGTGTGGGCCGACTCCGTTGATGATAGGTGGCTCCCATCCACATGCCACCTAAGTTTATACCTTCGTGTTTACACGGATATTGGGTGCTTGGCTGTAGCTGTGGATGGTGCATCGCAAGCCGTCCATGGCCCCTCTGTTAGCGCAGGCGTTTTGTGGGTAACAACAGTGAGAGACAACCCCGAAACCGGATACCGCCAAGCATAAGTATATATAATCATGACGAGTCGCTTCCTGCACCATTTCGAACGGTACTAGAAAGACACCGAAATCGTCAGGCACAAGTTGGTTTACTTGGGATGCTACGAAAATTCGAGCATAAACCAGACACGGCGCACCAATAAAACGAGATAAAGCATACGCCTAACCAATGTCGTGTGCAGCTATATGTTTGACGATGAACCTGTAGCTGAGTACAGCCATTGCCAACCGCTTGCGACAACTAGCCGTGCAGACCGCAATGCCTTTTATTTAATCCAAGGCTTGAGAACAAGGGTTTATGGTCCATGAACGGCGTGAATTTTCGTCCGTATACCATATTGTGAAATCGGGTAACTGAAAACAATATAGCCACAGCTTTTTTGATCTGTTCACAATCGCGTTCTGCTGGGGCGTGTGAGCTGGCTGCCTGTAGCACACCGTCGCAACGTGACTGGGCGTTGACGTAGTGCGACGGCTTGCGTACCTCCTTGCTCCATTGAGCTATAATGCGTGGTGACTCCGGGCCCACTTTTGTGCTACTCCTGCCAGGTTAGTCAATGGTTGGAGTCTGACGAACTCAGTCTCCTGGGCTTCCAGGTTGAAAATTTTAAATGTGATGGCGTTCATTCCTGTAAAACTATATCGCTCCCGCCTCCCGCTGCATTGCGGACAGGCTTTTGAGACAAGGGCTTTGGTTGCGGATCCCAATCGTCCTGTCTAGATCTGGGCGTACTGGCAGTATCAGCCTACATACAACGAAGACAATTACTCCAAATTTAAGTACGTCCCGCATCAGCCATCGCGCAGATTATCAAGGGACAGCTTAGATGTTACATACAACATGGCGGATAGACAAAACGATGCTACCGCTGATGCTTCCACTCCGTTTTATCATTTGTTACGCCTACTCCCATTACTACCCTTCCATCTATAACTTCCAGCATAGTTGAGGACGACTGAAGTGCAACTGGAACTGAACCATCTGCAGCTGTCTTCCCACAATATCAATCGGATGCTTATTGGCAACCAACCATTATGAGGCCACGCTGACCCGATTCCATGGCTGCGTTCAATGTTCTCACTCTAAGAAAAACGGTTCAACAGGCTGCACACGCAGTTGCGTTAGACACACTGGGTGTTCAAGTATGTTGTTTGCCCGAACCTAGGAGCAATGTCTCTAATGTGATTCTTGGATCAAGTGCGCTCGGCTTGTCTGCTTGCTATCGGTTACACGCATCCGGAGACGCCGATGTAGCACTCACGGGTCAAGCTAGTGTAGGTATCATTCTAATCTCCAAGGTGGAGCCATCCTTGGTTAATTGGATTTCGATGAACGACCGGTTGTGTGCAGCTGGTTTGACTACGGTGAACAAATTTGTTTCACGTAGTAGCACAAAAAGCTCAGCTTGTGATTTCTGCTTATGCTCCAACCGACTGCAGTTAGAAAGCTGTCAAGAACACATTCTAGCTCAGACGGAATGCACTAAAACGCAGTGCTACTACTTCAGTTATTATAGTACTGGCAGATTATGTGAGCGTGCAAGTAGGGAGTACGAGCTTTACATAAATCAAGCTAGCTGGAAATCATTGGCTTAACTTCTGACTGAAAACGGTGAGTGTCTACGGCAACCGTGTGTGGTGCAAAACGTAAGCGACCGATTTGCTTGGGGCTCAAGTGAGTTGTAAATGCTCTCTGGTCCAGCCAAGTAAGGAATGCGAGACGTTAACTACGGTACTATTAAACAAAAGGAAACAAATAGACATTTACTTACCTTACCAGTGTCTGTTCAGACCTGAAACCACCGGGTCTTCGTAGTTACACAATGAAATATCGTCGGCGCACTTGCTACCGTAGAGCAAGGAAGCGCAACACAGATTTAAAGAGAGGAAGGCAAAGGTGCTCTTTAAGGTGTCCGTTAACTTATCCCCTTGGTTTGCGGCACGGCGCGCAGAAAGATACAAGGTGTCAATACCTTCAAATAGAATGAGCTTAACGCTTCCCGGTGTGGATATTGTTTCAACGACCAACAAGGACCTGGCTGCCTGTGGGGTTAGTAGCACGGGGTGGGAATGAACAGACATCACAGCGGGAGTAAGATGAAAGCAAGTCTACGTCGATTGAAAATTTACACGAAGCGAGACAAATATAACAAGGGCTTGTGTACCTTTGAGACCAGTAGCGCGGGATGGGAGTGTACAAACTTCACGGCGGGTTTAGGATAAAACCACGTAGACATGGCTAGAAAACGATGAATGACACAATATCCCTTGTGAGCAGGTGTCAGCTTGGGTTTTCTGGAACAAGTCGCGATACCATGAGATGTTGCAAGAAAAACATGGAGCTTTGCTTAGATAATTGCATTGGGTAGAAAATAATCGGTTATCCGGGATATCGGCGGGCGGTGTATATGATGTATTCATCTGACTATGATCTTGACGTGTGGGCAGCGGTTTACATGGTAACTGTGCCGCAGACACAACGGTTGTTGCTTAATTGCACTGCCTTCATGCACGGTGGATACCAAAGCACTGCTTGGCGTCCTGTTGCAGCTGGCCAGCTATAGTACCAGCCAGATTTTATCGCTGTTATTTACAGGTGGCGAGTTTCCATCCTGGAGTACGGCTCGTACGGAGATAGCTGCGTCGCCTCTGACCATAACTTAGTACGATGTCGTTTCTCCATGCACTTTATTAGGATGCGCACTAAGCTCTCCCTCTCTTAGACCTAGGTCAGGTAAACCTAACAAGACACTGCGTAACGGACATCCTCTGGGTTGTTGTAATGGGACTGAGTCTGGGCGGAATAGGATTTGAGCAGCAATGCACGACGCAGAATTCGCTGCTTGCGGCACCATCGATCGTCACTGCAACAACCATTTGATTTCCGAGGGCTCGGTGAACCAGTTGGAATCCTGGCGAAACCTCCCGGCTGGCGCTGAGCACCATGTGATCAGACGGACCGCTATGCACGAAATAAGGCCGAGCCTGCATGCTGTCAAGGAAGTCAGGTCAGACCAGTGGGGCATAAGAAAGGGACCACGCAAGAGAAGTAGGCAATTACCGCAAGCTGTTCCAGCCGATCCGCACCACTGGTTCCGGGAAACCATGCATCAGTGCGACAAGCAGAGACAGCGCGGGTGCACTGACACACAGTAAGGAGCGCTGTATGACCCGTTGTACCAAAAGCTTTCAAGCTCATTTCAGCTGACCTGTAGCCATTGAACCTCTTCATACTCAGGTGATGCAGAATAAGCCATGTACGGTTAGTGTAGAACCTCCATTGTAGACCTAGGTTTAAAATACGATTAAGGCCTTTACTCGTTTTCTCCTGGTCATCGCTTACCTAGGAGGGCATGGTTTGGTCTGCCAAGTGTGTTGTAACGCAAGCTCGAGGTGGACAGAAGTTGACAAAGCAGAGTGGCTTAACGTCGCGGATGTCTAAACTGTGCCGGTCGGTCGTTTTTGGCTCCTGTTTTAGAGTTCGCGTGACCCTCCTTGTGCGCGCATTGCTTTTTTACAAGATATGGACTGTCTTTGACGTCAGTGGCGCGTCTGTTTCCGTCGCTTGGTCGGATTGCCGGTTTCTAGTGTGCTTGGTGCTGAATTATCTGCGGGGTAGTGGTTGCTTATGACGCAGGGCAGTTAGGGCCGCAAGGAAGTTATTTTGCCGATGCTGCCTTAGCTTTGCATGTTAGCCAGCTGTTTGTGACGGTAGGCTTTAAATACATGGGCTAGGCGCCTTGACCCTGAATCTTTGCTTGAACCGTTATAGTTTTTTGGTAAGCTGCTTCTTTTTCACTTAGTATTAATTATTACTTAGATTTTCATGGTTGTTTGATAGCGAAGCATCAGGACATCTGGCTGATGTACTGTTGCTTTTTGTCACACGTGCCATGCTTTTCTTTAAACTGGTAGTAAAATGTGAGTTGTGACCGCTCAGATTCCGTAGTTCGACGCATCAGGAGTATTAGATGGAAGATAGGATGTCAAAGGAAATCCATTATTTCAGCGATTAGTTGATTAGTAAAGACTATCGCCTCGATTTCAAAAGCTGTGGAATAGTTCAGCGCCTGCAACTAACTGACAACCTCCTGAAGATCATCCAAAACTATAAGGAACAAGTAACCTTGGCAGCTGGCCATTCCATTCAGGCATCCGAAGGTCAGTAAGCAACCCATAACAATAGCCCATGTCCGATGATTTTGCAGTGTTTTGGTGATGGCAGTATTCGCTTTATCTTATCATTGTCTTTCGCGTTCTACATTTTTCTTCGGTTGGGATAAACCTTTGTTGGAGCAGTAAAAGGCCTATTTCGGAATCGTGTCTAGTGATAGGATAGCAACAAAAGGCAACAAAGAAAATGACAATATGGTGAACATTTCTGCTATACAATTTCAAGCGCTGTTATTCCGACAGCCATCCCAAATGAAGGCAGAAATAAAAAGCATCCAAAACTGACACAATGCTTGAGGTTTCGGTCCACAAGAGAAGCGATGACGGACAAGCAGTGGACTTCCTTTGCGCCTATCACGAATGTCGGCACTAACTTCAATTACGAAGCGTTTTTTGGATGCACATTCAGGGCTTCCTTCAAGAGCTATGAGGACATGTTTCGGAATGAATTTATACGCCAGAAGGCTTCCTGTAAGGTATGATTGCTGCTCCTCAAGCTCAGCACATGTAAACATTCAAGCTTCGTAGCCCACGTTCCGCCAAAACAGCCGAAGGATCTGACGTTTTAAGAAGCAGTGTTGCAAATAACTGGAGTTATTGGTGAGTCACTATTCCTTTTAGTATGCCCTACCTATGCCTGAAAATTTTTTAACGGGAATTGGACGGATTCTGGGACCTAGCAGACATAGTTAAACATGTGTGGGTGGGTTTTAAGCTAAGCCCTTTACCGGTTGATTAGTTTAAACTTCTCATTCTTTGAAGAGCTCTGCAGTTCCCCAGGGCTGTTAAGGGTTGCACACGGCTTTAGCTGTGCTAGACCAGGATCCCGACCTGACCCTGAAGACCCTGGTAAGCGAAGGCAAAAGGCTGCTTACTCTAATACACGACACTGGCCTGAGCAAACCGTACGGTGTTGTACCACCAGGTACGGTGCACTTCATAAATAAGTCCGGATTATCATCACAAGCAAGTTGTTTAAAAGAGCCAAAACAAAACCACCCACAGTATGCTGGTCCTGCGGCGAATGGAATTTGCACGAGTGGTTCTCTTCAGACGTCATATTTGTGAAAGGTGCCATAAACAAGGCCATAAGGTGGAATTCTACTGTCAGATCCGGCCGAAAAACATGAAGAACTCCTTTCGGAAGAAACATACTGAAAAGAATGGCGCAGAGCCTCTGTTCTTAGTTGCCGAAGTTTAAAGTGCGTATAAACCGCAATGACGATTTAGCAGCGGGTTGTGTTATGGGGTCTCAACAAAACTGCAATTCGATACGGCAGTGGACCTTACGAATTTTCCGGGAACACATGAAATCTTATAAGAAGGCCAACAATCTTCAAGTCTCACAAAGTTGCTAACAATACATCCGGTGGTTTACTAATATTGGTGGGCGACAACACTGCGTCCAAATGTGTGGAACTGTAGGAAAAATGCTACAGTTCAGACCAGCCGATTTTTAGTCTGCTTGGTTTGCGAGTTGATCGAAAAGTTGCAACTTCTTGGTGTTCCATTGGAGCAGGTTTGCAATCGAGCCCGAGCAAGTCCAGACGTAGCAACGAAGTCCGTCGAGGACATGACATGTTTGCTGAAGCAAAAAGTTGCTCCTGTCTTTAGGATGGAGTGAACTCTTGCACAAAAGTAAAAGTTACGCCAAGTCGGGGACTAGGAGCCACACCAATCTTTAAGGCTAAAGGACTGGTACCATATGCATAGTTAGAGTGCCTCGTACAACACCAAAAAAATTTATTGCATTATTTATATCAGTTGTTGCTCAAGAACTCAATGGACGGGAACGAGCCGGAGTCATCCTCGCCGTCAAATTCTCAGCCTGGGTCGCACTTACTGTCGCGTTAAAGTGAGCGAAAGCAATGTACGCTTCTGCGCTGCCTTCTGGACAGGACTTAATACCGTGCTGAGCAACCGTTACTACTCAGAACCAGTACCGGAACATATCTTTGAGAAGGTGTATAGTGGTAAGCGTTTTGCTAAGCTTGATCTTTCCAATGCCTATCCTCAAGTGCATGTTGCCGAAGAGTTGAGGGTGTTGATGACGATCAACGGTCATCGTGGGTAATTCCACTACAACCGTATACCTTTTGGTGTGAAACCAGCACCAGCCATTTAGCAACCGTTAAAAGATACACTGAAAGAAGTAGCTTCTGGAGCGGCTGAATATCTGGATAATATCATAGTGAAAGATCGAACCCAGAAAGAGCTACCTAACAGCCTGAATAAAGTGCTTGGCTATATACTGTCGTACGGTTTCCAGATTCGGAAGGATAAATGAGCATGTTTCACGCCTATCATTAAATAGTTCGGGTTTATTCTTCAAAAGAATGGAAATCGACCAGATCCAGAAAATGTAGTAGCCTTAAGCAAACTGTCTCCACCAACAGACCTACAGTATTATTTTACCAATTTTATTAGTACTTTCCGCAGCTCTATTAAATCTGCCTATTATATAATAAATAATGCTTTTATTTTCTGTCGTGTAAGATTGTTTCTAACCCACTCTCATTCCTTCTGCTCTCATCGCTACCTTTTTATTTCATATGCGTGCCATAAATCAACACGTCTAAATGCTCAGAAATACTACGCTGTAAGTGGAATCAACTACCACCACAGAACCTTCCCTGTAATGAACTTTATATAATAACGCACCTGTGTTTGGATTCCACGAAATAACAGGCAATCACAAGGAAATCAAGTGCTGAAAAACGCAGGAACATCGACGGTGTATCCGACGACGCTATAGCGGAAAAACTAGTAAATTGGGCTCACCCATACTCTGACATTTAGCAAGTATTAATCCTACTATTTGTTTTATGTATGCAAACGTATGGAACTATTGTGCAACCTGATCTTGTCCTTTGCGGGCACAACTTCTAGCAGATGTCTATAAATATAGGTATTTTACTTTTTATTATTATTTATTATTATGACATTACTTGCCTTCGATGCACCGCCTGGGTGCTCAGCTAAACAAGCTATTTGCCAACATCCAAAAGCGGAAGTGGACAGCAAAATGGCAGAATGCCTTCGAACGACTCAATACATTACTGACCCAAACTTGCTTTTGACTCATGTTAACCTGCCATCAATGAGGTTATCTTAGCCACAGATTCGTCAAGGCGGAAGCTTGGGGCGGTAATTTTACGCAATTACTTCAATGGATCTCCGTAAGCCATCGTATATGCCACAAGAACACTTACGAAGGTCACAATAAGTTAGAAACCTATCTAGAAAGCAGCGTTTTCGATATTGAACGCGGTCAAGCACTTTCACAATAGGCTGTAAGGCTGCCGCTTCAAACTTCTGAAAAATCAAGGCTTTGCTGCGTTCCCGGCTTACACAGCCGACCGGCTACAACGTTGGGCTCCTAACTTAATGGGGCATGGTTGCCAGATCCATTACCAGGCGACAACTGTCATTGGCTAAGCGGATGCACTGTCATGATCACTTGATGTCTATCAGCCAACACATGAGAACACAGCCTATGCCCCGGTCGGTATCGAACCTGACGTCAACTACCTGATGCACAACACATTGCACTTTCAGCTAGTTACCTCAGAACTTGTACGAATCGAAACTCTTTGGGACGCAATAAGTACGAAAAGCACACAGCTCCACAGATCGAGTTGACCACGTTTAGGTTCATCTATCGTTGCAACCGTACTATAAGTGGAGACGTGCTCCAACTATTATAAACGAATGCATACTATTTTTGGTGTGGTAATCCACAAGGTCCTATAGGAGCACGTTATGTAACGCTTACACGCCGAACCTCTTGGGAGCAACCGCATGAATGCGTTTGCCCCCAGCTATGTATAAACAAATAAATAACTTCTTTATTCTCAGGCAAGGCGAGGCACGCCTATGTAGGCACTAGCATGGAGAAAGAATTAGAGGAACTGGCTAATCTTTGCCAACTGTGCGCCACAGTCTGAAAAGCGCTACAAAATGTGAGGTTCCATTCATGGCCAAAAGCTGCTAAACCATGGTGAACCTCCATGCAGACTTCGCAAGACTGGAAAACTGCGGAATTTTCTCATCATAGTCTACGCATAGAGCAAGTGCTCTGAAGTGTTTCTCATTTACGGCACAGTCGCCAATGCTGCTGTAGCAATACTGCGCCAAACCTACAGCAGATAAACCGTTTAATAACAATTGCAACTGACAACGTCACGCAATTTACTTTCACAGCTTTCATGGGGTTCTGCGAGCAATGCGCTTTCCAACACGTCCACTAACTGCCATTTCATCCGTAGTCGCATAGGCAGGCGGAAATATTTGTCGATACGATCAAGTGCGCTCTCCTCAAGCCAAAATTAGTGAGGCATATATAAATGGTGATGGGCCGGTTCCGCTTCCTCTACCGATCAAGCCCGAAGCCACAAGCGCAGCAAGGATTTCCTCCACCACAGGCTATGATGAACCGGAAGCTTAGCATGCCTTTCTATTCCATCCGACCGCGCTCAGAGCCCAGTGTTGGCGAAAGGGACCGAAGAATGAAACAGAATTTTAACCCTCGGCATGGCGCAAAGAAACTATTTTTACCCATGGACAGACAATACTGGTACATGCCCATTGATTAGGCCACGCAAGGTGGAAACCAGGGTCTGTAAAAACAAGCGCAGCGACGCCATTTACGACCTGATCGTGGTAACAAAGACCAGTGCTCGGCGTGCAAGCCAGCTTCGGCTAAAGCTATGTCAACCAGACGAAGCAAAACCTGGCTGCCTTGCGTTCGAAAATTAGTCGTAAGCTTCAACTTGCCGAAGGAAAGGGTGGACGACTGCTCACAGTCAAGCAAAGTTACCAGACGCCGGCGCCAGTACCGACTTCTCGAGCACTGTATCCCACTATACCTTAAAAAACACCGTCTTAAAGACGGTTCGTTAAGCCCAGGCTTTCATCATATGCCGCGCATGCCACCTCAAAGGGAGGTGTCCGGATAATAAGAATTACAGGAAAAATCCATATTTCAGAAAGTAAGTGAATGCTAAGATTATCGCATCGAGTTCAAAACTTTTGGATTATCTTAGTGCCTGCACGTAACTAGCAGCCAACTGACGATCAGCCGAAACTATGGAAAACCGCTAACTTTGACGGCCGCCCTCCGATTCCAGAAGTCGAAAGTCAATAAGCGACCTATAAACACAACCAAACTCCGCTGAACTTGTACAGCTTTTTTAACACAAGTGAAACCGCACTGATTCCTTTAAATCATACATTATTTTATTACCTGTTTTATTCCCTTTCTAGCTTGATGTGTATCGTATTTATGCTGAAGTAACTGGTAATACAATCACTGCGTCTATCTTTAACGAAGCTGGTTGTTTATATACGCTGGTACTGATGAACGTTTCTACTTCTGTCGTGTCGCCGAATACATCTGTTTCCTGTCCGTTCGTTTGTTCTGGTATGCAGCTCATCGGAGCATCGTCGTCGTAAATATATTTACAATTCGGTCGTGGACCTTCGCTTGCTATTTTGCTCATAGTCCGAAACCTTCGTCTCCACGTCGGACCGGCTCTAGGGAACACGTTACAAGTTGGCATAACGGGCGGTAACCACATGATGCACAGAGATACGTCGACCCAAAATGTACCGCTTGAACCGCCAGTTTATCACCAGGATAATGAGTTTCAGGATTGATATTGGAAGAGAGCAGTTCATAATTCTGGGGTACCAAAGAAATATCGCGGCACTTGTTTTGTTAAATACTTAGGCCTGGAGGCGTCACGCTTGTTCCATACAATGTGCCTTGCAACCAAGGCACCATTTAATCTGCTCCATGTTGCACCTTGTGTGTTGTTCCTACAGAGAAACCCCGCCAATTTTTTTCCTACGCCAAATCTTGGACCGCGGTCGGTGAGTCTAATTCTATTACCTCACAGGTAGAGTGGCATGCAAATTTCATGTACGTTAACGCTTAGATGCTGTTATGGAAATGGACGTCGAGCTGCCAATGCCAGATGATATTGCCTTCTTTGAGGGATTGCAGCCCACCATCGTGATACCGCCTCACTACCTCTCCGAGGTAGAAGGTTTAGATTTTTGGGAAACGACTACCTCGTACAACCCAGTTCCAGTAGACATAGCGATTTGTACTGCAGTTGCCGACGGTGCCAAGCAGTCAACTTCAGTGGTAACTTTCGCCAAGCTTGCGTCATGAAGACAAAGAAAACTGCGCGCTGCAAAGAAACAATTACTTTTTCTGAGCGTCCCTTTATCTCTTTCTTGTATTGTTATCGGCCAAACTTGCACGTACGCTGTGGAGTCGACAACAACGCTGTTTCTTCCTTCAATACCGCCCATTAAAGCAGCTATTTCTCGCCGGCCACCGCATAAAAATTCGTTTGCCTTTCACCCATCCCTGCCAGTTTGCTTAGCATTGTTTGACACGCATTTTACTGAGTTTTGTCAAAAGGAATTTCCTACTACTAGTTTTACCTCCGTCTGTACCGCACGGCTTAATCTTTTGTTTTCAAAACGGCTGGTCCGTTCATGGAACTTACGTACCGAACGGAGCATAGTGCGCTTCCACTTCCCGTGCTGCACGGTCCCAGCCAACCTTGTGATGGCTCCCGATCGCATAGGCTTTGACAGCTTGTTTACGTTAGCAGCAACCGCATCTGGTCTTATGGCACTGGGGACAGGGCCTACGGGATGTAGAAGCAGTGTAACGCAAGTAAACCCTCACTGCTTCCTTTAAACCGTACTGTATTTTATTACTTGTTTTCTTTCCTAACTACCTTGCTGTGTATCGTATTCAGGTAGAACCAGCCGGTAAATCCATCACTGCATCTACCTTAAACGCAGCTACTGGTTTATGTCCGCTTGTACCGGTAAACATGATAGTGCACCATTAATCTACCGGCTGTAGCAAGCCGATTAAGGAGAAATTCACAAAGTAAACGTTAAAGGCGTAATCAGGGTGTTTTGAAACTCACATGTAAGGTACAAGAGATGATTAAATGGAAAATTAGGACGTCAGTTGTTTTATTTGGCGAATTTAACGATGCACATATGGGCGATACCAGCTTCACGTTCGCCAGAGGAGCAGCATAGATGGATTCCAAAGCTAATTGCTGCTGTAATAGCTCAACGACTGCAACACATAGTTTAGTGGACGATACGCAGTGCTTCAAATAGCTGATGAAGATGGAATAGGAAACAATTGAAGACTTCAGGGAAGACTTCCCGGCATTTTAACGTTAAGCATGCACTTTACCTTTGGTGTACAATTCCGAACCTGCCGGTCAATGCAGCCGAACTCGTGGAATTGTGCATTTGAAAGGGGTAGCATAAATGTACTTGAAGTACTAATCTGTTTATGTACACAGAAAATATGAAAAAAGTGGCCGGTAAGTGAGTTTTGCTACCATGCTTAGGCTGACCATTTAATTACAGTGACTGCAATTGTGCCGCAAAAGTGACGCGTCGTTTTGTCGTTGCTTGTATAAGATGAAGGGTTATTCTACAATGCACATCCATGATTTTCAGTGGGAAAAACCATGAATATGCTTGCCTATGTGCAAGCTTTCACAGGAGGATAAGGTGCAAGTCTTCGAGCTTACACAGAGTTTTAAGAGTACTCATGATGTAAGAGATTTTGCTTTTGTTACCTTCCAAGTGCGGTTGGAACGTGCAAAGTTCAGGTCTATAGAAATGTAACGCTATAATGGAGCGGGGAGAAGAATCTGTTTGAGTGTGTAGGCTGCCGCAGGTGTAAGGGATATGCGACCTATTGGACAGCGAAGATATCGTGCAGCGTGTATATTTTTACTGCGAATCGTCATAACATTAATTAATCGCCTCTGCGATGTCATATTAGCAGACGCTACACATCAGCATAAAGTGCTTATGTCCTGCAACATGCGATGCTGTTGAAGAACACAGCTTCACTCATGATCTTTCTAGGCTCTCATTCCTTAAAGTAGGATAACTTACAATGAAACGATGCAGCAGATGACGGAGAATCTACTAACAACCTGAGCGGCAAGAACGCTGGTGCTAGCTCGTTGCTTAGCGCAAACGAACGCTCTCAAATCATACATCCCAAATGCATATGTGATGTTTCGACGCTTCAATATACTAAGGGACCCGCAAAAGCGCTGCGCTCAGTTAAAAGGCTGCAATGCTATAGACCGCAGGTAGGTTGCACAATGGAGGAGTAATTTGGTATATACGGAAATCCAACCACAATTAAATAAATTACTTTCTGCCATCGCGGCTCTACTTAAGGAGGCGTTTAGGTAGCTTACTACCATGTGGCGCCCCTACACGGAAAAAAGATAACTACACTTTCTAAAGTGCGTAAAAACTATGTGCAACTTCACTATGAACATAGTAGAGGTAAAGGACAGGCACTTAAAGCAAGTGTTGTCCTAGAACAAGTGCCCTGCAATTGCGTATTCATGTGTTACGACAAACCCATTAGTTAGATCAGGCACCATAAAGTTGCCTAGCGGAAGCCCAAATGGGTGTCATCAAAACACCCTCCACTGCGCGTCGGCTAACAAAATTTTTGCGTTCCCTAGGGACATGCCATCAAACACGTGCAAAAGCATTCATCGGTAAACAAGGTGACTAACATGCGGTATTGCCAGGGGTACTGGCATGTGCACATGTGCCTTTTGCGTTTCTACCAGATAAAACGTGAGGGTCCCTGTTTACAACTGCGCATTCAGTATACATTAGAAGCTGCCGTGTGGTTATGCCCTAAACGTACGCCCCGTAGTTAGCTATCCGCAAGCAAATCTTTTCAAAGTTAGCGGATTTTACCTTACAAGCACCAAGGGTAGTTTCCTAGCTTGGGGAAAATGTACGAGTTGGTGCGTAGGGTTCCGCAGTGCCGGGTTGCGGAGAAGTTATCATTAGTGTATGCTTTGGAAAGGAAACAACCATCACTGTAAACGCAATAGGCATTTCCAAATCCGTAGCAGGTGCGCGCTCTGAAGCATCTCACCGCGCGTCCTAATGAAAGGTTTGAGTTAGAACCAATGGCTAAGGCTGCCACTAACAGACAACTCTTGGCCATCGAGGTGATGGAGAACAAATTCACGTTTTGAGTAAAAGCGAAGGCGTGCGGTTGTCTCCTTGGATAAACAGCCGGCGGATAAAGATAATGCTGTTCGTTGTGACCCGTCGTCGTCATAGAATACCTGGCCAGTAGAGCAACCAAACGGACGCAGTCTCGCCAGTACGGAGGTGCGTGGTAAAGACATAGTATTCATGGGTGCCCCGTTAAAGAATACGAATTGCTGACAAATGTAAACTACCACTGCAGCAACGTACCGATTGCGGGAAAAGCGGCGAGCTTCTGAGCAGGTACTGCATAATTGGAGTGTTTGTCGCATTTGCGGTAAAGAGCAACAAGATTCCTTGGTCCTAGACGTGAAGTTGAAATAAATGCTGCGACTTTAAGCATTGATAACATGAAACGTGTGCGGACCTTCGGGACCCAAATGTATCGTGCCAGTGTGTAGAATGCCAACGAATAATGAGGGATGAGTTAGCGGGCTATGGATGGATCGGTAGGTAAAACTTATGGAACAGTGCGCAGATCTAAAGGTTTTTAAAGCCATAAAATGACAAAAAGCTTTGAACACTAAAAGCAGAACTAAAAAGGGTTTGAAAAACTCAAACATAAGTAAATAAGTTTTGGGAACGAAACTCGGTATTAATATACGTATGTCTGCATGAGGGAGCTGGTGTATGGGTAAGCTTTCCCTGCCATCATGCATCGCATTCGATGCATGCCGATAACCGACCCTGCTTTCTTGTTTATGATACGAACCGAATGGCATTCCTCTGGATGAAGAATGTCTTACATGGTGTCTGCATGCACTAGCTTCTTTTGCACTATAAGAGGGACATGGGTGGGAGCCCGCTCGGATCCGTTCGCCTGGTTCACCGCAGTAGCTGCAACTGGTATCACCACCTGGTTTTTCAGAAGGCTGGTCGGCGACGGATGATCTTCCTTTAGATCGAATGGTCAAAGCGATCACATCGCAGGGGCGACCGCTCACTGGCCCGGAGCTATCCTTTATGTCTGTTCCTTGTTGTGCGAACTATTATATAAACTTATCCTACTTTGTAGCTTAGGTTGCTAAGTTACTGCTTGCTCGAAGGTTGCTCTTGCTTGCTTGCTTCCATAACGCAGTAGTACATGCAACAAGTTTCCTGTACATCCGCATGGTTCGTTACGTGGAGCGCTGTGGACTCCCTAGCTCCCATATCTGGTTCCTTTTATGGGTGCCCTTCAGATAGCTAGATTGTTTGTTCCTGCTATAAAAGTATTCCTGGTTCCCTTAACTTGCGTTACCACTACAATTTGGGGTTTCAGGTTATAACGTTTACCTGTTGTCAAGTACTTCAGGCTTACCGAGAACTACTTGCGCAATGGTGTCTTGTTTTACCCATGAATTGCCGCATCAGCAATGGTTAAAACAACTTCTTTCTTCTCAAGCAGCATTCACCGGTATCAACTCGCTTGCGCGTAACGCTTAATCTTAGCTCATCCACTAAATATTATAGTAGGCACTGTGCAATAGCTAATAACGTAGATAACGCGACCACCTGGTCTTGATATTGTAACGAAACATGGAGATGTACTTAAGTGAGGAGCTGCGGCAACCAAATAACTAATATCCCTACCATCCCAAGATCAGATGGCTGCAGCACCTATCGCTATGGAAGAAACTATCGAAGGCGTGGGATGCCCTACTAACTGCACCTTCACAGACTGGTTTCGAAAACTCGAGGCTTACATTTAGATGAACTGCAACTATCGGAGAATCTCTTGAGTGTTTTTGCTTGATCAGATCGTTTACCCAGGAACTAATATCATGCTACCAGAGGTTGCCGGATCTAAAACCAAACAGTCTAACCATATCCTGGTCAGCAATTTGTTGCCCAGCTTCGTTACACTAGCAGTCCCGCTGTAAGGTCACGTGAAGTACTAAAGACGTATGAAGGGAAGGAACGAGGAAGAGGTCGGAGGTTCGTTTCAGTGAAGGATAACCGAACACTAAGTAGAAGTAAGTATAAGGTTAGCAAACTTGGAAGATAGATATCGTCAGCGAAAGGGAGGTTTAGGTTTTGTCACCCAAGGGTGCCTAACTGCCGCCCAAAACGAAACGGCAGGCTAACTGACCACACCTGGTGAAAGCAAGTTTCAGCGCTGGATAACTATTGCATAAACCCAGTTTGCGCTTTGATCCCGTCTGAACGCGGCTGGTGTTACTCCATGGGATGACCGCAAAGACAAGACCACCGTTGCTTAGCTAAATGGCCAGCACTAGTCTGGTCCTAAGCCATATGTGTAAATGCACTGGCTGAGGATCAGATCTCCAGCAAGCCCCAGGCTGTGCACTTTATACCTACCAAAGCTTAGTAGACGCTGGGTGCAACTTATGCCACCGTGATCCCTCGACCACCTTAGGCATGCTGAATGGCCTCAGAGCCACCGTGCGCCAATACAATATTCCGCTGCTTAAGGTCATCAGCAAACAATAACGAATATACACCAAGCTCCCCAGTGAGGTCATGTACGACTAGGCAAAAGTCATCGGTCCAAGTTAAAATCGCTGCACGGGCTTGCATGAAGCGGAAAGAGTTTAAGCAACAATTGATGTTCTAGCTAAGGCGCTTTCATATTGAGCGCCTCCTCATCCATCTCGGAATATAGGATCCTCAAGTGCAACAATCCGTGGGGACGTCCAGCGTTGGATAACATTATAAACATGAGAAGAACGTCGCCTGCAAAACATCTTCACTTGTCCTTTTTTATAGTATCAATGCTGCGTTACGGCGTGTGGTCCTTTGAATGGCAGGTTGGAATAATAAGGGGAGATTCTCACCATTATACTTGTTGCAGAGTTAGCGTTTAGTGCCCGTTAACGCAGTGCTAAAGCCGGTGGGCAGTGTACATGCAAAACTGCGTGGCGCCGCTAACAGCAAGATGCTTAGTGACAGAGCCTGGGATAATGCCAAAAGCTAGTATGTACTTAAAGTAACGGACTACACAACCAGTTAGAGGGCTTGAAGCATCCGTAGGTTATACGTTATACATGCCGTTAGCATAAATACGAGGAAATTGCGTTGCTACAAAACGGACATAGAACTTTACCTGCGTGGAAGTTCAATCACATCCAAAGTGACGAAGTTGTAGCAAACGTGTAAGGTGCATCGACCACCCACTGGCTCACAGAATTATGTTTTATCTTACCTGTGCAACGTGAGAACATACATGCGATAGTAACAGTTTATACTGCGGAACTGTTTGGAGCCTTCATAACGTGGCTGCAGTTTGGAGGTCGTTATAGGAGCGGAATCTCACAATGGATCGTAAAGATCAGCGGCTACCGTCTACGAATGATAGAAATATAATGGACACCTCCTATGGAAAGACCAAGGATACAGAACGTAGCTAAAGTGCGTTGGCTTAACCAAGATAGACAAAATATAAAGCTGTTGCATCAGGCTTGGCGCATCTAGCTAGCAGCGTCTACAGATCAGCAAAGACATACCAAACAATGACTTGCATCAAATAGGCGAATGCTGAGACGGTTGCATCGGTCTTGGTGATCCTGGGTAGCATCGCACTCAGACAAGAATGCAGATACCAAACAATAGCAGGTCTGAAATGGAACAATTATAAAACGGTTGCATTAGGCTTTGTAATTCTAGGTAGCATCATCCGCAGACAAGAATACAGATACCAAGCGATTGCTGGACAGCAACAAACCAATTATTATAAAATTATTATTACATTGGGCTTTGCGAATCAAGGTAGTTTTGTCCACAGATAAGAAGGAAGCTACCAAGCGATGGCTAAGGTCAGCTAGACTAATTATAAAACCGTTGCAATAGGCCCTTGTGAATGTTGGTACCCTCGTCCACATATCAGAATGGAGCTACCAAGTGATGGCTTAGCCGATAAAAGCCAAGTATAAAACGGTTGCATCAGACGTTGTTAATCTAGGTGGCGCCGTCCGCTTACAAAATTATTGGACCCAAGCGAATATATCGCTGGTGTAGACCATTTACAACACCGTTACACACGGCGTTTTAAAACTAAGCAGCGTTGTGCCAAATCCGAATGTAGCCAAGGGGCAATAGTTAAACTGAGATAGGCCACTAATAAAGTGATTGCATCAGTCTAGGTGAATTTGGGTAGCGTAGTCCACAGGTAAAATTGCAGCCAACAAGCGCTGGTTCGGTTTAGTTTGACCAGTTATAAAACTGTTGCTTAAAGCCGTGTGACTCTGGGTACTGTCGTCCACAGGTTAGAATGAGAATACCAAGAGTCGGCTTGGCTGAGGTAGACCAATTATAAAACATGTGCATAAGGCTTTGTGCAACTATATAACATCATCCGCAGACAGGATTGGGACTGCCAAGCAATGGCCTGGTTTGGATAGACAAATAATAGAACGGTTGCACTAGGCCATGTAAGGCTACGTAGCATCGTCCGCACACATAATCATTGAGGCTAAGCGATAGCATGGCGGACATAGACTATTTAGGACACAGTGGCATCAGGCTCTGTCAATTTAGGTATCGTTGTCCACAGCTACCCACTGAGCTATCAAGCCATGTCTTGGCTAAGGCAGGTTAATCATAAAGGGGCTGTTTAAAGCTTTATGAACCTAGATAGCTACATCCACAAAGCAGAATGGAGCTACCAAACGATATCTTGGGTCAGATAGACAAATTGTAAGACGGTTGCATTTAGAGTTGTCAACCTAGTTAGCATAGTCCGCACACACGGTTATTGGGACCAAGCAATGGCATGGCTGGGCTAACGCTTTTACACCACGGTTGCTCCTGGCTTTGTGACACTAGGTATCGTTGCTCACAGATCAGGATGTATCTACCAAGATATACTTTAACTTAGGTAGACCATTAATAAAATGGTTACCTCAGGCTATGTGCATCTAAGTAGCTCATCTATAGATAAAATTGTAGCTACCAAGTAACGATTTGGTTTAGATAAACGGTTTATAAGACGGTTGCATTAGGCTATGTGAATCTGCCTATTATGGCCCACATTTCCGAATGGGGTTACCAAGCGATGGCTTGGCATCGGTGGACAAATTGTAAAACAATTGCATTAGGCTTCGACTATGTAGGTGGCATCGTCCAAAGGCAAGGATTGAGCTACCTTATGATAACTTGAGTCAGGACGGCCAAGTATAAGGCCGTTGTAACTGCCGTAGTCAAGCTAGTTAGCGTTGTACACATATCAAGTTGGAACCTCCAAGCAGTGGATCAAAGGAGCTAAACCATTTAAAACACGGTTGCTCTAGGCGTTGTATATATTTGTAGCGCTGTTCACATACCGGAATGGAGCTACCAAGCAGTGACGTAACTGAGGTAAACCACACATGAACTGCTTGCTTCAAGCAATGTGAATCCAGGTAGCATTGTCCATAAATCAACATTGGGCTACTAAGCGATTGCTCAGGTCAGAGAAACCATTCAGAATTCCGTTGCTACGGACCACCTGAAGCTTGGTAGCATCATCTGTCTACCAGAATAGAGCTACCAAGCTATGGCTTAACTGAAATAGTCCATTTATAAAATGGTTGCATTAGGCTACGTGAACCTGGGTAGCATCATACACAGATAAGGATGATGCTACCAAGTGATGGCCTTGCTGAGATATACCAATTATAAAACAGTTGCATCTGGCTTGGTGCTTCTGAGTAGCATCGCCCTCAGCCAAGGATGCAGATACCAAGCGATAGCGTGTCGAAAATAGACTACTCATAAATCTAGGTAGTATCCTCCGTAGACAATATTGGAGCTATCGAGCGGTACGTTGTCTAACATAGTTCAATTATAATACGGTGGGAGCAGGCTAAGTGCTTTTAGATAGCATCGTCCCCAAATAAAAACGAAACTACGAGACGTTTGCTTGGCTAAGATAGACAAACTATAAAACGGTTGCATCAGGCTATATTATTCTAAGTGGCCCCAACCACAGTTTGGAAAGGGGCTGCTGTAGAGGACCGTTATCTGACAATTTCGATTGCGGAGGAAAACGACAATTTTAGGAAAATTCTTACAATAAAAGAACAAGGAAGCGCATGTGTTATAGTTGTTTCTTTTGTCAACGTTATTCTGATGCCCGACTTGACATTCAAAGATGTGAATTCTACTACTGGTAAGGCATGGTAGCGGCACCAGCAGAGGCAGCATCAAACAAAACCAGCACAACGCAAGTGCGTTGCACTTGTTGTATTACTATTTGTGAATTTAAACAAATGCTATAAAATTGTCTGCAATGATTGTGCTAAAATCAAATATAAACTGTGTAATTATAACCACTACATAACTCCCCTTAGAGCTTGCGCTGGTAAACAACGCTCGATATAGCCTTCATGGAACATAATGTGCTAATTCGGAGGGGAAGGAAACAACGCGACCTGAACTTGTATGTATTGGATCGCTTGTTGGTTTACACAGAGTTTCGGTGCTTTTGGATTTAATCATGCTTTTGTCAGTAGGCAAGGGACAAATCCCATGAGGTTTGTGAGTAGTTGAGGTTGATTCTTAACTATCTAACGTTGAAGCGACGTCTGCTGGTTTAAGAGGATCCATGCTCACGGACGCCTTGGAGCAATTCTTATCCAGAACAAAGCACGTTTGATTCCGCGATAAGACCTTGAAAGGTGTCAGTGGTCTTCGAACAGCATCAATTCGGATAAAGACTAATGGACAAAGTTGCAAACCAGGATGTATATGCTGTTCACGCCTGCTTAGTCGAAGTGGTGTCGGTCTAATGGATCTAAAATGGTGCTTCAGGCGTTCAGAATAGGACGTAGGATTCAATTCACCTGGGTTTCGTGCGTCCGGTATGTTCTGGTCTGTGCTTCTGAGGGCTATGCCTGATATTAGTTTTGCTGGGCAGTATTCGATATCTCTTTTGACGGTATTACGAATACCAAGCAGAATAGCTGGAAGGCGTTCAGCCCAACGGGCAACAGGTAAACTAGCTGTAGTGACAGCTTTAATTGTCGATACAGTCGTTCGGCAAGGCCACTAGCAGCAGGATGACAGGCAGTCGTTTGAAAATGAGTACAACCGAGCAGCCGACTTTAGTCACGGAAAATGGGTGGTACTGGATTGAAATCCTCTGTTGGCAGCGACAGTGGCTGACGCACCGAAGTATGAACTCCACGATTCGACGAAAGCACGAACAACAGTTTCAGAGGATATGTCAAGGAAGGAAATCACGTGGGGAAAACGAATAAATTTATCATCACACCCAACCGATAACCAAAACCGTTGAAAGCAGGCGAAGGTCCTAATACGTCAGGGTGAAGTTGTTTGAATCGGGATGCGGAGCGTGAAAAGTTACAGGGAATTGTGACAGCGTATCTGTGAAACATGCGGGTTTGACAACCAACACAGGGCTTGGCCATTTTTGAATATCCTTGCTCGTGTTGGGCCAGATGTAACGGTCGGTAATTAGTATCACAGTAGATCGAATACCGAGGTGCGATAATCCATGAAGACCGTTAAAAAGCCCTCGCCGGTAGGACTGTAAAACAAACAGTCTAGCTTTACTGGTATAAATATCGCAGTAGGTTCTTGTGTCGAAATTGATCATAGGCAACTGTAAGCGTGTTAAAGAAGTGCTCGATTAACGCTCTGTTTATGCTGGTCATTGGCTTATGCAACATACATTTTCTCTAGATCCATGGGCGAGCGCGAAAACTGTTGGCGGTGAGAATGGGCTAGTGCGACGGCAACAAGGTTGTTGGCAGCATTAATATAGTGAAGATGAACACAAAACTGGGAAAGGTAATCATGATGTCGAGTCTCTCTGGGGAAGTAACGGTCAACAGTTGCAGGAAAAGCATACACAATGACTTAAAGCTCTTGCAAGGTGACCAAACGTCGACCCACCAGGGTGTGAAGCATATACATTACAGCCAGGTACCCGGCAAGTAGCTCCCTACGAAACCTACGCTACATGGTCTTGACAGGTTGCGACTTCCGTGAGAAGAAGCCTAAAATTTGCAATTTGTTGCCCAATAGCTGCGGCAGTACAGCACCAACTGTGGGTGTTGAAGTGCTTTTATTAAAGATGAGTTTGACGTTGCCGTCTGTTCTCAAGTAAGCAAATGCAGTAACGGCTCAGTTTTGGCTTGACTGCTTTGTAGGCTGCTTCGGCATCTGGAGTGCATGTACACTTCTTGGGATCTCCTTTGAGCAAATCAGTTAGTGTGAAGACATGCAGCTCAGCCATGTATACATCGTTCGTAATAGTTTACCCTGCCGAGAAAACAGCGTAGGCTCTTAACGGATGGTGGCAAGGGATAATCCAGTATGATTTTCGTTTTAGCAGTCAAGGGACTAACCCGGATGGCGTCAATTCTGTTGCCTAGGAAGTCAATGAACTATGGTCCAAATCCAGATTTGTCAGGGCTAATGGTGATACCATGACTTTCGGAACGTTCAAAACGTTTTCGTAGATATGCCGTGTCCGTCCGTATGAACACTAATCATTGTGACATCACCAAGGTACACAAAGACAAAGTCGACACCACGGCGACCTTGGTCCATGAAACGTCGGAGAGGTTGCGCGGCATTTCACATATCGGATATTGCATGGAAAAAGTCGTACAAGCTAAATGGGGTAGTTACTGCCGATTTTAGCATATCTTCCGGAGCCATTGGAATTTAGTGGTACGCCCTGACAAGTCAAGCCAGAAGAAGAATGACTTTTCAGCTAAGGCTAAAGAAAAAGAGTGCATACGTGGGATTGGGTGTCTGTCGGGTAGAGTAGTCTTACTCTATGCTTGATGATCACTACATGACTACCAAGCGCCGCTTTTTAAGCACAAGGTGCAGTGAAGATGACTACCAGCTTTTTACATAATGCATGAGCTCAAGCTTGAGCATGAGCTCGAACTCTTTCTTAACAGCCTGTTGCTTGCCAGGTGTAAGTTGTCTTGGTTGCACCATCACGGCTGGACCAGTTGTGACGAGGTGATGCTGCACATCGTGCTTGGTTTCCGTCGCTCCTTTATTTACTCCGTCAAGTAGTGGAAAGTGCCTCAACAATGCGATACAACAAACTGAGTTCACTTGTTCGCCGAGCTCAGCGAATTGCAATGCTCGTCTGGTTGGCAGCCTGTAGTCTCACTCCAGCTGGCTGTATCGAGCGTTTTTCCAAGGCGCAGTGTAAAACCGTTAGCTTCACGCTGGTGTCAACCAAAATGTGGTTTGGTAGTGGAACCAAATACGTACCAGAGGCTGCTAATAAGTTGGCCAGCGGAAACCATCGTCATTACTCGCCAGCTTCGACGGATCCCGATTTGGAATTAATGACAACCAGGGTGGGTACACCCTGGGTAGTAGTTTCGTGCGACATTATCAAAGCGGTTGTGAAAGTAGCAGTAAGAGCGCACTGATCATCTAAGGAAGTTGTTGCGGGGCCTGCTTCTGGAAGAGGATCTTTGGTGTCGAAATTAACCGCGGCTAATGTGAGGTATACTGAGCTCCAATTTTGAGAGCATCGCACTAATAGAGTCAAGTGTGACACTCCCTGAACAGCTTATAAAGAACGCCATAGCCACATGCTTCACAGCGTTTTTAAAGAAATTGTCGTGTAATTTGTCGGCTGCTTCCTCCAGCTTGTTCAGTTAAGTGTCCAAGCCAAAACAGCTAGTATCGCTATCGGGTTTGCTAGAAGACACTTAATCCAGAGTTGGCGAATAATTAAACCATATAAGGTTAATGAACCGACACTTGCTTGCGTGGGTCGGAGGAGTTATGGCGGCGTACGATCACTATGCTCTATGCCAAGGAGTGGCTTCTGGTGGCGCGGCTCTTCGGTTAAAGCAGTGCGTTCTACGATAGCTGCTTTACGCTTGTCATAAGGTGAGTCAATCAGAATAATGCTTAGATATCGATGACCTCGGAAGCCGCGTGGTTAGTGAACTGGCAGTAACATGGAAATACATCATAGAAATAAATGTTATCTTACGAAGAAAACGAAAGATAGAGTCCACTTGAAACTCCAGACACCTGGGTTCGACTCATTGAAGGATAGCAAAGAAAATATAACGGAAATTTCAGATGACTGTTCATGACGAGGCTGCATAAAACTTATAACGGAAAAATAACGTCTTTCCAAAAAGTAGGATCATTAGTTGCTTTAGTGGACCGTTAGCTAATAATCTCGAATGCGGTGGCAAAAGCGAAGCTTAGAAAACACAATAGAAAAGCAATCAAAGCACACTCGCGTTATTGTTACTTCTTCTGTCAAGGTTATGCTAATAAAGACTAGCGCGTTGGAGTTATAATCTGACTACTGGAAGGACGTGGTAGTAGCTCACGCAGAGGCAGCAGCAAACGAAACCAACACGACGCGGGCGCGTTGAAATTGTAGTATCGAAATTTGTGAGTTTAACCAAATGCTACAAAATGGTCGTAACTGAAGTGAGAAAAATGAAAGTAAACTTTACTGTACACACAACCGCTACACGCCCAAGCGATGGCATGGCTACGGTAGACCAATTATATCTTGGTCACAACAGGCGTTGTGAAATTAGGTAGAGTCGTCCACGGAGCAGAATGGAGCTACCAAGCGATGGCTTTACTAAGATAAACCACTTATTAGGTGGTTACATTAAGCTCAGCGAACGAATGTAGCATCGTCCACAGATCATGATGAAGCCACCAAGCGATCGCTTGGGTTAGCTAGACTACTTTTAAAAGGGTTGCATCATGCTACATTAATCTAGGTATTATCGTCCATATAGCACAATGGAGCTGGCAAGCGATGGCTCAACTGATACATACAATTTATAAAACAGTTACGTAGTGCTATGTGAATCTATGTAGCCTCGTCCACATATCAGAATAGCGAAACCAAGCAATGGCTTGCCTGGGATAGACCAATAATAAAACGGCTGCATGAGGCCACTTGAAGCTAAATGACCTCATTCTCAGACAAGAATAGGGCTACCAATTGCTAGCTTGTCTGAGATAGACTAATTATAATTGGTAGCGTTAGGCTTTGTTCATATATATAGCCTAGTCCACAGATAAGAAGGTAGCTACCATGCGATAGCTCAACGGAGGTAGATCCTTTATAAAACGGTTGTTGTGGCTGCATGGATCTATGTAGCTTGGTCCATAATTCATAATTTGACAAGTAAAGGTTGGAATGGCTGCGATAGACCACTTATACTTTGGTTCAATCAGGTTTTGCGAATATATGTTGCATCGTCCACAGACCAGATTTCACATACTGAGATAAGCAAATTTTACAACGTTTACAGCAGGCTTCGTTATTCTACCTCTCCTTGACCGTGCAACTGAGTTTGACCGCAAGTAGTTAAATACTTGTTAAATTCCTAGGTGGTACTGCTATGTGGTCAGATGAAATGTTGCTTTCCTTTATGTCGGTCAATTACGAAATACTTGTCCACGCCTTGCAAGTATCACTCCGGATTCTATCAATTAACATGCCGCTTACGTGTCATATACCGGTTACCAATCTGTTTCACCAGCCATAATCCATTGAAGGTTTTTCACTTACTCTTTAGCACCATTATTAAATTACCTACACTGACGTATAACGTTAACATAGCGTTTGTAAATGGCTTCGAAAAACACGGTAGCTCCATCCATGGTCCACACTATGCATCATTATTCCACCTTAAACTTCCAACCATGATCCAGTAGTTTCCTTCATTCCTAAAGCATATGCGGGTCAACATAACATTGTTTATATATCAGGAGGGTGCTCGTGTGACCATAAACAGTGTTTGCCAGCAACCAGGTCACTTACCCGCTAAATACAAATCTGTATAGCCGGCCGTTATACTTTATATAAAATCAAAAGGAAACGCTTTTACGTAATTTCCTTACACGCTGCATTCACGGCTAATCACAAAATTTTGTGTTGGAAGCTTCCCATTTAGCGAAGGTATTTTCAATGAAGTCTGGTAGAAGTAAAGGCGCATCTGGTATAGGTATGACAGAATGCAGGGATGAAATAAACTTTCGGTTAACGAGCGCCCCAGTTTGTTTTCCAGTACGCAAGAATAGCACCCAGCACTGCGATCTAGCGTAACTTTATTCTATAATGGTGCAAAACCCAGAAGCAAACGCAAGACGGAGCACACACTTTCATGAAATAATGAGGTTGGGGAAATCACTGAAGCTCCAAAACTCTGAGAAACAGGGCTAGCTAATGTTTGTCTAGGCTACTTTTAAATTCCTCCACAGTTTCGCGTGTTAATAGGGCGGAAAGAAGTTTATTCCAAACAAGCACAACACGGTTTTTAAAGGACCTGATGCTTAACTCCAGCCTAGATATATGATGCTGCAATTTCCTGCAGTGGCCCCGCATTTTGTCTGGCGTAGCTAGTTCAAACAGATCGGTTGGCCAGACAGCACTGATGTTGCTCATGATTTAGAACCACTGTATAATGTCGCCTCTTAATCGGCGTCCGCTCATTGAGAACAAACCCAAGTTAGCTAACCGACCTCCGAATGGTAACCCGTGGTGGCCTCCTATCATTCGTGTGGCCAGCCTTGGCACATTCTGAATACGAATAATAACTTTCTGCTTGTGCCTGAACGAAGTATTCCAGATGGGACCTGAATAAATCCTTGAACAAGGGAAGAATGCCCTTTAACTTGGTACAAAGCAGAACGCTCCTGAGCCGAAATAATTTCTGTCGCGCCTGATTGGTTGCCTGCCTTCGTTGCGCCGGGGCTTAAGGTCACTCCTCAAGATGACATACACAGCACGTGCCTCGGTGACACGCTGCAGTATTAGGGACCGATTAGATTTATGCACTTTAAACTCTTCATTACTCGGTGTTAGGAGTGGACATTTGCCGGGGTCAGCGGTAAGTCCCAGAAAGGTGACTAATTAAGGACGGTAGCAAATTCTTTAGATAACAAAGCAATCGCTATTGCTGACAATCTTCAAGTCGTCAGCAAACATATAAGTGATGCCTTCCATTAGAGAGGCCGTCATTTATAAAATTGATAAATAGCAACGACTGAGTACTTATTCCTGGGGAACTCCATTGTGAGCAGCGCCTGTCGTTGGAATAACGTCACAAACCCTGCCACCGTATCTCTTTCCATAAAGGAACGCTGACAACCATGAAAGAAATTGAGGTGGGATTCCAAACCAGGACAACTTTATTGACAAGAACCGATGGTTTACAGCATCAAAAACTTTACTGAAATCACGATAACCTACTTCTACTGAAATGCCATCATGGAGACATCGTTTTTCATCAAGAAGACACAGTGGATTGATAAGACATGATTTTTTCTTGACGAAGCCATGCTGTTATGCACCGATATATTTAGTAGCAGCTAGGGGTTATTAATGATCTTCTGTAGACACCTTAGAGGAACACTGGTTCGACTAACAAGCGGATAGTTATTAAGCAGATTTAGTGCCACCCTTAAGGATAAATAAAGAAATAAATAGTTTATTCTCAAATTTATAGACACACAACTACAACCGCCTCCTTTTCATCCTGTGGTATCCTCCCCATGCAGTGCCATGTTGTATAACTCAAGCATTGAAAGATGTAGTAGGTCGGCAATCGGCTTACAAATAGCGGATGCACATTATCGGGGCCAGGTTATTTGTATTGGTTTAAGTTCTTTAATACAGAGATGACCTCTGAAGCAGTTATGACAAGTTCGTCCATTGTGCACTTGCGCGATCCGATGTGCTTAGCCGTACCTGGTAACGAGGTTCGTATTTTTTGCACTCTAATTGTTCAGGCTTTTAAACTCGTTTGTTGTCTCAAGCGTATATTTTATCACGATTTTTGCTTATTATTTTTCGTTAAACTTAAAACTTCCTGTACTCAGCTTTTCTTTTCTATCACTTCCTTTGGACAGGGTCTGTGAACGTCATTTTATCATCACCATCAAGAGTGTACAACCAGTAATATATAACCCGGCCAACTCTAAATCAGGAACTCATCTGGCACAACTATAAATGCATTGGTAACCTGACGGACATCCTTTCTCTGCATTCCCAATTGGCTATGCTTCAAAATGACGTAGTGAGGAGCAAACTGAACTTCAAGACAATAGAAGCGTTTATTGATAGACTGGCAGTTCTATCAAATTTGATTCATTCCAAGGACTGTATGGAGGTTAAACACGCGGAGTTGGCCGGGAAATTCATCAACACACTTTGCACCGAGGTGATGAAGCCGCTTACATGTCTTAGGAGGTAACGGTGTATACGGTTCCAGACCGTATAAAACTGCACACCATTCACACCGTACTGATGACAGCGTGTGGCTTGGAACGCTGCCTTCTGAGTAGTACAAGGCTTCTAAAATGGTTACGAACAACCAATGGACCCTTAAGTCAAGTTTGCTAATAAGAGATCTGCCCTCAAGTTTCTCTGCTATCAAGGCAAATTTAGAACCCGCACGACGTTCGTTGACTTTAAGGTAGTACCAGCAAAACGGCTTTGCAACACGGTTACGATAGCCTAAGTGAGAGCTACGCACAGACCAGTCTTGTTCAGGCAAATTGTAACAACTGTCCGGCGCCTGTGAACCTAAGTGGCTCACCTACTGCGGACTATGACATTTCGTCTGATTTAGATACTGGATTGTTTGATTTACTGGAAAAATCTGCAAACAATGGGGCCAGTACTTTCTATAAAGCCACATCATACATGAAGCAAACCAGCCAACCCGTGGACAACCTATGAAACACCTCAGTTAATAATAAGTGTTTAGCTGTTGACACAACTCGATCCGTTATAGCGGAAGGGTCAATGGTTGACGAAACTCTAAGGCGACCTTTAAATCTCCAAGTTAACTCGTACATGTTAGGAAAATTCTACGACGATCGAAGTGAGTCCAGCATAACCTACACTCAGGGAACAGAGCCGCCGGTGCCTCTGGCCAAAGGACCCCATGTACGGACCACAACACCGAGTTCATCTGAGCCGCTGGGGTCAACGACACCAACTTTGAAAATAGGGACAGCGAAGGCTCTGGCACCACATAATGCTGCGTGCCGGAATGGGCGGTTTAGCACCCTAGTGTTCAGCGTTCCAGACGATATATCGGTGGACGCATTTAGGCCTGTAATCATTGCGGCTAGTGGCATTGCAGAGAATGTACTGCAGCTTAAAGGCTGCCCAAGCGCTTAACCGAATTCGCGGCGCCCATCAAACTGAACGTTAAGGATGAGGCAGTATTGCCTACTCTCATAGCTAACCGTGTACAAGGTTGCAATGCAACAATGCTGCGTCAACTTACCTTCGGCCGCTGAAAATAAGCAAAAGTTGGGTTGCGACAAATTCCAACAACATAACAGGCTTTAGTCAACTAGACCGCAGCGCATCTGTCAAATAAGCAATGAGCGACATATAACAGCCCAGGCAACACCGCGTCTAAAACCACGAAGGTGCCTAGTGCTAAACGTGCTTGCTGAGGTAACACACCTAACCGCTCACCTAGGATCGTTATTTTGCCTATATTTGCCTTAAATATGTCAAGGCCAGTGGATAGGTAGTCGCCGCAACCCGGTTGGGACAATGTGGTTCAGAGTACTTGCGGTTATTGTTCCGGATGGCATATGGATAAGCAAATTTAAACGGACAATGGGTAAAGTTAACGGTATTGTTGAAAACTCAGTACTAGTTGAGTGGATGGCTTAAAGGACCGGCAAATTCCCAGCCTCAGTCAAACTGAGAACAGAGGATAATAGAATCTTTGCACACTATCATATTGTATTGTGAACAACTCCGCAAGGCCACCAAGTTGAGTCAATTGTATTTCGACCCACCGAGACGAACTCTCCCGAACCATACTCTAAGTGATAGTGAAACGGCAGCGCGCAACCCCACCGCAAACAATTCACCTACGGGGAGCACTACATTTAGTAATCTACACAGCTCCGCTCAACTTCATGCGCATCCAAGTTGCTGCGCACCTGCTACATTCTTCAGACTTATACCGCCGGTCCAGATACGTAGGTTAATAGTGCATTGCTTTCTACACCGCAGTCATGGCATCTTTTAGACCAGGTGCAGAGGAGCCGCGACAGGTTCATCACGGCACCAAACCCCTCGTCGCCAAACTGCCCACTGCAATGTCCTCTCAAGCACTTCCTACAATTACTGCAGATAGCGCAGTAGCTATCAACGGCTTTATTCCGTCAATTGTAAAATAACTAGACCCCAAGTGTTCTTTCTCACTCCTGCCTATAAATTCTAGATTTATAAACAATGAAATGCACATCCTGCGTCCTCTATCTGACTTTGCTGACCCTGATGAGCCGGGACAAGCTCATCACTGCGCCCAACAAGTCATTAGTAAGCAACCCGCTTCTACTTCCGGTAACCTAGTTTCTGCAGCTTCTCAGTAGCAAGCAGTGACTTCTTCCCCCATCCGTAAAATTAGGAGACCTTTAAATTTCCCTTACACTCATACTTAGCCAGGCCAGGTCACTTAGTAATAGGATACATGTTCTATGTTTATTGGCCGTCCTTACCACGCCGGACGCAATTTTTGTCACTGAAACCTGGTTCACACCATGCAATATCGATGATTCCCATGCACTTCCTGGATATCAGCTGTTTATGCAATCTCGAATAAACAAATGAGGTGGAGGAAGTGCTATCTACCTAAAACATAAATATTTGCAAGTACGGAACTCATTACCACTGCATATGCCATGGACTCCGGATGGATAACAACCGATATCCTTGGATCCACAGTATTATTAGGATGCGTTTATGGACCCCCTGACGCAGTACAAGGGGTGTTAATGTACTCTTGGCAACGTTGATGTATGCATCAAGCTATCCATGTGAATACAAAGTTGTTGCAGGTGATTTCAACTTGCCTGAGCTGGAGTGGTTCCCACCCACCGCTCCTACGACGAATGCAAGTTTACTAGTTTGCCTCAATCTATGCGGTTGGGAGCAACAGGTTTCTGCCTTTACTAGGGGGAAGCAATATTGAACTTGTTGGTTACGATAGGCATCTTAAAACTGTACGTACCAGTAAGCCTGGGGTTCCATGGAAGCGACCATAAAGTAGTACACGGCTCGTTGAACTTATAATCGGTGACTAATCCTGTTCGACCAGAGGCCATCAACCTTCACGGATGGGTGAATTCCAGAAGTTGGGCCGCCTTTGCTTTACTTAATAGATCAAAAAATTGGGATGAATGCTTTTTATCCGACTCACAAGAAAAACCTGCTGAAATGTTTTCTAGGGAGCTTAGTTTATGTCTGGACTTCATGGCTCCCTACTCCCGTTTACCAGGAAGCCCATCAAGGAGCACCAGCCAAACAACGTTGCTCACCAGCGTGCATCAGCTACGGCGCTATTACTGTAGAACGTGTAACTAGGTCTGTGTCATGAGGGCAAATGAAATCGCTATTGCATTTTCAGCCTGATCTGCGCAAACATACCGGCTAAGTACGGGCAGCCATTAATAGTGTTGTTAGACCCAAGCAACTCAGCTGGCTGCTGCGTTATCGCACTTCTGACCAACTACCAAAGCTGTCTCTCAAACAAACGGACCTAGTAAAAGTTCTAATGATCCGCTTGTTATATGTAAGGCATGCAACTCCTATTTTAAGGAGTCTCAAGGTTTAGAAACCGGGCAAGTCAGAGATGAGCCGAAGTGCCAGTTAGCAATTCACTTGGCACGGTTCATTTTGTCATCAAAGGTATCGGCTCTGTGATTTCGACCATTAAGCCATCTTCAAACCTTGGTACAGATGGTATTCCGCCAAATCGATTTAATAAAGTGGGTTCAAACATACCTATAATCCTCCTGAAGCATTTTACAATCTCCTTGCAGCATGCATGAGCTTTCTGCCTGGAAACATTCTATAGTCATGCCGCGAAACAAAGGTGGCTCTTTGCGGAATGTTGCCAATTTCCGCCCGATAAACCATGCATCTGTCATCTCGAGAGTAATGGAAAAGACTGTTAAAACAACTCTGATGGAATTTTGTATGAATGAAACCACGTTAACAGGTCACACCATGGACTTCTGAGTGCTGGATCCCGCGCGACCTGCCAGCTGGTGTTCCTTATCAGGATCACAAAAGCACTGGACTCAGGTTGCAGTGCTCACGCTTTACCTCATTATGCGGAAACCATCAGACAGCGTTCCACCTAAGCACTTACTACAATGGTCAAGGCTTATGCTGCGGATAGTCCGCTTTTGGACTGGTTGAGACCATACCTAACGGGACGCATGCGGTCAGTGAACATATCACATGTCGAACCCTCCCGGGCCACCGTCTTGAGCGGTGGCATACAGGGAAGCGTTTTAAGTCCAACAATCGTATTTATAATAACGATATGTGCAACATCATAGGGCACGTTTGCCAAGTTGTATTCGCCGCTGATACTAAAATCGTCTACATCTCCCTCCAAGGTACAACAACATTCGCACTCGACAGAATGCGCAAAGATCTAAAGGTACTAGAGACATAGCATGCTAAATGACAAACGACTTACTCCGCTGAAAAATTGGGTGCCATGACGTGCAAATGCTTAGCACCTGATAGGGCGCACACCATTAACGGCATTCCTATTGAGCTTCATACACCAGCAAACGTCTGGATCTGCGTCAATTCACTCGTCTCAAGTTTTCTGAGCAACTGCACTTTCAAGTCGCAAAGGCTCGACAATGTAACTCACACATAAGCGTCTACATAAACGCCGTCGAAGCACGTCTAGAACTTTAGCAGATTCAGATTCGCGCAACCTTGGAGTACTGTGCTTTCATAGATAGCAGCCCGCGTAAGTCGGACTGCATTTTGCGTGAAAAAGGTTAACGGCGGTTCACTAGAATTGTCGCCGCAAACTACCAGGCGTTTAGTTACAGACAGCGGTGTGGTTAGGTCAGCCTCCAACCTCTGTGGTTGCGACGTATTGTCCTAATGTTATGATTCCTGCACAAGATAATTTATGACTTTGTGCACAGTAACATATCCAGCCTTTAGCTGAGAAATGGAACAGAATGTAAAGTCAGAACCAGGCGTAGTACTATTACTCCGCTGAGAGCGAGGAAGAAACTTCGCTCTCGTTTCTTCTTTGTTGCATAGATAAATATTTTAAACAACCTATCAACAACGTTGCGGACAATTTAGAACTCGAAGGTTTTCAAGTTGGAGGTGCAAATTTCATGTGCATGGATAAGGCAAAGCGACACTCTAATCTCTGTGACGCGGATGATCGCTTTTTTAAGACTGGGCCGGATGAAGCATGAACGACCCCGGTGTACCCCGGTGTATCTTCGTGCGTTATTTAAATGAAGAAACAGAGATATTGGTGCAAGACATTTGTGTCATTCTTAGCTTAATACCTGTCCTTCCCACCTCAGAGATCTCGCTTGGACCAATTGCACAATAAGCCTAGGAGCTAGGGCTGCATATCTAAGTGTATGACTTATTTTGCCTATTTTCGTTCTAGCTTGTCTCATTTCTAACTCGTCGGCAGGCACGCATGTCCTAAGAACCCATGTGGTAGTGGTAAGCTTAGCTGCTAAGACGGCCCATTACACCCAATTATTATCTTCACCTATACAACTGTCTACTTCGCTTGCCACCTTACTATGGCGTAAATAAGGCGATACTTGGCCTACCGCTCTTGAACCGTGTGGCAACTCCGCGTGTCCGGTAGGTAAATAAATAAATAAATAAATAATTATATTCTCGACGAAACGAGACACACCAGTATAGGCATAATCAGGTGGTTGACAGAGCCATAGAAACGCTAAAAGTTGGTGTATACCACGCAACAGGATACGTGTTGGCAAAATACATGGCTTGAAAATTGCACATAATTTTGCACAGAAATGGTGCAGGGATGAGGAGCTTGAGCATTGTTGTCAGAGAGTAAGGTGGCGCCGGAGCGCTGTACGATCACTATGTGTTTCTGTTATGGAAATGCTGAGTGCCGTTTTGAATGGCTCCGGAGATTGATCGCCGTTTTTCCATATTCGCAGGAGTCTGATAATGTTTGATAAACACGTGATCGCAAGTATTGGGTATTGAGATCATACTTCGTGTGAAGTAATGGGGTGACTTTATTTTATATCCAAGCAACCTGCGGAAACCAGCAGATTCATGATACCATTTCCAATGAATACACCGCCGTTTCAACAGCCCATTCATATTTCGGCTCTACCAGCTTGGCTTATCTGAATGGCTCCTGCACAGGGCAGTGAACTGCTTTAGCAACTGTGTGAGGCCACTGTTGATCAAGCGTCACCTTTGTACCAGCGTTGCTTCCTCTTTCTCGGTTACCCAGGTTATGCGTGCGTCTCTATCCCTCATAAGGGTTGCATTAATCCGGCTAATTTTCCGAGTCAGTCGGGTTCAGCTAAGAGATGCGGTACGCTAATGAAGGAGGAAAAATGATCGCTGTTACCTAAAGGAGGCTTAGACTTATGGCAGACAAGGAACCATACATTGTGCTCACAACACCTAAGAGAGTGGTGGTGCTCTCGTCAAGACTTCTTGTTGAAAAATTGACGTCCTGCACAAGTGTGTTTTCCTGTACCCAATGTACTAAGTTACCCTTCAAGACGTCCGCCCTATTACGAGCATGCACCCAGTCGGCATGTGGCAGGCCCTGGTGGCTTACAATCACAAAAAGGCGCAGAAGAAGCAGCATGTTTTAGTAAACCACTTAGCTGATTGTCCTCTCCTCGCGTTCAGGACGGGCTGCGATAAACACAAATAATTAATTTTTACTGTACCCGGTACCTCAGAAAACAAGAAGTAATTCGGACATTTTGTGCGCAAATAGTAACTGTACCTTCCCAGCGAATTTAAGGACACCTATTAAGCAAGATCACTGCACCTCCATTTGGATACCCAAGACGATCTGTTCTACACTCGATGAACTCGACTGACAGACAATTATTTATTGAGTCATTTGGCGGGAGCCAGATCTTCGTGCTCGCAATAACGTCGGCGAAATTACAACTCATCGCCAGCGCCCCCCAGTTGTTTCGCACGTTATAAGCATTGGTGTGCCACACATTTAGCACTTGTTCTCCGCTATCAGCCGCAATTTTAAAGTTCACCTCGGGCGTAGAACTCTAAGGGAGTACCCCAATTTTGCCACACTTTCAGTAGGTTTGACTGGTAACTTTGCCTTGGCCCTCGGAGACAAAATACTACTGACGTCACCTGTTCTAGTTGCTTTGGAAACCAGATCACAACATTTTTTCATTCTATTTAGAGCAAACTTGTCCATATTGAACATAGTTTCCGCAGTTGCCGCTGACTGTGTTGACTTAGCGCGCCTGGAAGAGTTGTCGCAAAGCACTGTTAAGCTCGGCTTGTGTACGAATCATGGCTGCCGATGAACTCCCTTCCGTTGCTACTAAAGTGGCCGTTTTATTTGTGGTCGATCGCTCACTTGCAACCTTAATTGTTGCTGGGACCAAATTATGCAAGAGCGACATTTCTGTAGCAACTTCCTGGATATTAAGAGCTGATCCATTTACGCTTTGTGGCGAGGCGATTAGGGAGCTGGTAACAACATCCGTCTGGGAAGGCTGACCACCAGCTCCATTTATCATAAGTTTCGTTAGAGAAGATGCAACCGGATTTCTTTGACTTAGGCCATTGTTAGCTGGCAAAAGTGAACCAAAATTAATATTAGTTAAGGTTCATAATGATTTGGATTTGGTTCGGGAACCGAAAGAATTGGGGCCACCTGATATCGTTTGTCTGTTCGGTTAGCCAATATGCCCGCTCGGTTAAGGTCACCATAAAACGGGAGTTTTATACTCTATCATAATTAACCTTGCAAGGCACCTCTCTTGCGGCAAACTTACACTCTTCCAAGTACCAATACGATGGATGCCTTTGATGCCAAAGAGCGGGGATATACCAACAACGCGAAGTAGGTCCTAAACACGCCTTCTATCCAAGTCACGTCTACTCCTAGCCTCACGTATTACCGGTTCTTATTTGTTGTAAAGGAGCACATTTCTCTGCCTAGCCCTAGTGAGTTCCGTGAAAGGCGCATAATGCTCAAAATGTAACACTTCAGTCCTTGCTCGCAATACTTCGATAATAGAGCCCAGCTCCGTAATCAGTCGCTGTCGTATTAAGACACTTCACTTTGTCGTCCTCAGAAACACTTTGTCCAGAAGCAATATTCCGAGACTGCACCAAGTGTCCCCCAGGTAGAAAACGCCAGCAGATTTTCGACAAACCTACTCAATGCAAGCAAATCCATTTCACGTAAAGATAAAGAGAATATAATCCAATAGACTCTTCGGCCAAACTCGAACAAACCTTATGGTAAAAATATAAGCATCTAGCACATTGAAATACTTTCCCTACTACACTACGCCAGCTAACCTGTTCACCATAAGGTATGTCCTTAGAAGAATTGGCCAAACACGGGACAACAATAACATGTGAAAATAGAGCGTTTCGGGGAAAGCGATGGACAAATATGTGTATATATAAAACCTAAACGATAAAAATGACAAATATATTAAGGACTAAAAATGAACACTGACGAGGAGAAACTCAAACTATTCGTAAAACCACAATTACACTAACCACCAATAGCAAGTTACTAAAACGAACTCACGGGGGTACTGAGTAAAACAAAAGACAAGCAATCTGTCCGCAAATGAGTTTCGATGAGAATGCAGATGAAAAATGCAAAGCGTAGGGCACAGAACGATCAGCTATTGTCTTGCTTTTTATGCGCAGTTAAATAAAGCAAAGCCAAATTCGAATTTTAGGTAGGAGCTCTGGAGTGCTTGCTGGTACAATAAACAGCTCGCTCGTTGGGCGCTAGCCTATCACAATAGGACCAGGTCGAATTCAGGTCCAAGTTCGGGTCGAAAACATAGGACAAATTAATCAGTCTGGATGACAGCGATAAATTATTGGTGGAACAGAGATAACTTTTATCACTCAATCTAGTTAGAAAAGCTTCCAAGTTGAATTTATTAACAAAAACTTAAAAAGAGAACTTTTACAAAATTTCAAACAGCGCCAGCCACAATTTAAAACCGCGCCTGCCAAACTTTCAAACCGCGCCAGCCAACGTTTTATACCGCCCTTTAACTATATAGTGATAGCGTGCAGCATGGCTACATAGGGTTGTCGCACGTAAATGATTTCCATTTGCGGCAGCAAATCGCTCACAGACTCCACTTTATCCTAAAATAAATAAAAGAGTAATTGGACCTTTCTACTTTCCCGCGTTCTCCCGGTCTACCGCCGGCTATATTAGGTTCACCAGGTAGAAGAATGCCTACTAACGGTGAACAATTTTGCTCTAGTCGTGTCGCCGAAAACACGCCCTGTTCCTTCGTTCTGGAATGCGGCTCATCGAAGCATCGTCGTCGTATATGCGCTAAAACTCCGACCATTACGCTTTTTTACTATTCTCTTATAATCCGGAATTTTCGTCTGTACATCAAACCTACCCTACAGAACATATTACCTTTTGTTGACTGCGGTTAACACCTCATTTTGTCAAGTTCACTGACGTTCTGTATTTTCCTTCACTGAGTCTAAGGTCTTTGGGGACCTTTTCCTTGCACAATGAGGAGTTCACTTGAATTTGAGCTGCGTCGTGTTCTGTAGTACAGCTTGGTGATATCCATGAAAACTAGTACGTAATAGAAGTAGAATTATTTGTAATATTTTAATATACAAAGATCCTTTTATCTTGGATTTCAAGAAGGTCAAATAGAAATTAAAGTTACATTAAAATATTAACTTATTCTTTAGAATCGTGCGCGTAAAAACCTATTGTCGGCTGACTGCGACGAACAAAAATACTCAGCAAAATCCTTCTGCTCATAAGTACTACACACCTTCATTTGGAACCAGCTATTATTCAATAATGCATGGTAGCATATCATCGAAAAATTAGAACTATTCTAGAGAATGCATTTTCTGACGCTTCGTCAAATATGCACTACAGTGCTCCCGACTGTCGAGTATTTTTCCACGTGCTATCCAACGCTCCGGGGGACTGTTTCGGGAAGGGCTAATTTTTGTAATGGCGGGAATATGTTTCGCGGCCATTGTATGTAGTGACATCATAAAACGACGGAATTGCTACATGGTTTAACGTTATTCCTGATGGTATTATAGGTTAGATAATAAATTGGTATTGGAATGCGGGGTGATCTCAGAAAGCACTTACGTTAAATGAAAGTGGTAACGACCGGTGTATGTGAAGGTCACGTTCTATTTGAAAGCAGGGAGTTAGGAAGTACAGGTGATCTGTGAGAACGTCTGGTATGGAGTGAAGGAAGTGCGTTTGCCGTTTCTATATGTATACCAAAGTTGTAGGTGATTAAAGCAAATACTTTATGGAACTCACGAGTATGGAAATCTGTGCTATTATTTTTCCCTGTGCTTTGTAGATGTTGCATTTCTGTGAATTTACAAGCACAGAAAAAACAGCTGCTCGCCAACGATATACTACTTGTACTACGGAAAGGTGGGAATCAGGAAGTTGCATAGCATTAGTCAATGGATGTTAAATGGCCTAATTTCTTAGAGATGCTGTACTTCTGTAATTGTCCAATAACGTGCCCATTTGCGTAGACGTTTGATGTTATCCGTTAATGTTGTGAAGTGTGTTCATATGAATGCATGATGAATGTTTCGTTGAAGGAAGCAGCAATAGAAACGGTTTTAATAAATAATGCGGGTTGCTGAGAGGTGTTATTACAAAGGTATGTAGATTTGTGAACCTTTATATATGCATAAACGGATGCCCATATATATGTAGAAGTATATATATACTAAATATCCATATATAAGTGTATATATGTCTCTGTATATATTGTTTTGATTTTTGATAAAAATAAATATCAATTTTGTATATATGTATTAAAATAGAAATGCCCCACCCTATATATAAATATAAATGCATGTGCGTACATATATATATATATATAATTTATATCAAATATATGTATGAAGAGATGTATATATATGCCAATGTAGATATTTACGGAGCTATAGTTGTGTATATTTATATTTATTTTACATTTTATAGTTATATTGATAGGTGTGTGCAGGCATACATATATTGGAACATGTGCATATATGTGGATATAGGGTTATTTACCTAGATTTGTGGCGCTTAATGCCCATGCTGAGGCGGAGATTGCATTCAAGATGTTTCCTCACCACAGTTGCTCGGAAGCAACTTACACTTAACGTTATATCTTAACCTGCATAAATTTTATTCAACTAAACCTTGTTGGTTTGCATTCCGGAACATGGTTGTATTAACGTGCACGCGTTGCATACGTTGATAGTGGGGATGGTCGTTAACGTTTATCCCCTAGGTGGAATTGCTTTTAATAACTTGCAGACGTTTTCTACTTATCGCAGGTAGCTTGCTGACCAACATACTGTGTGGGACCGGGTGCAGCTCCTCTTGGCCGTGCTAGGCTAGAAGCGTGGTTTTATGTACCCAGTGGGTAGCTGTTATCTCAAGCGGGAGAACGGGGGTTTCGCGTGGAATTACAGGCATGATGAAAAGCGTCGCTCCGCTACTGCATGCAAAACGGTGGACGCTGCGGGGAAACGCCATTGGCATACGTGGAAAAGGAGCAACGGTATTACAACCATGAGAAATAAGGCTGAATATGTAATGGCGCGATATTATGTGGATGCCCACCAGTGCAACACCAGGGGACGGCTCATAATCGGTGCTCACGGATATCTTGGTACTGCTGCTACATAATAAATGTAATTTGATGTTATTGCATGGATAAGCGCACTTGAAAGGCGTCGAAAGAACGAACGACGTCTGGACTCAGGTGAACGTTGGAAACATGCCAATCTGAATACTGAATACTGAATACTGTATTATAGAGCAAGTAGAAATAGATTCTGTACAACTCAATCTGTAACAAGTATTAACGACGAACAAGCGGTAAATGGCTGGATGGATTATGCAGCCTAGGAACTGAAGTGTCGCACAGCAGGGATGTGAATAGTTGCCCAAAGAAAGCGTAGCCGTAAGCACACAGGAAGTTTCAAACTCGGCTGACGTTGCGCACATGCGAACGTGTGACCTGTGGGATGTAACTGCGTCAAACTGGTAGACGGTAAGCCGCAGGCTATGAAATGAGCTCCATTACGAAAGGAAGTTAAGGGTACCATGAAAGGAAAGTTAAGAAAGCACAAAGGAAATGTTAACCATGGTTAACTTTGCTGACATGCCAACGGAAGACAGTTGCGTGGGGTTAAGAAGTGGCAAACGGGTAGACGTCAGGCATAATCTATGAAATGAGCTGTAAGAGTAAAGAGATGACCACTTACCGAAATGGACTGAAAGCTAAAAGACGAAGGAGTTGTGAACCATGGTGTGCTTTCCTGGCATGCCATCTGATGACCATTAGTGGATCAAGCGGCAAACGGGTTATCGGCAAGATACAGTCCATGAAATGTAGGTATGACGAGAGACAGGTGTACTTACTTTAAGGAGCTGGCGCCGAAAAGACCAACGAGGATGACACATTGCGAACGTTGCACACATACCAACTTGGTGGGGTTAAGAAGATGGAAATGGGTGAACGGCTGGCTATGAAAAGAATTGCAAGAGTAAAGTGATGACCACTTAACGAAAATGAAGGGCGGCTATAATATGCAAATTGCAGGTGCACCTAGGGCGGCGCATCGGGTGCGGCGGACTGTAAGCAGGGATGGCGGGCTGACACTGCTCACAGGCACGGTAGTGACATCAGTGGGCGGCGGACAAATGGCTCATGTGGCAAACCAGCGGCCAGTGAGTTAAGACTATGGAAACAAAGCTAAGACAACAGCCATGCACACTAAGATAAAGTAACTGGCATCTGAAACACGAAACAGGTTTCAAACTGTGCGTACGTTTCTCACATGCCACCTGGAGATTAGGTTAGGCGAACAAGTGACAAACGACGTGCGCCGGCTATGAAGGCAGATGTAAGATAACAGCAATACCCCCTCACCTCAAGTAAATGGCAGTTGAAAGTCCAACGATGTTTCAACCTAGTCTAGCATTCACAAACGCGGCAGGGGCATCAGGGCGAGGTGGACGAGTGACAAGTACGACAAACAGGTGGGGCCGGACAGCTTGCATAAGAAGCAGGGATTGAGGAAATAGGGCAATCAAAGTATAGCTGCATGAGACATCGAAAGGTAATGAGGTTCTAACCATTCACAAATATTCCTGACCTCGCAGGTGCTCTTGGAAATCGCTGACAACCCACGAAGCGTAAACACTGAGAAATGGACCGACCTCCATAAAAAGCAGGGTATCACGTTCTCCGAGACAGGTTTGCCATGTGCATTAGGGAATCTGATGTGACACGCCGCACTTACCGAAGTGAAAAGATAATACCATCTGGGACTCCATATGTGCTTTATATATGCCAGGTGTCTCTGGGAAATCATGGGCGAAGCAAACCACCTACTCTAGCTGACGTAAAGCTGCATCACTGGTGGCTATGCAGTTACCGGATGTGAATGGGACGTCATAATTAATGCGTAAGGTAAGGGGATGGAAGATGGTACTGCGCAGTCAATGCTTAGGGCGGAGTATGTAAACCGGGTGTCGGAAGCCACGGAAAGGGTGGGTATCAGCTTACCGGTGTACGGTACAAAATAATCCAAGTTTCCTGGTAGCTAGAAACGGTATGGCACAGTGAAATCATGGACTGGGAGTGGATGTGTGTAGCATCAATCTACATGTCACGTATAAGGTGGTCAATAGCTGAAGAAACCAGAAGAATTTCAAGGTGGGTGCCTACGACCCCATCAACGGTTCGCCAAACAATGCCAATGCCTTCGTGATTGCCAGCGAGGAACATATACTCACATTGTTCCTACTCCTATGCAAGAGCATAGGATGAATGAAAACCTTGATCTGTTCGCTTACGGGCGCAGCCTCTAACCAGTCTACAAAGATACTTATTTATTTGTTTATATAAGATGGAGCACTTACATGAGGTGAACCTGACGAGAAAAATGGCTCATGATTGGTGGAGACGGTGTGGCGCTACCAAAGGATGAATCAGGGCGGCAGAAGTCTACTGATGGTCTAAACGGCACATGAATGTATGCTTGCACGGACCAGAGTTGAGGCAGTCGGAATGCCCGATAGAGCATTGTAGGTAGATGTCAACTGGACTTGACATTTGACGGAGCACAGCGGCGCATGCACACTGACTGCTTGAAAATTACATCAATGCAAGTTATTCATTTACCGTAGTGGAATCAGGCGACCATATGTAATGGTCTTGGTACTCGGAGGCTGCTTGGTACGGAGACATCCTCTTCCCAGGGGCTGCGTGTCTACAACTGGCATAGAAGCCAATTGTGTTGGGACTGCGCGATTATCATAGGTGCACCTGCTGACCTGGATACTAGAGATAGGGCTCACCAGACAAAGCACACAGGGCAGTCAGCAAAACATGGAAAACTATCGCCCCATCAGCCACACGCCTACTGCTTCAAGAGTACCAGAACAAATAGTCACAGAAACCATGCTCATCTTACTGTTTACTCTTAGCCTCCACAGTCGACCACAACCTAAAGTCCTCTCGTCTAAATCCTGTCAGGCCTGCAACGTTGAGTTCTTCAACAGCGTAACCCAACGGTTGGACAACAAGCAAGCCCTAGCCATCCTCTTCCTAGATATGACAAAAGCTTTTGACAGAGTGCCACATGCAGAACTCCTGATGAAGCTGGAATCATATGGTAGCTCCGACAAACTGCCCATATGGTTCCTAGTATAATTTACATCTTGCTCACAGTCAGTAATGGTTGGGGACTTTATATCACCTCCAAAACCAGTCAAAAGTGGTACAATTAAAGGGGGTGTTTAGGCCCCCTAATATTCCTGCTCCACATCAATGGCGCGTTTCAGGTTTTTAAACGTGGGACACCTTTACCTCCAATTGATGAGTCCTAACCAGGACAAAACCGCGGTCTTGGGGTGCCAGTGTTGGGATGAGCAACACTATAATGTTTCCATTTTACTTACGGTCTTTGTGATCGGAATGACCGAGGTCTCAATAGAGGTCGCTTGTAGCAACCCAACCACCAGCAGATTCTCCAAGACCAACGTTGACACATTTACCTGTTTGTCGATGACCTCCAAATTGTCCACATTTCATCCGTCAAACTTCCACGCCGCCCTCTTCCATATACAGTACGACTTAAGAGATCTAGCTGCATGGTGTGATACATGGAAGTTGGCATTCACACCAGCAACATGCAACGTCCTTACATACGAATGCACCATGCCACCCAATACCTCAGTGCTACAAGGCACGCCATTAGGGAACTGCCTAACATTGCGGGACTTAGGCTTTCACTACTCCTGTTCGCTGCACTTCGCGGAACAAGTAACTTATTCCGCAGCAAAAGCGTGCTCTCGCATCGGATACAGCTTCCAAACCATGACCAAACAAGAAGCTAGAACTGCGCTCTACAAAACGTGTGTCCGGCCTTTGCTAGAGTACTGCTCTATAGTATTAACCAACTTAAGAAAGTTCGACAGCATAGCTTTCGAAAAGTTTAACGTACGTTCACAAAACACCTTCCTGGGCATTCAAGTCTCAGCTACCATAATGGATGCAACACACTTAAGCTCGACCGGTTTTGGCTGCGACGACTAAAAACCAGTCTCGCTATCCCATATTCGCTTATTAACAATCCCAATGGGAGCCCACGGACCCCTGTCTCAGCCGCATACAATACTTCGTACCCCCACGTGATAGACCCCACTCCATTGTCCTACCAATGACGCAAAGTAGTATTCGCTCCAACTTCTACCTCTACAGATACACGCATGTAAGGAATAAATAAATAAATAAATAGTTTATTCTCGTCATTGCGAGGCACACCATCAAGGGCGTGATCGTGGTAATACAGATATGTATGATCGGCTATTGCACAACTTAGTACATTTTGACCAATAGCATAGGAATGTGTGTCTGTTGTCATGTAAAAGTATGTTTATGCCTGTATTTAGAGGTAGCCATGTTGCGTGATTAGGTAAATGTGATTCTGTGCATGCTTTTGTTTCTTTGAGTTCGCCATCAAAGGGGAAAATCAGTGGAATCCTTCGAATCGGATGACGTTCGTGATTTGTGAATGATCCGCCGGAGAAGCGAAGAGGCAGTGACTTTATTTGGTGGCAAGTCACATCCGCCAAGTCACAGTGTTGTTAAACGGATATCTGTGGTTTTTTATAGGGAGAATGCTTGCCAGGCGAAGTCCCACCACATCCTGGAACCCTGCCGTCGAACCATTTGCTGGAACGGGATTTATCCGAACCACCCAGCTGGCACCACGAGGAGGTTGTTTGGCTAGCCAGCATCTATGAATACAAACCCGTTCCGCTGCTCTATAACAAAATACCTCACTGTTACACAAGTTTTCAAGCTAATGCATAATAACTGTCCAGCAGACGGGTTTTCTGAAAACGGACTGGACCACTTATACTCGCCTTTTCTTACCTTCCCACAATATCTCCTTCTGGAATCCCAGTATTACTATCTGCCTGCTTCCTCCAACAAACCCTTTTGTCTTCCAGCACATAGGTATCAGCCACAGGATATCAAATGCTGCTGTATTCCCTCAAATCTCCCACATCTGGCTAGCTCAAGACAACCGCCTCTGGCTAATGGCATCAACAAAACTGGCTGCAATCTAGACATTGAAGTCGGCGTACTCTCGACCTTCCGAATTCACATTTACATACCGGCCTCTGGACCATCCCTGCTTCATACTAAAGGGCTTCCACTAGGCTTGTGATGCCGCATCGCACACAACCATCCCACCTGCCATCATTGTAATTGCTCCGTCTTATGCTTGAAGTCTCTGTCACATTCTTAATCTTATCTACTTAAGGATTATTTACGTCACTGAATGCCACTACTTAAATCCAAGTTTCACCTTTGGGTATCCGCAAAGCCTCCAGGAGCCATCTAGCCGGGGTCTATTCGTTTTTCAGCTCTGTAAGCCACTATTTGCAGTGTGACGCTGCATCACTCATAAACCTAATTATTAACTTCCGAATTTCCTTACCTTATGCTTGAGGTCCCTGTGACGTTACATGCTGAGCATTAGCTACTGCTGGAATCCGAACGTCCACGCCCGTCACCTCCCAGCTCCGTTTATCCAACTTAAGTGTGACAGAGAGGTCCCGAAGAGACAGCTAGACTGTGGCACATTCCAATCTTTACATGCTTCCATTTAGCTTGTAATGCCACATCGTTCACAACCATCCGATTTGAAAGTAAGTTATTACTTTATATTAGGATTAAGGTCATGTTGAATTTATAAGCTTCCTTTATCTCATTTCAGCCTCCGAATGCTGACATCTGTCGCTCCATGATTGCGTCTGTTCATCTCTAGTATGACTTCTAGGACTTAAATAGCCACCCAGCCGGTGGCTCATTCCGATCGTATCTTCACACGCTTCCACTTGGATGGGAATGCCGCAGCCCTTACAAGCCCCCCGCATGCCAACATATTCACTCCTGCATTGTATGCTCGAAGTCTCTCAGACCTTAATTTTCGCATATCCGTCTGTTTCCATTTACTACGTCTGCTAAGTTTTAGGTAGCCGTTTAGCTCCTAACTGACTCTTATTCCAAGTTAACTTCCTTCCATTTAGATTGTGATGCTGCATCGCTCACAAACATCCGATTTGTCGTCATTTTTCATTCCTACGCTTCATGCTTGAGGTCCATACGGTTGCTCCCTTACACAACTATCTCACTCAAATATGTCGTTTCAGCTCTGAAGAGCCAAAATGCACGTGGGCCAATCCCACTGCATCTAACAGACCCAGTTGGATTGTGATGCTTCATTCCTCACAGTCGGCTTACTTGCCACTACCTTGTCCCCTCCACCTCAAGCTTGAGACCTTATTGGTCTTACATCCTTATTACCATCTTCTTCCGTATTCTAAATGCCATTGTCTGCTGGTACTAAACTCCCCTGTTTCTCTAGTATGACTGCTAAGCCATGAGAAGTTACCTAGCTGGTGGCCTATCCTCAAGTACTCATAACAGGCGTCCATTTGGAGTAGGATGCAGCATCGCTCACAACCAATGGAACTCCCAACAGCTTCTTTACCCAATCTTATATTTGAGGTCTCTGTGGCCTTACATTCTTATTAGCCTCAGCCATTTGTTTTCTGAAGTTGATGCCTATCCCTCCATAGCTCGATCTGCTGAACGTTAACATGGCTGACAGGCCTCGAAGAACCACCTAGCCTGCCGTTTACTCCAATTGCATTTTAACAGGCTATCCTTTGAATTGTGATGCCGCATGGCTCACAACCACCCGACTTGCCGAAATCTTTATCTACTCACCTCAAGCTTGCTGATACCTAGACCTTACATTCCTATCACCTTCCGGATTAAGAATGTTGTTGTTTGCTGCCTCCTTTTATCTGATTATTTCTAATATGGCTGATACCCCTTGAAGATGCAACTAGGCTGCGGCCCATTCCCATTTCATGTTTACAAGCTGCTATGCCCATTGTTATGCTTGGCGGCTCACAGCCATACGGAGCCCCAACCTTTCCTTTTCTTCAGCCTGTGTTCGAGGACTCTGACGTTACATTCCCATGGTTATCTCCAATGTTGATACCTGTCGTTGCCTAGCTCTCTCTTCGGCCTTACTTGCTTAACAGTATCTCCTTCATGAGCCAGAATGTCTCAGTCCGCTATTTCTCATCACCTGTTTCTCTTTAGTATGTCTGTTAAGCTTTAGATAGCTAGTTAGCTCCTAATAGACTCCCATACCAAAATCACTTCCTTCCATTTGGATTGTGATGCTGCATCGCTCATGATCATACGATCTGCCATCATTTTCATTGCTTCGTCTCATAGTTGAGGTCCCCTCGGCATTACTATTTTAAGTATCATCCAATTTCCGGCTTTTGAACGTCGATGCATGTTGCGTCCTGCCTACCTATACCTCGCTCTATCATGTCGTTTCAGCTCTGGGGAGCAACCTAGTACTTGGCCTACTCCCATTGCATCTTAACAGATCTTTATTAAGTTTTTACAACCGCACTGCTCATACCTGTCCGAACTGCCGAACTTTTGACCACTCAACCTCATGCCTGAGTTCTCGTTTGTAAAGAACTCCATCTGGATTGTGATTGTCGTTATCCGCAGCTTCCATTCACTATCGGTTTATCCATAGTATGATTGATAAGCCACGCGTAGCCACCTAGACTTTGGCTCATTTTCATTTCATCTTCACAGGCTACTGGCTCTAACCCAAAACTTGTGATTTCTTCCGCTGGTCAACCACAACGGCACCTACAACACGCAATGCAGCGCAGCAGCCATACAAATTATAATCTTCTACCCACTTCCTTCCACAGCTTATTGTCTTGGCCGTAAAGGATTGCTAAAACAGCTACCAGCTTGCACCTAAGTTGTGGAATGGCCGCTCAGCCTCCTACTTTCTTCCTATAACTCATCTTCACTTACCTGTCTTCACCGCCTCTGGCCTCAACCTTATATTGGTGCTCCGCTTGGTTCTGGCACCCCACCACTTCCACTCAGGGCACTAGCCGTGTAGCTACGGACGTTTACTCTACAGTTGCCCATCTTCACGGCCCAGCTCGCTACTTGCCTTCCAGCACTTAACTTGCTTGTGCTACTAACAACTCGCAACGATGTTAGAATCAATAAACTCGTGGGACGCAGCAAGGTGGTAGCAAACAGCTGCAGACGGACTACCAACCCCACCTCGAATCCCATGTTTTTCCGTTCTTTATTCGCACGTGTAACAAGTTGATATGACACATAACGACAAATCTAAAGTATTCATAGCGTTTAACATTACAACGTTTTGTTTCGTTCCATTCGTTTCATCGCATACATCTTCGTTGCATTTCTCCTTGGCCTGCTTCTGTCCGTTGCGCCCCTATGCAAGTTTTCCACGGATGCTACCACTGAACTAGAACAAGGCTTAAACGACTGAATGGTCCATAATTAGCAACACAGATAAGTTCCCTCGCAAATAACACGTCGCTTGGGTGACCTAGACTGAATCCCAAAGAAACCACAGAACGCACCATACACTTCAGGATAGAAGGCGGATAACAGCTGACTGCGAGTAACAACACGCCAGGTATGATTCCGAACCCAACATTTACTTGGAACTAATTCCAGCATCACATAAAGCGAATAACAACATCTTTTACATTTGCATTAACAATCTGTTTCAACTGTGAGGTCGAGCAGTTGTCCCAACCTTATACCACTTTGTACACTTTCTAATGGCAAGACCAAAGTTGACCACATTTAATCGTTACAGATTTGATTGTACTTATTTGCTCATGCCTTGTTAGCTTGTCTCGCTCAATACCAAGAATATGCAATTTATTTATTTATTTACTTGCAAGATGTGTAGGCTCCTCCAGATGATAGACGGCTTTAATTGGAATGCACCAACCACACGACACTCATCTGTGCCACCTCCCGAATATGCCAAGTACTACCAGAAAACTCAGCAGTGGCATCCAGATGCATTGGTAGCTGTCAAAAAGCAGACGGTTCCCCTTGTCAATGTGCAGCCAGTAGTAGGGCCTTTGGAACACGGAGTTTATTTGCTGTAGCCCAAAAACATGAACCGTCCGCGAAAATTAGGGACGGCACTAACAGTGCAGTTCTGTCGATCAACTATGTTAGGAACACTGACGTGCGGTTCGGGAGACACATCGCGAGAATAACAATAATGCTCCATGTCAAAACCATTGACTTGGACGCAACTGAAGTCTAAAGCAAAGGGATGCAAGTGAGTAAAATTTGCCAGACGAACGAAAATAAGCGCATACTCGTCTTATCAACATTAGGGAATGGGATTCAAAGACCCAGTTCTTAGTTTATGCCGGGGTGGAAGTCAGCGTCGTTACCTCTATGCAAGGTGCGTCTACGGCTTCTCTGTCGATCAGCTTACGTGCTGCCAATGGTACACCCATAACAACCTACTGTCATCGGTCACTTACCCTGGACTTAGGTCTTCGGCGCACGTTCCGCTGGGTATTCACCGTTGCTGCAGTCCCTTGTGCCATCATCGGCATTGACTTTCTCAGGCATTTCGACCTTTTGCTCAACGCGAACCGCCAGATGATGGCCGACACTGAAACGAAACGCAGTGTACGTAGCATCAACGCCGATATCGCGTCTATAACATCAGTTTGCGCCTTTTCCCAGACTTCATCAGACTACGCCAATCGCTTTTCTCAGTATTACTAACTCGTTCAGCCAATGGAAGCAGCCTCGCCCGTGGCACACAAGGTCACACACCAAATATGGACAAATGCTCCCCGTCTCCTGCCGTCCACGCCGACTATCGCCCAAAGCACTAAAGGTAGCTAGAGCGGTTTGAGCACATGTTTGAACTTGGAATAATCCGCCCTTCCGACAGCCCTTAGTCCTCTCCCCTGCAGATGATCCCCAAGAAATCTGGTGACTGATTTCTTTGCGGCGATTACCACGCACTTAATAGCCTAACCGTCAAATCTAGTTATCCTATCCCACACATGCAGGACCTTGCGCATGCCGTACAGGTAAGACGATCTTCAGCAAGATCGATCTGGTTCGCGCCTATCACCAGATATCTGTAGAAGAAAATGACATTCCTAAACAGCCGCTATCACACCGTACTTCTTGTTTGAAATTTATGAATGCCATTTGGACTGTGCAACGTCGCACAAATCTTCCAGCGCTTTATCCACTATGTCGCTCGTGGCCTGGAATGCGCATATTCCTACCTCAATTATAGTATCCTAGCCAGTTCATCGGCACAAGTGCACCTCGAGCATCTTCGAACACTCTTTCAGCGCTCGACCCAACACGGTGGCACAGTCAAGCCGACTAAGCGCGAACTCGGCAAACCATCGGTAGAATGTTTAGGCCACCTCGTTTCATCGCCTGGCATCAACGTTCTTCTTGTTAAGGTCCAGGCAACCAAGGACTTCCTAGCTCCGGCTTCTATCAAGCACTGTCGTGGAGTTTATGGTTTGGTCAACTACTATCGGTGATTCATTCCGCACTGCGCTCAGCGCATGCAGCCTTTGCCTGACCTACTCAAAGTAAAGGAACCTTAGTTCGCGTTCCCTGACACATCACAAATAGCCTTCGCCGAGCGCAAGGACGTTATCTCAAACATAGCCCACTTCGCTCATTCCGAATCGACAGCACCACTTTCTGTTACGACTGATGCCACAAACGTCGCGGTAGAAGCCGTCCTCCAACGACACGTTGGTGAGCAATGGCAACCCCTTGGGTTCTCCTCCAAGCACCTGCAACCAGCGGAATCCCGCTAAGCACGTATGGCAGCGAACTCCACGCAATTTACCTAGCCATCCGTCACCGACGGCACACACTCAAAGGCAGCGCTTTCACAGTCTACACTGACCACAAGCGCCTTAGCTACGCCTTCTACTCTGCTTGCGACAAATATTCACCAAGGGAAACAAGCCACCTAAACGTTGTCACGCAGTTCACTGCTGACATACCGTATCTCTCAGGTGTCTACAATCCCGTCGCCGACGCACTCTCACGCTTCAACCTCATTCATCAGCCTTTGCCTACCGTCGGTCTTGCCGCCACGGCATTGGCTCACGCTCAAGCTGAAGACATACTACACGCTCTGCGGTCCACTTCGCTGCATGGGCACCTGGTTCCTCTCCAAACCACGGAAGGAACCGTTCTGCGTGACATTTCCACAGGTTGTCCTAGGCCCCTCGTGCCCGTCTCCTTCAGTCGCACAGGTTTTGAGGCGTTGCACTCACTAGTACCTCAAGGTATCCGTACATCTTTAAAACTGGTCTACGAACGTTTTGTTTGGCCACGCATAACCAATTATGTTAATACCTGGGCTCGCGCTGCCTTCCATGCTAGCGCTCCAAACTACATCGTCGCACCCGCAGTCCTCCTGGTTTATTTTCCGCCCATTGCCTCCTTCATGCGGTTTTGCATACAAGCTTACATTTGTCGACCGCTTCACCAGATGGCCAGAAGCCCTTCCTGTAATAGACTGCAAGGCTGGGACTGTTAGCCGGGGCCTCTCAGCTCGGTGTGTTTCGCACTACGGATGCCCACCCACCATTATGACTGACTGAGGAAGGTGTTTCCAATCTGCACAAGGCGATACGTCCTGTAACTTTTAGGCTGTTGCCGCAATCATACTACAGCGTAGCACCCAGCAGCCAACGGATTAGTTAAACGCATCCGTAGCCAGCTTAAGGCCTCGCTCTGTGCCTCCTCCGACCGTAGCTGGAGGGAAAACATTTCGTTCGTATCTTAGGCATTCGCAGCAGCATCAACGCGGACTCACAATGTGCACCAGCAGAGCTGGTTTACGTCACAACGCTAAAGTTGCCTGGACCATTTGTTTTACCTCCGCATCCTCGGGTATGCCTCCGACTAACTTCGCGTTCTCCCTAGCTCAACGTATGTGTTCACCATGCCCTACTCCGTCCCGTGAGCACACTAGAGATGTGCAACTGCACAGCGGCCTCTCTACCTGCACTCACGTCTTCTTCCGCACCGATGCAGTGCGGAGCCCTTTGCAGCTCCATACACTAGCCCTTTCAGATTCCTGCAAAGGACTCCGTAACATTTCACTGGACAAGCGTGGTCATCAAACAACGGCGTCCATCGAGGGCCTCGAAGTGGCGCTCGTTGATGAAGCACTTGCACCCCATTCCGATGCTACCCCACAAGCCACGCATCTGCGGTGACTCACAAGCACCGGATGTCCCAAAAGCCTCTGTGCCCTTGGACCCACAACCTACCGCGCCTCAACCCTAGGCAACAGACCTACGCAACAAGCAGGTCAAACCCCCGGTCCGTTTTACAGATTTTGTAAACGCTTGCTATTTCCATTAACGCGCATTTTCCTCTTTATTGTTAAACATGCTTCATATCCACAAAAGTTTTGCAAACTCGACAAAAGACCCTAAACATTTTGAGAATGTAGAAAGCGTAGTTGCTTCTATCCTTAAGGCCATGTACCCCTTTTCCGCGTCTAGCCACTTCTCCGACACTTGCCCACGCCCTCTGCTTACAAACTTCCAGAGACTCAACCGTCGGCCCTGCCAAGGCAACCCTCGAATGATTTGCCAACCGGCTCAACGCGAACCCCGAGTGACTCGCCAGCCGACTAAGGCCCCTGCCTGACCCAAAGAACAGTCACTCGCCCTCGAACGCAGAAGCCACGAACGGCTTAGTACCAAAACGCCTAGCTAAGCGTTGCCGACGAAGGCGCCGGATTCCTTCGTGTGACGAGGACGCCTGGATTTCCTCGTGGGAAGAAGACGGCGGAGTAGTGTGCGACGGGGGTGTGACCTCACAAGCGTACCGTCCGTTCTGCAGCGGAGGGAAGTTCCTGTCGGACTTCTTTTGGACCATCCAGTTTCTTACAGTCCGATCAGCCTTCCGTGACGGCCTACCGATGATGCACCCCGGTTCACGCGATCATCCAAAATAATTGATAACAAAAGCCTGGACACAGCGAACTCTGCTACAAACCCATCTTGGAGGCCCTTGTTCAAGCTCACGCAACTATTCGCACCCATCCTCTCCTTCCGTATTTCCCCACTAACAGCTCTAACAAATGCTTCCATCCTTCAGAGCCCTAGTGGGACGCCCTTGGAGTGTACCGGAAAGCTCGCCCTTTCAGTTTGTGCAAGGTTGGATTTTACGGTTGTTTTATTTTCAAAACGTCCACTTGTTTTACTGTGGGCACATCCGTTGACACAAGCCGTTTTGGTGAGTAGCTTGCTGCACCACTTCTTGCGCTAGTTGATTCGTTTGTATTTTGGTATTCTGAAAATATACCTTGGGTTCAGTCGCCTACAACTTCTATACTGTCCCGTATTTGACACGTCTCTTACGTGTCACTGATTACCGACCAGTATCCCGGGCTCCACCTAACAACAGCAACATTAGTGTCATCCTGTTTAAGAGCACACCGCAACAGCGCATTGCATTACTCCCGGGGTGTATATCCCCACAGGAGGCAAGCGTGGTGAAGCGTTGCGCGCGTAATCCGTGACGTTACCAAGGGTAGTCAGTTTCCTGACAGTACTACTGAAAGCTTAGCGGTAGAAACTTCCTCAGGCCCCGCTTAAACTACGGCAGGTCGTCTAACAAGCGTTTAGCAGCAAGCGCGGCAGGGGCTGACAATGCGCTACGGAACCTCACACTGCTGTTCATGCAACTACTAGCGCTTTTGACATTATAGTGGCAAGCAACGGTTGACCAACAAAGTTCAGCTATTAATTTGGCTTCATCAAACGGTCATCGCTAGTGACCAGCGGTGCAACCAACAGTTAGTCTAGCTTACGATCGTGAGTGACTAATACAGTGGTGACCGTCATGGCTGAATTCACCTAACTTTTCTGTCTTGGCCGTGGAAACGCGGGTCACTCTGTCTGCGTGTAGGCAGAAAAACGACTAACAGCTAAAAGGCGAAAGCTGGGAAAGCGGGTCAGTAGACAGAAAAACAGTAAACTTCATCGCCAAGCGTCACATAAACGCTAGGTGCAACACCATTATCAGCGGCTAACGTTGTCTTGGATCATACAGAATTAGCCAGTGAGCAAAGTTTCTTCCTCGTGTGTAAGCACACACCGCCTTCTACAATATTTCTGCCAAAAGGATCCATTAGTATGACACGCCCGAAATTACACCTACCGACGTCGAAGCCAATACGGGAACAACTGGACCTGGATTCGATTAGTGAAAACCCCTAGTGCTGCCAATATCACGTACCGCTTCCTGCAGCAGCCATCACACTTGGAATGCACGTGGTAGTGGCATCTCTGCCTTGTATTCCCGTGAGCATGCTGCTTTAGTTCACGAAGACACACAAGAAGCCAACCTTTTAGTTAAGCCATATTCCTCTTTGTATTCAACGGAAACATCTTCCCTTGACAGCTTCTTGTCATTTCTTCCATCTTTGCTAGAGCACTTGGATACTAACACAATTTTCTAGGAAAACTGTTTCTTAATTTATACCCGTATTCTGCGCCTGGTCTTGATGACCTACATCCATTGTTCCTTACAACTGTAGCCGGGCCCGACACCGCAGCTATTTGTCAGATTTTCCGTCTGGCTTTTAACACTGGACGTCTTCCGTTTGCTTGGAAATCGGGCAACTTCAGGCATATTTATAAAGGAGGAAACCGACAAGATCCAGCGAATTATCGTCCTAGTTGTTTGGCCTCTGTAGTTTGAAAAATTTTGGGACGGGCCATAAAACGCGCGCTAGGCCTCCAAGTCAAAAAGTTAGATTTAATCGCTTCTGCCCAGCATGGACTTCAAAGCGTGCGCTCACGCATCGCAAAGTTGATTGTAGCAAGGGAAAATGGGTGAGGTCCCTAGATGTTGCCAAACCATTGGATGTTGTTTTTGTTGACTTTAGCAACGCCTTTGAAATGGTTCCGCATGAGCAGCTTCATTCAAACTCCGCGGAAGTGGCGTTGCTGGGAATTTTCTCTCCTGGATCTCCGATTTCCTTTACAGCTGTTCGGCGCAGATAAGAGTGTATGATACGCTTTCTGATCCTTTTCCTATGACCAGTGGTGTCCCACAGCGTTCTGTCCTTGTCCGAGTCCTCTACAATTTCGTTATTAACAATCTAACGTCCGAGCTGCAGATGGAATGTTTGATTTATGCATATGACTTGAAAATTTAGCTTTAGGTATCCAGTCTTGAGGATGCAGACGGGCTCCAAAGAAAACTCAATAGGCTCCACGACTGGTTAGTAAACTGGCAGTTGCCTATTAACCGGGATAAATGTTCCGTACTCCCGATCGGTGCCAGTGAACCATTCGGGGTGTCCCATATTAGTGATTTTTTGCTTAGAAATGTCGCTCAGGAAAGGGACGTCGGAGCAGTAGTGTCGCTTTATCTCAAAACAACTGAGGATACCGGGAAAAGGGTAGCCGCTAATACAGTATGTTTCATGCCTTACTAAGAGCATTATCCCGTCTTACGCCAGAACTCTTCGGACTCCGGTTTACCATACATGTGCGTCCAATTTTTGAGTACAGCTTGCCGGCTGCTCTGCCACTCACGAAGGCCGAATTCGATATATTTGAAAAGGTCCAACGCCGTGGATCTATATGTGCGCCAGTGCTGCTGTGCCAAAGTTCTCTTCTCCTCTTCGTCTCCAGCGATTAAACCTTTACTCTCTGGATTACCGTCGTTCTCGCGGCGATTTGATATACACTGAACGTATCCTAATCGAAGAGTTAGGAAGCCAGTTACAGCCATTCTTTCATCTGAGCATTGAACGTTCCACACGTGGTCACAGATAGAAGCTGTTCAAATCGAGAAGACTACAAGTGCGGGCAGACCAAGCTCTATCCACGCGCGTGGTTAATGACTGGAATTGCCTTCCTGAGCTCGTCGTTGTTGAGCAGCCACAGGAAGGTTTCAAGAAAATGTTGGGTTCCCACTTGCTAACTGTGCCCGGATATTGTTTCACAACCTAGCTTTAAGGTTCAATGTAGTACCCTAGTATGCTATGACCACAGCAATGTCCACAATAACTGGGAAGCGATGAAGCTGATAAAGGACTCACCATCTGCGTTCTACCATACAATGATACAATGATACGTAGGTTTGTGGAAGGCAAAGCAGATTGCACGTCCGATTCATATGTGAGGTGAAGGACGCCACCGGTAACTGATACTGCGGCCGTAAAAGGCTCCTGCACTGCGTGGCGTAAAGAGTGCACATGTTCTGCAGTAGGCACAATACTTATCTCCTCGCGTGTATCTAAAAAAGCATTCAGCGATAAACAAAGCAGTGCTTTGTAAGGCGGTAACTCATTGCACGTCACTCTTTATGTTATCTCCGATTCGTCATATTATACGATAAAGGCTTGTGGTAGAACAACCAAATAAATAAATAAAAAATATTTCATTCTCAACAAAGCAAGGCACGCCTTCTGGGCATTATCAGCACATATGCAATATTGTACATGATGGCATGATTAGAAGCACCGAGAGCGGGAGTAGTACATATGGAGTCATCAGTCTGAGCCAATATGTCCCGAAGGTTGTAGGAAGTCTATGTCCACCGAATGCGAGATGTAGAGATAGGAATTCAGATCAAAATGTGGAGTAAGTTGCTGAGCAGCTAGTCCGATGATATTGTGTATACACAGCGGGTCAAGTGAGTGAAGCATGAGGAAAGAGCTGCAGGAATATTTAAGGATAGTGGCATGTAACCTATCAAATATGTAGGTGTGTTCGTACAGGAGCAGATTTATTCACCGAATTTGTAAATGTTGTATCGGTCAAATTGCCAATGTAAGATTGGGGCGGTGACTTTATTGAGTGACGAGTCACATCAGCCACGTTGCAGTGTTGTTAAACAGACATTTGTGGCTTGTTGTAGGGAAAACGCTTGCCAGACGAAGACCCACCACGTCCTGGAACACTGCCGACTAGTGATATGACATGGACAAGATTGCATCTTACCGAATACCCTCGCGGATATTTGCAGTCATGTTTCACAAATTTGTTTCCTATCTGAACTGAACTGGTTGTGTTGTCACCTTCGTTGTCGACCGCAAGTGGTTGGAGCTGTCCACGTCGGATGACTCAGGTGACTTGTATTGACTTGGTTAGTTTTATGGGTTCCTTTAATTTGTCAGCATTACGATGTGCAGGTGATTTCCTTGTTCTGTGTTGATGCCGTGTCCAGGTGAACTTCGCAGGTATGACCTCAGGTGTACCGCGCAGGTAAGGTTATCATTTAGAACAAAAGAGAAAGGAAACACGGACCGAGCGAACTGCCAAGAAAATGGAATGGGAATATGTTAATGTATAAATATAAAATTCGTGGTAACGTCGTGCTGGTTACAAGCAGTAGAATGACCAAATATGTTATACATCATATCCGTAGTTTTACGTGCAAACGCGAGACCCGATATTTTCTGTATGTGAGAGGCAAATGCTGTCCAAAGTGACCTAACGTACGCAAAAGTCGTCCTGTGTGGAACCCGGGAGTATTAGGCGTTGTTAACCGGAAAAAGAGTTAAAGGAATCAGAAGAGCATAGTACATGGTCTAATATGCGTTTAAGGTATAGGTTGAGCGATCGGTTGACAGTGGTAGATCTTATCCTTCTAACATGTATGAGCCAGTATAATTGCTACGCCGGGTTCCAGTCCCATGAAAATAATGATGAAAAGTGTTCAGAGAAACAGCTGGGTGAAGAAGTAAGACGGAGTCTCAAAGTTATGACGAGAATGGGATTTACATACTACAGCTGTAGCGAGACTACGGTTGCAAAGCCAGCGCTGAGAAACCTGGAATAGCTGAAATAGGCTGCGACTTCTATAATGCAGCAAACAAGTCAACTATACGGCAGAAAAGGACGATACTGGAAGTCGGGTTATTTATGAGGAAGAACCTTCCCGCTGATAGGCATTCAACGTTTAAAACAGGAGAGAGAAGCGCTTGAAGACTACGGCTGTAGTGAGAAAATGGTTGTGGAGCCACCACAGAAAGGGACCAGTAGGAGCAGTAGTGTGAGCAGCAGCCCGTAAAGATGTTGTGTGCCACTTTGAGGTGGATATCCACTGTGGAACGTTAAAGTCAGATAGAATGCTGGTTATTGAGTTGCTGGCAGCCTGATTAATTAGTATACAGGAGCGGCACGATTTATTAGGCTCGGTAAAATCTGATAGGTGTACGGTGTTGAATACAAGAGAGAGAACAGACAGAAATACTTGCAACAGCTGGGTTCTTATCTATAGTGAAAAAGGGACCAGCAAACTCAGTGAGACACCGAAGTGAAATCCAAATGAAGCGCTATTAGTGCGTATTTAGGTACTGCGTATAAACTTAGGGTGAACGCCAAACTATCAATTGTTATCGAGTAAAATAATACAAACCCTTATTGAGTGTCATTTTTAATATACTACGCTACTGTACCTCTCCATAAATCAACGTATATTGTGATTGCCAGATGGAAGAGGGACGGCTTAAAGATAAGCGCGATTTCAAACTCGGTGGAATGTCGCGCCGTACAACTGACTTAGGGATCTAAGAAAATATGGGGAAATAGTGCAAGCCAAATGTAGAATCTTATCTTTTAGCAGATCTGGATACCTAAAACGCATCTATGTGACCTATATTAGATTAACTAGGTTTCGTAACTATCGTAAAATAGAAATAGTATACAAAGAAAGTGCACTAATTTCAGTTTGAGACTGGAAAAGTAATGCCTACATTGGGAGGAAAACGTGTGTCGGTTTATTATTGCACCGTCACATACACTTATTGATGACCTTTGCATGTGTGCTTGTGGAATTCTGCGCTTGTACTTATATGCATGTCCCATTAGCAGCGGTAATTAGAGCGGGAAGGGAAATAGCTTGCTACAAATTTCTTAAAAGACTGGATAGGCTTACGGATGCACAAATCTATCTGTGAGTGCATGCATGCGTAAAGAAAGCCTGTATGCACAAATATGGTTTTATGGTTGGCGACATCCGGTTTCGGATTTGCCTGTCACCACGGCCAGCCTCAGGACGCCTGCGCCTACAGTGGGACCATGGATGGCTTGCGCTGCACCTCCCACAGCTCTATCCACACACCCCGTATCCAGTGTAAACCCGAAGGGATAAAACCGGGAGGCAAGCGGATGGGAACCACGTTTCATCAACGGAGTGGGTCCACACTCCTTCACAGGCAAACACAAGCGTTCTCTATTTGGAGAACCATGTGCACACTAGGTGATGGCTGGACGGTAGACCACTCCACACTGAGTGCATGGAACCACGCATGGAGCCTAGCAGGACCACAAGGACCGTGCACCCCTTCCCACCAGCAACGACCGACTGTCTCCTGGAGCCAGATGGACGAGGTAGTGGGTAATAGACAGGTAGGCACCTTTGCAACATGCACATCAAGCGCAGCCACACCTGCGATTCCAAACCACAGGCAATCATACGAAATGCCGACATCGAAGAAAGTAAACGCTTAGGACAACGTAAATACTCGCTAAATGAGCATATGGAAGACAATGGTTATAAGTGCATCCGCGATAAGTACAAAATGCCCGAAAGTTATTTAAAAAATAACCACCCCATATAATTTTTCATGTGTAGCACAATTTGCATGAGCCACTCATGCAAGTTAGGAGAAGATTATCAGGTACGCAGAGCATATGAAACCAAGTGGAATGAATTTTATCCACATTAAAATGACCTAGTTTGTGTGTATGTGTGCCCTATGCTGAGGCTGCTTGTGCTTTCATGATGCTTCTTCGCCTCAGTTCGACTAAACCAACCTACACTTGCACTAAAATACTTAATATGACTATATATATAATTGGAAAGGTAATCTATATGTTAATGTATTGGCACATGTGTCAAAGGCACACCCATTTAAGTATATTTATTGATAGGTACATCTAACTATGTCTTGCAATATTCCAGTTGAAAATGAATTGTAAAATACCCAAGAAATACTTGCTACGGTTTATGCAGGTTACCAGGTCTAGGTGATTGTGTATCTTGAAATATAGTAAATAGCCTATTCGGCTTGCGCATTTCATTCTTAGCATTATACAATAAGCATAATATAATGCCATTATAAGTTTTTGGTGACGTAAACGAATGACTTGTATGAAGCATGTGCCATCACGTTGTGATAAATGAGCCAGCTAGAAATATTATGAACAGTAAGGGAAATAATTATATATGTATAGCACGTATATACGCATGCCTACGTATTACTGCATATTCCTGCGAACGTGATGGGTGCCTAGTAAGGCCATGTTAATGCGTCATGGTAGCGCATTAATGTGGATAGTTCAACGGAAACAAGGTTGGCATTAATTACTTGCGTGCATGCAAATTAAGATAAGTACCATAGCCGTAGCGTCATCATCAGCTATGAAACTGTGCCGCATTTGATGGTTTAACAATCGCAAATTCAAGCTGCGTAATAAGAGTGTCCATGTCCCGATAGGGATACGCCATTATTGACGGGATTGAAACGTATGTCATTGGGCTGCACGAGCTTCCATAAACGGTTGTTAATTACCACAATTACGTCTCATGAAATGTGCCATAATATTACCAATAGGGAAAGAATATGCATCCACGAAACACGGCGCTTTCAGTAAATCAAACCAATAGAAAGCGAAGCGGTGCACAGGCAGTCATTAATGGTAGAGGTTTCGTGACATAAATGTTTAATGAAGGGTTGCACGGATGGAAGTGGATGCCTTCTGCAGGGATTCGTTGGGACTTCTGTTGGCCGTTATACAAAACAACGTGGTGAACTGGCCTGGATTCACGCTTTTAGAGCAGGAGGCGGCATGCGGCGGTAACCTGCTCATAGGAAGTCACCTGTGCTGCACGAGGTTTTTGAAATTGTAGTGCTATCCATTTGACGCGGTGCTGCGCAATGCTTTGCGGACAGGCGGTGGATGTAATGCAAATAAATATCGGGTTAATGCGTTGATGTTCATTGGTTTACACAGATGCAATGGCTTACCCGATGTAGCAGTTTTCAAGTACGAACGTTATTTGCTAAGGCAACAAGCATACATGGTATCGTGCCAGCGGATAAGCGGCGGTAGAGGTAAATAGTTCCGGTTATAGGGAAAACAGCTGCAATAAATGTGACGGACGTATGAACCATTCAGACATATTCACCACTAGGTGAGTGAACGTGCATATGGCTCAGGACCCACCAAGGGCGAACACTGAGAAATGGTTTCGCCAGCCTCATAAGAGACCAAGGTGACAGTTCAAAATCAATGCAAACCAGACATGGGATAAAAGAAAGCGCAAGGCATTGTACATATGTAAGTTTATTAAAAAGCAATGTTGCATGCAAACATCTGGTGTGTAAACTACGCGGTGGTGAATCGACGCATGGCATTCCGCATTAGTCTGCAAGCGACGCAACGGTCAGAGCGATCATTCATACGAAACGAATATGCGCTCGTTCTGAAAGCCACATGTGAAAGAATAACATACCAATCTGAGATGCTAAGCAGTATTTATGACGTGGAACATGTTAAGTGGAGGCAGACTAGTAGTGGCGGATAACTGAAGTAGGTAACACGGATAGACAGGGGTTCTAAAAGCTAAAAGGGAACAAGCAATGCACTTACCAAACATGCAGTGGAGTATGTAGGCGGCAGCACATGTTACACGTAGGAAAACCAGTCGTGGCGAATCACTAAAGTAAGCATTACGGATAGAGATGCGTTCTAAAAGCCACCTATTAATAGCCCATATACTTACGGGTTGTTCAACGGAGTAGGTAGCGGCGGCACTTGTTTCGTGGTAGCAGACTAGTAGTTGCGTACCACCCATTTAGACATCACGGGTAGACAGGAGTCCTAACAGCCACTTGTTAAGAGCCGATACACTTTTGTATAGTACATTTTCGCTGCATAGTGGCTGTCCGCTAGCTTACCGGATGAATGCTTATCAGTTACCGGTAGTTAAACTGGCTTGCATCTGTTGTACTTTTTCTCCGCTTTTTCTTTGTTTTGCACACAGTGGCTGAGGTGATTTTCACCTATAACTAACGTGTATGCTGTTATTAAATAACGTTCAGATAGCGCTTGCGGTTGTACAGCAGATGAGGCGGAAGCAGGATAAACCTGCGAAGAGCTTGCTGTTTAGCTAGCGTAACCGCACCTGCTGTTGCAACGACTGTCTTAATAACTAACTAAATAAATATTTATTCTCGACTGTACAAGACACGCCTATGGAGGCAGAATCAGGTCGATGCAAATGTACAGACATTTTATGGCAACTGTGACAGCCACAATAGAAAATTTTTCATACTTTCATGATTGGAACTAGACAATGGTGGAAAGGTGAAACAATAATTGGGCTGCATTGAGACCGGGATGCGTTTGTTAGGGCATAATCGGTTTGCCATGTATTGCAGTCATACCTAAGCTAATAACGGGTAAAGAATTCTGAATGATCCATTGGAGGATAATTAAACAGCACGAGCGAGCGAGGTATGACAATATACTGAGTCCGTGCGTACGTAACGTAAAGATCAAAGTTGATATCTAGAAAGTAAAGAGACAACAGTATATGCATGAAATGGTAGTATGAAGAGACGACAGTAACTACAGATTAGAAGCTCCTGCGTAACCAAAGTATCTAACACAGTGACGCTAGTTGACCTGCCATTGTGCGCTTATAGGCTGAGACTATACTCGGTGGCGTCACATGCGCTACGTTGCAGTGTTGTTTCACGTAAATCTGTGGCATTTTATAGGGAGAACGCCTGCAGGCGAAAACCCACCACGTCCTGAAACACTGCCGCCCATCCCTTGAATAGCAAGTTCTACTTGGCTATGCTACTTGTTGAACGTTTATTCGCTCGGTTATTCGCAGTCCAGTTGCGTCTCATTTTTCCCTTGTCTGATGCGTTGCGCGAGTGCCTATCCGTTCTTTGGTCCTGTGCTGTTTTAAACGAATGGCTGTGCCAAGTTGGTAAGTCACGAATTAAACGTTTGTGAATATTATGTGTTCAGCATCTGCAGAACCACGTGGAGTCTCCGAGGGATATAAATTGAGGTAGGTTGAAATCCTGAAAGATAGGATATGGTTTCAAAAAGCAATTCAGAGAGCCTCCCTTGGTAAGTTAGAAAATTGATTCAAAATGTAGACAACCACGGCCAATAGAACCGTTAAAGCGGAGTGAAGAGCTCAAGATGACCCATTGTTTTGGCATTGTGTCAGCAGAAGAGGCCTTCCGAAGTCAAAAGCGATGCTCCAGACAAGAGGTATGTGTAAGAGAGTGTTAGGCTAACTAAACCCAATTTTTCAAGCCTCGGGAAAGGTATATCCTTGCAAGATGACGAATGATTTGTCTGGTAAGTAAGTTGTAAAAATGACTGCTTAACTTCCACTCGAATCCAGATAACGGAGCTATGTGCCTGGTCTTCTATTATGGTCGCAAAGATAGAGAATTCTTTGTGTGTTCGACGCCGTACTTGTGAAAATTTTGGGGGAAAAAGCAATGAACAGACAGCCACACAGACAGACGAAAGAAATGCATCCGAACGCACCGATCAATTTCAACGCTGGCTGAACTATTGTACCCATATGTCATGCAATTGTTATTTAATTGTTGCATATACACATGTATCATAAGTGACGAAATACGACAAAAAGCGAGCAGATCACGTAACGGTAGAGGATGAAAGATTGTCCCAGATTAGGAATGAAGATGAAGCAAAGAGTTTGAGAAGTCATAATGCGCATATGCCCAGCCTGTGGGAGGCCGAGAGGGGCGGAATATAGAAGAGAATATCACTCAGCAAAAGCGAATGGGACGTGTTACTTCGGTTTTAATAGTTGCGAATGTAAGAAATCGTGGAGGAGGAAAACGTAAGTTAGCGTCAAATTAATAAGGAAAGCAAAAGAAAGCAGGGATAGGAAAGAAAGGGGTTGGTAAAAGGGTTTTATTGAGGAGTAGTGAAAAAGCCAACGACGTTTTTCAGGTGCTGATTCATTCTTGGTGATAAAAAGCACTAAATAAGGCCCAGCGTTGTAGTTGAGGTAAGAGTGGCAATTTTGCGCCTGAATATGTATATAGCATGCCGAGCAAAGCACTAAGGATGAGGAGCACAGAGAGTTAAAACTAAAGAGCCTAAATCATTTACGTCCCGGATGTCCGGATGCAATCAGATAGAAGAAGACTGGTCAGACGAGGCAAGGTTAAGGCCAGGTCCGTCGAGATATTCGTCCAATTAAAAATGAATGCAAACAGGTAGCGCGGAAATAAAAGACTAGGGTCTGAAAGGAAAGGAATCCCTTGCGGAGAAGTGGAAATGTCTACGAAAATTACGAGGTGTTGTGGACAAAGCTTTGGATCTACCGATGATTCACCGGTAAAGCCCCAGGATTCGGAAAGCAGGTAACCAGGGTGTTAGGACTAGAATGTCGGCTCATAGAGATAACTCCGTTTTATTGATGTCTGAATGCTAGCAGAGAGAATCGGCAGAAATAGTTATGTTAAGGATGAAAAGGAAGTAAAGTAAAAAGGTTGAAGCATTACCAGCGGTCCGCTTGGGGTGAGAATTACAGAGCTTGGTGCCAGCAGAGCCTGGATTATTTAGATCTCAGAAGTCCGAGAGAGGTCAGTAATGAGGGGACCGATCAGACTAGACCGGGTAGGTCAACAAGGTGAAGTTAGGCCGCGCACTTAAAGTGGGATTAACATTAATTGGTGTCATAAGAAAAGGGGAATTGCGAGAGGAAAGTGGCTATATGAAAAGCAACTTGGCATGCCGAGCGAAGCTCTCAGGCTGAGGGACAGAGTGTGTTGCGACTGCAGAGCTTGACTTCTTTACATCTCGGATGTCTAGGAACAGTCAGAAAGTGAGAGACTGGTCAGACGAAGTGAGTTTGGAGACAGGCCAGAAGCAATATCCCTCCAGTTGAAAAAGGAATGCATGCAGAGAGCGCGAAAAGAAAGGATTAAGGTCTGGAAAAAGTATAGATTGCGGAGAAGTGGAAAAGCCTACGAAGATCTCGAGTTGTTGTGAACAGACCTTTGGATCTACCGAGGATTCATCGGTACGGGTTTAGTAGTCGGAAAGCAGAAGACAAAAGACTAGGATGTCGGCTCATAGAGAGAAAGCCGTATTGGTAACGTCTGATTACTAACAGAGAGCATAAGCAGAAATAGACCTGTTAAGCAATAAGGGGGACAACATAATATGGATAAATCATGAGCAGCAATGCTCTGGAGGTGAGTGTAACATAGCATTGCGTCAGCAAAAACTTGGTTATTTAGCTCTCAGGCATCCATTAGGAGACCACTCAGACAAAATCAGATAAGTCAGCAAGATGAGGTTGAGCCGCCAAACCAAAGTGAGCATAAAAAAATGAGTGTCACCAGAGAAGAAGCAGTTTGGTACGAAAGTGCCAATATGAGACGGCAGTTAGCAGGCGGAGCAGGTGTGTCAGGACAAGGGGAACTGAGCACTGGGACTGTAAAGCCTAGATCGTTAACGTCTCGGATGTCTGTCGGTAGTCAGATAGCAGGAGACTGGTCAGACGACGCTAGGTTGAAGCAAGGCAAGGAGTTATCAGTCTTATTGTAATGGAGTGCAAACCTAAGGTGCGAAAAGGAAGAGGCTCTATTGGGGAGAGATGGAAGAGCCAACAATATTGTCCAAGTAATGTGCAACGACCGTTGGGTCTGCCGTTCGCTGATCCTTGGGGTCACTGTATTAGGTAGACAATTAAGATGAGACTATACTGTCGGCTCATAGAGAGGAAGGCAGATTACTAAGGGCTGAATACTAACAGACAGCATCGGTAGGAATAGACATGTTAAAGAAGAAAAGGGACATAATAATAAGGATGAATCATGACCAGCACCGGTTTGGAGGTGAGGGTAAAAGTGCATTGCGTCGGGAAAGACTGGATCGTTTAGGTTTTTGAAGACCGAGAGAGAGAGTTCAGGAAAAAGGAGCCCGTTCAGACAAAACCAGATAAATCAGCAAGATGGGGCTCTGTCGCCAAATTAATGGGAGGATGGAACTAGCGTTATCAGAAAGGACGCAGTTTGGGACGAAAGTGGCAATGTGAGACAGCCGAGCGTGCAGAGAAGTGGTCTCCGGATAAGGGGAACAAAGTATTGGTACTGCAAAGTCAAGGTCGTTAACACTTGCACGAGCGAAAGTCAAAATTAACCCGTGACACATGAAATGATTACTTTCATAAGCACAGGAAAAGTACCAACAGTGTGATGCACATTCGCGAATACTATGGAACGCGTTCCCTTCTGCTAATGGCTTTCAGTTGCCAATGCCCGTGTTGTTGTCTCCCAATTAACTGCCATGCGCTTCGTGATTACATGGAATAACAGGGACTCACATGCTGCAGAAAACGCATTCATACGTATCCTCAGCATGACATGATTCGCAATTTTGATAGAACAAACTTGAGCAGCTGTCACGCATGACCCAGGAAACATCGTTACCACGTTCCAAAGTGCCCATCCTGCAGACACAATTCACAAACCGTTATTGCAACCTGGCCACTTGTACTCCTATGTGCGCCACCTTTGCTCTGCTTTCTGCATCGCGCGATCCTAGTCGTCGGCAGCCGACGAAACTGCGTAACGCACATTGCGCTGGAACCGGGAGCCGGTTACAACATGATGAAGCAGGTGTTCCTTGCGCGCACGTTCGCGATGCCCGGGAGCCTCCACAGGGACCACCATAGCGAAAGTTGACGGGCCTGGAATGAATTCCCGACTGCCATCCATCACAATGCCCTCCTCAACGTTTGCCGATATCGCAACGGAGTCCGTCGCGATAACTTGCACCTCATCCTCACACTGAACACCCAATAAACGTGTTACGTTTCCCGTGTACAACAGTATACCTTCTACACACTTCCACGTGTCGCAGCGAAGGTCGTAATTCAACTTAGCGGAGGTAAACGTTCCGATAGCACGCAAAAATCCAGCGTTTTCAGATATTCGTCTGAGCAGAGACTTTGGACGTTCACATCGATTTCCGCCAGCACCCCTTGCAATCGTCTAATCTTTATGCGCCTGTCTATCACCATGTGTGCATGACCAAATACGGAGACCGTTTCACATTGACCGCAATCTACGTTTGTCGCCGCTTCAAATTGTACCGCTGGATCAATCAACCATCGACATCCTTGAAGGACTCGTAAACATGCCGATTCTTCTCCGCCGCAACGTGCAATATGTGACCGCAAGGCATACGCCAAGGACCATTAAAAGAACAGTCACAGTTGCTGCCTCGGTATAAGCAAACGCGGTACACAGTTGCCCCGGATTCTGACACCACCCGGTTGCGTCCATCCGGCACGACACAGACCATAGTCGTGCGCTGAAAATGCCTCATCACCCTTTGCGAGCATATGCAATCAAGCTGCTTACAAGCTCTAACACCACAAATCCATCACCGCCTGCTGCATTATTTCGCATGCACTCCGGCGCTAACTGAGTGCCATGACGATCAGCCATGCTGTACGCACGATCAAGGATCATCACGAACTGCGCCCGTAAGGAGGAACGCTCGCTCAAAGTGATTTTAAGGTGCATAGTTTCATTCTCCACTCGATTAGTGGAATTGCATCCGAACTTCATGAAATGCCGTAATTGGTGCGCCGTCCAGCATCTCCACTATGGCATCTATGTCCTACGAAAGTGATGAAAGCATTCCGTATTTCTTTTCCGAATGGTTTTTCTAGAATTCCTCGATAACGCGTATTCTCGGGCATGAATATCAGGTTCATTAGCAAACGGATCCGAAAAGCCTTTTCCGCTGGATTCGTAACTGAGAGCTGACTGCACCATCTGTTTATGTCCCGTAACATGTGGACAACGCACAACACCATGCACGCCTCCGGATACACCTCCCTGAAAGCGTTGATGAGTTGTGCGCATTGTCTAGCTTAATAGTTCGCACGGATGCCGTGCTTGTAACCGTTGCACGCAAAGCTGTTATCGCCTCCAGCTAACTCTCCGCCGTCTCATTTGGTCACAAGGCGTAAAAAGTGACATTCCCACCCCGTGAAGTCAACGAACATGCAATGCTATAGAAGGTAGCCGCCGTAATTAAACTGATGCGTAGAAGCTAAAAGTATATTTTCGCCGTATCTTGCAACCAACCTCCGAATGCACGCAGGTACGAAGAACAGGAATCGCACCTCCAACTGCTCCCTCACAACCGTACAAGCACCTTCGTTTTCCAGCATGGTGATTACATGTTCCACTTCACTAAACTGCTCCGCCTGACTCCGATGCCTCAGATGATATAAATCACGTCTGATAAGACGGACGCCGTATTCCATTAACAAAATATTCCTGCTTTCACGTGTCTGACGAAACGAGTTCATCAACTTTAATACCGCCGCCTCCTGTAGCGCAATGCACCGCCGACTAGCCGGATAAAGCCAAGGTTTCCCAACTCAAACACACGCAAAAGCCTCAAGCATGCGCGGCCAATTTCATAATACCTACCTTCCAGCATCACGAAAAGGCGAACCTTGCAGTTGTAGCACCTCTAAGTAAAAGATTCATCAGCAGACAAAGTATCGTGCTCCTTTCCGTTTCCCTTCCACATTCTTACGCTTGCTGTGCACACATCGATATTGAATAAATCGATAGCGAACACCACCAGGGAGATGCTTTTCAGTCTTGCTTATGATGGGCCGCAGCGATCACCGTGCATCTATCAAACGAGCCTGCAGCTTCGCGTTGGAGCCACGTCAAACCGCGCAGGAACTCTTCAATTGCCCCGTAACCACTAGCTGTCTTGCAACAGAAAGCTGCGGTATCATCCTGTATGGCGGAAGACACGAAACGCGTCAAAATGTACAAGCTGACTAACTCATATAACAAACCACTAACACTGCCTTCATTCCTTAACCATAAGGTATACTGAAATTAGTCTTAACTTGCCCTTTCCGTTTACAAGGCTATACAACGTCTAAACTACATGAGCAAGTTTACTCTGACGGTACAAGGCATCCGTCACGGGCAACACTTTAATCACTTATCGTTAGAAATCGGGACTGTCGATTCCGCCAATCGCGGGAGTTTGAATACCGGCTGTTGCTCATCAGAACAACTGGTTTCTGTGTTCTCTACATGTATGGGTTTTATTCGGGTACTTTGTTGCGGAAAATATTTATAATGAGGTCAGGAACTCCAAAAAGCTAAAAACTGGTCTGTACCATGCTTAATTGCAAAGTTGTACAAAATTAGAAAAGTTAATGTATAACAGTACGCAAGTGCTTAAAGAGGAAACAGAAGGAAAAATCGCTTAGAGATGGCCGCACTATATCTCCGTAAAATGAACGAGGTGGCAGCGTGTATCGTAAATTTACCAAAATATACCTGTGTAGATGCATGGAATATGAAATTTAGGTAGGGATTGTTTTGCAGTGGAGATAACCTGCGGGTTTCATCACGGTTTAATCGAAATGGTGAATAGAATAATTATTAATCGTTAGATAATTGACTGTGTGTGTACACATGTCTACTGCTCTGAAATGAAATATATAACTACATCTATATAAACAGTATGTATATGCCTATATATGTATGCATACATAAGTTTATGAAGGTAGTAAGGAATAATGGCATGTTCATAAGTAATAAATGCATACGGGAGTGAATGTTGGTGTGAAAGTCTATCTGCTCCTGTATGTTTCATGCTTAATACATGTAAAATGGGAGATTGAATAGATTTAGGCAATGTTAGGTTGCCTGTGAGCAAAGAGGTATTCAATTCAAATTCCTCTGTAGTGTACAATTGCGAAAAAAGAGGAATGTAATATTTACTAGTGGGGCTGCAGCTGTTTGTTATTGTGATCATCATTCTTTTCCTGCTAGGTCTGATAAATAAATAAATAAATAGTTTACTCACAAATTTACAAATAAATAAATAAATGGTATATTCTCTGTAAAACGAGACACGCCTGCAAAGGAGTGATGAAATATGCATACAAGCATAGCTTCTTTGGAATATTAAAACATTTCGTTTTAATGAAAGGAATGAACGAAAAGATGTAGTTCGTATTAGTGCGCATATTGTCAGGTAATAGTCAGATCAAGGACCATGATTGCGCTGTGGCGCGCACAAAACTGATGCGTCAAGATATAATTTTGGGGTAAATTTGCCATGTAGTGATCCATGAGCACACGAGCCCAAACAAGGTTTTGGTGCAATCAATGGCCATTACGAAGCCGGGAGGATCTGTGCTCCCTCAAAGCATGCTTCATAGTAAAATCAGTTGCATAGGTTGGATGTAGGAGGCTGAGGACTGCGTCAGTGTGAAATGTCTAGCTGTGACTTCATTTTGTGGCGAGCCACATCCGCCACGTTGCAGTGTTGTTAAGCGGACATTTGTGGCTTTTTATAGGGAGAACGCTTGCCAGGCAAAAACCCACCACGTCCTGAAACACTGCCGTAACTTCCGGTGAACAGTGGTACTAGTCGGCTATGCATCATACAGACCTATTTTGCACTCTATTATTCGCAGTCGGTTGACAGCCAAAATTCTTCCTTGGTTGGCCGAATCGCTTAGTAATGATCCGGCAGTAGTCGTTGAAGCCGGTAAATGATGTAAAAGAGTCGCAGAGTCGAATGATAATGATGCAGGTGAGTAAACACATTGTTACTAGAGGCCGGCTTTTTCTATTATATTCTTGTCCGGCTCGTAACTCGTGTCCAGCTATGCATGCTGCACTTGTCATAGGGACGGTGAGCGAAGTTGATTCTTGTGACTGAATATGTCCATAACAGGCGCAAATGCTATTCTTCGCAAAGTGGCCTCGGAATTCCTTCAAAAGTAAGTGCAATTGTCTACATGGCCAAGTGAAAACTTCATGAAAGGTCATCGGAAAAGCCACTTATACGCGCGCAATGCTGCCCGTGAAATGACATCAGAAAATCTCCAGGTGCCTGGAGAATCGGAATGTTTGAGGCTGTGAAAGTAATCCCGCCAGAATTGTTTGTCTTTGGTTGCGGAACAGGGGATCCATGTAAATATATTATTCCAGGTCATAAATTGTTCTACTGTGAGTACGAGTCGAGCTAAACACATTTGTTTAGACCCTGTGAAGGTAGCTTCTCAAGAATGGTGGAAAGAGCTCCGTTTGGAACGATGTGTGGGTTCTTCCTCTGCCGGAGAAAGGATGAAGCGTTTAAACCAGCTGGCTATTGAGGGGTGGGTCGACCAGTCCCAGCGGATAAACCTTCTTGTTTTTGCGGATGTAACTGTGGAAATCGCGTAAGAAAACGAACAACGGACAAGGGGCAGTCAAACAGCAATGAATCAAGAAGCACAAACACAGACTGGTGGCGCGCAACGGTGCCTATGATACATTAAAACTTATGTAATTTTGTTTAGTATACATGATGTGAAAGCGCGTTCTTTACATCACGTCGCTGATGTGACTCAGACTACAACTACTAGGTAGGAAGGAGGTTCTGCAAGCGCAGGGTCAAGAGCCGGATATAACAAAGCGTGTTGACAAAGTTGAGTGAATAATACGATTTTTGGAGAGAAACAGGTAAACCGATGATGATGACAGCAGTCCGAATGCAACAGGCATCTTAGGTGAAACTAAGGACAAGCAGTTTGAGACCGAATGCGGGAGCAACATAGGTAAGGCAACGTTTCAAGAAGAAAACGAAATCCAAAGCATCAGCTATGAGCAGGTAAATGCGGACGGCAGTGCGAGGAGTAATTCGTGAGAGTAATTACGAGGAGATGATAGTCAGGAAGAAAAAGGTTTACGGCTAAAGTGTGGTGCAGCCAGAGACGCTGTCGTGCGAAGTTTGAAGCATTTGCTTCTGAACAATCACCGGTGATATCCCGGTAGTTTGAGAGAACTCTGAGAGCCGGAGACTAAACAGACGAGGCTGGATTAGTCGACACATCCAAAGGTCTCGTAGTAGTCCCAGAGAATTTGACTGCTCAGATGATGATAAAGAAGGGCAGGGCACTAAGCCTTTGTCGTCCGATTGAAGAAAGATTGAGTGCACTTGTTACTGATGGAAGTGCCTATATTAGTAATGGGTAAACAAGTCTAGCGGGCTGTCAATGTAAGCGAGACATAGCTTTGAGTCTACCGAGCTTAGACCAATATGTCTTGATGGCCTGGAGAAGGTCAAAGGAGCAGACAGGTCAGGTGAGACTAGGTTGTTGCAGGGCCCTGAGAGTTGGCAGTCCGATTAGAAAAGAAATGAAATTAGAGAGCGCCATAAGGAGGGGAGACAGTCCGGATAGAAAGAGGTTTGCTTATAAGGTGTGTAAAAGTCCATGAGGCTCATGAGATATTGGGGACAGAGAGTTCGGTCTTCCGAATAAATGTCGGTAACGTCACAACAGTCTGACGGAGCTCGGAGCGCAGGGGACCAATCAGACGAGACTGGATTAGTCCGCACATTTAGAGTAAGTCGTACAATTAAGGTGAGAAGACAAATATGGTGTCAGCAGAGCTGGACAGGTTGGGGATGGAAGAGGTTATATGAATATAAGGTATGCAAGTCAGGCAGGCTCGCAATTTGAGAGACATCGTGTGTTGGTGAAGCTAAGCCTAGAACTGAATTTCGATAGTCTAAGAGGAGAATATGGCAGGGCATTGAGAGCACGCAAGTGCTGCACGCAAGGAAAGATGGATTTGCATGAATTAATGATATGTAAGCATGGAAGTGAATGATTACTCATTTTGGAGCTTAATAGGTTTTCGGGGGAATAGGGGTTTTGTAAACCTTTAAAGTCGTTTAAAGAATATTGCCCCAGGAAGTTTAACGGAGTTAATCCGTTTCATGTGGAGAAATAGGGAAGATGGAAATCCGTAAAGTTTAACGTTATAGATACATAAGACGTAGTGCTCAGTGTTCATTAATCTTAACGGAAGGTGCAGCCGGTTTTACATTACTTACTCGTATCGTATTGTAGTTATACATTAACCCTGCCGGGTAGAGTAACAAGACGTACTGGTTTGGAAGTGAATCTTTGGAATAACGGCTTGTCAGTAGAATGAGAAGCGGTGCACATGACTACGTTTAACTGATATACGCCGCGCGTTTGTTAGGTTGTGTAGGATGGTATCAGCTGTGCAGCGGGAAGCTGAAACCATATGCAAATATTCTCGCCTTATTAGGGAGCATTGCAAACTCTCAGCACCCACCAAGCGAAAATACTGAAAATGGGTTCATCAAGTATTATTACAGAACGAAATGAGGGCGCTAAGATGTCTAGTTTCCAAAAGCTTTGTAAAATAGGGAAACAAGGTTTACGAAGAATGTACGGCTACAGCGGTATGTTCATGGTTGAAACTAGCTACATAAGGTGGAGGTACGTCGTTCTTAATAGATGAGCATGTTGTCGCATTCCTTACAGGGTTGTGTCACAGGTACTGATGTGGGAATTGTCCCATAGGTTGCCTGAAGACTACGGAGCCACCCACTGAACATGTGCCCTTGTAGTCCGCCGCAGGGAATTGCAGCGTTCGCACGTTGCCTATACGATGTAGGATGACAATGCACAGTGACAGAGGGTGGCCCTGAAAAGGGCAGTTGCTCCGTTTTCTAAGGGATATCAAAGGTAGACGAAACTGGAAAGCGATGGGCGATCGGACCGGATGCTATGACGGAGACAGGGTGTGCACGTAAGCCACCGGGTAAGCAAGGACGGTACTGAGGACGGCGGATTGCGACGCATATGTGCTATGTTGCTGAAAGGTAGGTCACCATTTAAATTGCATGTTACCTTTTGCTTGCGTTCACTGACGCCGGATATCGTGGCACCAGTCTGCTCTAGGAGGGCCAGGGGCATTGGTAACTTTGATGGCTGGGGCGGCTGAGGTGTACTTTCGCAATGAAAGAGGTGTCATCGTTGAACTGCGGCGGTACATGCGTAGATGTACCACTGATGAAATCTCAAGTGGGGCCAGTACATGGGGAAAGCGACACTGGCATGGTTTACTAGGACGGCGGCGCATGTTATTTTGGCTGTGGAAACGCTGTCATTAATGGGATGAATAGATACCTGGAAATGGGATTTACCGATGCATCATATTGCCGGGCCTGTACGTATGGGAGACGCAGTGACAGGGTTAAGTGGAACGGCGCAGGGCATCGCATATCAACGTGGCTCTGAATGCCAAGTGATCATGGAAAGCAAATGCTACCTATGACTGTGTCTCAATAGTGCATTATATAAAGGTGCCAGTACGTGGGAGCAGCCGCAGTGGCACCGTTAACTACCATGGCAAACGGCGGCGCATATCAATGTGGCCCTAAAAGGCAAGTGATCATAGGAATGCTGTGGTACCTAGGACTATGAATCAAGGATGCATCACATGTCGGTGGCAGTATGTGTGAGTAGGAGCAGTGGCAGCATGAATACGGACTCATCAAGCATAACATGTATGCATCTCACGATGCCGCCTACGTCATTACGTTGGTTGATCAAAGCACCGGAGGACGCATTGCCCCAGGTATTCAGTAATTACCACAACACTCTTTCAAAGAGTGGTATGCAAGTATAAACCGGTGAAACCAGCAAGCGGTCACCTGAAGCACGTAGCATAGACAGATCGTGCCAAGTCTTACTAACATACAGCATGAGAGCCCTCAATGCGGCTTTTTGTACGCGGACTTTAACATGGCCCAGCACACACTTCTGTCGCCAAAGCTTCCACAGGTTCAAGAAGGCTGCTGTGACGTGTGTCATGCGTGAGTTGACATCAGTGTCTATGAGCCTATTGTCCGCCTGCGGTATGCAAGGCGCTGCTTAGTACGTCAAGCGCACAGCGCTTTAAGGGAAACCGCAGGAACCTGCGAAGAGTAATGATTGCAGAACGACAGTACATACAAACTTTTCAAGCTATATAGCTGTTCCGTGAAGCAAATGTGTAACGTTCACACTTACCGATTGTAATGGAACTCCCAAGGGAAAACTTTACGAGCCAACACTCGATTTAGCGTCATGTGAAACTATAAAGAAACGCAACGTTACGTACGTCAAATTTAACTTACCCGCAGCGGTGCATACATGGGTATGCCGGCACACCGTGGTATCCCGCACAACTTTGATGAAACCATCGCCCACATACGTCACAACTTATCCAATCCACTAGCTCGCGGCTCAACGAGTCATCATCCTCTTGCTGACACAGAGCGCAAACCACGCTGTCCGCCTCTTCAACAGCCGTCCCCCGCTTTATACGCCATGTGTTTGTGCGGAGCCGAGAGAAATGCTTGTTTTCAGGGTACGGAATTAAAATTGCCGTGCTATCATGCTGGTACCCGCAACCTCCACCACACGGGGTATCAAAGGTGATTTTCGTTGGTGACGTCTGCCGCTACTGTCAATACCCCTCGAAACACCAGCCCCAGCCTTCCCCAACGGGACCCGTGGTTAACTTCGGTCTCCGGTGCAAACCTCATGAATGAAGAAAGGTTGCGGAGCTCAACCGGGGCAGCAGCATTGGAGGATGATGCATCCACTCGTTGGAATGTGGGCAAGTCCTCCCACGATAATCGTTGCAATGGTTCCACATTGATTTATCGTGCAAACAATTCCACATTACTATGACTAGCCAAAAGCTCACGAATGCATGCCATAGCGCCCATTGTGCGGTGGAACTCCTACGTGCCTATACTCAACAAATGCACCTCCAAGTCAGCAAACATATCCCGAGTGATGCGAATTTTTCCTGTGCAATCAATGACTCTTTCACTAAGGAATCGCATCTGCGTGACCGTCACCGTTCCCTCCCTGTCCTCGGAAAAGGCCGACACTGCTACACTTTCCGCTGGCAGCATCCAACGGCAACCACTGCGCACTACCTCACCGTTGTATGCGTGCATGCTACCGACATGCATAATGTGCGCACATGGAACGCGCCACTGACGATGAACTCGACATCCGTGTGCGATGCCATTCTCTATAACCACACGTTGCATGCCCAGGCGCTCGTCGTTCCCTAGCCAATAACCGCCGTCCGGGTTCACACTGCGAATGCGAACCTAACACTGTGCCGCACGTACTGCCGCCGGGCGTATGACGACATCTTCCTCAAAACCACGTGCCCGCTGCTTGCACCCTGCTCAAACTGGCACATACCAAGCTTATCACTTGCAAGGATGGTTTCCTTCTCCTCCAAAATACCACTGCAGCGTTGCGCTATCGCCTGAAACAGATGCAGCAGAGTGGACCGCTCATTCAAAGTTACTTTCAAGTGCTTGTTTTTATTCTCAACGCGATTGGTGCTGTCGCACCCAAATAACACCACGTGGCCCATCGAATTCACCGCCTAGTTAAGTCGCCATGGGATCCACGTGCGACGGAGGTACTGAAAGCATTCCACGCCGCGCACCGATATAACCTCCATGAGGCGATGCTAATGCGCGCGTATACAACTATCGCAGCATGTTGAACATAGCCCTGTCATCCTCCGCGTTACAGAAGGGAACGTGAGAGCGACGCCACTGCATGTCGCGCATAAGGTGTACCCGACAGAAAGCTATGTCTGCAGTGGGATAAGCATTGCGAAACGCTTTCACTTGCGCAGCGCACTTGTCCGTGACCAACATTCGAGCTCGGGCCGCCCCAGGGGCCAACGCTAGCATACTCCTCACTGCCTCTTGGTAAGTGTCCGCGGTCTCGTTGGGCAAAGTCGCATAAAAGAAGCTCATACCAAGGCTGCTAACCACCACAACCTGCAATGCCAAAGGATGTTACCGCCGTAATTGAGCTGATATGTAGAGTCCGCCAAAATTTCCTCCCCGTATAGGCCCTTCAGTTCCAGCATACGCGAGGGGACGAAGCATAGGTGCCGAATCTCATTTCCCTCATGCATAATTTAATCCGACCATTTCTTCGCAAAAGCTGCGTAACCTCCTTCACTTCAGCAACACAAAAGTTACGATGATGCCACCGTATGTCATACAAATCGCGCCTTGTTAAACAAATGTTATATTGAAGGCGCACAAATGCACGCTAGGGGTGTCATCACTAATGTTTGCTGACGACCTTAATCCCTGGAATCTTGTGGATATCCCGGGAGAGATCCTGAGGCAATTCAGCGTGCCTTGGATAAGCTCTGGGAATGGTCTACCTTATGGTTGATGCTTACGTCACTGACACGATAAATATAGGGCATAAAGTGGTCATCATCTTCCTCGACATGAAAAATCATTCGACCGCGTTCCACACCTGAAACTACTGACCAAACTCGCCTCTTTTGGCATCGCCGGGAAGCTGCTCTCCTGGTTTGCATCTTACCTATCAAATCGAACACAATCGGTGAGCCTGGGCGGCACGCAGCCTTCAAAAAAAGCTGTCACCAGCGGAGTCTTTCAAGGAAGTGTCCTGGGCCCCATGCTCTTCTTACACTACGTCAATGACATCTTCCAAGTCTTCCGCTTGGGAACGCCATACCTAGTTGCAGACGACATCAAAGTCGTATTTTCCTTCGTCTCCGATAATATGAAAGATAACCTATCCACAATACAAAGAGACCTTAAGGCGCTAGAAAAATGGTGCGCAATATGGAATCTCGAATTTTCCCCAGGAAAAAGCAACATTCTCTCTTACAAATACACCGTGCCACCGAATACCCTTACTCTCAATGGAGCTCCTCTTACCGTTAGCCACTTTGTTCGTGATTTGGGGGTTCAATACTCCAATACCTTTAACTTTGCGGAACAGGTAAGCTATAGTGCAGCTATAGCTAGGTCGCTAACAGGCTATATCTTCAAATCCATGTCGCTTTTGGAATCTCGATTGACACTGTATAAAACGTGCGCTAGGCCTATTCTCGAGTACTGCTCTATAGTCCCTACGAACTTACGCAAGTGCGGCTGGATTGCACTCGAGAACGTACAGCGTTCCTTCACCAAACGTCTATTGGGCTCAAACATGCTGAACTATCGTAGTCGATGCAAACAACTGGGACTGGACCCGCTGTGGCTACGTAGGCTAAAGACAAACCTTACGTTTCTATACAAACTTAAACAAAAGTCGGAAACGAACCTGACACAACACTTCCGAACGGAAGGAGATATCCGATATCATCTGCGCAACGCCACTTTTCATGCAGTCTGCCGGCTGCTCGTTGTGGCATACGACATTACTTCTTCCTTTATAAATACGCAAACACCCGGAACGAATTACATCTGCAAATCCGATCATCTGTGACCAGTATATACTTCAGCAACGCTATACAGAGATTCCTCGACGTAAACACAGTTTCCGAACTATTAAGCCTCAAAGTGACGGAAGACGAGCTATGGGAGACAGGACCAAACAACCTTTAGCGAACTAGCATACATCCCCTTTTTAATGCTTTATTACTAACAGTTTCCTACTTCATTTTAACCTCTCATCACGACTATCTCTGATACCTTATTCGCACGTCTGCTCTCTTTTGTCCTTCCTATCCCTACCTATACGAGACTACATCAAGACTTTCGTCGCTTTGATCCAAATATTTCACTTACTGTTCCTTCTAGAACGTTGTGGTTTACATCCTTAGCCGCATCTTTGCCTAATCTACTCCTCCCATATGCTTAACCCGACTCTGTGTATATTGTATTCGGCACCTCTTCTGGCCCTTATCGCAACTCTTCAATAGTGGCATAAGAACACATAACCCCTGTGACAAATCCTAGGCCTCGCTAGATTCTCGTTCCTACTATCATGCTTCTCAGCTCACTTCAACGCCACCCTCTCTTGCTTGGCCTCTCTTTTGGTCCATATCGCAACTGTTCAATGGTGGCATAGGTACCACTAGCGTCAGCGCAAAATCCTAGGCCTCCTTTGATTCTCTTTGCTACTGTGCCACACATTCTTAAAACTTTTCGACTAGTCCCGCCGCTCAGGCAACAAACGCCCATAAGCCTCAAACCAAGGCCTCTTTCCATTTGAACATCGGCTACAATAAACGAAGGTGTTCATTTTCAAATGTAACAACCTCATGATACTCGTCTCCGTCTGATGCATTATTTGCACGCATGGTCTCCTACTGAAAACGAAAGTTCCGGTCCTTGATTAGTTTGCATCTCGGCTCCACTCTCATGCTTCTCAGCTCACAATTACGTCCTCCTCTCTTGTTTGGCCTCTCTTTTGGTCCGTACCGTAACTGTACAAGGGCATATTAGGTTCCCATAGCGTTAGCACAACATACTAGGCCACATATGATCCACTTTCCTATTGCGCCTCGCACTCTTAAACCTCCTGGACCGCAACGGCCTCCGGCTCCGAATGCCCATAGGTCTCAAACAAAGGCTTCTCTTCCTTTGAGCATCGATTGAAGTTCTCATTGGCATAAGAAACAGCCTCAGGATACTGGCCTCCGTCTGACTGATTTCCTGTATGCTTGGTCCCCTGCAAAGTTGCAATTTCAGGTCTCTGATTGACTTTTGCCTCTCGGCTCCACCATCATGAATCTCAGCTCACCATTACGTTCCCCTCTCTTGTTTGGCCTCTTTTTTGGTCCATATCGCATCGGTTCAATGGCGGTATATGTATCACTAGCGTCAGCGCAACATCCCACGCTTCCTTTGCTACTGTGGTACTCAGTTTTAAACCTCTTCGACTAGTCCGGCCTCTCAGTCCCTAAATGCCCATAGGCATCAAACCAAGGCCTCTCTTCTTTTGAGGATCGGCTGCTACCGATTAAGGTTCCCAATGAAATAAGTGACGGCCTCATGCTTCTCCTCTCCGTCCGATTCACTATCTGTATGCCTAACCCAAGGCGTCGCTATATGTTCTTGCACCTGTGGCTCTCACTCCTAAACCTTTTGGACTAGTCCGGCCTCTCAGGCTCCAAATGCCTATAGGTCTCAAACCAAGGCTTCGCTACCTTCCAACATCGATGAAATTCTCATTGACGCAAGTAACAGCCTTATGTACTCGCCTCCGTCTGATACATTATAATATGTTTGGACCCCTGCAACTTGCAATTTCATGTCTCTGATTGGCTCTTGCCTCTCGGCTCCACCATCATGAATCTCAGCTCACAATTACGTTCCCCTCTCTTGTTTTTCCTCTCTTCTGGTCTATGTCGCAACATTTCAATGGCGGTATAGTTATCACTAGCTTCAGCGCAACATCCCAGTTCTCTTTTGGTTACCTTTCTTTCTGTACATCTCAATCCAAAACATTTTGGCCAAGTCAGTCCTCTGAGGCTCCAAATGCCTATAGGTCTCAAGCCAAGGCCTCTCTTTTTTTGAGCACCGGCTGCCATCGACTCAAGTTCCTACTGGTATAAGTTACAACCTTATGATACTCTTCTTTGTCTTAATCATTATCTCTATGCTTTTTAACGCCTGTCAAAATCCGAATTTCCGGTCTCTGATTGAGTTTGGCTCTCGGCTCCACTATCATGCATCTCAGCTCACATTAACGTCTTCCTCTCTTGTTTGGCCTCCCTCTTCGTTCATATCGCAACTATTCATTGGCGGTATAGGTACAACTAGCCTCAGCTCATCGGTCACTCCATTGATTTCAGCCAGCACAACTTTACCATAAATTTTATATTTATACAATAACATAGTCCTGTTCAATTTTGTTGGCAGTTTGCTCGGTCCGTTTTTCTTCTCACCCTTGTACTACAGGATAACAGTACCTGCACCGAACACCGCTAAAGACGTACCTGCGACGCTCCCATAGGCACGGATTCGATAAAGAACAAAGAAAAAACCCGCACTTCATAATCATGACACACTAAAGAACCTAGGGAACTGATCAATACAATACAAGTCACCTGAGTCGTCCGACTTCAACAGCTCCAACCACTTGTACTGGACTCCGAAGGCGACTACTCATTCATAGCATACAAATTGGCGTTCCGTGACTGCGAATATCCGCGAGGTCATCGGCCAGATACAATCTTGCCAATGTTATATCAACAGCCGGCAGTGTTCCAGGACGTGGTGGGTCTTCGCCTGGCAAGCGTTTTCCCTACAAAAAGCCACAAATGTCTGTTTAACAACACTGCGACGTGGCGGATGTGACTCGCCACTCAATAAAGTCACCGCCCCTAACATTGACAAGTTGACCGACACCATATTTACAAGTTCTGTGTATATATCTACTCTCGCACGAACACGCCTACATATCTGATTAGTGACATACCACTATTCTTAAGTATTTTTCACCCGTTTCCTCATACTTCACTCACTGACTTACATTGCTTACGGGACCTCATCGGACTAGTTCCTCATCAACATACCATATAAGGGATCTGATTACTATCTTTACCTCTCGCCTTCCGTGTACATAGACTACATACAACATTTGGGCTCTATGGGCCCACACTACTGTTTCCAACTGTACTACTCCCACTGTTGGTGCTGCTTATTCCGCTATCATGTACAATAATGCAATATGCTGATCATGCCCAAAAGGCGTGTCTCGCTTTGTCGAGAATAAAATATTTATTTATTTATAAATAGCGTCAAGTGCTCTGTTCTCCGAATCGGAGCTGCTAATCCTCCCACCCGATAGGTTGTCGGCGGTGGTGAACTCCCTGTTGTCACTCAGCAGGTTGAGTTAGGAGTCGTACACGCATCAGCACTTCATTTTGGAGACAACTGGAAGAAGGCTGCTTATTGAGGGCATCGCATGATGTGGTTTATCCGCCGCTCTTTCGGAATCCTAACGGCCAATTTCTTTGTGAAGCTATTTTCGGCATTCGTCCGACCCCACCTGGAATATTGTATTCAGGCTTATCCACCATGACTTAACCGAGACAAAATGGACTTGGAGAGGGTGTTACAAGTGGGCAGTCGGTTAGTTCAGGGTCTACGGGGACTGACGTATCCTGATGTACTTAATGTACTACCGAAGGATAAGAGGGGACGTGATTCTCACTTATCGTATTTTGACGGGTAAGATCGGCCCGGACTCGTCAGGGCTATTTAGTCCTGCTACGTTACTTAAACTCCGCGGCCACCCACTGAAACTGCATAAACCACGGTCTGATAGGATTAGGACGGAAACTCGTCTATCGCGCCGAGTTATAAATCGCTGGAATTCGCTTCCAGGTCACGTGGTTAGGGAACCTACGGTTAAGGGTTTTGCGCGCCAGTTCGATGCTCTTGGGTGGCAAAAGCAAACCTTTCCTTTTTCTTAGCCTACTCACCTTCAATTTTCAGTTCTTTTTTAATGACTCAAATATCTTGGTATTCCACTTGTCTAGCCCTTTCCACCTTCTCTTTTGCCTTCTGAGTTTACTTTTTTCTATTTCTTAATTCACGTACCCGACCCAGCGGGGACTGCCAGGGCAGGATACGTGGGCATTAATTGGTTGGACAGGGTGTGTTGCGGTCTTTGTTTTAGGTCCATCAATATTTCAAAGTTCGCCAACTCCCGGTTCAACGAACCGCCGAAGAAGGAACACTCACGGGATAATCCTATCCTTCCAGTCCCGCTTGAACTTGAACTTGAAAACAATCCGCTGTGTCCGACTCCCATTGCCTTCTGATATCCGCGTTTACTTTCGCGCACCTTCGCGGATTAGTATTTACTAGTCCTACAAATTGGTGACCCTGATTCGCACGCGCGAATTCTACGTTTTTTTCCTCGTTTGTACTTTTTGGTGAATTCGTTCCTTTTTCTCGATTATACACCTATATTCATTGGCTTCTTGCGTAATTTTAGTACATTTAGCGTATTTTATTCATTCTTTATCTTTCGACTCACATTTCGAGAGTGGCATCTGCGTCGTTTCACAGCGTAAACATGCTTCCTTTGACTGTTCCAAGTTTCATGGAACATAGCCCAGAGGTTTGGTTTACGTTATTCGAGATTGAAAATGGGAAATAAGGGCATTACGGCGGACCGTCCAAGGTACAATCAGCTCGTCCAACGCCTTCCTCTGCCGGTTGCGACGCTCATTGAGGACATTCTGCTCTGCCGTCGAGTGAGGCAAAGTATGAAACGATGAAGCAAGCGAGTTTAAAAGAGTTACGGCCCAGCGCACGAACTCGTTTTGAGCAGCTCAATGGTCCCAAGCTTGGGGATCGCAAGCCGTCGGCATTGCTCCGCGAACTTCAGCGCATCGCTGCTCCCTTATTCTTGAGCGAAGAAGGGATAAAGGAGCTGTGGTTTGCACGTCTCCCAGAGCCCTTGCCGGTAATGCTGTCCATGTTTATAGATACACCCTTGAAAGAATTAGCTGCCAATGCAGACGCTGAGTTAGAACGTCTTCCGCAGCAGACGACCAGTAGCTCCGGAGACGTATTCTCACCGATGAAAACTGAATCACATGTTTGCTCCCAGTCGTTAGGCCGCTCTGAATCTAAAGACAAGGAAATTGCGCTACTTCGCAGCAAGAGCAGCAATGAAGGCTTCGAAGAAGCGTGTGCCACGGTCAATTGCTGACCACGTTTTGCTACCGTTCATTGCGTCTCGTCTGTGCGTGCACCGAGTACGTCACGTTCGGCACGAAAGGGCAACATTTTCCTCACAAGTTCTCAGACAGATAATGTCAAACCCGTCGAAGAAGTATGTTGGTATCACCGCCAATACGGTGGAAGAGCTAGACGTTGTCGGGCTCCCTGCATTAGGCACGACCCAGGGAAAACAAATAGCCCGCATACTAGCACTACAAACGTATCATTCAATAACCAAGCAAACCGACTGTTTGGCGTTAAGGATCGACGTTCTTTCATCACATTCCTCATCAATACGAGAGCGGAAGTCAGCGTCATCCCAGCGACCGCTAACGACAAGCACTCAGAGCCTACGTACAATTTACGTGCGGCCAACGGTTCTCCGATAGCTTTATTCGGTCAGCGAATGGTGAACCTGGACCTCAGTCTTCGCCGAGATTTTCAGTGGGTCTTCATGGTTGCGTCGGTACCCTTCGCGATTATCGGTATCGACTTCCTCTGACATTTTAGGTTGCTCGTTGATGCTGGCCGCCACAGACCTTTAGACGACCGTACTAAACTAAGAGCTGAAGGCATTCTTACGTACGCCCCGATAATCAGTCCCGTTTTTCGAATCGCCGATGTGCCAACAAATTATGCGAACCTACTCTCTGAGTACCCGCGACTGGTAAGACAAGCTGCGGAGCTTCCGCCAGTCACGACAGAAGTCGCTCATCACATAGTCACGCGTGGTCAACCAGTTAGCGCACGACCAAGACGGCTTGCCCCTGAAAAACTATTCGCAGCACGGGCTGAATTCGACCACATGCTCCAGATCGGTATCGTCAGACCGTCCAACAGCCCATGGGCGTCGCCACTGCACATGGTCCCGAAGAAGGCCATGGGGGACTGGCGTCCTTGCGGCGACTATCGAACCTTGAATACGGTTACAACGCCTGATCGCAACCCGATCCCACACATAGTGCATCTCACCGCCAGTCTGGCGGGTAAACATATCTTCAGCAAAATCGACTTGGTACGCGCATACAACCAAATTCCGGTAGCCGAGGCGGACATCGCTAAAACTGCCGTGACGACTCCATTTGGTTTGTTCGAGTTTCTGCGCATGCCATTTGGCCTGAAGAACGTGGCGCAAACTTTTCAGCGCTTCATCGACCCAGTTTGTCGCGGTTTAGACTTCGCTTACGCGTATCTCGATGACATTTTAATCGCCAGCTCTTCAACAGAAGAGCAAATACGCCACGTACGAACACTTTTTGATCTTTTATCTCAACACGGGGTGACGATCAACGCAGAAAAGTGTTCGTTTGGTGTCGATTCAGTTAACTTCCTCGGCCATCGTATCTCCTCTGCAGGCGTCGTGCCACTGCAGGATAAAATTCAAGCCATTATCGACTACCCCGAGCCTCATTCTTTCAAACAGCTCAGGCGTTTTGATGGCCTGGTCAACTTTTACCGTCGATTTATACCCAACGGCGCCTCTCTGATGCAACCCCTCACGGTCCTTCTCCGAGGGAAACTAAAGACGTTCGAATTTCCTACCGCAGCACGCACTGCTTTTAAGTCGCTGAAAGAGGCTATCGCCAACATAGCTTCCATAACGCATCACGATCCGACCGCCCCACTGTCCCTTAGTACTGACGCCTCGGACTTGGCAGTCGGCGCTGTTTTGCAGCAACAAATAGCCGACACGTGGCAGCCCCTAGCGTTTTTCTCCAAACGCCTACAACCTACCGAATCTCGCTACAGCACGTTCAGTAGAGAACTACTAGCCGTATATCTAGCGATACGTCACTTTCGACTGGTCCTAGAAGGCCGCTCCTTTGTTGTCTTCACCGACCACAAACCCCTGACTTACGTGCTCCGCTCGACTACCGACCGATACTCTCCTAGAGAGTCGCGCCACCTTGACTATATCGCTCAGTTTACGACCGACTTCCGGCGAACCCCCATTTACATGAACGCTCCCTCACTTTTCCTTGGCACGATTTTGCATTACGAACCTTGATTCAACAGTCCATTTCGAAATAGAAGGCTTTCTATGTTCAATCTTCTAAGGGGGAGTTTTGTAGCGCCCAAAAAGATAACGCTTATCTTTCATGTAAAATTTACTTGTTGACCGATTGTACATTATTCCTTCTTGTTTTAATCGCCCTTAATCCTGGCTCGTCACTCGACCACCTTGTAAGTACCCGCGCTCACGTGTTCGCTCTCGCTTAGCTTCATCCGACCGCTTCCTATCGTAGCCCATCGAATACAATCCGCTGTGTCCGACTCAATTGCCTTCTGATATCCGCGCTTACTTTCGCGCACCGTCTTGGACTAGTATTAACTAGTCCTACAACCGTCGAGATCGCGGGGATTTGATTTTCACACGGCGTATTGTTAGAGGGGAACTTGGAGTTGTGTTGCAGAATTTCTTTCCACTAAACTCTTTCAGTTCGACTCGGGGTCACCATTGGAAATTGCTTAAACATAGGAGACTTCGGGTCCGTTGTGACGTCACTCTGGCTACCAGAGTAGTGAACGAATGGAATAATCTACCTGTGTATTTCGTTGCAGCGCAGTCGGAGGGATGTTTCATACATCAATTGGATTCTTACCTGTTGAGTAAACTCGGATCTTGTTGCTTCTTGTGTCAATGTAGTGGTTCCATTAGTACCGACTTGCAATGTCCACTTTGATCCCTGTGACCAATGGAAGTCGATGGAGCTGACAAAGGATTTTTCCTTTTGCTCTCTACATTCCAATGATCCAATGAACCCATTTAACCCGTTCACTTTTTATTTTTAATCCTCCTCTTAGCATATTAGCAACGACTTTAACATAATAATGAACACACAATGCGTCGGAAGGCGCAAATTTTGTATTTATTAACATAGAACATTGTGTACCACAATCACACTGCCAAAAGATCATTGATCACGAATGGCGGATCCGACGCTCCGTTAGAAGTCGCTCCGGCCGGATGAGTATCCTGATTCGCACGCTCGAGTGACCGATGGTGCTGACAGGGTAGCCCTTGCGGCAATTGTTAACTTTCTGCTATCGTGCTGCTTGTCGTTGAATGTCCTGAGCCTAACACGCCGGGCTTAATGTCTTGTAGGCTACTACCCGTTAACCATGGCAAAAGCCTTCGATACTGTCCCACATCAACGACTCATTGAAGTTGAGACCATATGGGATATCTGGAGCCGCCCTTAAATGGGTCTACTTTCCTAGAGGGAGAGAACAGTGTGTACGCGTGGGGCGTAGCCTTTCGCTTAGACAAGCTGTTCTTAGTGGTGTTCCACAGGGCTCGGTTTTAGGGCCGTTGCTTTTCGCCATATATGTCAATGACCTACCCCGAGAGCTTGGAGTATCGTCGCTATTGTTTGCTGATGATTTCAAGCTCTGGAATATTGTGGATATCCTTGGGCGCTTTGAGGCAATTCAGAGTGCCGTGGATAGGCTCTGGGATTGGTCAACCTTTTGGTTGATGCCTATAAATCAGGTAAAATGTTCTGTCCTCCCCATTGGAGTTGCTAGTCCCCCCCACGCGCTATGTAGTTAGTGGCGTGTACTTCCTGTTGTCGCTCAGCAGGTTGATCTAGGTATCGTCCACACAGCGCTTCACTCTGGGGACAGTTAGAGGAGGGCTGCTTAGAAAGGGTTCCGTAGGATGTGGTTTATTCGCCGATCCTTCGGCGTCCTAACGGCCAGTATTTTTGTGAAGCTGTTCTCAGCTTTTGTGCAACCCCACTTAGAATACTGTGTTCAGGCTTGTCTTGTAAGGGACACAATGGAACTAGAGAGGGTTTTGCGAGTGGGTACAAGGTTAGTGCAAGGATTACGGGAGCAAACGCACCCCGAACGTTTGCTTAGCTTTGGTACGTACTCAATGCACTACCGCAGAGTTATAGGAGACTTGATCCTCACTTAACGTGTCTTAAGGGGTAAGATCGGTCCTGACTTGTCCTGCTATTTAGTCCCGCCAAGCTGTCTAATCTCCGAGGTCACCCGTTGAAGCTGCACAAACAGCGTTCTGGCCGGGTAAGGACGGAATCTCGCTTGTCGCGCCGAGTTATTGAACGTTGGAACTCGCTTCCGGAGCACGTCGTTAGGGAGTCTACAGTTGATGGTAACGTACGTTAGTTAGATGCTGTTGGGTGACAGTACCAAACCTTTCCCTTCTCCTAACCGACTTGTATCTTCAATTTTCCGTTCTTTTTATATTTCTTCTCACATCTTGGCATTACCATTATTTAGCTGACAATCGTCCTTTGTTTTCTTAGCTTACCCTTCACATAAACCGGCCTGGTAGGGACTGCTAAGCAGGAAGATGTAGGCAGTAGTTGGTTGGACAGGGTGTGATGGGGTCTCTGTTTTAGGCTTTTCAACATCTCAAGCAGACCTATCAATTCCTGATCCGACGATACGCAAAAGAAGGAACTTTAACGGGATTATCCTATCGTTCCGCTCCCAGCTGAACTTGAATGTGCTGTTCTTCTGATTGTTAACCCGGATTAATTCGGTGCATACCACATTGGTGGATATCTTCTTAAGAATGTTCTGCACGAGAAGGATCTGGGGGTTATCGTGTCAAATGTCCCTAAAACTTCACAAGACACCTTGAGAAAGGTCGGGGTCCTTAACAGGATGACGCGTACTCTACGGAGGTGGTTCTCCCCTATCATGTAGTTCAGTTGTAGTGAGCAGAAGAAGAAACCCGTGTCAGTTCAATCACCTCCCGTTCATTAGCTGGAACATTGTATGGTATTTACTGGGAATAAAATCTCGAGCTTTACATGGCCCATAGGTTAAAAGGAGTTCGGGCCGGGTCCAATTGAAGACTAAGCAAATTATAGCAAGTTGGACTCGCGTATTAGCCGTATCTTCCTCGGGCTTATGCGGCATTTAAACAGAATGCACCCCTCCGAAACGGCCATGGAAAGGAATTAGGTAGAAGAGAATAAATGAAAAGAAACTCCATGAAGTAGAAGGTAGTTGTGTCAGAGAGTATGGCGGTGTAGCTCGGCGGGTCTTAAAATCCGCCACAGTGGCGGCGAAGACTAAATCGGCAGGTAGAACATTCCACGGTCGGCAGATTCGGAAAGCGAAGCGTCGTCTGCAGTTCAGCCAACTGTACTGATGTTTGCGCCACAGTAGATGGCCACGTAGGTGGGAGCACGATTGGTGCAGTGTGAGTAGATGGCGACAGGGATGTCCAGGGTTGGATAAGATCATAAATACAAGGATCAGGTCGCTCTGGAGACGTCGATACTTAAGCGAGTAGAGGCTCAGGCAGTGAAGTCGTTGAGGATAACCTATGTGCTTGAGGCCTCGGACCAGTTTTGTAGCTCGACGTTGTAGGGCTACGAGTATACGTTGGTCCTTCAACAACCAGGGCTCCAAGCCCGAGTAGCAAACTCCAAGTGGGATCGAAGAAAATCGTTGAGGAGGAAGCAGAAATTGCTAGGGTCAATTTGACCGAAAGCTCACGTCAGCAATCCCACCACGCATTTAGTAGCACCTGCTGCATTCCGGCAGGAAGCGGATATGGTATGACTCGTCTGGGTCCTGATACCCGTCTTTCGGCTGAAGAGATCTGGAGGATAGACGTCCCAAGGTAATATATAGGAGAAAAAGTGGAAGGGCGGGTAGAAAGGACGCGACATTTCGAAGCATTAACTGGACGCTTGTTTTCTATGGACCACTGATGTAGGCGGTCGTGATCCGTCTGAAGTACGTAAACATCGCCCGGAACGTTAATTGTGCTCCACAGCTTCCCGTCGTCCACATATAGCTGCAGCGAAGACTCCACTTACGGTGTGACGTCATCAAGGAAGGCTTGGAATAGGTCCAGTTCGAGAACAGACTCCTTTGGAACTCCGCTTGTGGCAAGGATGCGGGGAGACAATGATCCGGCGACGCGTACTTGAACGGTACGGTTTTGAAGGTGGTTGCGGATCCAGTCCATCAAGACCCTTGCCGTAAGACAACAGTTTCGGTAGTAGAATGTTGTGGTCGACCTTGTCTAAGGCTTTGGCGAAATCCAAGCATATCACGTGCGTTTCTAGGCCAGAGTCGGCAGTAGTCGTCCAGCTATCACTGGCAAGTAGCAGGTTACTCAGGCACTACTGTTGCCGCCGGAATCCTTGTTGGCAATCGGAGAGCAGTTTCTGGGCCTCCATGTGGTCTCTTAAAGCATCTGCGACGATCAATTCCATCACTTTGGAGATCGTAGCGAGGATAGTTATCGGTCGGTAATTGGCCAGGTCTTTGCTAATACCGCCTTTGTAGATTGGCATAGTAGTCCCACATTTCCCATCATTGAGAACTTTATCTTCCGAGAAGAAGTGGGTGAACAGCTCCGCTTGAGGTAAAGCTAGGGCTGCAGCACACGCTCGCAAGAGCCTTGGGTGGAAACCCTCGGTGCCAGGAGAGGTCTTTAGCCGCAGGGATTTGTGTTTCGCCAGGACCCTCTCCGGAGTGCAATGAACAGTCGTCACGGAAGTTGGGGGTGACACCGAATAAGGTACTATCGTTGTATGCATTGATGGAACGGAGAGGGTGGTTGCTTACTGCTGGCACGTTCGCTGACTTTGTGAGCCCTGCAGTGGTCGTCAGTGTGGTGACATCGTGCTAGAATTGTCGGAGACTGTTGACGTGACCATACAAGACTTTGGGATTGGATGAAAGTTTACGCATATGCTGTCACTGATGCTCACTCTTATCTTCTCGTACAAGCTGGACGCATTGGTTACGGATGGACCGGTAATATTCCCACTGAGTAGCCGTTGGCTGGGAGCGATAGTTTCTCCAGACCGTGTCCCTAGTGGCAATCCACTTCCGCGTACGACTTTGGATGAGTAGTGGGCATGTCTTCCCTATGGAAACTTGTTTGCAGGTCGTCGTAGTGGAGCAGAGTTCACGTAGGGTAAGGCAAAAGGTTGAGCGCGTGCTGTCGGCACTCGATTGGGGTTCGGATGACCAGCTGTTAGCGGAACTGAAATTCCACTTTCCGTAATCAGTCCCGCGTTTGGTATAAGTCGGCATGCGGACGGGTTTTTCGGCGACGCTTATAAAATCGAAACGAAGGACGCAGTGGTCGCTAACGCCCAAAGAAGCCGCGTACTCAACGTGCTCAATCATCAGTTCTTCGTTAGTGAGGAGATCTGGCAGGGATGGTTGGTTGTTGGATCGGAATTTGGTCGGCTGATAGGTGTGGTTGTTCAACGGGGCCGTAAGAAGATCCATGAGGCCTGATGCAAATGAGTCAGTAGACGGAAAGAGTGAAATAGACGGGGCAGGTTGAAATCTCCCATGTTACGAAAGTTTGTGCGCTTGTGGGATAACATAAGAGGGACGTCGTGCTTCCTTCTCGGGGGAGTTGTTAGGTATTGTTACAGCTGCAGCAAAAACAGCGGAATCCAGGCAGGCTCAGCATATACTTGTCCAATCGTTCTTTAAAACATTCCTCTGTCTGGGCACTTATCACATATTCAGGGAGATTGTACCACTCATTCACAACCCGTGTGGATAACGCGACATCGGACCGGATATGGCTCCTCCGAGGTTTAAAATGCTTCGAGCTGTGTCCCCGTGTTGAACAATCTATGTTGAGCTGGAAGCTGCTGCACCTTCCCCAAATCGCCCCTTAAAATGCTTCTGGTATAAGTCAGATCACCACGGCGACGGCGGTAGTGCGGAATAAATAAGTTCATACATTGGAGACGAAGGGGATAAGGTAAAACACGTAGCATAGACACAGACTTGGATCCACGCCTCTAAACCTTCTCAATCAACTCACGTTTAAATTGCGTGTGTGGTTGTGTAGCGGGTTGTCCATATCCCAGTATTGGACGAAGGTGGGAGGAAAACAGGAACCTGAAGTTCTGCGGTGTAAACTTTTAGAATGCCTTTCGCATGGCACAGAGCATCCTGTCGACAAACGCTACCTTCCACAACGTGTCTCGTGTTGTTCTTAGGTCAGGAGAAACTAATACACCCAAATCCATCTCACTAAGCCCATTCTTAAGCAGAAAACCACCAAGGTGGTAAGCGCCGAAATGTTCTTGATCACCGATCGGGAGAACACAGCACTTATCACGAGTGATAGGCATTTGCCACTTGACAGACCAGTCCAGCGTCAGTTGCAAGTTGTTCTCATCTTCAGCCCTGGATACTTCTGACCACAGTATAAGATCATCCGTGTAGATCAAACAGTCGATTTAGAGCACCTCCAGGAGATTGTTAATAAAGATTTTGAACAGTTCGGGACCAAGAACCCAGCCTTGTGGAACCCCACTGATCATAAGAACAGGACCAGAGTCAACTTCATTAACCTTTACCCTCATATTACGGTCGTCTGGGGAATCCGTGATCCAGGCGAGCAAATTATCAGCGATGCCAATCCGCCGAATTTTGATATGGAGTCGCATGTGTGGAACCCTATCAAAAGCTTTGCTAAAATCCACAGCAACTACATCAAGGCGATGACCAGCATTCACTGACTTCGCCCACTTTTCTCGCGCAACAAGCAAATTGGTAATAAATAAATAAATAAATAGGGATATTTCTAGACCTGCTAGAGGCTGCACCCTAAAGGGTTCAGATCAATGCTTACATAAATCCGATGCCCTTGCATGGAAGTAGGTAAAATATAAGTATATGTTCATCTTCAGCAATTACAAATGCATTGGCATTGTTTGATATACAGCTACTGGGTCGCAGGCGCCCACCTTGACATGTTTCTGATTCCTGCAGGCGATATTGAACTCCTTGTACTTTTGGGAAAAATTCTCGGAGGTGTAGTTGCACCTTTTCTCCTTGGAACAGAATCCAATTCGCCGAAAGTGCACTTTAAATTTATCGCACATTAATTGGCCACTCAGTTGCCCCAATTGTGCGCACATGGAAGGAATGAGTGAAGGGATTATAGGGCATACGAAAAGTTGAAAACAATTCCGATAAATGTAGACATAAACAGAAACAATTTGTTAAGAGAGAAAATAAAGCTGCGCGCTTCAGTAGAAAAATACCAATTAACAAAAAAAATAGAGCCCTACTTTTCTTACGCTGATACTGCTCTCCGGCGCCAAATTTCAACCTGAGTTATTCTCAGGTAAAAGAAAATGCCTTTCTGCAGTTACAATACCGCTTAAAGTAGCACAAAATTACACTGGTCTGGACCAACTTTAACGCCTGAATACGTTGAACGTAAAAGCAACACAATACGTGCAGTAGTTTGCGAGTTAGTTGCAATTAAACAATGGTCTACGAATAAGGCCATTTTTATTTTTCGCTAAAATTGGTTTTCTGCTTTGCAATCAGATAGCAGAAAAAAGAAAAGAAAATATAAAAAGTAGGGAAGCGGTGTATGTTCTAGATAGGCATAGCTATCCAGAAATGCTCTAATTAGCCCGTAATACCCTGCGACAACTACGGACTGCGCAGGTGGCCGAAAAGTAAACTTTGCAGGTATACATGACAAATATATGCAGATAAGGGATGATCCTGCGCGAAAGCGCTAGAAATCCAGCAAGGAATATCATGTCTACATGAAAATGCAGGGGAGCTTGTAATTAACTCACGGTTAGAAGGCCACAGCATACCATTTTCAGGGGATACTGAGCCACATAAACAACCAGTAAAATAGAGTTTAGCATTTTTTTAAGCCTCTAAGCTTTTCTAAAGCTTACAACAAGCCCGCATGAGCCAGGTCTACCTGAGTAACCCTGGGGATCTTTCAGATCCGTTGACAGATTTCGGCCTACAAAATACACATTACTTAGCTCAACATCAAAAGATTTATCCCTTAGAGCCGATTTTCTATATTCATGAGGCTCTGTCTCTAACGTCAGTGAGCTATAGGAGCCTGCCACCAATAATAAAGAAATAAGCATGGGAAAATTTATTAAAATTTAACTAATTGCATTTGGGCGTGAAATCCGTTTTGGTCTACATTGGTTAGGCTTTAACAACTCTACTTCTGGTGGTTGAGCTTGCTCATACTTGAGGTATTGTTATGCCTCATGTGTAGATGCACACTATTATGCATCTCTTTGATGAATTTCGATTTATTTCTCTCCATTTTTAAGTTCCGAAGATAGTGCCAGCGGTGTTCATCCAGTTGGCAATGTTAACTGGTACTCTAATGTCACACCGACTATTTCTTTTGTGCTTTTCCTGGCAAGAGCTGTTCTAGCACCCTAAGCAAAGATCGATAAGGTAAATCAGGAGTAGAATAGTAACAAAAACCAGTGGGAGCTGATCGTTCACCCGCCATTACGCATAACGCATGGTACGCTTGGGAGCCAGCTAAAAGATAAATGACACACGGACGGCCAAGATAAGAAAAGTGGTGATGGAAAGTTTCTGGTGCTCCAGCCAGCCAGTGTGACAGGGGCCTCTCTGTCGTTGGTTAGCTTTCGTGCCAGTGAAATGAAATCTGGAAATGCGAGTGTTTTACGAGCAAAAGCAGTTAAAGAAGAGGATCTGGTTTTCATTATGACTGTCTACTAGTGTTGACAATAGCGAAAGGCACATGTATACCAGATAAAGCTAAGTATATGGGGCCAAGAGAGTATAAGTGGAGAGCAAAATGTCTGATCCTTGGGTCTAGAACTTTTAAAGTGCGCTCAATGTCAACAGTAAGAAAGATAAATTTTTTATTTTGCGACTTACCTACTGATAGTGTTTGGAAACTGCTGACTATAGTAACTAGTGCTCAGACTTAATGAAAAAGCTCCAATTAGGGCAACAACGCTAGAACCTGGCATTGCCCATGAGGCTTAAGGTCGTTAAAATGTTTTTAGTAGACGTGACTCATGGGTCACAAGTATAAGTATTCGCAAGAGACCTAGTGGACTAGGTATTTGGAAAATACTAAGGGGTAAAGAGGGAGACAAAGGAACCAAAGTGTAGAAGGGAGAAGTGAAGTAAAGTTTGTCCATTCGGATTGCTTTCCCGTTGCTATGCAATATCCTACCTGGTCAGTGCCTACAGGCTTCCGATGCTCCCATTCAATAGTACTAGGCTGCTTTACGTGTTGATCTGTTGAGCAGTAAGAAACTGGGCGTCGAGAAGGAGCTTTCAAAGGGTTTGAGCTACCGATTAGTGTTTCCAGGTTGCCTTTGCGGTATCATCTACTATTTCAAGACTTCCCATTTAACTAATTGTCGGTGGGAGCCAGTAAAGCGCTCAGCTACTACTGGGGTAGGCTGAATAACTTTGTGGTCGGATTAGCAGTCCTAACATCTGTAAGATGCGTGCAACTGATCGGGCCAAGATCTCTCACGTAGTGTGACAGGGACCGCAAAGTATGGGGAGGACCTGTGAGCCAAAGATGCTCCTGTCATGGAGCCTAGTTGAGCGCAATACAAAGTTGCGCTACAGCTGACCAAAATGTGATCTATGCCCTATCGGGGCCAGTCTCAAAAAGGTTGTCATCAGAATCACAGACGTTGAAAGGCGTCTTATGTTATCCAGGCACATAAACTTTCGTACCTCCTGCTTGAAAGCCTGTGGATTGTGAATCTCCCGCAGCTGTGAAGGTAATTTGTTCCAGATATTTACATATGCGACAAGGAAGAAACGTGAACATAGTTTCTTCCTCGCTGGCAGCGGGGCAACTGTGCAGTGCTTGTTTCGGAGGTTGAATTCTGATCCTCTTCTCAGTGTCAGGCTGGGGATATCACTGTGCACCGTTTGGTATATTAACTTATGTAAGAAGCACAGGTTTAAGATAATGCGCCGCAGCCATAGAGGCTGGAGTTTGAGATGGTTACACCTCTGTAGGTAACTAAGCGCTAGGCCTTGTGGGGCTACTATTTTGGTAAACCGCCGCGGAGCCTTTTCGAGCAATATGCGGTCTGATTTCCGCAAATGACTGAAGATGAAGGGGCAATATTCCAGCTGCGGACGAACATGACTGCGGTAAAGCTTCAACCGTGCTTCAGCCGAGTTAATGTGGCGGCCTATGTGGAAGACCATTCTGCGTGCTTTTGCTACCTGATACTGCACATTCTCTGAAAAGTTAGGGTCATTAGATAGCGAATACCTAGGTCAGTAGCTAACGTTTTTAGTTGGATGGGCGTACCATTCAACGTAAACGCACCATCCGATATGGAGCATTCGTGGGTCAGAATACTAGATTTATCAGCAGAGAATGTCATTTGCCAATTTTGACACCACGACTCTAAGGTCTTTAGGTCTTCACGGATCTCTTGTAGTGCGGATACTTTAGCGCTTGGTGGGAAGACATATACGACCTTTATATCGTCGGAAAAGAGGAATGGGCGACCATGGCGCAGGCTGCTACAGATGTCGTTCACATAAATCAAAAACAGGGTTGGTCCAAGCACGCTGCCTTGCAAAACACCGCTGGAAACTGTGACAGGGATGGACTCAAAGTGTGCTACCGTCACGGACTGCGTACGCCCGGTTAGGTAGGATTTAAGCCAGTCCGTGCTTAGCAGGAGAAATGACGTCCAACTTCTCAAAATGAAGGTGCAAGACCTGGTTCAAAATCCCTTTCATGGTTTTACAGACGATTGATGACAGGTAGATCGGTCGGTAGTTCACTGGATCTTGGCTATTCCCACCTTTGTACATGGGTTTCACAATATTTGCTTGCTATTTACTTGGGAGACGACCTGCTTCAAGTGAGCTCCGAAATATTTGACGAATAGGTCCAGCAATGAACTCCGCCAACTCCTTGAGGAATAAGGGGTGTAAGCTATTGGGGCCCGGTGAAGAATTCGAGTTCGTGTCGAGAAGCAGTTCCAGTACTCTGTCAGTGGTAATTTCGACATGCTCTAAAGGAGAGGGGTGACAGAGAGGATCCTCAACAAATTATAGCGCCTCCGTCGTGTACACAGAGGAATATTGCGGAGCTAGTAGACAAGCTTTCGCCAAGTCATCAAAATCACGGTGCCATCTTTGCTTGAATACAGTGCAATTATACCGTTGCCAGCTTTGGTGCTTCTTTTTAGGTATGCGAAAAGCTTTTTCGGATTAATCGCAGATTGCTCGGGCAGATGCTGCTCATATACTTCTCGCTTCTCGGGGGCATAAATTTCTAGCTTCTTTGTGGTGAGCGTAACCTTGAGTCGTCTGAGGGAACTTGAACCGGTCCCAAAGTTTTCGCCTTCTCAGCATAAGCGATTTGAGTGCCTGATCTATGCATGGGAGCCATTTGGAGAAAGATTGTTTTGTGACCCTTGGAACAACCCGATCAATGATAACCGTCATCTTGGAGCACAAAAGGTCCCAAACAGCATCGAGATCTAGCTGATGAGGGATATTCCAGTCCATGAAGCCAGCAGCCAATTTTCAGCGGAGGGGGTCAGCTCGCCAGAAATTTTGTCGTTGCACTCCCTGGACATTGATTGCTAACTGTCCTGTCCATAAAAAGGGGACTACACAGTGATCACTTTTGCCAAGAGGCTGATGAATGACTAGATTGGAGACGTCTGATGTGCCAGCTGTGAATACAAGGTCAAGGATCTGTGGCATATTGCCTTTGAAAAAATGGGTAGGTGATAAATCGTGTTGTGTTAGATTACAATCGAGGACTGTTTCTAATAAACGCGTAACAAAATAAGTTGGAAAATAATTCCATTTTTTAGAACTTTGTTCACATCCCATCCATCCGAAATTGGAGTATGGACTTCCAGCTACCTATCCTCTCTTAAAATCTGAATGCGACTTGCTAGAAAGAGTTTAGAGGCGCGGCTCAAAATCCATCATGAAGTTTCGTGATCTTGCTCACCCTCTTCGACTCAAAAAGGTGAACATGTTCCCCATGGGTTATCGTCGGTGCCGTGGAAGTCTGTAGCAGCCTGGAGATTCCCCGGTTTGCCTGTGTAAAATTCTAACTAAAATGATTTCATTGTACACCTAGGCAACCGGTGTGGTTTGCTGAACTGATTGCTGAGTTCGAATGTTTGACTTGCTCATCGGCGTTTTTGCTTGGCGCTCGTTTTGGTTGCAACTCGCAACTGCCCTGTGTGCTGTGCTTGCTTCGTTCCCCTAGCTAGAGAGTCCACGGTGTCGTTCTTTTATAGCTAGATAACAGGGAATCTTTACTGTGACAATAGAAATGCGAAATAAATACTGAACGTACCTGCTGAGGGGTTCCATTCGTACCGTTTCCAGAGGACACCTGCGAGGGGCCATGGAAAAACATGTGGATAAAAAGGGCGAGGGTTATTATGTGTCCATACGTACCACGGGACGAACATGACTTACCCTTGCCTGTGTCACTCTGTGGTGAAGCCTGGCATACAAAATAAACTAACTGCCACAGAGAATGGGGCTCCGTTGTCATAAATAACCAAGGACGCATAATCGTCGTTCGTAGAGCCACCCACTAGGCTGCCATGCGGTATGCTGCAAGTAGTACACAGCGGATGTCAAGCAGAGTGGGTTACCATCCGGGGGAGTCATGCTGCTGCAGCGCCAGAGGGTGGCCCTAAAGAGGGCCGGTTTGTCGTTCTCAGTGGCATGGAAGAAGGGGAATTGGGTTAGAAAATGTGAACTCACATGCGAAAGACACACGTATAGTGCTCCTGGTCTCCGCTGTACGCGGCACATACCTGATAAAGCCACCGGTTGCATTTGCAGCACATCACCCAGTGAACGATGTCTCCGCTGGTTCTCGGTCCATCCTCCGTATCACAAATGATGCATGCGTTTTGATTCTCTTTTGCCGATTGTGTATGCTCCCCTCTGGCGCGTTTATTCACCGTTTTGCACACTGCGGAGGTGAGTGACAGTCGGCATACGTCGGAAGTGCAGGGGGTGCGTTTCGGTTGAGAGTTGCGCGGCTTCCATCACCCTAGGTGAAAGCGACTGCTTCCTTTTTGTTGCCTTGGGACATGGACGCTGTTGTATGACGTCCGCCAGGTGGACGTTGTCAGGGAGGCAATTTCCAATGGACACCAGTCTCTGCCTCCGAAGCAAGGTATTTAAGGCTGCTTTGGTAGAAATGCTCTGCCTCAATGAAAGCCATTGTAACCAGGCTGGTCATTGCAACGGTTAAATCACCGAACAGCTGGTTGGCACGAGACAACTTCTCCTCACCGGTTAACATGACTTGCGGGGAGGCAGATGTAGAGGGCATCGGTGCAACTTCCGCTCGGAAGGTTTCGCCATCAGGGATAAGAATCTGATAGTCCTGCATCGACCAACGGCTTCTGTGCATAAGGGGGTTACGTCTGCGGTTAACATCCCAGCTACTCGCACAATGTGTGTGCATGGCATATCCCATTGCCTAAGGAACCTGCAATCACAGCTCATCTCATTACCCATAAAACGGTGTGCTTTCGGTCTCCCTTACCTAATACGTCATACCCAGTGCCGTTCGGCCGTATTGAGGTGACCGTCTCCGAAGAAACGTGCCGCATAAATACGGCAGCAGCGTAAGTAGAAAGGCAGGAAACCAAATCCCGCACCTGCCCTGTTCCCGGAATGGTGCGCGATTGCAACATCCGCAATTTGCCTATTGACGTGGTCCAACGTGATACCACATTGCGTGTTGTACGTACAACTGCCTCAAAAAGTTGCAACAGCGATGTTCTTTCGCTTAATCCACACTTAAGGTGCTTATTCTCGTTCTTATAATATTGGTGAAAAGCAGCGCGGAACGTAAAAGTATCATCCACAGCCACTGCAGTGAAACAGAAACAACACCTGCGCACTAAAACAAACACCATCTCATACATCGTAAAATAATGCACCACCATTTTCAGTTCCCCTGAATTAATATACCTTTATTAAACCCTTATCAAGCCTTACCAACGTACTTCATAACATTCATCCCAGCAGCCAGTACAGCAAACAGTAAGGCCCCCAAATACGATCAGCTGTTTTCGATTAATCCGACGCTCTCCAACTGCCCTGTGTGCTGTGCTTGCTCCGTTTCCCCAGCTAGAGCGTCCACGGTGTCGTTCTTTTATAGCTAGATAACACGAAATCTTTTACTGTACCAATAAAAGTTTCTCTGCAACTCGATCTGCCTTCTCGACTCGCTCTCTGGGCTCCCGGTACAGGCTACCCTCTAAATTGGTGACCCCGACTCCGGAACAAATTCAGCGCCGGATATTTGGAACTTTTCTCTGGTGAGCTCGTTCCACTTATTTTTCCTATTTTCCGGTTTATTTTTGCATACTGTAGCCTATTTTTGCATCATTTTTTAAGCCATGGGTTCTGTAGAACCTAAGGTAGAGTCTCTGCTTAGCGTTGTATCTCTCTGTACCACCTTTTTGGGACATGGATCCTCTTTTGTGGTTCGCTCATCTTGAGACTGAGTTTTACAACCACAGAATCACTTCCGACTACGCGAAGTATTGCAAGCTCCTGTCCTATCTCCCCAAGGAGATACCAATGCAGGTTCGTGACGCTCTCATTTCTCAGACCGAAAATCGCTATGAGACTCTCAAGGAGGCCACGATTAAGCGTGTTATGCCCTCTGAGAAAGTTCGCCTGCAGCAGCTTTTCAGGGGTCTGCAGCTGGGCGACAAACTGCCCTCAACCCTGCTACGAGAGATGCAGCAACTCCTTGGTTCCTCAACCATGGACGAGACTTTACTTCGCGAACTATGGCTACGACGGCTACCGGAAAACACGCAAGCGATTCTCGCTACAATGAACTCCGTTTCGCTCACTCAACTAGCAGATTTAGCGGATCGAGTTATTGAGCGATCACAGCCACAAGCCCACGCCAGCAAGATCAATGCCGTCACGTCCCAGGGCACTTCTATCACTGGCTTACAGTCAACTATAGAAGCCCTGCAAACACAAGTTGCGACACTTAGTCGCCAGGTTCAACAGCTTACTATGAACCGTCGTCGTCATAGCCGCTCAAAATCGCCCTTCAAACGTTCTAAGTCTGGCAACAGGCAAGCTAGTTGTTGGTACCATCAGCGTTTTGGTGCCGCAGCTCATAAATGCGTAAAGCCTTGCAACTTCGCCGAGAAGCAGGGAAACTTCTCGGCGACGGACGCGACCGGCCAACACCAAAGTCGCCTCATCCGCGTTAGGGATTTAACTTCCGCCACCGAGTTTCTGGTCGACACTGGCGCCAAAGTTAGTGTTATACCCCGTAGCCCAGATGAGGTCGTCTCACCATCGCCGATCAAGCTGCGTGCCGCCAATGGCACACCAATCGCAACTTTCGGCGAAAAGCTGCTAACGCTCAATTTAGGCCTCCGGCGAACCTTTCGCTGGCCTTTCATAATCGCTGCCGTGCCTTTCGCCATCATAGGCATAGACTTTCTCCAACGCTTCCACCTCATCGTCGACGCTAAAAGGAAGAAGCTTATCGACTCTAGGACACAGCTCAGTATTATCGGGACTAGCGCCAACGTGGCTGCTATCACTCCCATTCGTGTCCTACCTCAGGCTTCACAACCTTTCATAGAACTTTTCAACAAGCATCCTAACCTTGTTCGCGTCCTGAACCACTTGCATCCTGTGACGTCAAACGTCATGCATTACATTTGCACTAAGGGCCCACCTGTTTCGGCCCGCCCTCGCCGACTAGCCCCGGACAAGCTCAAGGCTACTAAGGCGGAATTCGAGCAAATGCTCGAACTGGGAATCATCCGCCCGTCCAAAAGTCCATGGGCATCACCATTACACATGGTGCCGAAGAAATCCGGTGACTGGCGCCCTTGTGGTGACTACAGGGTACTTAACAAAGTTACCGTCCCGGATAAATACCCCATTCCGCACATGCACGACTTGACCTCAGCTCTAGCTGGTAAGTCTATCTTTAGCAAAGTCGACTTAGTTCGCGCTTACCATCAGATACCTGTCGCGCCAGACAACATTGCTAAAACAGCAGTCATCACGCCAATCGGCCTATTCGAGTACCTCAGAATGCCTTTCGGCCTCAGTAACGCTACCCAAACTTTTCAGCGTTTCATTCATGAGGCAACGCGAGGACTCGAAGGCGTTTACCCTTATTTAGATGACATACTCATCGCCAGCTCTTCTGACGAGGAGCATCTTCGTCACCTTGACGCTCTCTTCCAACGCTTAACACAGCATGGGGTTACCGTCAACCCCGATAAATGCGAGCTTGGCCAAAGTTCCATCGACTTTCTTGGCCACCGCATATCTGCCTCTGGTATTGAAGCTCTGCCAGACAAAATCCAGGCACTGAAGGACTACCCTGCTCCTAGTTCCTTCAATCATCATCATCATCATTACACGTTAGCTGGAGGTGGAAAACACCTCAGCTATTGTGCCGCAATACAAAAGGCAAGAAAAGAAAAAAACAAACAGTGGCACGCCCGCGGAGTCCCCAGTAACGGATGGACATCGTTCCGGAGAGCTAACAGCTGGCTGCCGTAAAAGTAAGTCATATTATGCCTAACGATTGAGATCGTGATTGGAGGGGGATGCTAAACAGGAGGGGGATGGACAAAGGAACTCACAACACAAACGCCATTGGGGCCGGCTCCTAGCCATATCAGCAAGTGTGTCCAGCCAAAAGTGCTCATCGTCCTTAGGACCCCAGCCAGGCAGTCGGGATGCACCAACTGACGCCAACTTCGAAGTGAGGGGTTTCATTTCTCGCGACCAAGTCATCACTTGGCCTCCCCTCCTCCTCTTCCAACCGCACCCACAACGCGCAAACAATGCACGTCGTGGGAGTCGGTGTGCTGGCATGCGCAAGACGTGGCCCAGCCATCGGAGCCTGGTGCGTGATATAATCGTGCTGAGCGGTTCACTCGCTCTTCCTGCACCAAATACGCGACGTCGAACACGCTCATTGCTCACGCGGTGTTCCCACCAGACATGAGCTAAGCTGCGAAGGCAGCGATGATCGAACGTGACGAGTCTCTTCATGTCTGTCGACTTGATGGGCCAGGTTTCACAGCCATATAGGAGAGTTGAACGGGCGGCTGCGTTGTAAACTCTGCCCTTCAGGGCGAGAGTAATGTCGCGTCTGCGCCACAGGTGGCGGAGATTGGCAAAAGCACCTCGAGCTTTTGCTATACAGTTCGTAACCTCATCTTCAATCCCACGGGTGCTAATATAGCTGCCCAGGTACTTGAATTCCTGAACGACTTCTAGCAGATCACCACCAAGCGTTAGCGCAGGATTGGGTCCCTGCCAATCTTGGAGAAGTACTTTGCATTTTGATGGAGCAAAGCATAGCCCAAAACGACTGACAGCCAGTGCTAATCGGTTCAGTGCTGTTTGGCATGTTTGGGAGCCGTCACAGATTAGGGCAATATCGTCTGCATACTCCAAGTCAAGAAGTCGCTCACCAGGGAGTAGCTCCACACCTTCTAGGTCGTGTCCAGCGAACGCTGTTTCCATGACTTCATCAATAGCGAAGTTGAAGAGGAAAGGTGACAGCGGGCATCCTTGTCTCACACCGCTGGTGATACTGAAGGGTGGCGAGAGTTTGCCATAAACCCTCACCCTGCCCGAACTATGTGCGTACAGCGCTTTGATAATGTTTACATATTTATCAGGCACACCTTTCCTCAACAGACAGTCCCAAAGGGCACATCGATCGACTGAGTCGAAGGCACCTTTTATGTCAAGAAACACGACAACGGTGGGTCGCCAATAAACATGGCGGTGCTCCAACACTTGACGCAATGTGAAGATGTGGTCGATGCAGCCCCGACCTCGACGAAATCCGGCTTGCTCTTCACGAATTTGGCTTTCACGAGTGCCAGTCAGTCTGTGGAGAATGAGAGAGGCAAGCAATTTAGAGGCAATCGAAATCAGACTGATCCCTCTATGATTGCCACATTCCAAACGGGAGCCTCCCTTGAAAATTGGGACAATGACGGAGCGGTTCCAGTCTGTCGGGACTGTCTCCTGCTCCAAAGTTTTACTAGCAACTCGTGTAGATCACCTATTAGAGCAGGTCCACCGAACTTGAAGAGGGCTGGAGGAATAGTATCTGCTCCTGCGGCCTTATGCAATTTCAACAGCCTGATCTCACGTTCGACTTCTGCGCGTGAGGGCGGATCCAAGGAGACGGCCCAAGGAGAAGGGCGCTCAATGCCCGAAGAAAGTGATAACTCAGGTTGGTTAAATTGCATAGCAAAGTGTTCAGCCCAACGCTCCAAGCGTTTTGACAAGCTGTGGATCATCTGCCCACTCTCGTCGCGTATGGTCTCGCTAACACCAGGTCTCCTGCTGCCTGTTGCCCGTATCAGACGGTATAACTTACGATGATTACCAATGGCAGCGGCTGTTTCCATCTCAGAGGCACGATGAGACCACCAGGTTTCGCGGTCCTTCTTTAGGCTAGCACGTAGTTTCGCCCTGAGATTTTTGCGAGCTTCATTGTATTCGCTTCCAGCCGGAATACGTCGGCGAGCATCCATAAGTTCCAGAGACTGTGTAGAGACCAGTTCCTTCAAACAGCCTCCGGCGAACCTTTCGCTGGCCTTTCATAATCGCTGCCGTGCCTTTCGCCATCATAGGCATAGACTTTCTCCAACGCTTCACCTCATCGTCGACGCTAAAAGGAAGAAGCTTATCGACTCTAGGACACAGCTCAGTATTATCGGGACTAGCGCCAACGTGGCTGCTATCACTCCCATTCGTGTCCTACCTCAGGCTTCACAACCTTTCATAGAATTTTTCAACAAGCATCCTAACCTTGTTCGCGTCCTGAACCACTTGCATCCTGTGACGTCAAACGTCATGCATTACATTTGCACTAAGGGCCCACCTGTTTCGACCCGCCCTCGCCGACTAGCCCCGGACAAGCTCAAAGCTGCTAAGGCGGAATTCGAGCAAATGCTCGAACTGGGAATCATCCGCCCGTCCAAAAGTCAATGGGCATCACCATTACACATGGTGCCGAAGAAATCCGCTGACTGGCGCCCTTGTGGTGACTACAGGGTACTTAACAAAGTTACCGTCCCGGATAAATACCCCATTCCGCACATGCACGACTTGACCTCAGCTCTAGCTGGTAAGTCTATCTTTAGCAAAGTCGACTTAGTTCGCGCTTACCATCAGATACCTGTCGCGCCAGACAACATTGCTAAAACAGCAGTCATCACGCCAATCGGCCTATTCGAGTACCTCAGAATGCCTTTCGGCCTCAGTAACGCTACCCAAACTTTTCAGCGTTTCATTCATGAGGCAACGCGAGGACTCGAAGGCGTTTACCCTTATTTAGATGACATACTCATCGCCAGCTCTTCTGACGAGGAGCATCTTCGTCACCTTGACGCTCTCTTCCAACGCTTAACACAGCATGGGGTTACGGTCAAGCCCGATAAATGCGAGCTTGGCCAAAGTTCCATCGACTTTCTTGGCCACTGCATATCCGCCTCTGGTATTGAAGCTCTGCCAGACAAAATCCAGGCACTGAAGGTGTACCCTGCTCCTAGTTCCTTCAAACAGTTACGCCGATTCCTTGGCCTGGTTAACTATTATAAACGCTTTATACCTAACTGCACGAGCATTGTTCAACCAATGACTGACTTGCTCCGCGGTAAACGACGGTCTTTTCATTTTACAGACGACGCCAGACTGTCTTTCGAGAAGCTCAAAGACGCTATCTCCAACATAGCGCTTCTCGCCCATCCAGACACATCTGCACCACTCTCCCTGACAACCGACGCATCCGACACTACCGTCGGTGCAGTTCTTCAACAACTCATCGACCATCGGTGGATACCTCTAGGTTTTTTCTCGAAACGTTTACAACCTGCCGAATCGCGTTACAGCACCTTAGGTAGGGAACTGTTAGCTATCTACCTAGGTATCAGACATTTTCGTCACTATCTCGAAGGTCGACATTTTACAGTCTTCACTGACCACAAGCCATTGATCTACGCAATCAATGGCGCAACAGACAAGTATTCTCCGCGGGAAACTAGACACCTAGACTACGTTTCCCAGTTTACGACAGACGTACGACATGTCTCAGGTGCTCTCAATCCCGCCGCGGATGCACTTTCACGCATTCAGCAGATCAGCTTATCGCCTGGCACCAACGTTGATCTAGCCACTATGGCTGCTGCCTAACAAGCTGATCCCGACATAGACAAGCTACGACGCAACGCCTCGTTGAAACTACGCGAAGTTCCACTAGCTTCATCTGAGGTGACCATTCTTTGTGACGTCTCACAAACCTCTCCCCCGACCCGTAGTTCCTACCTCGATGCGTCGACTAGTTTTCAATGCTTTACACAACCTGTCTCATCCCGGCATACGTGCTTCGCAGAAGCTCGTAACGGAACGCTTCATATGGCCCAACGTCAATCGCGATGTCCGCCTTTGGGCACGCGCATGCTTAGAGTGTCAGCGCATCAAGGTATATAGACACACCAAAAGCCCACTTGGCTTCTTTCCAGCTCCTGACTCTCGCTTTGCACGTGTCCATGTCGACCTGGTCGGACCTTTGCCTTTATGCAAAGGCTACGTGTACCTCCACACTTGTGTCGACCGATTCACCCGTTGGCCAGAGGCGATTCCGATAGTCAACTGCTCATCTGAGACAGTTGCGCAAGCTTTCCTGGAACGCTGGGTAGCTCAGTTCGGTTGCCCAAGCGTAGCCATCACTGACAGAGGATCGCACTTTGACGGATCCTTCAGCAAATTGCTCAACGTTCTTGGTTGCCAACATAACCGAACCACCGCATACCATCCCGCAGCTAATGGGATGGTGGAAAGGTTCCACCGGCAACTCAAAGCCTCACTCTGTGCCCAATCTAGCACATCCTGGCACGAAGCACTTCCGCTCGTTCTCTTAGGCATAAGAAACACGATTAAAGCGGATTTGCACGCCACTCCATCGTCGCTAGTCTTTGGATGCACACAACGCTTACCTGGTGAACTCGTTTCACCAAAAGCGCCAACAACCTTCGACTATGGCGACTACCCAGCTCGCCTATCTCATCACATGCGACAGCTTCAGCCTGTGCAACCCAGAGCACAGAGCTTGCGTACCAACGTGGACGAACGCTTAACCACTTTCACGCACGTGTTCGTTCGCACTAACAGCGTACGCCGGCCACTTCAACCTCCCTATTCTGGTCCGTACCGTGTCGTACGCAGAAGCGACAAGACGTTTACCATTGACTACAATGGTAAGACTGAGACGATCAACATCGACCGACTCAAGCCAGCAGTCCTCGACAAGTCTGACTCTTCGGTGCAACAAGCACCTTCACAGCCTGTACCATCACAGCTCGCACCGCAACCTCAGACGAGTCAGCCCGCTCCAGCAGAACCGACAACCGCAACCGACAGCACTTCTACTCGCTGTACTATCAATCAACACGGTAGGAAGCTCAAACCTCCAGTTCGTTTTTCGGACTTTGTTAGCACTCACTATTTTACATAGAACGTGCCGTTGAAATTTTCTACTTTTACCAAACGTTTTTGAAAATCCACAAAAAAAGACCAAAACGTTTTGAAACTACCAAAAAAGAGCAAAATCTTTTGAATACCCAAAAACAGCTTTGCACGTTTTTCGCTTTGCACTGTTTTGTGTATTGCTACGCATTTATGCTGCTCTTTTATTTTGCTTTCCATATACACCGCCGGTTGGTTGCACCTCGGTTTCACTTTCCGCTGGATCTCCGCACGTCAACTGCAAGTGGAACGAACTTCCTGTTCAACCGCCTACGTGAACTTTACTAACTGTCCCCCCACAAACAGTTTTTTTTACCGTTTCGACACCGTAGGGAGGACACGGGTGGGAGCCCGCTAGGGTCCGATTGCATGGTTCTCCCCCAGCAGCTGCATCAAGTTTCACAACCTGGTCTCGCAGAAGGCTGGCCCGCGACGGACAGTCCTCACGTAGATCGAAGGACTGCTTACACAGTCCCTTCTGGGAGAGGGCTATGTAGCAGTCTGGAGATTCCCCGGTTTGCCTGTGTAAAATTCTAACTAAAATGATTTCATTGTACACCTAGGCAACCGGTGTGGTTTGCTGAACTGATTGCTGAGTTCGAATGTTTGACTTGCTCATCGCCATTTTTGCTTGGCGCTCGTTTTGGTTGCAACTCGCAACTGCCCTGTGTGCTGTGCTTGCTCCGTTCCCCTAGCTAGAGCGTCCACGGTGTCGTTCTTTTATAGCTAGATAACAGGGAATCTTTTACTGTACCAATAAAAGTTTCCCTGCAACTCGATCTGTCTTCTCGAATCGCTCTCTGGGCTCCCGGTACAGGCGACCCTCTAAAAGTCTTATCTACACCAGACGGATCCTAAGAGAACTTGGGAGTGAGGTACAAAAGCACTTTCGCCACAACGTGGACGGCACAACGCGAGGCCACAAGTGGAAGTTGTACAAGAGCCGAATACTTCACGTCCGTCCAGAGGCTGCCCTATCAATTCGTGTAGTGAATGATTGGAACAGCCTACCGGCGATCATTTCTGATGCGCCGACAGAGGAGTCTCAAACGACTGACTGCCATTTGATGAGCACCACAGGGCTCTGCTGCTCCTACTGCAACGGCGACGATCCCCAGAGGAATACCGCTTCGCAGCCAGTTGCATCAAGCCTGCACTGAATGGGAATTGATGGAACTGACAATGGTCTCCCCTCCTGCTCTCTACTCACCAAAGAACCAATAAATTGATGCCGGTATGGGGCATTATGGGTGCTGAGGACAGTACCTGCTAAGAGGGAAGATAATCTAGCCGGTCCGCGGGCGTCACGGTAAGACGTTAACAGATAAGAAGTCGGTCGCTTTCGCTTCCTGTTATCCTTACCTTCCTATTCCACTCCGGCACTTTCCCTTCTCCCTTCCGTGCTTCCTTAGCTGCCTCCTTTACATCGGCCTCTTACTAGGCGGTTGAGCATCCAGCCGTCTACGAGGTATTTATTTTGCATTGCAGCCTGTCGCACTACTCGGACACGGAAGAGCTCAGGAGGCCGGACCAAAGAAATATTACACTGGCACACGAAACAGGACGCTCGTTAATCGGAAGCTTATTTCGTCCCTGGATCCTGTCCTGTCCTGTCATCAAATGCGACTTCACATTCAAGAGACCACACGAATTTGCGATCCGTTCATTTAGCGGTCCTCGTATCCGACACATTTCGGACACAAAAGTGCTGTAATGACTGATCAACTCCATGAATGATCTGAGCTTCGTGGCATTATCAGGGAGGAGGCATTTATTTGATGACACTGCTGTTGGAAGGATCCGGACGACGGCCATCCTTTTCGATGATGAAACCAAGATACTTGACACACTTCATGCCGGTATTGAACTTTTCTCTTTTCAAATGGAACCCGTAGTCATTAACGTGGTGGAGAACTGCCAGTCTTTCGGTCAATTCTCGATGGGTAGGCCCTTTGATTATAATTTCGTCCAAATAAGCTGCGACTTCTGATTACCCAGCTAACATCGTATCCATAATTTGTTGAAAAATTGTGGGAGCTGCTTTGACACCAATCGGCAAACGGTTGAACTGGTATAAAAGTCAGTGCGTGTTGATTATCAGCAACTTTTTTGAAGCATCGTCGACTTCAATTTGAAGATAAGCATGTGATAAATCTAGCTTTGGAGTGTTATCACTAATGTTCGCTGACGACCTTAAGCTCTGGAATATTATGAATATCCCAGGGGATCCTGAGGCAATTCAAAGTGCCTTGGATAGGCTCTGGGAATGGTGTACCTTATAGTTGCTGCCCATAAATAGGGCCAACTGCTCTGTGCTCCGAATCGGAGCTACTAATCCTCCCACCCGATATGTTGTCGGCGGTGATGAACTCCCTGTTGTCGCTTAGCTCTTCATTCTGGCGACAATTGGAAGAAGACTGCTTGTCGGGGGTTTAGTATGATGTGGTTTATCCGCCGCTTTTTCGGAATTCTAACGGCCAAAATCTTTGTGTAGCTACTCTTGGCATTCGTCCGACCCCACCTGGAATATTGTATTCAGGCTTGTCCACTGTGTCTTATCCGAGACAAAATACACTTGGAAAGGGTGTTGCGAGTGGGCACTCGGTTAGTGCAGGGTCTACGGGGACTGACCTATCCTGAACGCATGCTCAGTTTGGGGATGTACTCAATGCACTACCGAAGGATAAGAGGGGACCTGATTCTCACTTATCGTATTTTGACGGGTAAGATCGGCCCGGACTCGTCAGGGCTATTTAGTTCTGCTACGTTACCTAATCTCCGCGGCCACCCACTGAAACTTCATAAACTACGGTCTGATAGGATTAGAACGGAAACCCACCTGTCGCGCCGAGTTATAGATCGCTGGAATTCGCTTCCAGATCACGTGGTTGGGGAACCTACGGTTAAGGGTTTTGCGCGCCAACTCGATACTCTTTGGTGGCAACACCAAACCTTTCCTTTTTCCTGACTCACCTTCACTTTTCAGTTTTGTAATGACCCAATATCTTGGTATTCTACTTGCTTTGCTCTTTCCACTTTCTTTTTACCTTCTGAGTTTACTTTTTCTTATTCCACGTAACCGGCCCAGCAGGGACTGCTAGGGCAGGATACGTGGGCATTAATTGGTTGGACAGGGTGTGATGCGGTCTTTGTTTTAGGTCCATCAGTATTTCAAAGTCTGCCAACTCCTGGTTCAACGACCTGCTGAAGAAGGAGCACTCACGGGATAATCCTATCGTACCAGTCCCGCTTGAATACTGAATACTGTATTTTGGAGCAAGTAGAAAATAATTCTGTACAACTCCATCGGGTGATAATCAAGAAACATTTTTTAAAAATAAACACGTCCGGTGGTTATCCTGGGATGGTTCAGCAACTCCTTCTGTAGCACACAAAATTAGCACCACCACTTAGCTTGGCAAATAAACCTTCTGGGACTGGCAAAGGATACTGGTGCATCTTTAAAGGAGCATTCAGTCCCGTAAAGTAGTTAGCACAGATACGAACGGTTCCATTAATCTCCTCGGCGACAACAAGCGGTGCTGCACATGCTGAATAGTTCACAGGTTGCATGACGCCGGCTCGCTTCAAACGATCAACTTCCGCATGAACAACTGGAAGTGCGATTTATGGTACCTGTCTTTTTAGTCAGAATACCGGCTTCGCACCGTCCTTGAGAGTAAGGCTTGCTTTGCTCCTTGTGCATCTTCCCAAGTCCTTTTGAAACACAGACAGGAATTTTCTTCGTAGCTGCCCGCTCAGCTTATTGTTTGATTCATCCACTTCCATAGAGGACCTCGTATGTCTGAGCGGAGTTTATTGTGGACTTGACTCAGGGGAATGTCGAACAGGTGATGCTTCTGGATCCAGTCAAGTCCACACAGATTCAACTGTGACAACTATGTAATGCACACGATGCCGTTTGCCGGAGCAGTTCCGAAAACCATTTCACACTGCAGTTCACCACCTGCAGCATTAAATGCAAAATGTATCGTTCGGCTAATTGATGGCACACCAGTACACTGCCAAGTTTTGCGGGAGATAATTGTGATGTCCGAGGCCGTATCCAGCTGAAGACCTACTTGTTGCCCGTTCAGGTGAACTCCGCTGTACTTTCTGCGAACCACATGTTCATCAGATTAGGCCGCTTGAACCGTACTATAGCTTCTGAATCTTTTGGAAACATTCGGATTCGGTCACAGATGTCTTGCACGCTGAAACAGCAGTCTGCATCGGCAGTGCGTTTCCTTATGACCCCGTTTATGACACTTGTGGCAAACGTTTCTGGAATGGACATACTCGAACAAAATACCACTCACATCGCCAACAGGCAGTCGGGGTTTGGGATACTCTCTGGACATTTCGTGGCCGGTTTCACTTAGAAGCGGTTCCGTTGAAGTGGTTTTCAACATACCAAGACTTAGGTTTAACTGTTTCCTCTCCAACATAAGCTTGTCATGCTTCAGGTTCAATAATCTTTAGCATTCAGTAGTGATGGTCTGGAGAGTCATTTGCGGGTCTTGTTCAAGTTTATTGAGCAGCCTGGTGCGAATCTGCATCCCGTGGGGAATGTATGCCACAGATAAAAAAAACAGGCATTTCATTTGATCTGACGTGATGGTATTGATGTCAAACTTTTCGCACTCGCGATTGCCAATACCAACATAAGTCATCAGCGTTCATCTTGGTGATATTCAGGCATCGATATCGCTTGTTGGAGATGGATAACTGCTCTACAAATATTTGGTCCAAGCATTTGACAGTCTCACCAAAAGTGCAGTCTCGAGCGTTATTGGGCAAAATAAAATTGGCATACCTGGAGTGCTCTGCTGTTCCAAGTTTCTTAAGTGGTCGGACTCCAATCTCCATCATGGTCTCCAAATTCAAGGCGAAACACGTCTTCGTAACGATTGAATCAGTAATCAAACGTGAGTCCAGTGTGATGGGATTGAACGGGTCGGAATACGATGAGTTAGAAGATTATGAGCCCGTGGGGATAAATGGAACGCTTTTCGAAATGCTACATACCTACATTATATATATATATATATATATATATATATATATATATCGTGAAATCTCTGCGAATAATTATTCGCACTTTAAAGGTCACTCGCACTTGTGGATCAGGTTCTCCGCCCTGCGGAATTCATCGCAGTAGGCTACATCCTGTATTTGCTAACAAATACGTCACCTAACACCATAGCAGTGAAGTGTTGGTAGGTTCCTGTGCCATGTGCATCCGTCGCCTCATGTTCAATTGAAACAGATCATTCCATATGCTCCCACGCGAAGTTTGAAGACATGCGCATTCGTATTGCCGTCGCGGTACACTGTGCGTCGGGGACGTAAATTATTGACTCGCGAAGCGGAAACAAATTTATAAAATACGCCTACATCATATGACTGCAATGAGGATGCTCAAGATTTTCAAGTGCTGGGTATTTACAAGTGCACTTGTAGATGATTACGCGGAGCAATCTGTGTGCAGATCTGAGATGCTACTCTTATTGCAGGGGGGTGATATGACAGTTACAGAATGAAGAGAGTAAGTTCAGTTTTCATCATGACAACCTTCCGTAGCCAACTGCCGTATGTTTCAGGAGAACGAGGGAATGCCTGACGCAGCAGCACCCGTGTCATTTGCTGAACACATGGAGCAACTGTAGTCTGATCTGCATTATTGGGTCTTACAATTCAAACCTGTAACTTGCGTGAACAATCTATTGAATATTTCGGGGAAGTACGTTTTCATTGCTAAAAGATAAAGGAAGCTTAATGAAAACCCCCAGAAAGACCATCACTTTGGCGGTTGATCCGGGATCTTACGCACGCATTGGCTTTACAGATGGTTTGCATTTAGCGTACCGTAGTCTCCCAATTCCTACATCGCAAGAGATCGCCATACAGTTGCACAATGACGCCTTCAGTCCGTTTCGCAGCTCACGGATCCAGATCTAACCTATACTTTCCGATCAGTTCCACCTGTTCTGTCGCCTCCTTTCGTGTCGGTATATACAGCGGACCAACGAAACCGTACGATGTTCATGCATTCCTCTCTCCGCTGATAAATGACCTTGTTGCAATTTTGCATAAAAATGTATTGCGGCCTGGGAATGAGGTTTGTAATCACGTCTCAGTATGCACCGTTATCTATGATGCACCTATCTGGGCATATGTAAAGGACACCAAATCGCATTCGGGATACGGCAGTTGTGACAAATGCGTTCAACGTGCACTGTTTGTCCAACGTAAGGTTACTTCTCCTCACACCTTGTGCAAAAAGCGCAGTGACATCGTTAAGATCTAGGGATCAGCATCAGCGGTCTCCCTTTGAGTATGCGCATAAATCTGATTGAGTAGTTCCGTATTGACTATATGCATGCCGTATGTTTGGGAGTTGTGGCACTCAGCCATTTATATTGTAATTGGTCTAATGTTTCATATATATATATATATATATATATATATATATATATATATGGGAGTGATGCGTCGGATGATAACGTTATGGCTAAAAGTGCCAACTCAACGCAAAGGCCGTCTGACGAAACAATCGTTGGAAGCGTTAGAGACCAACATGAAAGCTAACTAGACGTTCTGGACATCTGAATTTAATCGTCCTTGTCGTAGTGTCGGTATGGTTTGCTACTGGAAAGCCGCGGAATTACGGGATTTTCAATTGTACGCAGATCCAGCTGTTCTGCGATCGGTTTTGAAGCCGAGTTACTGTCGCAATTTTCTCGACCTGCATCTGGGCATATATTTGTTGTGCCACCCGATGCTTTCAAGTCAGTCTATCCAGTTTGCTGGACGCCTACTGCTGAGATTTGTTAGGAATTCTACTTGTACGGTAGGTGGGAAATGACATTTAATCTCCATTCACTTACACATTTCGTTGAGGATGTTCGTTTGCATACGACTTTGGATGACTTCTCAGCCTTTCCTTATGGATCCTACATTCACGTCCTGAAAAAGCGTTTGCGCAACGCTCCTGTACGATCGTACAGGAACAACTTTTCCACCGAGGTACGTGCTCGGTGGGGTCGAACCCCCCCCCCCCTTGTCTCCAACCAGGTAGACCTAGGCGTCGTCCATTCCTCCTTTTTGCATTCCGGTGACGACGGGAAGAAGGTCACAAGTAGGGATTTCAGAATGTTGCCTTAAATACGCTGTTCTTTCGGGGTCTTGACTGCCGACATATTTGTGAAGTTGCTCTCAACTTCGTCCGGCCCCATCTGGAATACTGCGTCCAGGCATGCCCGCCCTGCCTTGTTCTGGACAAAATGGAGCTCGAGAGGGTTTTGAGAGTAGGTACCAAATGGTCGAGGGCTTACGGGGCTAAACGTACCCCGGGCGTCTAGTTAGTTTGGGTATTTATTCAATACACTACCGACGGCTTCGAAGAGACCTAATTCTTACTTACCGCATTTTAACAGACAAGGTTGCACCGGACTTGAGCTGGCTATTTAGCCCGGCTACGTTGTCTTGTCTTCGCGGTCATCCCATGAAGCTACACAAGCCGCGTTCCGACCGGATCATCGTGAAAACTCGGTTATCGCTTAGAGTTTTCGATCGTTGGAACTCGCTTCCAGAAAGTGTAGTCAGTGAACCTACGGTTAAGGGTTTCGAGCGTCAGTTAGACGCTCTTGGGTGGCAACACCTAACCTTTCATTTCTCCTAACCATATCCATCTTCGAACTTTGAGCCCATATTCTGTCATTCTCCTCACTTTGATGTTATCCTTCATTTAAATGACTTTCCTCTCTATCTTCCATTTTCTTTCTACGTCTTCCTTACTTCATGTGACCTACACGGCGGGGACTGCTAGTGCAGGGAACGTGGGCAGTAATTAATTGACCAGGCTGTGGTTCGAGTGTTTCATTTTAGATCCATCAAGACCTCGTAGCACCTTATCATTTTCTGACTAAACGATCCGCTCAAGAAGTAACACAAGGGATTTTCCTATCGTTCCCGTCCCATCTGAATCTGAAGAAAATAACAGCAACTAAAGCAAAGGGAACGCATGTCTTCATACAAGGGAAAAACGAGGAACAGTCGCGCGCGGGAGAATGCGAGTACTCAGGCTACGGTCCAGGTCATGTAAGGGGAAACCGAAGGAAGAAATAGTGGGTCAAACAACACTTGCTGTCCGTGAAGTCCTCGCTTTGTGTGCCATTTGCTCTAAAATAGAAGAAGAAACAATGTGTTACTCGGCAACCAAACGCTTAATGATATGCTACATTATTCTTCCTCGTCGTCAGGCACTGTCCTCAGCGCCACGGCTCTCCCAGCCGGTTGTAATGTACGACGGTAGATGAGCCAGGCACACCAGGTTTCATGATTCTATACGTTATGTCCGATAATACGTCCTCCACCACATGTGGCCCCTCCGAACCGCGACGGAACTTGGCCGGAACGCATGCCGGTGTCGCCATAGCCTTCAGCTAGACAGCATCACTGGGCTCGAACCGACTCCCAAAAGCCTTTCGGTCAAAGTAGCCTTTTGCTGGCTCTGCGATGTTCCTAACTGAGACTGTACCAGCTGATGTGTGCGGATTAGGCTAGACTGCATCCGAAGTATATGGTCGGCCGCCATCAGGGGTTCATGATAAGAGGTCGGCAACAGCGTGTCCGAAGGTAGTCGTAGTTCGCGCCCCGTCATCTTGCGTTGTGGCGTCTTACCCGTGCCGGAATGAACCGAGGCGCGATAAGCCAACATACATTTGGGTAAATTCGTATCCCATTCAAAAATGACTTCAGCAGCAACTTCAACATACGGTTGAGGCGCTTTACTAACCCGTTCCTTTCCGGGTGGTATACGTCGCGTGAGTTTACCGAATTTCGAATATGTGACACATTTCCCTCATCAGCCCGCTCCTAAAATCTGCTCCTCGATCCGAACGTAACTGCTAGGTTGCTCCCTATCTCGCCACCCAATCGCTGAAGAAAGCCTTCGCTATACTCCACGTGTTCACATTGCACAGAGGGACGACTTCGCAGCACTTTGTGAAGTAATCCACCATTACCAAGACATGGCAATGTCCTCGTGCTGTCTCTTACAAGGTGCCGATGATGTCAATGCCCACTATCTCATTAAGAAAACCAGCCGTCATCGGCTGAAGCGGACCACGACGGGTATTTGCAAGGTTCTTGATTCTTGCACAATCAGCGCATGCCTTGCAGTAAATAACGATATCACGTCGCAGATGAAACCACCAAAACGACGTCGAATTTCAGCCTGTACTTTGTTTTGTCCTGCGTGCCTCAACTCCTTGTGTATACGTCGCACAACTTCCTGAGTCACGGCGTTTGGAACGATTATTCTGCGTAAATAACTGGGTCCGGTTTAGAAATACATGATACCATCTATTACTCGTAAATGAGGCCAAACCGACCAGAGGCATTTCGTTTCCCAACTGGCTAGCGCCAGTTGTTGTTGTGTTGGTTGGTTCCCGTTTTGGACGATGCGATTGTACAGGATGCTCAGCCCTGGGCTGGTCGACTGCATACGGATCCATTCTTCAGTCTCGGATGCATCGATAATGGCGGCGGACACTGCCCATGATTTCTGTTAGGCCTCCTTAATAAGGCGTCAGCGTTCCCGTGCTTTATACCCGGCCGATGCTGGCGCTCAAAGTCGTATTTCTGCAGCTGTTCTTGCGATCGGGCAATCTGACCTTCGGGCTCTCGGAAGTCTTGCAGCTAAACCAATGCTTGACGATCGGTGCCAAGAAGCTAATGGCGAAATTGCTCGATAAAAAGTATTAAAGTAAGCATTTCCTTACGTGTTGCACAGTAATTGCGTTCCCATTGTGAAAGACTTCGATTACCATACGTGACCTCTGGTTCCTTTCCATCTGGTGTCCGCTACGAAAATACGGCTCCGATGTCTGTGCCGCTGACATCTGTATCCAATATGAGCAAATAAATAAATGTTTTATTCCCGGCAGTGCGAAGGAATGATCTTGATGATACAAACACTTATGGTCGCTAATCGTATAACAATACAGCAACTTAACCAGTAGCACACTTTATTTGTGTGCATTCATGATGCTTCTTCACCACAGTTGGGCTAAAGCAACTTACACTTAAACTAGGTCCTTTTAAGCTGGATAAATTTTACTCCACTTTAATTGGTTTGTTCTGCTTACCTGAATAATCTTCTCTTAACCTGCACACCTTGCTTACGTTATTTGTGGTTATCTTCGTTAACTTTATTGCGTTTGTAGCACTTTTCCAGTAACTTGTGGACATTTTGTACTTGTCGCTTATTCGTTGATAATCCACTTACTTCATATACTAATTTAGGGAAGAATTATGTCTGCATAGCCTTATACTTTAACATTATACTTTTTTGATAATGTTATTTCAAGTGATTGGCTGTTGACAAGGTGTCTACCTGTCTATTACCCACTACCTCCTTGCTGCAGCGGACGGGATGCACGGTCTTTGTGGCCGTGATAGGCTCGAAGAGTGGTTCCACGCACTCCGTGTGGAGCGGACCACGGTCCAACCACCGCCTTGTGTGCGCTTGATTCCCCAACTACAGCGTGCTTATGTTTACCTGTGAAGGAGTGTGGACCGACTCCGTTGATGAAACGTGGCTCCCATCCACATGCCTCCCGGTCTTATTCCTTCGAGTTTACACTAGATATGGGGTGTGTGATTGGAGCTGTGGGTGGTGCAGCGCAAGCCACCCATGGTCCCTCTAGGCTCAGGCGTCCTGTGGCTGTCCCTGTGGAGGCCACAGTGACAAGCAAATCCGAAACCGGATGCCGCCAACGCTAAGCGTTAATGCGCTTTGCATTCAAACTCAATGGTAGTAATAACAGCGTTCTGCCGGACCTCCTACTGGCAGATCGACTGAAGTTAAAGGAGACCATCAAGAGCCTCAAGAGCAGGCGGGCAGCTGGTGTGCATGACCGTTTTGTGGGTTTTCTGGTGTTCAGCCGGAAGTCCAATTCTCCCCTACCAGAACCCTTTCTGGTAGCATACGACCCAGGGCTGATCGTGCCGAGTTCCTTCGAGTACTTCATAGCAATGTCCGTAGCCGATGGAACAAGGTACACGAGGTGGGTCTACTTGTGGACTAATCCCGTCCCGACACTTGCTTTCACTGAAACCTGGTTGCCCCCGGATATCAGAGGGTGAAATATGTTTAATTCAGTTAATTCATCACCGTCACTCCCAATCAGCAGGCTTAGGCTAGTCTGGGAAGCACCAGACGCCGGCGTTTCGACCTTCTGGGTCTCGTCAGTGTTTACCTGGCTACGCACTACTTAAATGTGACCGCTCCGTTGGCCGTCAATGTGGGGGCGTCGCTCTTTATGTGAGCTGCACACTTCATGTGTTGAGGATCTGTGTTTTCCAGTTCCTGGATTGAACTGTTAAAGTCCTCTCGACTATCGTGTGCACTTCTTCTACTCAGTTTACACTTGTAGTGGTATATCAAACTCCTGGAACTATCTCTAGGGTTATTGAGTTTATTCGTACTCAGACTGCCAATAGGTGTCAAATACTGGGTGACTTTAACCTCCCTGAAGTCTGATGGGCTCATCTATCTTGCAGTTCGGCGGTAGGCACTTTCAGTTCGGATCTCCTCGAGCTAACGTTGCAACTTTGCATCAGTTCATAGACCTCCCGACTAGATATGTGTGCAACCAGCTTCCGTCCACCTTGGATCTCATTCTTGTGAAGTCACACGATTTCGTAAGTGATACTACATACGGCTCTCCTCATGGAGCCAGTAACCATGTCTGCATATCCTTTCGATGTGCTCTAATTGTCATCAGACTACCGCTGAAGCATGTTCAGATATTTGGCAGGAAAACTTTAACACAATGCGAGACAAAGCGTCAGTTCTGCGTTGCGCGATCACCGTGGCTGACACCGTTGAGACAGGCTGGAAGAAATTTAAGGCATACCTCATCGAGATCTCTGCTCCCCACATCCCACTCATTAAGAAAAAGGTGATACGGGTGCAGCCTTCTTGGTTAGATCATACAGGTAAATATCTGCACAGGAAGCGCTCTAAGTGCTGACGGACTTACCAAGCGGCTACCTCAATCAGCACCTACGAAAGCTATCGAGCGGTTGGAAATAAATGTAAGCAACATCTTAGGACTGCTCGTCTTCAGTTCGAGAAGGATTTCTCTGACGCAGCCGTACCAAATCCAAAGTTCTTTGCTTACGTAAAGAGGCGCAGCGGTACAAACTCCTCTATACCAGCTTTACTACGAGCGGACGGGACCCGTGTGCATACCGATTATGATAAGGATTCTATACTTAGCGAACAATGTACTGGTGTCTTTTCTCGTGTGACCTCCCTACATCAGGTTGAGCTGGTCACAAAAGTCCCGGAGGATTCTTGCCTAACTGAAATCACCATAACGGAGACACAAGTCTTCGGACTATTGCAAGGGCTAAATCCTCCCAAAGCTTCTGGCTCTGATTCAATTCATCCGAAGCTGATGCATGAATTGACCGCTGAGCTAAGTGGCTCTCTCACATGCCTGTTTACAATATCGCTCGACAGCTGTGCCTTACCTTCAGAATGGAAGGAGGCAATCATCTGTCCGATTTTTAAGGGTGATGGCAGAGCTCTGCTCGGAACTACCGGTCTGTCAGCTTGATAAGCATAGTAATTAAGTTGTTTGAAAACTGGTCAGGGATTCGGTGGAGATTCATCTGAATACGTTTAACCTCAGTGCTGCACAGCACAGATTCCGTAAGGGATTTTCGTGTCTGACAAATTTACTTTTAGCTCGCGAAAGCTGAGCCGAGGCAGTAGAAAACGGTCACGCTATCGATGTGCTTTTTCTCGACTTCTCGAAAGCCTTTGATACTGTTCCACATTAACGACTCATTAAGTTGAGATCGTATGGGATATCTGGAGGCGCCATAGAGGGGTGAGAACAGTTCGTATTCGTGGGACGTAGCCTTTCGCTTAGACAAGCTGTCCTTAGTGGTGTTCCACAGGGCTCGGTTTTAGGGCCGTTGCTTTTCGCCATATATGTCAATGACCTACCCCGGAAGCTTGAAGTATCGTCGCTATTGTTTGCTGATGATTTCAAGCTCTGGAATATTGTGGATATCCCTGGGCGCTTTGAGGCAATTCAGAGTGCCTTGGATAGGCTCTGGGATTGGTCAACCTTTTGGTTGATGCCTATAAATCAGGTAAAATGTTCTGTCCTCCCCATTGGAGTTGCTAGTCCCCCCACGCGCTATGTAGTTAGTGGCGTGTACTTCCTGTTGTCGCTCAGCAGGTTGATCTAGGTATCGTCCACACAGTGCTTCACTCTGGGGGCTGTTAAAGGAAGGCTGCTTAGAGAGGGTTTCGCATGATGCGGTTTATTCGGCACTCCTTCGGCGTCCTAACGGTCAATATTTTTGTGAAGTTGTTCTCAGCTTTTGTGCAACCCCACTTAGAATACTGTGTTCAGGCTTGTCTTGTAAGGGACACAATGGAAGAGGGTTTTGCGAGTGGGTACAAGATTTGCGCAAGTACGCCATTGCGTACGGTCCTTGGCCATATCCAGAAGTGTTTGCAACCAGATATGCTCGTGATCATTTGGTTCCCAACCAGGAAATCGGAAACTTCCAACAGCAGCCAGCTTCAACGTTTGTGCATTAACGTATCGGATCCGAGTTTTCAACTGGCATCATTGTCGCTTCCTTCCCATGCCTGCGCTCACAACTAGGGCACGTCGTAGTAGCCGCTGGGTAGGCATGCGGAGCACATGCCCAAGCCAGCGAAACCTCCGTCGTGAAATGATGCTCTCGATCGGTCCGCGGAGTTAGTCAGCTTTGAAGACTCACCGACGGGTTCCCTCATTACTTATGTGATGCTGCCATCGAACACCAGCAACGCTTCGTGGGCAGCAGTGATGGAAGACAGATAGCCGCTAGACATCGCTTTTGCGAACGGGCCAAGTCTCGCAGCCGTACAGCAGAATCGCTCGTACCGTAGCATTGTAGACTCGTCCCTTGAGAGCGAGGCTGTCACGACGAAGCCACATGTGACGAAGGTTGGCGAAAGCGACTCTAGCCTTGGAGAGACGAAGGGAAATATCATCTGTCAAACCGCCACTACTAAGACAACTCCCAAGTTATATGAATCTGTCGATCACTTCCACTTGATACCTCGAAAAGATTACAGAAGGATATGCTCTTGGCCAGTCCTGTAGCAGGACTTTACATTTGGTAGGGGCAAAGGTCAACTCAAATTGGGAGGCGGGCATCTCCAGCCTAAGCAGCACATGCTCGGCGGCCTGGGAGGACTTACAAATCACAGCGATATCATCGGTTTACTATAAGTCCCGAAGGTGGTCACCAGGGAGCAGTTAAACGTCGCAGGACTCCAAGTTTTCCAAGGCAGTATCCAGGATCTCGTACATGGCGAAGTTGAATAACACTAACACCGCTAGTGATACTGAAAAGGGGCACATCGTCTCCATATACTCTCCCGCGGCCCTAAGTTGGATGTATGTATGCCTCATGCTGAGGCTGATGTTGCATTCATGATGCTTCGCCGCAGTTGGGCTAAAGCAACTTACACTTAGACTAGATCTTTTTAAGCTGGATACATTTCATTCCACTTTAATTGGTTTGTTTTGCCTACCTGAATAATCTTCTATCAACTTGCACACGTTGTTTACGCTAATCGCGCTTATCTTCATTAACTGTATTACGTTTGTGGCATTTTTAACTAGTATCGACTGCACTTATCCTGGCTGCATCGTCTCTGCGGTCGTTGCTCCATGAGGCTGCACAAACTGCGCTCTGGTCGAATTAAAGCGGGTGGTTGTTTGTTTTGCCGCCTTATCGGCTACTGGGGCTCATTACCAAAGATGTGGCTATACCATCTACTGTTGAGGATTTCGCTGGTCATCTGGATGCTCTTGAATATCAGCGCTTTACCCTTCTCTAACTGATCTTTATCTATTGCATTGCTACTAATGCTTATCTAAGTGGATATTTTTATTTTGCCATCTACTTGTTCTATTTCATGTGTAAGACACGACGGAGCTTACCAAAGCGGGACGCCTGAGTGTTAGTTGACTAATGATTGTGATTAGAATACTTTCTTTTAGGTCCAGCAAGATCTTAGCAATCTTGGTTATTCTGGTTTACGGTCCACTCAAAAGAAGACACTCATGTGATCGCCCTCTTGTTCCGGTCTCATTTGAACTGCTCATGGGGACCCGGAATCCTTCTCCTCCTCCCGATTTCTCGGAAGATTTACATAATGTTGACAACATTGGAGACACTTCCTATAGCAAACGCTGGCTCTTTTCTCTCTTGTTGGACTTATTATCTGTCATGAATTCGTCTTCATTGAATGGTGAGCAGGTGGAGGATCTGGATCCAGATATGGAAGAGCGGTTGTGTTGCCTTTGGGATCTGACTGTTAACCGTGATATACTACCTCACTTGGATGAGTTTGACATTGTTCCTATTCTCGCTGACGCCTTGACCTACTCGCGGCATCCACGGCTCTTAGTAAGCTGCGAATACCACTCAGTTCTTTCAAGGAAATCAGCGCTGGGATATTAGCCAACATGGCGCATAGCCCAACCGCGTGTCAAAAAATGTCTGATATGGAATCTTTTATGTAAGTCCTTATGATGTGCTCACCGTCCCCAGCGATCGAGTGCTTACCTTGTTCTCCTCAAGGGATACGCCAACTTTGACTGAGGTCTGCAGGTACGGTTTGTTTTTTTATAACCCCTGTTCAACAGATTAATGCACACTGTCCTTTCATCTGGAGACAACGGCTCTGCATGGCTCACCTCACTGAAGTCTCAGTCCGAATTTTTCGATAACTTTTTGTTCATCCTCCGAAGTTCCACCAATGGTAGACTGCTTCCACCATAAATCACAGTCTAGATTCTTTGCTTATTGCAACCATTCGTCTCTTGGATGCTATTACCCGAGGCGATGATCATTTTGCTGAGGCATGGTGTGGTTCCGATTTACTCGATTCCGTTTTAGAGGCGCAGCATCAAATGGTGTATGTTTTTACCATTTTTCAATCATGGTTTTCTAGATGGCTGCATGGTAGCGAGGTGGAGGTTATTCACCGTTTATTTTACACTTTTTCTTCCACCGTCACCGGAGTGGGTGCATTGAGTAAGTCCTTTGTACTTCTTTTGCTTATGTTTGCTTGCTGTCTCTTCATATCTACATATTCTATCACAACTCTGTGACACCGGTGAATCGATCATTTGTATCAACCGTATGCATCCCGTGGCCACAATTATTTTGTTTTCTCTCGCAACGCGCACTTCCGTCCGCTGATGGAGTGGGGCTTTTTTCCATGAGTTTCTGAAACCTGGTCTTACTCAGTTATCCCACAGATCGTTGTATTTTATGTTCCCACACATCTTTCATGCGCTGTATACTTAAATGAGCTTTCCTAATCATGGATACCTACTCAGATCTCAATGTCGAGTTGGAAGAAGGGATCATGGCGAGCCGTCGATAGCAAGCTTCTCATTGCAAGGCCGATCGGTTTAGCTCAGTTGATCGCGTATTGGATTGTGGTAAATGGTTGCATTGGTTCATTTTGCCAAAAGATCAGGATAAAATAGCTAATATGTTGATGAAAATTACACAAAATTCTTGGGCCAGTTCGTACCTCCATATTGTGTGAGTGCGAATAAGCAATAATTTGGAGAGAAGGGGCGCAATTGCGCTGATGCTACCAGTTGATAGCCATGCGAATAACATAGCCTAACCACTATAACTAGCTTGAATTCAATAATCATCCGGGTGATGTACCAGATGGTATTACGTTGCCAAGTACGGAATGAGAAGCTCCACTTTCGGCTCGGCATAGGCAATCGTGAAGTGAATCGTCTACTGATGAACCATGGAACTGCATTCTCTCGATCCATTGGTGATTCGCTCGCATGCTACTACCCCGACTTCACAATTGCACCCTACCTACTTGTCTGCTCTGTATCATTAACCCACACTATTGTCTAGTTCCTCAGTGGTGAATAGCCTTATCGCACAATGCCCCAGTGATTAACCAGGCTCCAAGTCTACTACAAGATGCGTCTGACAAGTTCGTTTAATTGTCCCATATGTTAAAAACCGCACTGGTTAGGATGAGGTGCCCGCGCATATCAGTTGGGAGATATGTCAACATGCCCCCCACCCAAATAAAGCTGTAGTGCACACCGCGATCAAGCTAACCGAGTCAGTGTAAGAACTCGTGACAGCCAAGTAGGGCAGCGGATTGATACGAAGTTTTGTCTCAGACCAGTGACGGAGACTCATGGAATGTTAGTGCAAGTGTACCGTGTTGAAGCAGCAAGTAAAAGGCTTTTGTTTGAGTGGTTTAAACACTTCAGAGATGGAAAGGAAGATGCCGGGAATGAGCCACGTTCTGACCGACCGCACCAGAGTGAACACCTGTCTGCAAACTGTAATCCGCTCATCGCAAAGTGACTGTTATTCAACACCCTCCTTATTCTCCAGATTTCGCGCCGGTAGACTTCTTTTTGTTTCCCCGGCTTAAATTAACCCTGAAAGGCTTACGCTTCATGGACGTTTCGGATATCCATAACGCTTGAGTACGGTGCTTCGAGCGATTCCACAAGAAGCGTTTGCTGACAGTTTCCAACAGCTCTACAGCCGATGTCAAAAGTGTGTTGTAGCTAATGGTAATTATGTTGAATGGGTATTTTATTTGTTACTCTTGTTCCTTTATTTCCGTAGACATTCACAGAGCTTTTCAGAAACGTCTGCAGCTTAGAGCACAGTGCACTGTGTTCAGTCGGCACACACTGAAACCGATCGGACAGCAATTCGAACTTGCACATTCCAAGTTGGCTCTTGCATTTAATGCTTGCCGCCTGTATGATATGACCGATTTGTGCTTTCCTGAAACGACCGGCTGCTTCCGTTAAGCATTGTCGTTGGGATTCATTTAAACAGTGTGCTATGTTTTCCAGGGAGCTTTTGTTTTCTCCCAAACAGTATTTGCATTTCGGATATGGGATGAGGTTTTCTGTTAAATTGTCTTTAATGGCATTTGTTACGCTCTGAGAACAGATAACATCTATTATAACAGTAACCATTAATTTGCATTTGTATCCTATAATTGAGATTTCCTCACCAGCAAGCTCCTTTGTTCACAGATTATGGTTTGGTTTTTTCACTTGTCGTTTGTATGTTTAACCATTTTCGCGTTTGATAGCACATGGTAGTATCTGTGTATAGCAGGGGTGTCAAAAGTCCGGGCCAAATGCTGCCCACGTTAACATTCCACCTGGCCCGCGGCTTCATCATGAAGTACTAAATTCATGCTTTGATTCTTTCCGTACAGACGACATTAAATGGATCAAAAAATTAAGGACATAATGAGTAGCAAATTCTATGACGTCAGATACTGGCAATAATCACTGTAGCAGTTTCTTGCATGATTGGCGATTTCATCTGGAACTTGCTAACGGTTGGCACTTTGATTGGGCTTTCCGATCACTCAAATAACCTCATTGTGCTTGCGAGGACCGCGCATGCACCGAACTATGTCCTCAAAAGACCCGGATATTATGCTCATCCTCATACTCCCTCCACTGTACTTAGCAACTGTTCAATTCTTTGTACGCTCACACCCTTGTCCAGTGGTCCACCTTCATTCCCTCGCTGACGATATTTGGCCTCATTTCGTTTCGTCACATCGGTAACAGACGCCCCATGCACTAGGTATAGTGTCGCTATCTTCATGGTGTTGCAACAGCTGCCACCATCTCTGAGTGATGTTCATGTCATCAAACTGTCCAATCTGTTTACTTGTATGTGTGCCTGTTGTTAACTCAACACTCTCTTATCAGATCATCAGTCATTGGCCAGTGCTCTTGCTAATACTTACGCACTACTTTCGTGTATTGACCTGTCCTCCAGGTGTCAGGCTTTAAGAGCAATTTCCTTTCTGTGGTGCAATTGTAATTTGTTGTTGACGGTGATATACCGGGACCCTAAACAATCGAGGTTTGCACACTTTTGCTCAACTGTATACATTTTACTAGTACCGTGGTTACTGCGATCCCATCTTGCTTTATTTTCGCGATCATTGGATTCGCGTCATTTAACAATCAATGATGTAGTATTGTTTATTTCTAACCAGCTAGGAAGAGTCAATCAAGTGCTTTTATTAAAGGAGTCATAACTAAATGAAAAAATAAAAAGCAATATAACTCCATTGCATCATACACCAACAAGTTATTTGTGCCAAACACCTTAGGTATGATCATGTTATGAAGTCAGTGATAAAAGTATCAGCTATCTTCGCTCCAATGTCCTATTTCATCGTCAGTTTCAGCAGTTTCTACTGGACATCCAGTGTGAATACGGAGCTATTGTGTATCACAATGATGTAAGATGGCTCCGTCGAGGGACAATTCATGAAAAATAAGTGACAATCGATGCCAGAACTATCTGATCCTGTTTGGTTGGCTGATTTTGGTTAATACTACACGGCACCAGAACATGTTGAACACGAGCCTTCAGGCTCAAGATGCAGTAGTAAGCCAATTGTATTCACAAAGCAACGATTTTAGGAATAAACCGCGACTTCTCCAAAGACGACTATCTCCAGCACAGCCTAATACCACACATTTTCCATCACTAAAGGAAATCATGACAAGTCTTCCAGAAAGCAACATCAATACACAAATACTAAAGTATCTCGCAGATATTGTAACCCTGGCTAATGAGTTTCAAAAGCGCTTTGCAAACATTGAAAAAGTGATAGGCCTTTTTTCTTCCCCTTTCTCCGTGGACCCTGACAATTCTCCAGACCACATGCAATTGGAGCTCATTGAGTTGCAAAGTGATGTTAAATGTTGCAGTCGGCACAAACAGCTCTCCTGAATGTTTGCCGCCAGCTGAATAAAGGCAGATTCCAAGAGATTCGGACATTTGCTAAGAAGATGCTCAGCTTGTTTGACTCAACATATTTGTGTGATGTGGCATTCTCAGTTTTGAATTTTAACAAGAGTCATGTGAGGACGAGGCTGTGATTCTCACCTACATGATACCTTGCGTATCAAAACCAGTGTCATTGAGCCTGACCTGACCAGTATACTGCAGTCAAGAACTCAGTTTCACCCTTCACATTAAAAACTTGCAATAAAAATTTACAACATGTCATTTTTTGTTATTATCTTAACGTCAGACTGAATATGGCCCGCCATATTTTTACCTCACAAAATGTGGCCCGCCTTGCAAAAACTTTGGACACCCCTATTGTACAGATACCTGGCATTTCCTCTTTTTAACCCGCTTTTCTTGTTTCAGTATCTCACCTGCTGTACCGACAATCGTGCTCAGTTCATATATGAAGTTGAACTGTCCTTTTTTGTGCTCTCACCTTCTCCTTGTTCTTTCTGCTTTAGTCGCCGATGTGTCTGAGTTTTTAGAACTCTTTCCTGATGATATGGATTCTACGCTAATCGGCATGCTTTGAATTCATTCGTCTACCGAGTAAATCTTCATTCATGTGCATGCGGCCTCGTTTTTTGTGTAACGAATGCCTTGCATCGCCACTTGCTTTTATGGGGGCGTATCCCGCCAGCACGTGGCGAGCTTCCTATCTTTTAAATAGATGGGACGTGAACGCACTAATTTGATAATAATGACTTCACAGTATACCTGGAGTAAAGGTCATCAGGCTAAACCTTTCCAAATTTTCCCATCTTTATTGTTCTTGACTACCCGTTTTCCTTGGCATTATATAATGTGTTTTGTTATCTTATTCGGGAACGTTTTCGTTTAACTGCTTTTTCCAGTAAAATCATTCGACAGTCTGCTGCCCACTTTCGGAGTTTACTTACGCAAGGTATGCGAGGATGAACCGCATCTCATTCCATTTTCCACATACTACAACAGTCTACGAGCTATCATACCGGTCATCGATTCCGTCGTTGGCAGTCTGCCGGAGACCGAGGCTGTATCCTGCTTCTCTTCCGGTATGAATCGTTAACTAACCAACCGCCCGTCCTTCCTTGCGATGATTTCCAATAGAACTTTTCAGGCATGCTTTTATCTGCGACATTTAACTTGCTACATGGTAGTTACCTAGTGTCTCCTGCTTTTTACGTACACGACAGTTCTTTGTGATACTAGTAAGCTCATTGGATTAGAAGTTATCTTTTCTGACTTGTGTATTTTTCCTTTTTGATAATGTATCACGTTAACGTTCTTTTACGTAACTTATCCATTTTTTCTCTTTGGGTTAGAGATCTTGTTGGTGCATCCCAACTTGATACCTTGCACTGGTTACGAACTAACTCACAAGAGCCTTGTGAATCAATGAAATCGTTTACGTACACCCGTTCTGGTACTAACTCGCTCTACACCTTTAGTCACCACAAATTCATTCACCTTAGCCATGAGTTATCTGTCCTAGGCTTTCGCAGTACGTCGTGCTTCACTGTTGCGCAGTCGCCAACGATTGTGTATTGGGCCGCGGGATCCTGCGAGCTCACTCGCACTTCGAGTTTCGGTTTGGTGCCCCATGGGTTGCAAACCATTCACTTGGAATAGAATCTCGGCCACCATGCACGACGCAGGAGCATCTGCTTGTGGCACTATCAGTGGTCACCGCACCAGTCACTGGATATCCGATAGGTCGGTGAACCTGTTGGAATCTAGAAGAAACCTCACGTCTGGCTCTGAGCACAATGTGACCAGACGGGCCATTAGGCGCGAACTAAAGCGGAACCTACGTGCTGACAAGGAAACCTGGTGGACCACTCGGACTCAAAAAATAAAGGAGGCAGGAGCAGTAGGCAATTACCACAAGCTCTTCCAGCTGATCCGCATCACTGGTCCCAGGAAACCAAGCGTCAGTGAGACAATCAGAGACAGTGCGGGTGCACTGATACACAATAAGGAGCGCCGTATGGCTCGTTGGGCGGAACACTTTCAAGATCAGTTCAGCTGGCCCCCTGCTCCCGAACCTCTTTTTACTCAGGTGATGCAGGACGAGCCATGGACGGTTAGTTTAGAGTCTCCGTCGGAGACCGGGGTTCGAAACTCGATCACAGCCCTTAATCATTTTCGTGCAGCTAACCCGGATTCCCTCCCACCTGCACTATTTAAGGGTGGAGGTGAAGTCCCCTTCAACGCACTAGTCTCCCTATTCGAACGTATCTGGAAGGAAGTGTCCCGGCTAATTGGAGCGAATCGATTATATTGGCACTCTACATGAAGCGCAATCGCACAGACTGCTCTAACCACAGGGGTATTAGCCTAACGCCAGTTGTGACAATATTACTGGCCTCGATTCTCGTTCTTCGCCTCACTGCAGAACGGGAATCTCGGATTAGGGAAGAGCAGGCCGGTTTCCGTCCAGGATGTGGCTGTATAGACCATATATTCACTTTGCGGCAGGTGCTAGAGCAGCGCCACGCATACCGCAGACCGACAATAGCTGTGTTCCTCGATTTTAAGAGTGCGTTCGATTCAGTCGATCGGTCGATTCTATCCGAAATACTTGCGCAGACAGGTGTTCCCACGAAATATGTGAACATCCTTCGTGCTCTATACTCGAACACTACAGGTCGCGTCAGGGTCTACGGCGGCCTATCGGATAACTTTCCGACCACAAGTGGCGTTCGTCAGGGTTGTCCGATTTCCCCATTTTTGTCCAATTTCGTCGTGGACTCTATCATGGAGTGTTCCCTTGCGGAATCTCACGATGTAGGCGTTGAATTGCTGCCTGGTGAAAGATTAGTTGATCTTGATTATGCGGACGATATCGTCTTGCTTTTCGACAATGTTGCGGTGGCACAATCAATCTTGAATAGCCTGTCTAGAGTGGTCTCATTATTTGGTATGCACTTCGCACCTTCAAAGTGCGAAGTGTTGCTGCCGGACCAGCAGCCACTTGATGACCCCTTGACGCTTGCTAACGAGGAACTCGAGGTGGTTGATCATTTCACTTATCTTGGCAGCTGCATCAGCAATGATGAGCGCATAGAAACGGACGTGAGCTCACGCATTGCAAAAGCCAGAGCTACCTTCTTGAACCTGCGACATGTTTGGCGACAGAAGGGCGTTTCCCTACGTCTGAAAGGCCGGCTATACAAGGCCACAGGGAGGGCCGTTCTGCTCTATAGTAGTGAGACTTGGCCCCTTCGGTCTGAAGATCTGAGGCGTCTTCAAGTCTTTGATCATCGTTGTTTGCGAAGCATTGCTGGTGTCGGATGGCACCAGCGTGTCCGCAACGATGATGTGCGTAGGCGAGTACTAGGTGGTGATAATCATGCTAGCTCCCTAGAACAACAGATAACACTGAATAAGTTGCGTTGGCTCGGGCACGTGCTACGCATGCCTGGTCACCGCTTACCTAGGATGGCCTTATTTAGTCTTCCAGGTGTAGGGTGGCGCAAGGCTCGAGGTGGACAGAAGTTGACTTGGCAGCGGGAAATGAAGTCACTGACTACCAAACTGGGTGCCGTTGGTCCGTCTTGCCTTCCGGACTGGAATGCACGTGACTCGCCTTGTGCTTGGCTCGAAACTTTATAGGACATGGCTGGCAACCGAGGCCAGTGGCGCGTGTGCTGCCGTCTGCTAGTAGGATTGTCTGTTCAAAGTGTGTTTGGTGCTGAGTTATCTGTGGGGTAATGGCTGATTGTGACGCAGGGCAGTGAAAGCCGCAAGGAAGCTGTTTCGCCGATTCCGCCTTACCTTTGCACGATAGCCATCTGTTTGTTACGGTATGTTGTCTACACAGGTTGTAGGCGCCTTGACCCAGAATGTTTACTTAGGGCATTAAGGTTTTCAGGTAAGTCCCCCTTCTCTCCCTCTTCTTATTCTTTATTTCATAGGTCCTCATGGTTGTATGGCAGCGAAGCATCAGTTCTATTGGCTGATGTACTGCTGTTGATCATGATGCTGATAATGATGAGCCGTCCTACTACCGGTTGTTATTGAATGTTAAAAAGCAGAGGCCAAGGCGTTTTATGTTCACAATTCAGCTATGGATGACAACGGTGTACGAGTTGTGAACTCACTTCGACTGGTTTGTTACACCAGCACCAGCTATTGCCCCCGTGGATTAGGGAGCTCCTCGTAGCATATCTCACTTGTTTGATGTGCTAAGCCTAGATAAGAATACAGATACACATCTTTCCACTTTGATAGTATCATATGCTATCTCGTGCTACTGATGCAGAGCAGTCGCTTGGCTCTAGTGTCGTCCTTCATTGCTGACCGAAAAGCGGCTCACTAGTCGGTTTCGCCATACTATTCGCCACCAGTATGCACAAATAAGAAGTGTCCTTCCGGTGGTAGTTGTCATATATTGCCGAAGAACATCTTGTTAGTCATCGAAATGCAATGGTTCAGGCGTCCGACGTCTGACGTCCATTCTCTGAACCCCGGCTTGGAGTCATTCCTCCCTCATGAGTTTGAGTGCCTCGACAACGCATTACCTCGCATACAACCATTCGAGGTCGCTTGGTACTACAGCTTCAGTACCCTGTGCAGATGAGCTGCCGATATCTACCATCGAAGCACCATTCTCATTAATTTCCCATACTCGGCTCGTTCTCACGAGAGCCGAATCAGTGAGAGCCAGAGTGGAATCCTCTCCCCAAGCGAATAAGTTCGTTGATTTTTTGGGCCTCGCCAGGCACTTGAATTGCATCACATGCCGCGTACTATGGCTTCTTCCGAAATACATTTTCCGAATCCTCAATGTCATTTGAGACTCTGGCACTGGGTTTTCACTGTTAGTGCCACTCATTCATTCATTCAGTTTCTTCCGATCCTTCCGTCTGACGATTAGTACATTTTTTTCTCCTTTGCTATTGTTTGCAAGTATTATTATGAAAACGTGGCTGAATGCTGATCTGTCACGCTTTGGTGCACAGATCATAGTCAATCGGACGAACTGTATTTTCATCTACTCTTTGAAAACATTTTTTGCTGCCCTAATACAAACATATGGCAGCGCATGCTTGTGGCTTCAATTACAGCACATCCAACTTTCCAACTGCTTTCTCTGTCATTTTTTACCGCACGCGCTTCACTACTCATAGTAAGTTATCTTGTGCCCGATATATCGCACCGTCTATGCATTTCCGCCGAGGTTACCAGGATGCATCACCTTTTGATTCTGTTTGGATGCTCGATGTATTCGCTTGCCTGAGATTCATCCATCTTGCTTTGACTGGCTGTACATGTCACAGTGACAAACGCTATTCCCGTGCTCACTCCGCACTGCAGCATACAGGACTCAGATTTCATCTTATTTTCTGGGTTATTGCACAAAATAAAGACAGATTTCCGGCTGCGTTACACCCTCTTATGTGTTTGTCCTCTGTTAGGTACTTTTCTGTCCTCCGAAAAGATTGCTTCAGGGATACGCGAAACGTGGCGATTTTTTTCTACACCATCACTGCTGCATACGTACTGAGCCGCAAAAAAATGAGATCATTCTCCTAACTCTTAGCTCATTCATACGGAATTATCTCAGTGTCAATTAGGCAATTGCTACTCAGAAACTAGCTCGGCATTGTCTATTTCCGTTGAACCATGCAGTGTTTTCGCCTACTTCGGGTGGGGGACTCAATTGTTTTCTCTCTTTTGAACCGGCGCGTACTGTTCTGTTTTGTGTCCTACATTTGCTGTCTTGTGACTACACGTTTGGTTGGATACACTAGTTGACATGCCAAGGAGCCGATCTCAATAGTGCTTGTGTTGTGAGTTCCTTTGTCCATCCCCATCCCGCTTAGCCTCCCCCTCTAAGCACGATCCCCCTCTTGACGCATAATATGATACTAAGTAGTCTGTCGCCTGTTTTTTAGCATCTTATACTTTTCAACATCTTGCTATTTTCGTTTGTCTTATCTTTATGTATTGCGACACAATAGCTGTAGTGTGTTTCTCACCTTCGGCTTATGTATAATGATGATGATGTCTTGTAACTACAACTCTCCACAAATGGATCCGCGACTTGCTGCTCGTTCAGTGCGGCCGTATTTTATAATTTATCCAAAGTAAAGTGGATGCATGTCCCAGCATATTGTTTTGCTCACAGCTGAAACCACGAATGTACTATACCATACAGAATCTGGTTACTTCTTTCTCATCTTTCACCTAGTCTTTACTTGGTCTAACTGTTAACCCAGAAGTTCCTTACCTGGGACCTCTAACACACATGGATCGAGGTCTAGCCAGCAGTCACTTGGCTACCGCTGAGCGATTTCACAGTGTCACCCCTACGACGGCACTATGCACCTTCCAAACTGCTTAAATTTGTGCACCTCGTTTTTTACCTTGATTACCAGAATTACTTTGTAACAACCGATTCTGCTTATCTTGTAACACTAGTTATGCGCATTTGTTGTGTTTGCCTCCTTTGCTTATCTTTCCTCTGCAGATCGCAGCGTACTTCCCTGCTTAATGCACATCACACTGGGATGTCATCAGCAGCTTCGCGATTGTCCATTGGTACGAGGTGTGTTGGCCGACTTGAATATCCTCTTCAAGGACGTCATACGTTCCCTTGATGGACTGTTTCACGTAAGTTTAAACTCGTTTTTCTTTGCCCTTATTTTCTCTAGTCTACTCTATACTAGGGTCATCAATAAACGCTGTTCTCTCCGAGACATCAGCTTCCTCCGTGTCTACCAAACGCAGGTTGACTGCAATATATTTCTCACTGTACTTGATGCAGCTTTATTTGAAAATTTGCTTTTTTTACATCCGAATCCCCGTTGCTTTTGAAAGACATACCATATGACTAGCGGTTCTCGATCCTTCTTACTTATCTCCCCAACAAACATGGACTACTGTTAATTCGTTTATCTCGTCCCGATTTCACGCCTCTACACGTTTCATCAGCAGTTTGCATGACGCCAGCGCGCGCTTGAAGATGGTTTTCGTCACGAATGCTGATCTTCATTTATCTCACTTTCTTAATGTCGCTTCACTTTGTCGGCCATGCTCAGTACATAGCTAACCTTAATCTCGACATCCAATACAATTTGACTGCAGCGAAAATTGAGCTTGTCCGGTGGAATTTGTGAAAGGGAGAAATAAAGGGTCACCATTGACTTCGCGGCCGACAGACATACACCGGGGAAGTTGGCAAGCGTCGACCCTACTTCTTTTCATCGTTTTTTCACGATCTGTTGCCACGTAATCAACGGACCGCAACGGCATTTGTCCCAACTGTGTTCAATATTGGTAAACAATGCACACCGAGGCATTTGAAATGCATGACCTAATCGGCGGGAACGCTTCAAGTTCAAAAAGCATTCCAATGAGACACCGCAAGGTCTGTTACCAGATACTGGATGACAGACGTCACCATTACTCGCCAGATGCTTCCACCTGATACACACACAGTCAGTTGATGTCCGCGGCACGCAGCGGCCACCTTTCAACTTCATGAAGTATCGCTGGCCGCACTGCAGAATGATGCATCCCTCAACAATAAGCTTGCATCTTACAGTTTCCATGAATGACAAGAGCCTTACCGATTGGTGCACCACCCCTTCCGGTGGTGCGACGACCACCACAGCTAATATGACTTCCTAGGAAGTGAACTACATGACCACTTCATATCGTTCTTGGGTGACCACGGGTTCTAGCGGAGTGTCCACATTGGCCTGCAAACACTACTTTGCGCTTTGATGGAGTGGAGCAGACGCCGAAACATGCAGCGCTGTGCATTAGCCTATTCAGTGGAACTTCCATAATAGTTGTGTCTTTCATGTTATATGAGTTAGACAGTCAGCGACATGTGGAAAAAGACACAAAATAGCCATTTATCGTCATTTCCATCATGAAATTGAGGTGACGGGACTAGGTACTTTAGTTCAGTTCAATCAAACAACTATCTTCCGGGTACCGAAATGCGGTGGATCCAGTTACCACGACTCGCGTCGCCAGGAAGACAATGAGTAACAGTAGTAAGGAACTAAGGACGAACGCAAATAGAAAACAAAGAAATTGGAATCAACGACAATCGCTTTAAACTAATTGCGATCGGATGAAAATTAACAGTAGATGCAAAAAAGCGAATGATGGAAGGTTACTGCCTGCTCGAGTGCGTCATGCTTGAAACGGTTTCTAACCATCGGTGTGGACTCTTCTGGGGTCCCGGTCCACGAAGACGACACGCACCAGCCTGATCAAGTCAATTTAATCATGTCTTTATGCCACATCCTTGACTGGCCGCCTCGCTGTTTCGCCATACTTGGTGCACTCCGAAGAAGTCGTTCGGCGAGTGTACAAAGGACATGACTTAGCCAACGTAAGTGGTTGAGCTTAATCAAATACTTGAGTGAGGCACCAGAGGGTTCCATGCTAAGAACCAACTCGCGGACCTCAGCATTGCTCACCCGGTGTTCGCACCAAACGTGGGCGTTGCTCTGGCGCACCGTTGGTCAAACACGGTCATGCGTGATGCTTGGGTCTCGGAGTCCAGCCGGCATCAGTTACTCACCTGTGGTGAGTCAGTTGACGCATACAGCTGCCACGCGATCATCCAGTCCCCCGGAAGTCCATGGTCTCCCTCCCCATCAGGACCCTACATCCTGTCTGACTTCTAATCCATCTCCAAATAAGCTTTATGAGTCCGACCGGAAATGGGTGAGAGAGCGTGGCGTTCCCCAACATTCTTTGAACTTCGCCCGTGAACTGTGTTTTCATAACAAATAGTGTACTGGCTGTTGGTGTAACCATTAAGATTGCGCCCACCATACACAGGCATGTAGTGAGATGAACTGTTGGTGCGCTTACACAGAATGACGTTCTCCACATTCAACTGCTCTGATGGACAATGTTTAACTCCCTCGACCATTTGTTAACCATTAAAACCCCACTGTGGGGGTTTTCCCTGCCAGGCCTGTTTTTTTGCTGCATTGCAGTCCCACGGAAATCATTCGTGCTCAAAATGAATCTGGTGAGGAATAAAACACAGAATGCTATTGGGCTCATCTTTTACTGAAGTGATTATATGATTGCGTATTAGTGGCAGTGTCACGGCCTCTGAGGGTGGGGGAACGCTTCTACTCAAGCCATGCAGTCCGCTGCAAATACGTTATCTGTTTACGAATCTTGACGGACATGTACAAACTACAACGGTGGCCACCAATGTGCTGCTGCTCTAGTACCAGTAGGAAACGTGGTCGCATGTTCCCTTTTCGCTTACTCTGCCATCATCGCTCGCCTACATCCACTCCACGGCAAATGCTGCATTGCGAATGCAGATCCCTCAGTATTTTTAAAGTGAGCATTCTTCATTCAAAGTTACAGTAGTTAGTAGTTGTGGACATTATCGAAGCCATGGCTTCATATTTTCAGCATCATCTAGACCAGGCATTTTCAACCTTAATTCGGCTGTGGCCCCCTTTTAAGCCTTTCCATATCTCATGCCCCCCCACTCTTGATCATCACAATCTCAGCTATTCACAACGCCTAATAAACGTAAACCTGTGCTTTCTATGGTCATATTGGTACCATTTTCATGGTTAAATTCTTAATGTTTGTATCACCGCTCTTTCACTTATAAACCTCATTTTTTAACTTTTCCAGCCTCAAGATAACATTCATTGTGCGGCCACATCAATTCACTCGTTTATAAAACAAAGACCTCATTAATGTTTGCAATTTTATTTATTCATCATCATTATACACAGCTGCAGGTGGAAAACACCTCAGCTATTGTGCCGCAGTACAAAAGACAAGCAGAAAAATACAAGAGAGGCACGCCGGCTGAGTCCCCAGTAACAGATAGACATCATACTGGAGAGCTAACAGCCGGCTATCGTGCCGAAGAGTTATATTACGCCTAAAGAATGAGATCATGATTGGAGGGGGGCTAAGCGGGAGGGGGTGGATAAAGGAACGCACAACACAAACACCATTGGGGCCAGCTCCATAGCCATATCAGCAAGTGTGTCCAATCAAACGTGTTCATCGTCCTTAGGACCCCAGTCAGGATGCACCAACCGACGCCAACTTCGAAGTAAGGGTTTTCATTTCTCTCAACCAAGTCATCGCTTGACCTCCCCTCTTCTTCTTCCAATCGCACTCAGCGCGCAAACAACGCACGTCGCGGGAATCGGTGTGCTGGTATTCGCAACACGTGGCCGAGCCATCGGAGCTTGGTGCGTGACATAATGCTGCTGAGCGGTTCACTCGCTCTTCCTGCGTCAAATACGCGACGCCGAACACGCTCATCGCTCACGCGGTGCTCCCACCAGACATGAGCTAGGCTACGAAGGCAGCGATGATCGAATATGACGAGCCACTTTCTGTCTGTCGACCTGATGGGCTAGGTTTCACAACAGTACAGGTGGGTTGGACTGAAGGCTGCGTTATAAACTCTGCCCTTCAGGGCGAGAGTAATGTCGCGTCTACGTCGCAGGTGGCGGAGATTGGAAAAAGCACCTCGAGCTTTTGCTATACGGTTCGTAACCTCCTCTTCGATCCTACGGGCGCTACTATAGCTACCCAGGTACTTGAATTCCTGAACGACTTCTAGCAGATCACCACCAAGCGTTAGCGCAGGGTTGGGTCCCTGCCAATTTTGGAGAAGTACTTTGAATTTCAATGGAGCAAAGCATAACCCACAACGATTGACAGCCAGTGCTAATCGGCCCAGTGCAGCCTGGCACGTTTGGGCGCTGTCACATATGAGAGCAATATCGCATACTCCAAGTCAAGAAGTCGTTCACCAGGAAGTAGCTCTACACCTTCTAGGTCGTGTCCAGCGAACACTGTTTCCATGACTTCGTCAATAGCGAAGTTAAATAGGAAAGGGGACAGCGGGCAACGTTGTCTCATACCGCTGGAGATATTGAAGGGCGGCCACAGTTTGCCATAAACCCGAACTATGCGCGAACAGCGCTCTGATAATGCTTACATATTTGTCGGGCACACACCTTTTCTCAGCAGACAGTCCCAAAGGGCACATCGATCCACCGAATCGAAGGCCCCTTTGTTGTCGAGAAATGCGACAACGGTAGGTCGCCAATAAGTATAACCGTGCTCCAACAATTGACGCAAGGTGAAGTTGTGATCGATGCATCCACGATTTCGACGAAACTCGGCTTGCTCTTTGCGAATCTGACCTTCAAGAGCGCCAGTCAGTCTGTGGCGAACGAGAGGTAATTTAGAGGTGATTGAGATCAGACTGATCCCTCTATGGTTGCCGCATTCCGAACGGGAGCCTCCCTTGAAAATTGGGACTATGACGGAGCGGTTCCAGTCTGTCGGTACAGTTTATTGCTCCCACAGTTCCATTAGCAACTTGTGTAAATCATCTGCGAGAGCAGCTCCCCCGAATTTGTGGAGAGCTGGGGGAATTCTATCTGTACCAGTGGCCTTATGCAATTTCAACAGTTTGATCTCATGTTCGACTTCTGCGCGTGAGGACGGATCTAAGGGGACGGCCCATTAAGAAGGGCACTCAATGCCCGAATGAGAAAGCGGTAACTCAGATTAGTTAAACTGCTTTGCAAAGTGTTCGGGCAAACGCTCCAAGCATTTTGACAGGATGTGGATCGGCTGTCCATTCTCGTTGCGTATTGTCCGCTAACACCAGGTCTCCTGCTTCCTGTTTCCCGTGTCAGACGGAATAACTTACGATGATTACCAACGGCAGCGGCTGTTTCCATTTCCGATGCACGATGAGACCAGGCTTCGCGGTCTTTCTTCAGGCTAGCACGCAGTTTTGCCCTGAGATTTTTGCGAGTTTCTTTTATTCGCTTCCAGCCGGAATACGTCGGCGAGCATCCATAAGTTCCAGAGACTTTGTAGGGACGCAATGTCTAGGTTAGCAATTTGATTTGCTACATGAAGACATGTCTGCTGTTAGTAACGTTTGACGAATATGCGACCAGTGATCTTCGACGGTGTTTAATGGACGCTTACTCAGACCAGATGCCAGCGTAGTTTGATACGCATTCAGAACAGTCGGCTTCGCCAGCTGGCTGGCAACAATACGCACAGAGCGACGTTGCGGACGTTCGCCGAAACGCACCCCCAGGTCGGCAAACACGAGAGCGTGATCGGAGTCCACGCTGGTGCTCCAAATCGAGCGAACGTTTTGGACACAGCCTCTCCAGCGGTAACTAATCGCGATATGATCGATTTGCGTCCATGGCTCGTCCTAGGCTCGTGGGCGCCAAGTCACTCTTCTGCGAGTGCTGTGTCGAAAGTTAGTGCTCACGAGAAAGAGACGAGCACCTTCACACAGGTGTAGCAACCGCTCACTGTTATCATTACGGGAGCCTACACCATTTTGGCCGCCCAGATGAAGCTCATCAAAGGACAATTTTCCGACTTGGGCGTTTAGATCACCAGCCAACACCACAGTATCCGTGCTTCTTCTGTAACGAAGAAGATCGTTAAGTTGGTGATAAAAATCATCTTTCACCGAATCAATGCTACAGTTTGTTGGGGCATAAACCACAATGACAAACAGGCACCGTTTGTCCCCGCTCGACTTCGAAGCCTGGAACGAGCCAGCCAACCTAATGGCGCACATTCGGCTGTTGACAAGGATCTAGTCGATCAGGGCAGCTTCAGCCCGGAGACTCAAAACAATGCCGACGCCAGCTTGACCGGTATTTGAAGCTGCGTCATCGCCAGACAGGCGCAATGAGAATGTGCCTCCATTGTCGTATGTGGGTGATCGTAGAGTAAGCACGGAGCTTGAATCTTGCAGGCGGATTTCCGATAAACAGCAAATATCGATCGAGAGGATCTCGAGTGTTCGAACGAGTGCTGCCTGTTGGCCAATCTGCAGCAAAGTGCGCACGTTGATGCATGCCAGTCTTAGCGAGACGCGAGGACTCCAAAGGGAAACGGATGAACTGACGTTATCCGCTTGGCTGAACATGTACTTGTCGACTGGATTAGAGCGACGCCCTGCGATTGTGTGTGAGTTGAAACTGGAAGACAAGCGACTATTCAAGCAAAGTGGGGGAGGGCCAAGAATTGGGGATTGAAAACGGGCGGATGAAAGTGAAGTTGGACTGGTACGCTAAGGATGAAAAGGCGCAACGGGGTTAATAAGAAGGCGGGAAGGTCTGATCAGTAGCATCCAAACCCCTATCTACCCTGCTCGATGCAGCAGATAGGGCGCCGTTTATTATCCTCTGCGACGGCCATAGCATCAAGAGATTGTTAGAAGGAAAGCTCATGGTGTATTGCGTGGGCAGAATACTGTCAGGTTGCCCAGGCCTAGACAGGAGAACGATTAGGGTTCTCAACCAAAGCCTTTGGTTCAACAACCTTACCGCAACGCAGCGGGGTTTTGGCATTAGACTACAGAGACCCCGTTTAATGGAGTAAGTAGCTACCCTCACTCCAACCCCCAACCTGGAGGGCCAGGAGACTGAGTTTGTCTGGCCTCTAACCATTGACCAATCTGGTATGAGTGGCTCTGAAGGTGCAAAAAGCCCCGCCTAGCATAGCTCAGTAGATCACTGAGGCACACAAACCATCGCATCATGTTAAGGTCCAGTCTTATCGCAATTGCTGGCTTTTAACCCTAAGGCATGTCCTCCATTAGGAGGTGTATTAACTTCGTATCAATGTTTGTCGAGATACTAATGCGAACCCTGAGCCTGATGTCTTTGTGCAAGCTTGCTTCTGTCCGGCTCCAGACTTGACAACAAGAGTTGAAGAGCTCCTCTTGCTATGATGTCCAATCTGTTTATACTTTTTGTTAGAGAAGCCACTCTGCTGTATCCACATTCAGCCAAGTACGTAGATGGAAATGCAAGAGATATCTGTTAGGGGCATCAGACTGTGATGGTGGCTGAAAGCTGAGGCGGAGGGACTCGCCTGCCTCAGTGCGGTCGACCAGGCGATCGATCGAGTGGGCGACTGAGTTTTTAAATATATACAGCTAGTAGTGCTTTGCCTCCGGTTTGTAAATCGAGCGTTTGTGTGCATAATCGGGGCGAGTTCTTTCTTTTGACGCGGCTGGGGAATCTAGGCATAAAACATATGCTTCATTCAAAAATTCTTCTATATTACATAAATTTTAATCTTGCTAGTGTGTCACTCTGAAGCTCAGACATCGCAGGGCTATACATTAAATGGATCTAAAATCAAAATCAGTCTTTCCATGTCAATCGGGCCACGAAACCTGTCTTTCATTTCTTTTCGGAGTTGTTGTAAATGACTGGCATAAACATTCAAATCTTCATCCTTCAGATCCTCCGTGACTGTAGCGAAAATTGGGGATTGTGAAAATTCCTGACCTCCGATGTTTTGAGCATACATTTCCCTCTTTTTAAGACAAGCGCTGCTGGTTTTCTTTGTTTGAGATGAGATTACTCAACTTGCTTTGAAGGGTTTTATTTAATAAATTGAGTTCTTCAAAAACATTAGCCCGATAAAACACGTCTGACTTAGCTGTTAACAGTTTTCGTTCATAATCAGTTCCAGAAAGAACTGTGACGATGGTGTCCCAGAGTGCAACAAAACGGCGAGGGCAGTTGCCCTTGACGAGCCGTCTAACCTGTATGCAACAACAGGAACTGGAAATCTTCACTGTTCTCCTACAATACTGCTGGAAAAGACTATCTTGAAGAGGGTTCGATTTGATATTGTCCACTAATATTATAACAGTTGACAGTGAATCGTTTAAGCGCCCTCTCAAGTTCCTAGCCACTATGTGCTCTCGATGCATCACAGTGAACTGTGTGAACATTTTCCAGATGGGCAATTAATTCTTTGTATTTCCCGACCATTGCGGCAGCACCGTCTGTTGTACATGCAACTATGTTCTGTATTGGAATGGAGTTTTCAGTCAGAGAGCTATTGACTACCTCACATATAGGATGGCCCTTTGTGAGTTTTAATTCTGCTGCCAAACTGCATCTCTTCCATTAATTCATTATCATAGAAGAATCGGACAGCGTTCTTATCAGGTAAAATATGTTCATCTATTCGTAACGAACTTTTTTGGACAATAGTTAGGTAACTAAGGTAATTTTTATGCTCTGAGCCATCTCATCCATTCGCCTGAATCAGCTTGAGTTGCTAAGCGGAATTGTTTGGACTGCTTCTTGAGGATTTAAGTTATTCAAGTCCAGCGGTATTATTGATACTGAAGGCAAGATAATATTTTCCCCATCATATGGACTGCAATTTTTAAATCAATTTGCCGTTTTTATAAGACGCTGTAAGTCTATTTGCCTTCTTTTGCTCTGTCAGAATCCATTGGCTTTAAAGTTGGTCTGTTTTCGAAACTATCCTTCAGCTTTCTGAAAAAATTCACAGATTTCCCGTTTTCCTCCTTATGAACACTTTCCAAATGATTTTTCATTTTCATTGGTTGCATACTTTCATTTGGCAAATTAAACACATTGGTGGAGTGGGATTTTGAAGTGATGCGATAAATCCATGTAGTATTGCCTGCCGATACTTCTGAAAAATGCCACCGTAAATTGTCAACATGTACTATAATATAGTATTGCTATTGTTTTATTTTTACTACACAGGTGTATCATGGGTATCAGATAATATCCTTCGACAAGACTGAACACGCAGGTAGTATGAATGATTGGTTGTACTACATTTATTCTTGCTTGACCGTGAGATTATAAGAAGTTTGGCAAGCATACTTGCAATATCTGTTGGTGGCTACACTGTTACAATGTAAAAGTGTAGAAACACTGTTAGGGGCAACCCAAAGGTTGTTTCTGCGGATGACTTTGAAAATACCGTGGATGGGTAAAATGACGGAAGCAAACCTCTTGACAAAAGCCGTTGATGAAAACAAATGGAACTCAGGAAATGACAATACTCACTAGACACACACACACACATTACAGGAAAGTTGTGGCAAACAGTAGTAACAGGTAAAAGGAAAGACAGAAGAGACAACCACGGAAGAAACTACCGGCTAGTTCAAGAAACCTGCATGGGAGTCAACAACGAAACTAATAAGGTATATTGGTTGTTGCCAAACATGGCGCCCAATGCGTGCTGTCAAGGCAATTGGTTATCATGAGTAATAACAGAAGTATCCTTATGTACACATTATATTACATGCTCACCAGAGAACTTATGATGTAAGTTAACAAAGCTGCTCGCTAATCTGTACACTTCAGCTGAACTGAATTCTATGTAAGCTTTATGACACGTTCTAGCTGTTTCGACTCTTAGTCGGAACGAACGAACGTTCCTCAGAGATAGTACCTCACGCGCGCAGAGTAGACATTCGAATTCGGAACGTTGCGGGCTAATGTGACCTAGCTGCCAGACGTGCACGCAAGCTGGGACTGATGACGTAAAACGTGTAACCTAGCCCTAAAGCACCGAGACCCAACAAGAAAGACTGATCGGCGCATGAGTTGTCACAGAGTGGTAGTGTCCTGAGGAAAACTCAGTTGTTTCAGTGTGGCTTCGTGTGGTATCTGCCACCGTGTTCCGACGAGAGTTCGCTAGGTTTACTGCAGCTTGCGCAGTAGATGCATCAGTGTCCTGAATAAAGCTCAGTTTTTTCACTGTGGATAGGCATCAAAGTGCTGCGGACGAATCGGTTGTTAGTTGCGCAGCTAAGTCGCCGTATGGTGATTGTACGTTGTTTAGGTGAGCCAGGCGAAATCTGCGCAAGTTTGGCGGGGCTCTACCAGCTCCGTAATGGCAAGCCTGCCCGGTCTGAATTCACATCTTCGTAAACAGCCACTTGCGCGCGCGTAATCCATTTCACTTACCGGTATTTACCAGGGGAGATTAGCGCGCGGAGAAAACTGAATTTTGTTACGTGTTATCACAACCCACCTTTCACAGCATGGCCTCTTGTGGCCCCCCATGGCTTTCCTAAAACATTTTCTCATCCCAGGTCCCCTTTAATTTCCTGTGGCCCTCAGGGGGTCATTTGGCTCCCGTTGCGAATGGCTGATCTAGACGCTTGACTTGCTTCCTCCACTATGGAGACGAAGCATCGTCCAGTCGCCTATCCAGATTGCATTTTATTCTTTCTGAGCCAACAGTTACTACCATGCAAGTGCGGTTACTTTTTAGCAACCAAAGTTCGTGGGGAAAGACCCTTTCCGACGCGTAACGCTTCGTTGTCATGTCATCGGAGCTGCGAAAAATGCACCAACACTGATCGAAGGAGACAGACATGCTTACAGAGCTAGTAGTGGTACGTGGCAGCACATTGGCTTCCGGATTTGCCTGTCTTTGCGGTTGTGAACAGCCACATAACATTTCTGCGTGTAGGAAGAGTTTGGGCAGCTTCAGTTGTACCACCCACACACTCCATATCCATCTTCAAACTGATGGTATGACACCCGAGGTGTGAAACCACAATTGCTGTGGAACCGACACTCGTTTGTCACATGCCTTTCCGATGGGTATGTGAACTCCTTTAACAGTGAGGTCTTGACAGTGCATTTGTGCCAAAAGTGAGCGTCCACATTTGGTAGACCTTTTCTACCGATCACTCACCGATGTCAAATTCAGAAACAGTGATCTGTTCAATGTAGAAACCACACTTCATAGCTATCCTTCATGAATTCCATACGCGAAAGCTACCATTCTCATGGAGTACGTACTTGAGGTGGTTGCATCAAGGCTGGCTTGTCTAACTACCTTCTCCTTTTAAGAGTTGGAGAATTCGGTTCCATACGATGGTTTTGGGGTAGCGTTCCAGGACTTGGTTGGTTTCGCCTTGCAAGCATTCTCCCTACAAAAGCCCCACATATCTGTTTAACGGTATTTTAACGTGACGAATGTGACTCGCCACCAGCTGAAGTCACTATCTCCTTGCTTCACAATGAAGCACTGCAGCCCAGACGATGGACGCAGGGCAGATAGGGCATTTGGTTTGGCCAGTTGCCGAACAAAGGCGTATGTACTGAATGATTGGCCACCGGCTCCCATTGGGTACGATGCTCTGACTTTCTTCCGCTGCTTGTTGGTAGGCTATTCACCCGAAGGTCGGGGTTGTGTCCCCTAAATCATACTCTCACTTCGACTCTGGTTACCGGCTGATACGACTCCCTCTAACGAAACCATTGACTGCTCTATGTTGTGTTCGGTTCTCTCTTTATGCAAACTACATTTCTCTGATCATTATGTCTTTTGATAGCTCTGTGCCCGTTCTTAGACTGTTGAAATATCTATATGCTTGGCAGTATCCGGTTCCGGATTTGCCTGCCACTGCGACCTTAAGACAGCCACGATACGCCTGCGCCTACAGAGGAACCATGGGTGGCCTGCGCTGCAACACCCACAGTTCAGTCTACATACCGCATATCCAGTGTAAACCTGAAGTAATAAGACCGGGAAGCATGTGGATGGGAGCAACTTTTCATCATGCACATCAGCAGTATTCCTGTTTATCTATGTGGGGAATCATTTTTACTAGACGTACACAAGGTCTTGACTGGGCCGTTGCACACTGGATTCATGGAACCACTCTTTGAACCTATCACGCCCACGAGGACCGTGCATCTTGTCCCCGCCAGCAACGATTCACAGCCTCCTGGTGGACGGTGTTAAATAGGAGTGCACCTTGTTAACATTCCCATAAAGCGCAGCCACATCGGGGATATCAGTCGACGGCTAACGCCTGAAATGCAAGAAACTCAGCACGTATGCGCACGTACAGATCAACTGCAGCGGTGATGTAGCACACATGCCACATCAACCCGCATTATTGACCAAAGTTAGTAGATGGAATTGAACCGGAAGCAGTGATGTGCTGATGAGGATTACCTATTTAAATGACCAGTCGCTTCCCCGATATTGGACCCACGTGGCAACGCTGGTGGCTTACCAAACCAATTTGGCTCAGATACTCGCGACCGCATGCGCTCAACCTCGATGGGCCACCCACCATCGGCGCCTGTCGCTTCTTCAACCGACGTTTCTTTTCCGCATGCAACATAGATTTCTCATGCACTTAGGCAACCGCTCTCTGCATATGCTGTCGCCATTCGCCATCTCTTCCCAACACCCAATGCAGGTAGCCATCGCGTTCTCCAGTTCCATCCTCTTCTTAGCACTACCTGAGGAAATTACGCTATATTTTCGCCGGTTTACGACACGTGAGCAATACATAGATTTCTGAACATGTATGTACATTTTGATCCGCACTAACTTGAGATCAGTGCCACACTTAGCTCCACGCAGTACACGTGTTATGCGCACTTCAGACATGGCACGTTGGCGTACGATGACATGGTCCAGCAGGCAAATGTGACCGCTCCGTTGGTGCGTCCAAGTAGCTATATCACTCGCACTTAGCGCAAAGCATGTGTTCATGATCGTCAGGCCGTGAGTAGCGCACAGTAAAAGCAGTCGGTCACTGTTCCCATTGGTTGTGCCAATACCATACGGACCGATTACGTCTGTCTACACTGCGGCGTCACACCCAGCGCGCGCGTTAAAATCACCTCTTGGGTCTAGCAAGTCGCTCCTTGGCACAGACCATCTCACGGAGGGCAACTGAGTGTAAAATTGGTATTTTGTGTCATCAGGATAGCACATGGTGAGACTATGCGTACTAATAATAGTGGCAAACTTACCTCTCCCAAGTTGCAGACGAAGAGTCATCACTCGTGCGCTGATACCAGTGGCTCTGCCACCAGTTGGCCATTTAGGCGGTCGGATAGTGCAAATCCGACCCCATGTTCACATGGTGCTGTTGTTCCCCACCCAGTAGAATATGTAACCAGTACCAGCCTGATGCAGCTTGCCTTGGTCAGCTAACCAAGTTTCGCTGAATGTGGCTATATCGATCCCTTAGCGCGCAAGTCCCATCTCAACTATTGCATTGCTTCACTCGGGTCGTTCATTCGTATTACGGTCGAGTAGTGTGCGTACGTTCCAGCACCCGATCTTGAGTGCTTTGCGTAGCGGCATACGATTGCTGTTCCGACAGCCACACGAGTGGTGACCTGTATTGGAGAAAGTATGGGGTTAGCTGAAATGGGGACGGGGAAATTATGTGCGGGGGAAGAAGGAAAAAGGGAGGCGTCAACGGTAGCATGTTCTCGCTTATCCACCCCTATGTATGCAGCAGATAAAGCGACTCTTCTTGATACCACTGCGCGACGGCCGATGCAGCACGGCCTTATTATTATTAGTAGTAGTAGTAGTATTATTGGCGTAATTCGTGGTTTGGGTTTCGACTGGAATACTGCCAGAGCACCCGCTCCAGACAGGAGAACGACTCGGATCCTCACCTATAGCCTTCGATAAAATGTGCTCCCGAAAGGCAGTGGGCCGTGCGCCATGAGTCAGTTACCCGACTCACGCGGTAGTGTGCATCCTGTAAAAAGGGTGTAACCCAACCTCCACCCATCGGTCGCCACGTGGAGGCGTCCAGGACGTGAGTCCACGACACAACATTGGGAGCAGCGGGTCCACGATCTGTCAGAATCTCGCCACGACAGGTCTCAGCGCAGGAGAGTCCATCGCTCGCCTGATCTTGTGTTAGCGAAATCCTGACAATTGGTCGGCTCCCGCTCTACTTCTGCCCGAACTCATATCCTGGTCGCCTTTTCTTGGCGATCGCTAATTGGGAGTTGGGCTACACCTTTCTTATTCCTAAGAGCCACGACACATCTACATCCACGTTAGTCGATAGACTCATTGCGCACTTCTCAGTCGCCTTCCGGGAGTACATTTTATCGAAGGTCTTGACTGATTACCCGAGACGTTCCTCTTTTTTCAAATGTGACTACCCTGACAATATGTCAGTCCATTTACAAGTCATGCGCCGCACAGCTACAAATATTTTCGCACTGCATCGGGCAGCGAGGCGCATGGATTACCTTACCTGCTGGATACAACGGGGTGTATAAACTAAACTCTGGTTATATCTCAATATGATTTGGATCGTAGTGAAGCACGGATACTTCGACGTAGGTTGTCGCGTGAGACTGGTGTTAGTTAAATCGACCATTAAACTGATAACGCAACCGCAGGACCGCATGAACATGATGTCTTCTATGCAATCGCCGAACGCTTAAATGGCCACCTATTAAAGGAGCGGACTTGTATTCTCTCGGGGCCAAATTAATCCGTCTCCGAATTGAACGAGTCAAGTCCCCATCCTTTTACATTACGTTAAACCTCACAATTTGTTATCCTAAAGATAATAAATATAAGTTATACTCCAGTTGTCCTGCATGATCTAGTTAGCGCAGTAGATTTAACCAGTAGTCTAATGCGAACGGGCAGCATCGGACATATATCTACTAGTACGACGAATAATAAAAAGCGTTATAGTTGGGGCGCAGTTTTGCTTCCGGCCGAAACAACGTCAAAAGTTTCCTCGGCTCGTTAACACTGCTATACATTATCTCTTTGTGGGTATGTATTCAAACGAAAAGGCGTCAGCAGAACTCCAGTAAGTCGTAACGACGTTTCGTTGCCACGCGATCACCACTAGTCGTGCGTCTGCTGGGTATACTACGACGCCGCCCACTTCCGATAGTTTATCACGCGATTCGATTAGAACCGTGTGACTACCTGTTGTTTCACTTACGTATGGAGCCTGGAGTAGCCAGACTTACGACGATGCAGTGCGTCCTATGTAACTGATTGTCGTTGTACCCTGGCACGATCGTAAAACTATCAACCTCCGTCCACCGGTTACTCCGATTCATCATTTGCTTTTGATAGGAGCATCGAGGTATTAGTGCTAAAGTCAACACCTTAGTGTATGACCTCGATCACTGGGGACCGTGTTTTGAACCCAGACCTGGTACGTGCTTGATCATGCCATTCGCCCACCCAGTGTCCACCCGTCTTGGTAGGTACTTTTTGACTATACTACCCCTGGCGCAGTCACGAATTTAAGCCAGCTCTCGATTTTACAATCCTAATTACGGTTTTACTCTTTCATCTAACAATCTTTTCGATTGTTTTTTAAGTTTTTAATATCACGTTTATTGTTTTCTTAGTCCATTCATCAGGATCCACCGTACTACATTGTACAGGTCAATTGCTTTTTTTTCTTAAGCGCATGTGATCAACACCGAATCATTAATGTTAGAGCGAGTCCACAGACACTATAACCACTTCTAGAGAAACCTTTCTTTTCACCTGATGCTAAATTAGGATGATTCGATATTTCCACCTACGAAGCATGCAACTTTCCACTTTGATGGTTGAAACTAAGCATCGTCCACAGCTTCTTCCATTGTGTGAACTCTTCACAGAACCAGCTTAATCCGACATTCATTCGAGCAACACCGTAACAAATTAAATCCGGGGATAGTAGCAGTTGTGAGAACATATTCCGTATTTTTATATCCGGCCCCTTTACGTGTTCACCCTTTTACAGACACTTACCAACACCCTTGAAGATCAGAACCATACGAATTGGCTCTCTGATTTGGACCGACCGCCCAATGCAGCTCAGCGCGAAGCATTTATCAGTTGCTTGCTTAACGACGGTGGATCAGAGAGCCGGAATCAATTGCTTTTCGTGTGCACAATTCTCAAATTACCGCATCTTTTAGAAACTTTGGACGAAATTGGTCAGTAAACTCAGAGCAAATCTTACTTTTTATCTGATACGCCTGATCCTGATTGACATCTGTATAGGATGCCGTACTTGCTTGCATTTTATTAAATCCAATTATCACAATTCCATCTTTGTTGTCTACATATCTTTCCTCGCTCAACGAGCTCTAGTTATCCTGCTAGTCGTTAAAACAGTTATAGGTAGGACAGTTCTCGAATACCGTCCTCTTCGGATACTGTTCATCAGAAGGTGATCGGAATAGCCGAGGTTTCCCCCGAGTACACCGAGGTCCCAATAGAAGTTGTGTATCGCGATTCATACACGCGTTGAATACTTCGAGCCCTAGTGAATCACGTGGTATGCTGGGCTTCAGCAAACCAAATATTCCCATTTCATCGTTCATAAACAAAACCAGAAATGGAAATGTGGGTGAAGAATTCTTTGAGGAGACGCAACATTAAATTACCTAGTAGTTTCCAGTCCATCCACAGATGCTAGCCTTAAGGATCACAAGCCTGTTTGTAATCGGAGGACACAGGTTCGAGCCTGCGTAGGGACTGGGCGTCCACCGCAGTATCCTTAGCTCACGTGCGACTGATGGTGGTTGCGCGGCAGCGAAACGTCGGTACTGCGTACCGGCGTGCTACCGATGCCTCCCGCTTTATTCGTGCAGTAAAGACGGCGGTTCTCTCTAGACTACGTTTGACAATTGGTCGTCATTTATGTTCCCTTAATCATATATCAGTGAATGCTACAGGCTGTGAAAGGTTTGCCTATAAGCGTATTCGCAAAACATTCGTCGCATTCACGTGATTACAGACTGAATTCTCGATGTTGGATGCACCCGCGATCCAGTCATTCTACCTTGTCGCTCCTGCCACCACCAGTCCCCTCATGACCTTAATATACACAAGGTCAGTTTGCACTTTTTGTTTCCGCAACAACTCGCCGCCACATGAGGCATGCTTCAAGCGGTTCTCGTGTCGATTTCAATTCCATCCCCCTATCAGGACACCATTTTCATACCAGCATAGCCTGATAAGAAAAAGCGTGACTGTATGGGTAGCTGTTCTTACATCCCTTGGTTGAGGGGCTCAATGGTTCAAACATTGGCAAAGTGGCATTGAGACATTAGGTTGATTGCTATCAACTTAGCGGTCCAGAAATATCCATCAAGGATACATGTTCCATCTCCATTGGCATTCGTTGCACAGGATTCAGACGTTACACTCGGCTTAGCAACTGCCCACAGTTACTGGTATCAATGATCTTGCACTCATTTTTGAGATTCAGTGCATAAATTGCATGTGAACTGCAAGCTATATTCTTCACCTCATGAGTGCGAATACGCGTCCACTCCCTGGCTTAAATATTCAGTTCTCGATCTTTCGACTTGTAGTAGTTATCCCCCACCGACTGTTTCACGGATTGCATGAAGATTAGTTGAACGTTATCGGGCTAACGATTGGCGTTGACACGTCCGAATCAACTCTAAGGTGGCTATTCCACGGATCAAGTTTGTTCATAGAAGCTGAAAAGACGCCTTTTCCGGACTTTCTGAATGCTTTCATTCACCGTCAGCCTCTAATGCCCGAACCCCCTGCAGGCCATGTGATAAACGCAGCCGTATTGGTGCAAGTAACTAGTTGTCACACCCGCGACCCAAGGACTACCTTGGTTATATCTGAAGTGGCCGGATAATTGTATCTCTTAAGCAACACCGGTTGGTCCCTTATGTCACTGCATACCGTTTTTCAGTCTTGTTACCTGCCACTGCTTTTTAAGGCGTTCATAGGTATGTATCTGGGGAAACTCCACCACTATTCGCACCGACTACGCCCATCTATGGCTCACCTCGCCATCTGCAGGTGGTTACTGACTTTCCGGTGGATATTATCATTCAGCCCAGAATATATTGGGTCGTAAATTAGATGGTTCGAACTGCGTTTCCATTACCTTTGAGGATAGTGGTCACGTATGTTTAACGTTTATTCTGCCATTATCTACCTGTGAGTGCTTTTTGCTAAGCAGCTTGGTCTGGCATTTGTGCATCGCGACAGAACTGAGTAGTAACGTGGTGCGATGGTTTGCGTACTTCTCCAATCTTTTGAGCTATGCTGAGTAATCCCTTTGGTTTCCTACTATAATAATCTGTACTTTGAGGTTAGACTAAACCAAAATTATGATCCACCAGGTTGGCGGTGGAGGGTTATGTTGTACTGCTCCCATCTGCAAAATTGGCCTGTGTTATGAACTATTGCCATAGTTCCACGACCTCGTGATAAGGCTTCCAGACCGAAAGCTCATGTTTACGCACACTGGTAATCTACTTTTGTGACATACTCCAACCTCATTCCGCATCATCTGTCTCGCACCTTTAAAAGGGTCACCGCACTGGTTACCTCTTTCTTTATCCACTTAGTCACACTAAAACATTACAAAGCGCACATTCCATTTCGAAAGTCGGTGTCGCATATGAAGCGAATCTACTTAGCTCCTTTATTTCTGCACATTCTTTCGAGTTTTCACCATGCCTCCCTGTTTCTTGTGCATTGGAAATCTAATTTTCAAACCCATCTCGACTTGTCCCCCATTTCACTGCTTCTTAGCTTTTGACTACTCATGAGTAGCATAATTATTATGTTTCGCTGTATTTTCCCCTATATTTCCCATCCTTTCTCACGGTGTGCTTCAACTGTGCGCGAGGGTTACTGCGAATAAAATATCCATTTCAAATACTTCTGTTTTCCTTTGCGACACCTTAGCACTTCGCAGTTGGACAGACTTCCCCTGTGTTCCACTTGCCCGAGCAGGATGATCAAATCACCTTACAAGAGTTTGTTCGGGAAAGGATCGATTAGTCTACACCAAATCTACATTATATTCACAATGTGCATACACATTCGTCGAAACAGTGTTGGCGAGGGTCCTTACTGGCTGCAAAGTGGGCTATTTCACTGCTCCCATTGCACTATCAATCCTTCCCGTATGCTACGTTAGCACGTCATTTTATCTACTTGATTTTTCCGGCTTACCATGCACTCCGGCTGCGATAGAATCCCAGAGTAAACATCAGTGCATTCTGTGAAATTTACTCCTTTGTCTGTATCGTCCGAGTACACACATATGTACGTAGCGAGTGTTTCATTCTCCTCCAGTACCACAACTTTTCTCGTTCACTTGCATCCATGTCGTTTTCAAATTTCTTCTTGGGGAAATTATGTTCCTCTGCAAATCTCGAAATAATCTTTACCACTATCAACTTGCATCCGGGGAGCTTGAACGCCTCTAAGTACGTACTGTTCGTTAAGTGAACACTCTCAAATCAGCCAACAGTACATCAGAAGAGTAACAGAATAGCATGCCACTGGTTGACTCGGGATTGGTCACTCAACGAACGGTACGCATTTAAGGGTCTTCGCACCCTTTAAGAACCGTCTTGAGAGATCTATGTAAGAACACGATTTCCTTAAGGAGTAATCTAAAGGCGCTGTGGATGCAAATGAATGAGAAAAGGTATGGTACGCCATTGTTTGCATCAATCCAATCCTGTGACTCGTCGTTCACGCGTCTGATCAATTCCTCATAATGGATGTTTGCTATACTCCTGGTGAATCTGCAAGGCTAGCTCGACGAGAGACTTCTCCGTGGTGCCAGCTGAGCGGTTCGGGTAAATCTGATTTGACAGCAATGTTCCAGGAGGTGGTGGGTTTCCGCCTGGCAAGCGTTCTCTCCCCCTAAAAAGCCACAAATGTCTGCTTAGCAGCAGTGCGATGTGGCGGATGTGACACGCCACTAAATACAGTCACTGGTCCTTGCCTGTTCAAATGATCTTATCCAATCCGCGGGCGCCTGTCATCCACGTTGTAGACTGCTTTTTACCCCTTCTTACGTTGACCATCCGACCGAACATAGTAATAAATACTGCAGCACATATACAACTCTAAGCAACATTGCTACCTATAATTTGCTGCATCCGAAACCGAATTTGCATCACTTTGGATAGGAAAGAATATGAAAGAAAACAAACGCGCAGACTGAATACTAAATATGTAACAGAATGATAGAACTGAGCAAATCAAAAAGGTGTACGAATTTTGATCTATTGTACAGGTGATCTAGAAAAAGTATAATTGAAATTTAGGGGATATCAACCGACTATCACAGAATATGAAAGGTAATAAAAACACGCGTTATTAAAGGGGAATGTGCGGATGCTTAACAGAACTGAGCGAATAAAATTAAATGCGAAACAAGTTAAGCGTAAATCACTCTAGCCCACCTGCAGTGAGGAAATGCAATATATGCAAACTCCACCTCCGCTACCTACGCACATATCTTAATTGTTCGCGGCATTCGGTTATGGATTTGCTTGTCACTGCAGCCTTCATAGGACAGCCACATGATGCCTGCGCCTACAGAGCGATTATTGGTGGCTTGCTCTGCGCCACCCACATCTCTATCCACACATTCCATATCCAGAGTAAACCCGAAGAAATAAGACCGGGAGGCATGTGGATGGGAGCCACGTTTCATCAACGGAGCCGGCCCACACTTCCTCAACATGCACAGCAGCAGCATTCCAGTCAGTCGAACTGAAGAATCATGAGTACCAGACGTACATAAGGCCGTGGTTGGGCTGGAGTCCGCTCCACACTGGGTGCATGGAACCACACTTTGAGCCTAGCACGGCCACGAGGACCGTGCATCTTTCCCCCGCCCCCCCAAGCAACGATTCAGTCTCATGGAGCCAGCAATTGTGTTGGAGAGTATTAGACAGGTATGCACCATGGCAACATGCATGTCATGCGCACCCACACCGAGGGTATCAAACAACCAATATAGAAATTGAAGGAAAGCAAACACGCAGAATATGCAGCAAAAGAACCTAACTAAACAACTCAAATAAGGTGGAATAACTTTTATCCATAGTAAACAAATCTGGTTTAAGTGTAACTCGGTTTAATCCAACTACGGCGAAGAAACATCATGTGTGCAACATCAACTCCAGTATGAGGCCCATTGTGGGACCATACATACCTATAACAGTGGCAAACTTGCCCCCTTCCCAGTCGCAAACAGAGAGCCATCAGTCGCGCGCTGATGTCAGTCGGCTCACCCGCCAACTGGCCATTTAGGCGATCGGACAGTGCAAATCCGATCCCATGTTCAGGTGCTGCTGTGGTGGCGTTCCCACCCAGCAGACTGTGTAACCAGTACCAGCCTGATGCAGCTTGCCTTGGTCAGCGAGCCGATGCTAGCTGAGTGCAGCAATATCGATGTTGTAGCGGGCGAGTTCCATCGCGGCCAGTGCAGTGCGTCACTCGGGACGCTCACTTGTATTCCGGTCGGGCGGTGTGCGCACGGTCCAGCACCCGATGTTAAGTGCTTTGCGTGAAGGCATACGATTGCGTTGGCAGGCAGTCGTATGGTTTGTGACCACCTGGATTGGAGGAATTTGTGTGTTAGGAGAAACGGGGACGGGTGAGTATGTGCATATATTCACGCAACGTAGACTCGATGTTACCGATAAACTTGTAAAATTGGCGGGCGCGTTCAAACCTACGAAGTCGCGCGTAGACCAGCGGGGTCTATTTGTCATTGCGGCTTGGCGCACACAAATTGTAGCGCTGCTTCTGAAAAATGAGCTCTCTGTCCGGGAGAAAGTAAGAATTGCCTTGGAAATTCCCTATTTTAGCGATTACTCGATTGTTAACGATTATCGTATCGATTTCGAACGTTCCTGAATGTTCTGCTTCTACACGTGATCAAAATCCACCTGACCTCTCGGGAAAAGATATGGGGAACCACTAACCTTGGCAGCTGACCTTCCAATTCTAGAAGTCGAAGGTCAGCAGAGACCTATAAATACAGCTAGGGTCCTCAGTCGTTGTACAGTGTTCGTTGGCTGCGATTAATACGTTATTTGTCAGGGTCATTGGTGTTCTGTTTTTTTTCCTTCGGTTGGGCTAGAAGTTTTGCGGAGCAGTGAATTGTTATTTTTGGAGTTACGTCTAGTGAGAAGATTATAACAAATGGCGACGGAGAAAAGTGGAAATGTGCTGAATTTTTCTGCCGAACAATTTCAAAAGCTGCTTTTTCAACAGCAAGCTCAAATGGAGGCGCAAATGAAAATGATTGAAAATCTGACAAAATGCTTGAGTTTGCAGACAACTGGAGCAGCGACGCGGGACACGCAGGCGAGTTCTGTTGATCTTCTCACGAACGCCATCACTGAATTCCATTATGATGCGGATTCTGGAAGCACTTTTGAAGCGTGGTTCAAACGCTGGGAAGACATGTTCCAGACGGATTTCATAAATCAGGACGACTCCTGGAAGGTGCGATTGCTACTCCGCAAGCTCGGAATAAGTGAACATTCAAGGTTCATAGACCACATTTTGCCCAAACAGCCGAAGGATCTGACATTTGACGAAGCAGTGTCGCAGTTGAAAGAAATTTTTGGTGAGTCGGTGTCCTTGTTTAGTATTCGTTATCAATGCCTAAAAATTGTCAAACAGGAAGCGGACGATTTTGGGGCCTTATCTGACATGATTAACCGTGAGTGTGAACGTTTCAAATTACGTTCTTTAACGGACGATCAGTTTAAATGTCTCATTTTCGTCAGTGCTCTACAATCGCCCAGTGATGCTGAGATCCGAACGCGGCTTTTAGCTAAGCTGGAGCAGGACCCGGATCTGACACTGAAGGCCCTCGTTAGCGAATGCAAACGACTGCTCACTAAAGCACGACACTGCCATGGTCGAAAGCAATGGTCTAGCATCACCAGATACCGTGCAACTTGTGAAAAAAGCCAGGACCGTCAACGCAAGCAGACCCTTCAAGAGGCCTACGAAGAAACCGCCCACAGCATGCTGGTCATGCGGCGAATGGCATTTCGCTCGCTTTTGTCCCTTCAAACATCATATTTGTCGGACGTGCCATAAGCGTGGGCATAAAGAGGAATGCTGCAGTCAAGTCCGGTCGAAGAAAGTGCAGAAGTCTTATCGTAAGGTTAATTCTAGAAGGGGCGGCGCTGAGTCTCTCTCCATAGTTGCCGCATTCCAAAGCGAATGTAAACCGAGACGACGATTCATCACTGTGTTGATCAATGGGATTCCAACCAAACTGCAATTTGACACGGCCTCAGACATCACAATCATTTCCAGGCGCACATGGAATCACATAAAGAGGCCGAAGTTGGTCGACTCCCAGAAAGTTGCACATAATGCATCCGGCGGTCTGTTAAACTTAGTCGGCGAACTCAATTGCAAGATTGCTTTCCAAGGTGTGGAGAAGTCGGGAACATGCTACATTTCGGACCGGCCAAATTTGAATCTTCTTGGCCTCGACTGGATTGAAAAGTTGAACCTCCTGGATGTTCCCTTGAATCAGATCTGCAACCGAGTTCGAGCAAGTCCAGACCCATCTGCAAAGTCTGTTGAAGACATGACACGTACCCTGAAACGAAAATTTGCTTCTGTCTTTCAGGATGGCTTGGGCCACTGTACGAAATTCAAGGCAACACTGAACTTGCGACCAGGTGCTAAACCAGTGTTCAGGGCTAAAAGACCGGTACCATATGCAGCCATGTCAATCGTTGAGCAAGAGCTCGATCGACTGGAACGTGCCGGAGTCATCACAGCCGTCAACTACTCATCATGGGCGGCACCTATTGTCGCAGTAAAGAAAGCAAATGGCAAGGTACGCGTCTGCGCTGATTTTTCAACTGGCCTCAACGCCGCGCTGGATGATCACCAGTACCCCTTACCTGTGCCGGAAGATATATTTGCAAAGTTGAATGGTGGTAAGTACTTTGCTAAGCTTGATCTATCCGACGCTTATCTGCAAGTGGATGTTGACGAAGACTCGAGGGAGTTGTTGACGATCAATACTCATCGTGGGTTATTCCAATACAACCGCTTGCCATTTGGTGTGAAAACGGCGCCAGCCATCTTTCAACAGTTGATGGACACCATGCTAGCGGGAGTTTCTGGAACCGCTGCTTATCTGGACGATATCATAGTGATGGGTCGAACACCGGAAGAACTCTTCAACCGCTTGGATGAAGTGCTTGGTTGCATACAGTCGTACGGCTTCCGGATCCGTGAGGATAAATGCATATTTTTCACGCCGCTTATCAAATACCTCGGGTTTATCCTCGAAAAGGATGGACGTCGACCAGACCCGGAAAACATCGAAGCCATTAGAAAAATGCCTCCACCCACAGATCTACAGTCTCTGCATTCCTTTTGTGGGCTCATCAGCCACTACAGCGCATTTATGCCTGAGATGCACCGCTTGCGTGCCCCGTTAAACAAGCTACTAGCCAAAGGACAACCTTGGAACTGGACAGCAGAATGTCAGAATGCCTTCGAACGCGTCAAGTCACTGTTGTCTTCAAACTTGCTTTTGACACATTTCAATCCCTCCAAAGAGATCGTCCTAACCACAGATGCATCAAGCCATGGGATTGGTGCAGTAATTGCACACACGTACACCGATGGATCTCAAAAAGCAATCGCCCATGCCGCCAGAACCCTTACGAAGGCCGAGAAGAACTACAGTCAGATTGAGAAAGAAGCATTGGCCATAGTGTACGCGGTTAAGAAATTCCACAAAATGCTATACGGCCGCCGCTTCAAGCTTCTGACAGATCACAAACCCTTGCTCACTATCTTTGGTTCGAAAAAGGGCATCCCGGCCTATACCGCCAACAGGCTACAACGTTTGGCTCTTACCTTAATGGGGTATGATTTCGAGATCCAATATCAGTCGACAATTTCCATTGGCCAAGCAGATGCACTGTCACGTCTAATTGATACCCGTCAGCAAGAACATGAAGACACAATCATTGCCTCGGTGGAGATTGAACCAGACGTCAAATTTCTGGTAACTGATGCACTGCACTGTCTACCAGTTACCGCAGAAGCTGTACGGACCGAAACACTTCGGGACCCAATACTCAAGAAGGTTACTCAGTTTCACAAAACAAGTTGGCCACGTTCATGTCCATCCGCCGAGTTGCAACAGTATTTTCAGAGGAGACACTCACTCTCTATTGTAAACGATTGCATACTATTTTCGGAAAGAGTGGTCATCCCCAAGACACTTCAGGAGTGCCTTCTTCGACAGTTCCACGCCGGGCATCCTGGAATCAACCGGATGAAGGCGCTTGCCCGCAGTTATGTATACTGGCCCTTAATGGACAAACAGAAGAAATAGCCAGACGCTGCCAAATGTGTGCCGATGTCTTGAAAGCGCCACCGAAAGCAGAACTCTGTTCATGGCCAATAGTTACTAAGCCGTGGTGCCGCATTCATGTCGACTTTGCAGGGCCGATCAACGGGAGAAGTTTCCTCATTATAGTCGACTCATACAGCAAGTGGCCAGAAGTATTTCTCATGGATAACACCACCACCAATGCCACCATATCGAAACTGCGCCAAGCCTTTAGCAGATTCGGCTGTCCTGAGACAATGGTCACTGACAATGGCTCACAGTTTACTTCAGCAGCGTTTAAGGAGTTTTGCAAGCAATGCGCCGTCCAGCACGTTCGCTCGCCGCCGTTTCACCCACAGTCGAATGGCCAGGCAGAAAGATTTGTCGACACATTCAAGCGAGCCCTCCAAAAATCAAAAGGGGAGGGACGTATAGAGGAGGTGGTTGACCGGTTCCTTTTCCTCTACCGATCAACACCGAATCCACAAGCACCAGACGGAGTCTCTCCAGCACAGGTTATGATGAACCGGAAGCTCCGCATGCCTTTCGACGCCATCCGACCGGGCTCGGAGTCCTCTGTTGGGGAAAGAAACCGCAGAATGGAACAGGAGTTTAACCGGCGGCATGGAGCAAAGAAGCGATCATTCACGCTTGGACAGAAGGTGCTAGTACGTGACTACCGGGATGGCCATGCGAAGTGGACGCCAGGGAGGGTCATAAGCAAGCGCGGAAACGTCATGTATGACGTGAAGGTGGGCGCACAGGTCTGGCCACGACATGCAAACCAGTTACGTCCCACATTGTGCCAGCCAGAACAAGAAAGGCCTACTGACCTCCCGTTCGATTTACTGGTGGAAACTTTCAACCTGCCGAAGGTAACAGTGGACGACTGCACAAGGTCGAGCAACGAATCCAGAACAAGAACATCGGAACAAAGTTCTCGGGCGCTTCTGCCAAGGAGGTGGACCGACAGGCAGAGAACACCGTCCCGAAGACTGCAAGTTAATCCCAGGCTTTCCTCTTACACCTCGGAACATATCTCAGGAGGGGAGGTGTCCGGGAGAAAGTAAGAATTGCCTTGGAAATTCCCTATTTTAGCGATTAATCGATTATTAACGATTATCGCATCGATTTCGAACGTTCCTGAATGTTCTGCTTCTACACGTGATCAAAATCCACCTGACCTCTCGGGAAAAGATATGGGGAACCACTAACCTTGGCAGCTGACCTTCCAATTCTAGAAGTCGAAGGTCAGCAGAGACCTATAAATACAGCCAGGGTCCTCAGTCGTTGTACAGTGTTCGTTGGCTGCGATTAATACGTTATTTGTCAAGGTCATTGGTGTTCTGTTTTTTTC
>OX104064.1:131264494-131291125 GCA_944474145.2 Dicrocoelium dendriticum
TGGGTGATTTACTTTGCTAACTGACCAAACCAAATGTCGCTACATTAAGCACTGGGCGTTGAATCCTCACGTTACACGCAGTGGTGGTTTCAAATTCCAATTGATTCGATTGTACCTAGAGAAAGGGTGGACGAAAACGATACGGTACTCGAAACAAATGGTTTCTGTGTTTGTGACCTACGTAGTACTAGTAAATACTAGTCCGACATGATGCGCGTAGTCCAGCGCGGATATCAGTAGGTAAACGAAGTCGGACACAGGGGACTAAAAACGAGGGCTCACAAAATGTCGCGGATGGGTGAAGCGAGACAGCAGCGAACGCTAGCACTGTAACTTACGGAGCAGAAGAATGTGAAAGGATAGACACGGAAGGTGAGGAGCAGTAAAACAAGAGCGAATATTGTGCAACAGGTCAGCAATAAAATTATACGTACACGCTAAAACTTATCTCCTGGGGCGCTACCCCTTTCTTACATCAACTTTGTAATTTTATGAGGTCAATAATGCTGTGACATAAGTTGAGCCGCGCTCATGGTGCCTCAATGTAATAACATGGTCTATACCTAGACGTTCAGAAGACGCAAAGTGACAGAGCGACGATAGTAAATCGGGCGGGACTATTTGAATTGATATTGAACTTGTTTAGGGGTTAAACGTATGTCAACCTTTAAGTGATTAGGTGTGACGAACCAATTTTTCAAAGTGCGAATGAAAACGGTTGTGTTAACATCGAATCAGAAAATCTGGATTGATAGCCGGAAAACAGCAATTTTGACTTGGGACAAAGAGTGGGGTTGAGTACAAGATAGTGGGAATCACATCGACGGGTGCATTAAGCGGTATGAACGTATCACAGGATGGGCCATTTTGGGTTCTACGATTCTTCTCACTTTACCTTGTTTATATGCTCCACGTTCAGCAACATTCTTCTCACGTATTCATAGTTCATGCCCAACGTAGTCTGTGTACTTGATGATTTTTCTACCTTTTATTGATTTATTTCTTGTTACTTGTTGAGGCATATTTTGCTCTTAAATTTGCTTACTCGTACCGCTGAACGTCAGTCATGAAGCAAGTTCTTGTTAAAATGTGAGCCCTACTGTCCTCATGCATCGGCAGTCACCACGAAGCAAATAAAGTGTCAATCGCTGCAACGGCGTTTATAACATCCATGGCGCACATCAGGTGTGTGCCGGTTGCATAATTATGTGCTTTCCGTTAATTTGGACTAATCCCTATTAGATTTTGGGCCAAACCATAGATAGGTTGGATCTCTTCTCCTAAATGCTCAGCCTCTCAACAACAAAATGCACTCGCTTGTTCTCTACTGTTTCTTCCCGGTCTGGACATTGTACTTGTCACGGAGACTGGAAAACGAACATGCTTCTGTTCTCATTTTTACATCCCAAACTTCCGACACTTGATCAGTGTTGGGAAAACTCCAGTTTTCCTAAGCATTTTGCTGGAACCAACAAAAAATGTGAATTTATTATTAGTCGTTATTTTGCTTTAAAACGACGCGTACAAATCCGTTCTAGCCTCAGACCAGGACCGTGATTGGCCCATTTCTCACGAGAGTAAGTAGATCTACTATTACCTAGGTGTTTCATTTATGGACGCGTGAGTTATACTTAAAATAGATCTCGTTCGGAGATTTTCTGGTTTTTTGAGCACCCGCCGTTTGGAGATCTTGTCTTCTGCCTTGTTAGGATTGGGGCTATCGATTGGAAGCCGAATCTATGTTCCATCCGTGAGCTCAGTTGTGTCCCTTTTGTGGGTCTGCCGTGCCTGAGTGTGCTGGTACTGTACTGTGGTAGTGGCGGTTGGATAGTAACAAGCAGTAGTCGCATATTCGGCAGTGATGACGGTTACCGCATATATGTGGACAATAAATCCTATGCAACTTCTGTGTGCAATCAATCTACTTCCATGTGGCCTTAATGACTGTTTGGATTAACATTTAAATAAAGTGCAAGACCATCCTTATTAGTTGTGTGTACAACGCACCACACTGTCGTGTTTCGGATATCGATTACCCGCAGGAAGTCTTCATATGCCTCTGAGAAGCGCACAACTCTGGAAAATATCGTTGGAGCTTTCAATATGCCTGATTGCTGGTATGCACCACGGTCCCCATTAAAATATCTACATTTTGCTTCAAAAACCAGTCGTTCAGTAGTTCAATAGTATATGACAGGATAAAATTTATACCTTTACAAGACTCACGAGATGAAAAACGCACAAGGAAAGTGAAATCAAAAATGCTCCAACGTGGAATGTGAATCATCAGTAGTAAAGACATCGCACTTTCTCACCCTGTTGTTTGGCGTTTAGCACTAAGAGCGAAGTCCAGAATAGCGCATGTCGCGATCTCTTGTGCGTTCACCACATGTGTTGGTAGTGCATTCCATTGGGAATTGATTCTAAGCGAGTAAAAGTACTTGCTACAATTCAAACGGGAGTATTGCACTACTACCATTGTTTCAGGTGATGTCCTCAGTATTGTTTGTGTCAGGCTAGAGTCAGCAGTGATGCACACGGCTGCTCGCTTTCAGTTAGTATCCGGTATGTGAGAACGAGATCTACGAGAAGCCGTCGGTATTCTGAGGAGAACACACCTAGTAAATGAAGGCACAGTTCGTAACTGAAATCGGATAGTCCACATGTTCCTTTGGCGGGTCTTCTTTCGAGCTGCTCCAAGAAACGAATATATCGTTTACCCATGGGCGCCAGGCCTGAGCCACATACTCAACGTGAGGACAATGATATGTGTTGATTAACAGTGATACTAGTCGTCGTTCAAAAGTGCCAAGACCCCTCCACAAAACCCCCACATTCCCAGCCTTCGCGCATTGTAGCGACTTGACAAGACCTTCTTGGACGATGATACGTAAGTCCCGTTCACTTGTCACCTGTTGCAAAACGTGTTGTCCCAGAAGGTATGTGTTGATGATGCTGCTACGCACCGACAGCAGGTGACAATTTGCACGTTTCAGTGGGGGTTGTTTCCCGTTCATTCGTTAATCCGGTCCAGGTCCTTCTGAAGATAGGCACAGTCGGATGCTGAGCGAGTTGCTCTCCATATTTTAGCATCATTCGAAAAGATCTGCATCGAGGATAAAATGTTTTCTGGGAGAACATTTAGGTAAACTATACCTTGCCTTGATTGATTTCAACCTAAACGCAATTTGTTTAATTTTTTACACATTGGCTTTCGTCCGTAATGCAGAAAATTTAATCAACTACCCATCTAACTTTAATCCAGATCGCACTGAGTGATCAACCGTGGACCTCGCATGAGATACCTGCGTGTGGATTGTGTGAACGGTGCAAAATTTCGAGTCATTACGCTCAGTGACCAGAGCGGGACAACATGATAGCCAAACGGCGGACATCACACGCGCTTGGCATACGGGGCATAAGTTTAGTTCCAAACGTCAAGCTGATTTCACGCGTCTGACTTATAAGTGGAAACGTTCATACGGTTCCGATAGTTCGTCTCTGGTCAGCGGAGTTGTCACTTCTGCTTTCCCCCAGTTTGGTTGCACGGGAACCGCACGCAGCGGGCAAAGCGAAAATAAAATCTTCCTCATAGTTCACCTACCAAGTTTGTCTAATTTGATTTATATGGTTTTTTTAAATCTTTAGATCACATTACGCGCGATGGGAAGAAGAGGAACGTACGCCCGTCATCCGTCCGATGTAAAGGCTCTTATCCTGAAGACATATGAAGAGAGCAATGACTGGAAGGGCATTGCATCTCTGTTACAGGTAAATGTGAAGACATGTAGAAGCTGGATTAGAACATTAGAATTGAATGAGCCGACAAGAGATCGTAGCGTGTCGCGTCGAAAGTGTCTGTCAGATAGTCACGTGGATTGCTTGGTGGAATGGGTGGAATCGAACCCTACGGTTACCTTGGAAACTCTTCGGTTACGACTGAAGTTGGAGTTCGAGGTGGACGTGAGCGTCAGCACAATCGCTCGCTACCTAGACGGTCGCCTCATGACAATGAAGAAATTACATGCAATACCGGAATCCATGAATACGATGGATAGCAAAAGGCTAAGGAAGGCGTACGTGTTGAAGTTGATGAACTTGGAGGCAGAAGGACGGCGAGCGGTATGGATAGATGAGACGAACTTTAATCTGTTCTGCGCTCGCACAAGAGGACGTTCAGCACGTGGCACCCGTGCGCACTGTACGGTGCCGAACACTCGGGGACAAAATCTGCACCTGATCAGCGCGATGAATGAGGATGGATTGCTCGGATATTCTGTCCTAAGAGGCAGTTATAATAAAGAAATATGTGCGCGGTGGTTGCGGCTACTGCTTGATACCAATGGCATCCATTTCGCCGAAAGCTGTCTCCTTATTTGTGATAACGCACCGTCACAACGATCTGGAGCGTATCTTCCAAGAGGAGCCTTACAGCTCAGGAAGACTTCTACGACTGGCACCGTACTCTCCGCAACTGAACCCGCTCGAAGGCATTTGGAGTATCATTAAGGCCTACGTTAAACAAACCATGAGGCGGCGATATTCCGAAATGCTCCGAGGGGATCCGGATGGCGTACTGAGCAAGACTGAATGGAGGATGCAGTTCTTGGAGCAGGTTGTTGCAGAAGCACGTGCCTGCGTGACGCTGCACCACTGTCAACAAATGGTGCAGCATGTACGAAATAACTATACACGTGCTTTGCACCTACTCGATCTGTAACCCGTTCAACACCACTGATATATTTCTTGTTAACGTTCACTGATGTTTTTCTTTAAAAGTAATGTGGGGCCACCCCGAGTGGGGTACACCGTGGCTTTCAGTTGGAATTGCCTCTGGCTCTGCGAAGGTTCACTCGGGGATAGCAATAGTTACTGTAAACTACGATTACAGTGGGTTCTCGCTGCAGTGATAGACCACGTGTTGTTAACCGGTCGTTATGTAGTACATTGAGAGCTACCGATAGTGCGAAGACATGTCACACGCCGTTCCAACTAACTTAGGCAAAATTGTACACGTTCCTGGGCGTATATCATAGATACTGGTTACCATAGGCGTCGGTGATTTGCTGTATGATCAATGCATACGACCCGGCCGAGAGTCCCTCCATCAAAGTGGGCTACGGTCAAAGTTCATCTGATGCTGGCCGGCACTCCGCCTAGAGGAATGTGGCCACCAGCCTCACCAACGCAGGGCGAGACTGGCGACAAACTCGGTCTGTTTACACAAACTGGGTTTCAGCCGCCTAATTGCCGAAGCCTCAGTGAACTGAAGCAGGCGGGCGACGCTCTGTTGGTTGATTATGCTAAATGATTCACGAGGGTTTTCACACATGGAGCAGTCAAGCATGTGTCGGAAATCGAACTGGCAGGCAGCGTTTGACCATTCGCGACCAGGTTTCAAGGAATATGCTCTGAAATCCTTGTGGACAGTGTTCGCTCAGTTCGGCCAACGTACTCGCTACCGCAAGTACAGTGAAACAGGTAAATGATTGAGGCGGTAACTCAGTAGTCTGGCCTGTCCAGGTTGGATTTAAACAGCAACTTGTTACCTTGGTGCAAAAGCACAAGCTCAGCGGTGTAATAACACTTTTTCATAGATTGACGGTGACGGTATCGGAATCTCCTGTCATTTTGGTCGCCTTTGAATGGTAGCGTTATGAACACCTTTTTCTTAGGGACGTCGGGCACCCGTTCGTTCCTAGTACTCGCGTTCGCCTTTGAGTGCCGTGCTGTGAACTTCTCTGGATATCCGTTTTCATGTAATGTCGAGGAAACTCGTTGCAGCTACAGAACTCCCGCCCCCTAGAGCTTGAGTCAAGAAAATGAACGCTCGATATGTGCCATCTGACGTGAGTAGCTAGTTTAGAAGGAAGAATAACTGCACGTCCAAAACGTGTACGCTTTTGTGTGTCTGAGTTTGTGACAAGTGCTGGTTGGGGAGGAGAGGGAGCACTGGAGCCGCACATCGGTTGGGTGGGTGGAGTGCTCTGTGGCGGAGTTTGTTCAGCGTCAGTGTCGGGAGTCTGTTGCGGTGACTGGAATTCGACGTAGGCTGGTTTCAGGCGATCCATACTGGCAGAGTCTTTAGAACCATTTCTGTCCAATACGAAATACGTCTCTTTGCGAGCGATGACTTTGAAAGGGCCTTCGTAAGGCGGTGTCAAATGCTTGCGAACCGCATCGATGCGTACGAAAACGAAGGGGCACGTGTGCAAGTCGGGGTGAATGTGGTGGTTTCGAGAAGTGAATCGCGGTGGCGTTGGACGAATGGCGCTGAAGTATTGTTCCAGTCGTGCAACACATGACGTAGGATCGACTTCGCCGGTGACCCTGGAATCTAGTACTAATTCTCCAGGAAGTCTCAGTGTCGTACCGAAGACTAATTCTGTGGGACAACAACCGACATCTTCCTTCACAGTGTTGCGGATACCGAGGAGAATGATCGGTAAACGCTCCGACCACTGGATATTCGATTGCGTCGCAGTGAGTGCGGCTTTGAGTTGGCGGTGAAAATGCTCGACTAAACCGTTAGCAGCCGGATGATATGCTGTCGTGCGTAAATGAGAACAGCCAAGCATGCGGTTAAGGTCGTGAAACAGCAGTGGATGGAGAAAGGATTGTGCAGTTAGCGCACTGGTGTGGAGGTATTTAGCAACATTATCTTATATAAGGTAATGTTACTACATACAACATACTACATGTATATTTATTACATAAGGACTGACACTGTTACCAGCTGTATTGACCACCATCCAAAACTATTGCCAGTATAAATCAATCGATCCGCCGACTACAAATACCCCATCCACTAAGGCCTACTAGCACCACGCAGCTATCATTGCAGTTTCCTTTGTTCTTCCGTTGTTAGTCTGTGGAGCAACGAAATACCTCAACGGGAAAACAAGTTCTCCCTTCTTCGCGGCACCCAAAGACGATAAAACGCTGATTCTGAATCCGACACTTGAGAAGCTCCTCCACAATTTCATAATGGTGTAGTAGATGCGCAAAAGTCACCATCTTTTACAACTCATCTAAAACACATCTGGGGGACCATGGGTCTAAGTTGGCCATGTAGTAGAGCAGAGTGAAATGTCAATAAAAATTTCCCCCTCGGAGAGTCGCAGCCATGCGGTTTCCACCGCACTTAATGCATGCTTCCACATGACTTTACTTGATACCACTTTACGTTAGCGGTATACCGCACATTCATCGTATGGCGCAAAGCAATCTGTGTCCTTTCCATATCCCTTAATGTTCAAGCAGGAGTATTTACATCTGGTATTGCAAACCTCTGGAGGATTTTGATAATTTGCGCTTTATTTAACCGGTACCGTGTCTTCATCTTGCAAATTTCACCCTAACCATCCTACTAGACTTGTCCAGCAGTTGCAATTTTACTCCTAATAATCCATAGAGAATTTGACCATCGCAATGAGGTTGAACATTAACGTGGTGTGATGGCTTGCGTGCCACAGAGATCCATTGAGTTATACTGGGTGGTGCTTTTGCACCTTCAGAGCCACTCATATCCGATTGGTCAATGGTTTAAGGTCAGACAAACTCAGTCTCCTGGTCCTCCAGGTTGGGGGTTGGAATGAAGGTGGTTCCTTACTCTTCAAAACGCACTTCTTGTAGCCCACTGTCACACCCGATGACTTGCGGTCACGCTTTAGAAACCAAAGCCTTTGGTTGAGAGTCCTAATAGTTCTCCTATCTAGACCTAGACAACCTGACAGTATCCTGCGGGTGGCCGAGTGGTCTGCGCGCCTGGTTTGCAACCATATAAGGTCATCGGTCCGAATCGACGTATGGGTGGGCTTCCTTGAGGTATACTCAGCCCGCACGCGACTGGTGGTGGTCGCGCGGCAGCACAGAGCCGTTACGGCGTACAGCTGATACATTATTATTATTACTATTATTATCATTAGTATTACTAGTAGTGGTATGTTATTCCTTAACCAATTTCTTGTTACTCTGGCGGTTGCCGACGATAATAAACAGTACACTATCTGCTGCACTGAGCAGGGCAGATAGGGGTTTGGATGCTACTACTCAAGCCCCCTTTACCCGTCTTACGCTTTTTCACACTTATCCCCCCTTCCAACTTCACACTTCCCCCCCCATTTTAAACCCCACAATTCTTGGTCTTCCTCCAGGGTATGTTAATAGGGGTTCAGTTTCTAGCTTCAACTCATATGTAAATGCGGTGGGTCACTCATGCCTTGTCGACAAGTCTATGTTCAACCAAAACGTCAAGCCCAGTTCATCGGCTTCCATTTGGAGCCCTTGATCCTCCCTCAAATTGGGCATGCCTAAATGTACGCACATTAATACGGATAGGTCAACAGGAAGCACCTGCCCGCAATATAGTGTCCCACTTGATGGATATCCGCTGCTTATCGGAAACCCGCCTGCAAGAATCTAGCTCTGTGCTCTCTTTTCGATCCCCTCCAGGTGACGATGCAGTTTTGAGTACCGGCCAAACGGGTACTGGTATTGATCTGAGTCCCCGGGCTGAAGCTGCTCTAGTTGACTTCATCCAACCCAGTAGCCGAATGGATGCTGTCCGATGGCTGACTCGTTCAAAGCTTCAACCTCGCGCGAGACTATAAGGTGTCTATTCGTCATCCTTGCCTACGCCCTCGTAAACTGTAACCACGAATCGGTAAAAGACGACTTCTATCCTCAACTGAACGAGCTCCTTCGCCACAGCAAATGCACGGACACTGTATTGCTGGCTGGGTATCTGAACGCTCAAGTTGGGAAACTGTCCACTGATGAACTGCATCTGGGCGTCCAACACGGTGTAGGCTCCCGTATGATAACGGTGAGCGACTACTTCCTTTGTGTGTAGATGCAAGCTTATTTCTTGCAATCCCCATTGACAAAGTCATGCAGATCGCGTTCAAAGAACACGACGTAGAAGGTGTAGAGCTGCTCCCAGACGAATGACTTTTTGACTTGAAATAAGCTGACTATCTTGCCCCAATTGTTGACAGCTCCCAAACGTGTCAAGCGGCACTGAACATATTGGCACTGGCTGTCAACCATTTCAGGCTATGCTTTCCAACCTCGACGTGCAAAGCTTTCCTCAGTGATTGCCATGGACCGCTTCCTGCCCTGACGTTTGGTGTAGATCAGTTGGACGCCGCTCAAAAATTCAACTACCTCTGAAGTTGTATCGGCGCCCTTGGGATGGAAGATGAGATCACGAACCGTATAGCAAAAGCTCAAGGCGCTTTTGCTAACCTTCGCCACCTATGGCGGCGGCGCGACATCACTCTCCCTGAAGGGTACATTGTACAATGCAGCCATCCATTCAACTCTCTTGTACGGCTGTGACACTTGGCCCATTAGATCAGCAGACATAAGGAGGCTAGTTACGTTCGACCACCGGATACTTTGCAGTTTGGCTCACATCCTGTGGAACACCGCGTGTGCAACGAGCGTGTTCGATGACTTGTTTAAGGTACAGGAAAGGAAATGAACCGCTCAGCACCGTTATTTCACGCACCAGGCTCCGATGGCACGGCCACGCTTTGTGCATGCCAGCCTACCGAGTCCCGCGATATGCGTTGTTCGCGCCGGGGCTGTGAATGAAAGAAGAGGAGAGGTGGCCAATATATGACTTGGTCTAGAGCAGTGAGTGTCCTTACTTGGACCGTGGACTCATTTGAAGCCTGTCGGATCCCTAGTTAGTGTCCGAAAAACGATGAACACCTTTGGCTGAATACACTTGCTGACATGGCTAGGAGCCGACCTCAGTGGTGTTCGCGTTGTGAGTTATGTTGTCCCTCCTCATTTCTCTTAGCTTCTCCCTTCAGTCGCGATCTCATTTCTTAATATAATACAAACTTTGCATAATAAAAGTTTTTGCCGCATAGTAGCCGGTTGGTAGCTTCCCGGAATGATGCCCATCCGGTACTGGTAGCTCAACCGCCGTGCACCTGTTATAGGTTTCTCTTTCCTTATGCACTGCGGCACAGTAGCTGGGGTATTTTCTACCTCTAGCTAAGGTGTATAATGATAACGATGACGATGATGATGGGGAAGTTGAGGCTGTCTTGCCGAACAACCTCCTCGTGATGACACGTGCGTGGGTCGGGTTATTTCCGTGCAAGCGAATCGTTCGGCGGCAGTGTGCCGTTTAACAACACTGTGACGTGGCGGACGTGACTCGCCACTAAATAAAGTCACTGCCCCTTGCTTCATCCTGGCGAAGCATTGTATTCCAGCAAGTTGATGCTGTAATTTCGGGGAGCATTGGGCCCCTGTTTTGCAAAGGAACAAACGAAAGGCGTATGAACTGATCAATCAGTCACCGGCTCCCAATGGGCGCGATTCCCTGAATTCGCTCCGCTGCCTTGCGGACAGGCTATTCAGCCAAAGGCTCGGGGTGGTGTCCCCTAAGTCAACACCCTACATCGGCTTGGGCAACCGGGTAGTATTTCGCCCTCTGACGAAACCGTGGACTTTGATGTGTTGTGTTGTGTTTTCTTTTACTATTTCTGTACCTTGTTTTGAGTTCCATGGTTTCCGATGGTGCAATGTCTATTCATAGACTGTTGCAAATATATATATATATATATATATATATATATATATATTTACAGTGTGCCAGGACGGGGTGGGTTTTCGCCTGGCAGTTGTTCTCCTATAAAAACCAGAAATGTCCGTTTAACCATACAATGAGGTGGCGGAAGTGACTCGCCACCAAATATCACTGCCACTTGATACCCTCCGGCGGAAGATTGTACTCCAGTAGTTTGCTGCTGAATTTGTGGGAGGGATTAGGCCCCTGTTTATCACTTGTCAAACGAAAGGTGTATGAACCGAGAAATCTTTCACCGGCTCCCCATGGGCGCGATTCCCTGAATTCGCTCCGCTGCCTTGTGGTAAAGCTATTTAGCCAAAGGCTCGGGGTGGTCCCCGAAGACAACTGCTTAATTCGGCTTAATCAATCGGATAGAATCTCGCCTACTAACGAACCAAAGAAACGCACACACGGTCTTGCTCTCACGATGATCTACGCACCTTCTACTACACCAGCCTTACAAGCACACGTCACTCATTTACAAATCCAACCTTTGTATCATCCACCCATTTCATTAGCTGATTCCTCGATAGTAATTAACTACCCCCAGCGATGAATTCGTCCCATCAACCTCCTCCAACTCAGCCACCTACTGCTTCACAGGGAAACAACATCATCGCTAGCAACACTGAATGTGTGCACTCTATTGCAGGCAGGACAACAAGCGGGAACGGCACGACCATTGGAAAGCCTTGCAAGTGATTTCTACTGCCTGACAGAGACACAACTTCAGGACTCCAATGCAGTCTGCAAGCTATCGTCACCAATCCACCCCTTCACCCGTTTTCATCTCCGCCTTTCTGGTGACAGTGAGTCTTCCGCTTCCGGGCAACCTGATGTTGGGATTGCGTTCGGTGCTAGAGCCGAGCCCGCCCTCCTTGACTGCGTTTAATCGACAGTCGTCTCTGTGTTACTAAGCTACGTGGCTCCTACTAGTTTGGAACAATGGAACAATGGTATATGACGGGTAAAAAAGCATACACTTAACGAGTCCCGCAGGTTGGCAATAGAAATACTAACAAATTGGCAAACCACATAAGTGGTTGAAGTAAGGAGCGTCAGTGAGATAAAAGGTAGAAGTATAACAGTTTTAGGGGGATAAAGTGGTACGACGCAAAACTGGCTAAGAAATTGTTATCGTTGGTGATGGTAGCAAATAAAAATGGGGTACACACCGGTTCGCACAGATTTACGACCGTGAATTTGGGGTATAAAACCAAAGAGGCTGGTCAGCCTAAATATATACAAGCGCTTTCGTTCATAAAACAAAGCGCAGGGGGCTCAGTGCGACGTCCAATCGTTTTTTAAACGTATCTAATGTGGGGGCACAAACAACTGAGTTTGGAAGGGCGTTCCAGGGCCCGCAGACCCGGAGGGAGAAATAGGTTCTCCGACAGTCTGGACGACTGTACTGTTGGCTCAGCTTTAAACTGTTACCGCGAAGGTTAGTGTTCGGGCTGAGCTTCAAGAGGTGGCGGCATACGTGACTGGGAGCGCTCAATATCTGGTACACTAGTATGAGGTCTCCACGAAGTCGCCGGTACCGTCCGCTGAACACTCCGAGCATCTCCAGTAGTTCCTGGTAAGGAGTGTGGCGCAAGCCCTTGACGATTTTCGTTGCTCGACGCTGTGGGGTCTCCAGCGCTGCAAGGTCACGTTTTAGCCAGGGTTGCCAGGCCTGGATTGCATATTCGACGTGAGGACGCACGTAAGCATTCAACATCAAAGAGAAGATGGATGGATCCAAAATTCCGAATGCTCTTCTCCAAAATTCCGAGCCGATAAGCGTGTTTTTTGTGATCTCCGTCTATTCCCCCACTAACTGCAGTTTGAATGCAGTCAAGGTCCAGTTTTATCAAATTCTTCATGATCTGCTCTTAAGGGTACCTAAAACTGACATCATCATTATGGCAGGAGATTTTAACACGCGTTGGTTGGCTTCTTCTATCTGAACGCCACCTCAGGGTACCAGATGGATATGATGCTGTTCGATCTGACAACGGAGATCGCTCAGTCTTTGTGGTGATCATCAACTTTTCCTCTCCAGCTAGAGCGTTCTTCATCCCAGGAAGCATTATGCCACCTGGCGTCCTCCATCGTCAACCCAGCGTTGGTTGCAACTTGACCACAAAGCCATAAGTCGAAGGTGGCGTAGAAGCATACGGGATTTCTGAGCATACTGTTCAATCTGTGTGGAAACCGATAATGCATTGGTGTGTGTGACAGATTGCATGCGCCTCGGTGGCTCCCCAAGGAGTAAAAAACCCAAATGAGCATTTGCAAATTGGAGGATCCTGTAGTACAAACATGGCATCAAAAGAGGCTTCGTGAAAACCTTGTTCCCTCCTCTTCTCTGTATGCTGACCGACACTGGTTAGTAGTAGTAGTAGTAGTAGTAGTAGTAGTAATAGTAGTAGTAGTATCAGTAGTATTAGTATTATTATTAGTAATAGTAGTAGTAGTAGTAGTAGTAGTAGTAGAAGTGGTAGTATCAACTGTCTAATAAATATATATAGAGGTAACAAAATCATGGAGCCCAACGGCTAAATGATAGAGTCGCCGCGTCACCATCATCGTGACACAGCAGTTAAAGGTCAGCAACCCACATCAGCTACTGTGCTGCAGGAAGAAAGGAACATATTTTATTTTTTCACGCGTCGTATTTTTAAATCAATTACTTATTTCTCATTAAGCTTCTGATTAAAAGCCAGGATGTACACATATATGGTTGGCGGCATCCGGTTTCCGATTTGCCTGTCACTGTGACCAGCCACAGGACACCTGCGCCTATAGAGGGACCATGGATGGCTTGCGCTGCACCACTCACTGCTCCAACCACACACCCCATACCCAGTGTAAACCCGAAGGAATAAGACCGGAAGGCATGTGGATGGGGGCCACGTTTCATCAACGGAGCCGGCTCACACTCCTTCACAGGCAAACACAAGCACACTGTATTTGGAGAATCAAGCGCACACAAGGCGGTGGCTGGACCGTAGTCCGCTCCACACTGAGTGCATGGAACCACTCTTCGAGCCTAGCACGGCCACAAGAACCGTGCACCCCGTCCCCTCCAGCAACAACCAACTGCCTCCTGGAGCCAGTATGAACGATGTAGTGGGTAATAGACAGGTAGGCACCTTGTCAACAGGCACATCCATCGCAGCCACATCGGGGATATCAAGCAATAGCCAATCACATGAAACGACAAGATGAAATAACATAAATCCAATAATGCATACAGATACGGTGGCATAACTCTACGCTAAATTAGCATATGAAGTGAGTTGGTTAGTAACGAATCCGCGGTAAAGAAAAAATGTCCACAATTTGTTTAAAAATGATACAAACGCAACAAAGTTACCGAAAATAACCGCAATTAGCGTAAGCAACGTGGCCAGTTAATAGAAGATTATTCAGGTAGGCAGAACAAACCAAATAATGTGGAATGAAATTTAGCCAGGTTAAAGAGACCTAGTTTGAGTGTAAGTTGGTTTAGCCCAACTGCGGTAAAGAAACATCAAGAATGCAACATCAGCCTCAGCATGGGACATATATATATATATATATATATATATCTTGCTGAAGTTGAGAGCACACTTTTACTGATTAGGAGAAACAAATATAGTCCCTCAAGCCGAAGTAGAAACACCACATAGGACGCACCCATCTGGCTCCGTTTAAACGTGAATTAATAGCATATGCACAACGTGTATCAATTTCATTTGCTTGATTGATGGTATTTGAATTCGGATTTCCAAGTTAGTTTTCCTTGGCTCCAATCCATCAGTACGGATAAATATTATAAATTCGGAAGCCAGAGTAGGTAAGCAACAAGTCCTGGTCTCTTATCCTTGTGCCTTTTGTCTTGAACTTGTTCACACGCTGCAGCGAACCTGGGGATGAGTTCTTTTGGCCAACTGGCGGCATGTATGTGATCAAGTGGGCCAGTGCACCACACCGCAGAAGTAAAGCTACTGTGAGCATTTTCAGATGGTGGGCTGCCAAAATACATGCCACGTTACAGTGGAATTGCCACAAAACAGGAATTCCGATGCTGTGTTTGAAGCAGGGGGAGCAGCCGCAGTATGGTCAATCTATCATATCCATAATATGTGTAAATGTCATGCACGTTTTCCGCCTCTTCCCGGCTAAGTGTACGTGCCAATCCTATTCTGAGATTACTGATTTTCTAACGTTACAGAGAATTACCTACAATCTCATCGGGGCTAGTAATAACCATTGCGCCATTCTAATGCCTCACATGTCTGTCGTAGAAAGTCGCCCAATTAACTGTATGAATCACTCAACGGACGTTTAAACCGCCATCAGCCTGCATTGTTACTAAATTGCTAACCCCGTGCCTTGCGTTTGTTCGAATGCTGGGTGCATACACTGCAGATAAAGTGGGCTTAACTGCAAGAAAGTTAACTGGTTGCCATTATTCGATGAGTGGTGACCAGTAGCTCGAATTGGTCATCCATCCGTTTTAATACCGAACTACAATTTACTGGTTCAACAACTCACACCCCTTGGCTAATTTCCTGATGAAGATCAGTTGCTCGTTCCACTTGTGATCTATTGTGTAACCGAAGTTGCAACACCTTATCTCGCACCTAGTGACGTAACCTGTTGGTGAAATCTAGTTGCTAACCTCACATGTTTAGTACAACTGCGGAGATCAGTTGGTCTGACCCCACCAACTGAGCATCGATCGTTCATCGATTGCGGATATTGAAGACAAATCTCCTACTCACAAATCGCCTTTAACTACATGTGGATGTAGGGAAGAACCAGGACAGGTTGATAAGTTAATGTGTTACAAAAGCGGAATAGGATTCTCACTGAGCGCTCATAACATTCACACAAAATCCGGAACAAACAGTAGTGAAGGGGGATTATTGAACTTTGGTGTTGTTGTCTCGAAACAATGAGGGTGAAAACCTAAGTTCGGTGTGGGCAACAATTGATTTTGAATTGCTTACTCCAAATTATAATCCCTGCAATCGCTTCATCTTTGTTTGATCTCTTAAGTTAAACATAGCTGGAGATAGAGGTTCCTGACAGGCGCCCTAACCGCCGTACCGCTAAGCATTGTGAGGAACGATTGTCGTCATCATCATTATCATACACGTTAGCTAGAGGTGGGGAACACCTCAGCTACTGTGCCGCAATACACAGAAAAAGGGTGAAAAAATGCAACTGGTGCAAGCTGGCTGAGCTACCGGTAACGGATAAGCATCGTTCCGGTAAGCTACCAGCCGGCCACTGTGCATCAAAAAAAATTACTATGCAAAATTATATAAGGCTAAATAATGAGATCGTAGTTGGAGGGGGAGGCTAAGAGGGATGGGGTGGGACAAAGAAACTCACAGCACGAACGCCACTGAGGTCGGCTCCTAGCCATATCAGCAAGTGTGTCCAACCAAACGAGTTCATCTTCTTTCGGACCCCAATCATGGAGCCGAGATGTTCCAACCGAGGCCAGATCAGAAGTGAGAGCCTTCATTCCTCTGGACCAAGTCATCGCTTGGACACCCCTCCTCTTCTTCCATCCATTTCCCCGGCGCGCAAACAACGCACGTTGCGGGAGTCGGTGGGTTGGCATGCGTAACACGTGGCCCAGCCATCGGAGCCTGATGCGTGAAATAACGGTGCTGAGCGCTTCAGTTCCTTTTCCTGTGCCATAAACAAGGCGTCGAACACGCTCGTTGCTCACGCGGTGTTCCCACCAGATGCGAGCTAAATTACGATGGCACCGGTGGTCGGACGTAACTAGCCTCTTCAGGTCCGCTGCTTTAAGCGGCCAGGTTTCACAACCGTACAGCAGGGTCGAAGGTACCGCTGCATTGTACACTCTACCCTTCAGGGCAAGAGTGATGTCGCGCGGGCACCATAATTGGCGAAGGTTAGCAAAAGCTTTTGCTATACGATTCGTGATCTCATCTTCGATCCCACGGGCGATTGTCGTAATGGTCAGCAATGCAGCGCTGCGTTCAAGTATTGGCTAAGGTTGTTTTCAACTATGAGGTCCAAGGGAGAACGACTAGGGTCCGTAAACGCCACAGATTCGGGAGCGAGCAACATCGAAGAGTTATTCACGAAACTGCATTTGCCGGAGCAATGATGTGTAGTCCTGGTTCTATTGAACAGGACTCCGGGGCAAGGTGGGCAAATGTTGCTTGTAGGTGGATGGCAGGGCTAAATTGATGTAACATCCAAAACATGGAGTGAACGCACTATATCGGTGAAGACCTCAAGCAAAGTACAGTGGCTATCAGGCACGGTACTACAACCAGAGAGTGCACTGTAATATAGTTTTACATCATAAAAGTGTTAAATGTCCATAATGGTGAAAATTAGTGCAGTTTCAGTCCGAAAGTCAAGTACAATACAACAGCTTAAATCCTTCTTAATTATTGCTCCGGAATGTGACGAGGAAGCGACTGAGGCATGCATCTGATGTATTTTATCGTGGAGTGCAGCAAAAAATGATGGAAATCAGTATCTTCAATATTAAACAGACGACTTGACGGCACACTGACAAATGCACAGTAGGTGATGTAGCCTGTGACTAACAATTGACGGCGTTGGTGCCAAAAATATTTGATCGGTATCAGATTCCCCTTGAACTCCAGACAGGAATACTCACACATATGCTACTGCGGACCTATTGTTCAGTCATGTAACTTGCTCGCTGTTCTATCGATATCGTGATTTCACCAAGTAATCGCCCTAATCATCCTACTGGACTTGTCAAGCATTTGCTTTGTACCCGAGATAGAAGATCTTGAATGTGTTCTGTGACGACACGTCATCAATCCGAATTTTCGGACTGTATATGGACTCAACGCTTGTTGACGTCTCAAATAGGCACTCAATCCCAACTGTGCCGATAGTGGGTCAGAACTTCGGCTAGGTCGCAGTGAACGGTGTCTCGCTGTGCTGTAGTCCAACGTCGGTGTGTGCAGGAAAATCACAATTGCCTGATAATCAGCAGCGTCCGTGCCGCTTGAGCAAGGGTGGAACTCGGGAGGTTGTAGTGAACAGCTGACGCCTTAATCACTTTGCCACCAAGACCTGTGAGCAAAGCTTGGCTCAGCGGTAAGATCCAACAGAGGACGAACTCGGTCAAGGGCTAGCAGTGTTGGAAAGAGCAACACTAATGCCCAAGGTTTGCTCAGTAGAATTTCTGAGTTTGCGACTCCGTCAGGGAGCAAATGCCTGTGACCTCATTGCTGTAACTGAAACATGGTTATGCCTGGAAAAAACTGACATCGAGAACGCCATGCGAGGCATGCCCGTCGTTAAACACCATCGGCCCAGGAAAGTTGGAGGAGTGGCTCTGTACTTCCACAGCGACCTCCAATGTGAGTCCATATAGAATCCAGTTCATTACAGTACAGGATTCCCTTTGATGCCGTCTACGTTTAAATGGTGACGACACCAGCTTGGTAGCCGTGCTTTACTGCCTTCCATCCCTCACAACCGAGATGAACTTCTATCTGGCATCCGCACTAAGGCGGGTGATAACCAAGAATTACAGTCCCATTCTTACTACTGGCGATTTCAACATCCGCTCCCTGGAATCCCAGGTCACTACTGGAGAAAAGTTTAAAGGAGATCTGCAAGAGATTGTTTCCAGTTTCCACCTCTATGGCCACATCAGCACTCCCACCTGATTCAAGGAAACAGATAAGCCGTCTACACTGGATCGGATATTTGCCAAGGTAAAACTGTTAATCGAGAGGGCAGTCGTCGACGTCCCTTTGAGCCGCAACGATCATGTAGTCCTACTCTTCGAATACATATGCCATGTAGAATATCCAGTGGAAATTGCCGAGGCAACAAAAGCGATTATACGCTACGACATATTAGCTCGACTAGTTAAGACAACCAAATGGACCTGTCTGGCAGCCGAGGCACGGGCTAGCGCATGGGAACATTTCGTCAGTCAGTTTAACACCCTGGTTGCCGAAGCATCGGTGATTAAAATTGTAAACTCGAGAAACGTGGTCTTGTTTCTGCGAAGCAGGGCACGTAAATGTATAGTTGTGTGAAACAGCCTGGCTTATCTACAAACTCTCCCCAAGCACCGAAAACTGGATGGCGTGTGCGACCCACCGTAAACCCTCTACTCAGCTTGTTTGCGAGGATAGAATGGCATACCAGCAGCAGTTTGCAATGTATATGGCCTCAAATGACAAGCTTCGCTATCAACACTAACAGTCTACGTAAAGGGAAACGGGGAACTCCTCTTCAAACAACGGACGGACTGACATGGAACGCGAAGGGTGTGGCGAATACTCTGCAGAGCTGCAATATGCTGCAACACTTCAGTGCGGTTACTGGCCACCTAACCTTATGACAATGGTTGTCTCACCCGCAAAACTCACTCGCATAACCTGTACGACAGAAGCTGTACTAAAAATGCTGTTGGGTATTCGTACGTACAATTCTCCTGGAGTCGACAACATTCACCCGAAGTCGATAACGGCGGTAGGAGAGAGATTAGCCGAAGCTTTGACGAATTATATGTGCCCGAAATGTGAAATCATGGGATGATTACTCCCATTCACAAAGTAGGTAGTCGTTCCGATCCAACCAACTACAGTCTACTAATCCAACTACCGGTACTTTCAAAGGTCACTAGTTATTTCTGATACACTACCGGTATAATTGGAAGAATTGAACTACCTGGCACTGGAACAGCATGGCTTCCGACGAAATCGAGCGTGCACTACAAATCTACTGCTAACACGATCCAGCTGGACTGAAGCTTTAGACACTGGCACAGGAGTTGATGTAGTTTCGGTCAACTTCTCAAAGGTCTTTCACCGGTTAGAAAATGAGGTTCTGTACTTCAAATTCCAGAACTTTGGTATTGGTGCTCCTCGCCTTTCATGGATTAGAAGGTTTCTTCTACACCAGCGCTTAGGTTTACGAGTGAGTGAATCCATGGCAGATCCCATCCAAGTTGAATGCGGAGTACCACAGGGACCAGTGCTTGAATCTAGGTTACCTTTGAAGCATATCAATGATATGACACGTCTCATAAGCTCGAACTGCCTGTTTTATGCTCATGAGATCAAGGTGTGGAGGGAGGTCAATACACTAGATTATATCACAGTATTTCAAGCCGACCTGGATAGGAGTTACACGTGGTCAGTCCAGAATTGACTTCGATTCAATGTAAACAAATATAGTGCTGCACTTACGGAACCAACCGGTGTGCTCCTACAAACTCTGCAACCAGGAGCTTCAAACGTCTTCTGGCGAAAAGGATCTGGGACTTTTGGTTCAGGCAGACCTGGGATGTGCGATTTAAATGGAAACTCCGTCAAGGAGGGGCATACAACACGGGGGCCTACTGAAGCGTGTATTCGGACGATTCGACAGATCTATTTTTCCATAGTTTCTCGGCTCATACATACGGCCACATGTAGAATATGCAATACAGGCCTGGCAGCCATTGCTGAGAAGCGGTCTCACCGCTTTAGAGATACCCCAACGCCGAGCAATCAATAATGTCAAAGGTTTGTATAGTTTGCCGAATAAATGAATGCCTTGATTACACGGAGTCTTCAGCGGATCATATCAGCGATTGAGCGGGGACCTCATCTTGACTTCAGATTTTGAGAGATCCCATCCACGCGTGTCACCATTTGCTAGAGCTCAGTCACAACAGTAACTTGAGAGAGCACCATCTCAAGCTGGCAGATCAGTACGGCCGCTAGGAATGCCGTCGGAATTTCTTTTCGTACGCGTTCGCAAATCTTGGAAGGTTGTACTGAAAACGTCACCTGTGCTCTGACGCTGGTAGACATCAAAGCCCCGAGTTGACCGTGCACTCATTTCGGTGCATCATATCAAATTACTCCCTGCCCAAGCAAAAACACGAGTGTCTGTTAGAGATTTCACTACCGGTCATCTCCCAGAATACGTTCCACCTTTTTCACCTCCCTTATGGGTTCACCAGGATGTGGTTCAAGTTATTACCAACGTCTTATTTGTCGTCATTCGTTATGAATTTAAACTGCTTACAGTCTATACTACGTACTCCTCATTCAGTCCACCGGTGTAAACCTAATTTTGCTGACAATTCTTCTATATTTTAAACATTCACCATGACCATTCTACGTGACATGTTAAGCTCTAGCCTTTTTATCCGTACAAAACCATTGTTCCATTGTGCCGAAACACCACTTCGGATACGGTCATTGTGATAGGAGTGACCGAGGTCTACTTCAAAGTGAACCGGGGCCTCAATAAAGATTGCATGTCGCAATCCAACTTTTAGCATCCGGATAGGTTCGTCACTTGTAGGCTGCTCGCGTCCAAACGATGGATATCCTGCAACCCACTAGCTATGTGATGCTCTTGGCTGACAAGACGTTCATATAGGCAGATTGTGCATGGAAGTAAGTCCGCTGGGTACACATTGAAAATGAGTGTGGACTAAAACTACGATCCTCGTACATAAGTAAGTAATGTGTCAGCTGTACGCCGTAAGGACGCTTCGCTGCCATGCGACCACCACCAGTCGTGCGCGGGCTGTATACCGCGAGGATGCCCACACTTACGCGGATTCGAACCGGCGTCTTTATGGTTGCAAACCAGGCACGCAGACCACTATGCCACCGGCTGATAACCTCAAAGCCATCCGAAGTGTATCCGCACAGCTACACCTCAGCCTGCATGCCACCCGACAGACACACTATGCCATTAAACTTACTGAGGAATCTAAGCTTAATGTGACATCTGGCACAATGCTTCGCTATCTACCGTATCAACACCTTGGTGAAACCAACCATTAGCAAACGTAACGGCCAATCCGTTCACAGTACTCCTCTTGCAGTTGGCCTGACCGAACTCCGCATTGTTCAGTTCTCGTTGGTTTTCTTCATCAGGGTAGCTAGGTGATAGAGAAATATCCTGGTTATCGCGTTTCTGGTGCCGGTAAAGGCAACTTTACACCCAAAGCACACGTCCCCCGAATCACTACTGAGATTAGAGAAGCTTTCTTGTATCGAGTGCCAACAAGACGGAACAAGTATTGTGTTCACCAGCCCCCACGAAGTCGGAGTAGGCGTAAGGTGGTGAGTCCACAGAAGCAGCGATTATATGGCTTCACACATTTAAAACTTAGCTGTTTCACACAAACCACCCTACCGGACTTGTCAAGCCTATGCATTTTTTACCCAAATTATACCATTGTTCCATTGTGGAAGGGACTTTGGATCTAAAAATGACCGACCCCAGTTGAAATCTATCATTTTTCTCGCACAGCTCATGTCCTCGTAGTAGTTCTACCTTCACTCCTTCATTTTCATCTGGCCCGAATGTCTCTGGTTTGAACGTTGATGACGTTGGTAAAGCGAAGAGTCGGCACGTAGTAGCTGAGTGCCACTTGCGATGATTGACATGGAAACGGTTGTTACTACTATCCACTCACTATGGTTCGAGAGCCGCTGTGCCCACCACATCATTGTTCCCCTAAAAATCAGGATACATACCTCTCTGACTAATCTCACAGATGAGGCTACACTCGTAGGTTATTCGGCTGCATCGAATCAGTGTGACCCGATGGCGATTCACGCGATACGCTACATTCTTTGGTATCATGCCATCTCTCATCTTGAATGCAGCTCAAACGGAGACTTCACTACACAGACTCGGTTGCGTCACACATGAACCGAGGCATTTGTCGGGGTCAGTGCCGGTTGCTACGGTTCATGTGTTACCGTTTCACAAACACTGGATGACGTTATCATTTATCCAGCGTGCCCTAGTTCCGCTGCGTGCGTCATAGCAACTAGCGTTAAAGTGGTGGGGCTCACAATGACGACCCCCGCTCCAGTTGTCGTTGGCCTATGATGGAACATTCACTGTTGCAAAATGACAGAGCAATAAGCGTAGCTGGAGGAGATGGAACCAGACAATGCGAAATGACATTTGTTAAACACAATGTGAACACTGGCATTTTCGGCACTAATTACTTCCAACCCGACTGATTTCTTTCGCGCCTGTATGCTTCAGTCAAAGGGAGGCTAAGCCGGGAATCGAACTCGGATTAATTCGATTTCCTGCTGGCGCCTTCGGTGCTTTCAGCATATGTTACAGTATGTTATGGTCAAGGGTCTGGTGTGTAGAGTGAGCAACACTAAAAATTTCTGCACACCGTATGAGATCTCAGTGATAGAAATAATCGACATTCAGTTGGGTTTATTGAAGTTCAGATGAAGATGGAGCGTAAAAGTTCAATTTCGCAAATTTGCGTCAAAATTGAGGAATAAATGGGCACTTGGAGAGCTAAGAGGTGTTAACAGTGCTGGGTGTCCAAGAAGCAAGGGCGTCAGCCGCGGGATAAAGATGTCAAGATAATATTCGGAGTGGAAGCTATCAACACCGGGAGCTACCACACTTCGGTCAAGAGTAGAATGGTCGAAGTAATGCAGGTTTGTATTTAGGTCAGTCGATCTTATTGTACTCACTATAAACTACACGTATTCCTACTTCCTACACTAAGCAACATGGTATCTCGTGCGAATACTTTCGTTTTCGGAACTCAGTAGTTCAATAGTGTATGATGGGATAAAAATCATAACTTTACAAGACCCACAGGATGGAAGCGGAAAAGAATATTAAAAGTAAAATGTTCCAAGGTGGAAGGTGAAATTTCGGTGGTTAAATCATTGCACTTTATCAAACTGTTGTGTAGTGTTTATCACTAACATGAAAGTTTAAGAATCTTTCGAATGTCGTCATGTCTGGTGCTTTCACCACATAGTTTGGTAATACATTCCAGTGAGAACAGATTCTAAGTGAATAAATATACTTTCTCCAATTCAGACGGGAGTGTTGCGTCATTAATTTCAGGTGGTTGCCACGGGTTTGGTTGTAAGGGGCTAGAGTCAACATTGATCTACATGGATGCTCGCATGCAGTTAGTATCCCCTATGTGAGAGTAAGATCTCCGCGAAACCGTCGGTATTCTAATGCGAACGCATCGAGTACACGATGGTGCAGTCGTAACTTAGACCAGATAGCCAACGCGTTGCCTTTGTGGCTCTTCTTTGTGCTCGTTCCAATAGACGAATATCTCCTTGTAACCATGGACACCAGGCCTGAAGTGCATAATCAACATGAGGGCGAGTGTAGGAGTTAATCAGCAATGGTACTAGCCATCGCTCAAAGGTGCCGATGAATCGCCTCAAAAGTCGCAAGTTCAAGTTCGTCACACTTGCTGCTTTCGAACATTGGAGCGAATTGACAAGACTCTCTTGCACTATTATACCTAAGTCGCGTTCACTAGTCACATGTTGCAGGACGTGTTGCCCAAAAGATAAGTGTTGACGAAGCTGCTGCACACCGTCAGCAGGTGGCACTATGTAGGGTTCAGTGGGAGCTGGTTCTCTTCTGCCCATTCGTTAATCCGAGCCAGATCCTCTTGAAGATAGATGAGGTCGGATGCTAAGCGAATTGCTGTCCATATTTTAGCATCGTCTGCAAATATTTGCGTCGGTGATAGAATGTCTGCTGCAAGGTCATTAATGTAGACTATAAACAGTAGCGAGGCGAAAACGGCTCCTTGCTGTACACCACAGAAGACGCACAAGCTTGCGGAATGAGCGTCGGCTACTCTTACCTTGATTACTCCATCGTGTAAGTAGGCTCCTAACCAGGTGAGCAGGGAACCGTTGATACCGTAGGCAGAAAGCTTTTGGAGGAGAAAAAGTGATTGATCCTCTCGAATGCTTTAGAAAAATCCAAGTAAATCACATCTATGGGGACTCCTTCATCAGGCGTTGGTCCATGAGTCCCGAGCAATCAGCAGATTGGTGAGACAAGAGTGTCTGCGTCTGAAACCATGTTGGGCATTAGAAATTATTTGTTGACTTTCAAAGGTATCGCATCAGTTCATCTGCGATTACCGATTCCATCAGTTTTGATAAAATAGGAAGGAGTGTAAAAGGTCGGTAGTTGGCAGGATCCGATCGCTTACCTCCTTTGTATATTGGAGTGATAATTCCATTTTTCCACTCAGAGAGGAGTGTATGGGAGTTAAGCAGACTCTGGAAAAAGGTTGCAAGTGGTGCTGCTATGGTAGAAGCAAGGGTTTTTAGTACTTTTAGAAAAATCGTGTCGATTCCAGGGGCACTGTACTCCCGGAGAGACAGTAGTTTGCTTGCAACAGCTGCTGGAGTAAAAGTGACGCTGGATAAGCCAACGACATTTGTTGGAATTTGATAGGGCGAAGGTTTCATGACAATTGTAGCTACCGAGCCAAAGTGCAAGGGTAGAGCGTTCGCAGCATCCACAGCAGTAGTTGTTAGGCCACTGGTCGTCCTGAGTTGTGGTATTCCTGGCTTAACCTTTCTTTTGTCATTCACAAATCTGTATAGTAGTTTGGTGTTACTCGTACATTTCAGCACCATATTCTCCTGCCATTCGTACTTATCGACCCCAATGAGCGACGTACAGTAGTTTCTGAGGACTTTGTAATTCTGCCACGTAATATCACATGGGCTTAGCGAATGTTGCCTTTAGATTTCATCTCTTCTGTTGAGCCATTTACGTGTTCTGCTCCGGATCCACTTATTGGTCCGGCGCGATGCTCGTAATGGTACAACCTTCGATGCTGATTGTATGACCCACGACTGTGAAAATCGTACATCTGTCAAACGGGCTGATAACACTGGTGGGAAAAATGTGTACTGTTAGCATCCTTTTACGGATCGCAGAATGGTGTGCATTTCCGTTCGCACATTGCTTTCAGTTTTCCGAGGTTTACCCACCCCACAACCGTGGAGTATTCCATTCTCAACAATGAGTAGACACCATTGAATTCTCTGTACGCATGTAGTTAGCAAAGCTGTACTGTTTCACGCTGGTCACCACACCCGTATTCCACGTATCCGGATTTGTCTGCAAGTTAGAATCTACATTACTACCATTCAGCTAACACGATCCGAGTGTGCGATCTGCGATTGATGTGTGCCGTAGACAGGGTTTAGCATCCTTGCCAGTCTCTACAAAGTCGCATCTACCAGCTCATATGAAAACAGACGATACGCAGCAATCGATTGATGGTTTGCAACGTTGGACCATGCGCCCGAGTCGAGCATAGTGCTTGGGACTCAGGGTCAAACCGACATCAGTTACTCACCTGTGATTAGTCAGTTTATGCACGCATTTGCCACGCGATTAACCAATCCCCCGGAAGTCCATGGTCTACCTCCCCATCAGGCCTCTACATTCTGTCTGCCTTCCAGTCCATCCCCAAATATGTTTTATGGGTCAGACCGGAAATAGGTGAGAACGTGGCATTCCACAACATTCATTGAAGTTCACACGTGAATATCATATCAAACAGATAGTATATTGGCTGTTGGTGTGATCGTTAATGGTACTGAGGAGACAATACGAAATTCATGCATCTACCAGTTTTCGTCTTCGTACCGTGCTTTTCAGATAGTATATTGGCCGTTGGTGTGATCATAAAGATTGCACCCACCGTACACAGGCTCACAGTGAGATGAAGTGTTGACGCGCTTGCACAGAACGACGTCCCCCACATTCAGCTGCTCTGATGGACAACGTTTAACTCCTTCGGCCATTGGTTAATCATCAAAACCCCACTGTGAGGGTAATCCCTACAAGGTCTGTTTTTTGCTGCACTGATATCACACAGAAATCATCCGTGCGCAGAACGAATCTGGTGAGAAATGAACACACGATGTTATTGGGCTCACATTTTACGGAAATGGATTATAGGACTACGTATTAGTGGCAGTGTCCCCATGTAGCTCCCTGTCACCACGTTGACTGTGCCCCTAAACCTTGACGGACATGAGTCAACGCACCGCATTATCCCGATGAATATCCCATCCGCACCTTCTGCTCTTTCATTTAAGCTGCTACCAGGGCTAACCTACGTCTCTTCACTTTAGATGTTTTACTGAAGGTATCGGGTCCGCAGCTTCTTTGGGACAGAAGCTGTTCATTCGAAGTTACAGCATGCAGTAGCCATATGT
>OX104064.1:131291180-131329886 GCA_944474145.2 Dicrocoelium dendriticum
CACACAGACTGTGAGTGGGGAATCTGATACCGATCAAATATTTTTGACACCAACGCCGTCAATTGTTAGTCACAGGCTAAATGACCTACTGTGAATGTGTCAGTATGCCGTCAAGTCGTCTGTTTAATATTGAAGATACTGATTTCCAACTTTTTACGCTACACTCCACGATACAATATGTCAGATGCTTGCCTCAGTCGCTTCCTGGTCACATTCCGGAGCAATAATTAAGATGGATTTAAGCTGTTGTATTGTACTTGACTTTCTGATTGAAACTGCACTAATTTTCACCATTATGGACATTTAACACTTTTATGATGTAAAACTATATTACAGTGCACTCTCTGGTTGTAGCACCGTGCCTGATAGCCATTGTAGTTTGCTTGAGGTCTTCACCGATATCGTGCATGCACTCTATGTTTTGGATGTTACATCAACTTAGCCCTGCTATCCATCTATAAGCGACATTTTCCCACCTTACCCCGGAGTCCTGTTCAATGGAACCAGGACTACACATCATTGCTCCAGCAAATGTCGTTTCGTGAATAACTCTTCGATGTTGCTCGCTCCCGAATCTGTGGCGCTTACCGACCCTAGTCGTTCTCCTTTGGACCTCATAGTTGAAGACAACCTTAGCCAATACTCGAACTCAGCGCTGCATTGCTGACCATTATGACAACCGCCCGTGGGATCGAAGATGAGATCACGAATCGTATAGCAAAAGCTCGGGGCGCTTTTGCTAACCTTCGCCAATTATGGTGCCGGCGCGACATCACACTTGCTCTGAAGGGTAGAGCGTACAATGCAGCGGTACCTTCGACCCTGCTGTAAGGTTGTGAAACCTGGCCGCTTAAAGCAGCGGACCTGAAGAGGCCGATTACGTCCGACCACAGGTGCCTTCGTAATTTAGCTCACATCTGGTGGGAACACCGCATGAGCAACGAGCGTGTTCGGCGCCTTGTTTATGGCACAGGAAAAGGAACTGAACCGCTCAGCACCGTTATTTCACGCACCAGGCACCGATGGCTGGGCCACGTGTTACGCATGCCAGCCCACCGACTCCCGCAACGTGTGTTGTTTGCGCGCCGGTGGTGTGGATGGAAGAAGAGGAGAGGTGGCCAAGCGATGACTTGGTCCAGAGGAATGAAGGCCCTCACTTCTGATCTGGCCTCGGTTGGAGCGTCTCGGCTCCCTGATTGGGGTCCGAAAGACGATGAACACGTTTGGTTGGACACACTTGCTGATATGGCTAGGAGCCGACCTCAGTGGCGTTCGTGCAGTGAGTTTCTTTGTCCCACCCCATCCCCCTTAGCCTCCCCCTCCAACCACGATCTCATTATTTAGCCTTATATAATTTTGAATAGTAATTTTTTTGATGCACAGTGGCCGGCTGGTAGTTTACCGGAACGATGCCTATCTGTTACCGGTAGCTCAGCCAACTTGCACCAGTTGCATTTTTTCACCTTTTTTCCTGTTATTGCAGCACAGTAGCTGAGGTGTTCGCCACCTCTAGCTAACATGTATGATAATGATGATGACGACAATCGTTCCTCACAATGCTTAGCGGTACGGCGGTTAGGGCGCCTGTCAGGAACCTCTATCTCCAGCTATGTTTAACTTAAGAGATCAAACAAAGAAGAAGCGATTGCAGGGATTATAATTTGGAGTAAGCAATTCAAAATCAATTGTTGCCCACACCGAACTTAGGTTTTCACCCTCATTGTTTCGAGACAACAACACCAAAGTTCAATAATCCCCCTTCACTACCGTTTGTTCCGGATTTTGTGTGAATGTTATGAGCGCTCAGTGAGAATCCTATTCCGCTTTTGTATCACATTGGCTTACCAATCTGTCCTGGTTCTTCCGTACATCCACATGCAGTTAAAGGAGATGTGTGAGTAGGAGATTTGTCTTCACTATCCACAATCGACGAACGATCGATGCTCAGTTGGTGGGGTCAGACCAACTGATCTCCGCAGCTGTACTAAACATGTGAGGTTAGCAACTAGATTTCACCAACAGGTTACGTCATTAGGTGCGAGATAAGGTGTTGCAACTTCGGTTACACAATAGATCACAAGTGAAACGAGCGACTGATATTTATCAGGAAATTAACCAAGGGATGTGCGTTGTTGAACCAGTAAATTGTAGTTCGGTATTAAAACGGATGGATGACCAATTCGAGCTACTGGTCACCACTCGTCGAATAATGGCAACCAGTTAACTTTCTTGCAGTTAAGCCCCCTTTAGCTACAGTGTAGGCACCCACTCATTGGAGCAAACGTGAGGTGCGGGGTTAGCAATTTAGTAACAATGCAGGCTGATGGCGGTTTAGACGTCCGTTGAGTGATTCATACAGTTAGTTGGGTGACTCCAGGACAGACATGTGAGGCATTAGAATGGCGCAGTGGTTATTACTAGCCCCGATGAGATTGTAGGTAATTCTCTGTAACGTTAGAAAATCAGTAATCTCAGAATAGGATTGGCACGTACACTTAGCCGATAAGAGGCGGAAAACACGAATTACATTTACACATATTATGGATATGATAGATTGACCATACTGCGGTTGCTCCCCCTGCTTCAAACACAGCATCGGAATTCCTGTTTTGTGGCAATTCCACTGTAACGGGGCGTGTATTTTGACAGCCCACCACCTGAAAATGCTCACAGTAGCTTTACTTCTGCGGTGTGGTGCACTGGCCCACTTGATCACATACATGCCGCCAGTTGCCCGAAAGAACTCAGCCCCAGGTTCGCTGCAGCGTGCGAACAAGTTCAAGACAAACGGTACAAGGATAAGAGACTTGGACTTGTTGTTTACGTACTCTAGCTTCCGAATTTATAATATTTATCCGTACCGATGGATTGGAGCCAAGGAGAAACCAACTTGGAAAGCCGAATTCAAATACCATCAATCAAGCAAATGAAATTGGTACACGTTGTGCACATGCTATTAATTCACGTTTAAACGGAGCCAGATGGGTGCGTCCTATGTGGTGTTTCTACTTCGGCTTGAGGGACTATATTTGTTTCTCCTAGGCAATAAAAGTGTGCTCTCAGCTTCAGCAATATATATATATATATATATATATATATGTCACATGCTGAGGCTGATGTTGCATTCTGGATGCTTCTTCACTGCAGTTGCGCTAAACCAACTTACACTCAAACTAGGTCTCTTTAACTTGGCTAAATTTCCTTCCACTTTATTTGCTTTGTTCTGACTACCTGAATAATGTTCTATTAACTGACCACGTTGCTTACACTAATTGCGCTTATCTTCGGTAACTTTGTTGCGGTTGTAGCATTTTTAAGCAAACTGTGGACATTTTTTCTCTATCGCAGATTCGTTGCTAACCAATTTACTTCATGTGCTAATTTAGCGAAAAGTTATGCCACCGTATCTGTATGCATTAGTATGCATCTTGTCGTTTCAAGTGATTGGCTGTTGCTTGATATCCCCTCTCTGGCTGCGATTGATGCGCATGTTGACAAGGTGCCTACCTGTCTATTCCCCACTACCTCGTCCATACTGGCTCCAGGAGACAGTTGTTCGTTGCTGGAGGGGACGGGGTGCACGGTCCTTGTGGCCGTGCTAGACTCGAAGAGTGGTTCCATGCACTCAGTGTGGAGCGGACTACCGTCCAGCCACCGTCTTGTGTGCGGTTGATTCTCCAAATACAGCGTGCTTGTGTTTGTCTGTGAGGGAATGTGGGCCGGCTCCGTTGATGAAACGTGGCTCCCATCCGCATGCCTCCCGGTCTTATTCCTTCGGGTTTACACTGGATATGGGGTATGTGGTTGGAGCTGTGAGTGGTGCAGCGCAAGCCATCCATGGTCCCTCTGTAGGCGCAGGCGTCCTGTGGCTTGCCACAGTGACAGGCAAATCCGAAACCGGATGCCGCCAAACATGTATGTATGTGTGCCCCATACTGAGGTTGATGTTGCATTCTGGATGCTTCTTCACCGCAGTTGGGCTAAACCAACTTACACTTAAACTAGGTCTTTTTAAGCTGGATAAATTTCATTCCGCTTTATTTGGTTTGTTCTGCCTCCCTGACTAATGTTCTATTAACTGGCCACGTTGCATACACTAATTGTGCTTATCTTCGGTAATTTTGTTGCGTTTTGTAGCATTTTTAAGTAACTTGTGGACATTTCTTACTTATCACGGATTTGTTGTTAACGCAGTTACTTCATATGGTAAATTAGCGAAGAGTTATGCCACCGTATCTGTATGCATTGTTGGATTTATTTTATTTCAGCTTGTCGTTTAAAGTGAATGGCTGTTGTTTGATATCCCTGGTATGGTTGCGCTTGATGTGTATGTTGACAAGGTGCCTACCTGTCTATTACCCACTACATCGCTCATACTGGCTCCAGGAGACAGTTGGTCGTTGCTGGAGGGGACGGGGTGCACGGTTCTTGTGGCCGTGTTAGGCTCAAAGAGCGGTTCCATGCACTCAGTGTGGAGCGGACTACGGTCCAGCCACCGCCTTGTGTGCGCTTGATTCCCCAAATACAGCGTGCTTGTGTTTGTCTGTGAGGGAATGTGGGCCGGCTCCGTTGATGAAACGTGGCCCCCATCCGCATGCCTTCCGGTCTTATTCCTTCGGGTTTACACTAGATATGGGGTGTATGGTTGGAGCAGTGAGTGGTGCAGCGCAAACTATCCATGGTCCCTCTGTATGCGCAGGCGTCCTGTTACTGGTCACAATGACAGGCAAATCCGAAACCGGATGCCGCCAACCATATATGTGTACATCCTGGCTTTTAATCAGAAGCTTAATGCGAAATAAGGAATTTATTTAAAAAATATGACGCGTGAAAAAATAAAATATGCTCCCTTCTTCCTGCAGCACAGTAGCTGATGTGGGTTGCTGACCTTTAACTACTGTGTCACGATGATGGTGACGCGGTGACTCTATCATTTAGCCGTTGGGCTCCATGATTTTGTTACCTTATAAATATTTATTAGACACTTGATACTACCACTTCTACTATTACTACTACTACTAATAATAATACTAATACTACTGATACTACTACTACTACTACTACTACTACTACTACTACTACTACTACTACGTTTTCACGAAGCTTCTTTTGATGCCATGTTTGTACTACAGGATCCTCCAATTTGTAAATGCTCAGTTGGGTTTGTTTACTCCTTGGGGAGCCACCGTGGCGCATGCAAACTGTCACACACACCAATGCATTATCGGTTTCCACACAGATTGAACAGTATGCTCAGAAATCCCGTATGCTTCTATGTCACCTTCGACTTACGGCTTTGTGGTCAAGTTGCAACCAACGCTGGGTTGACGATGGAGGACGCCAGGTGGCATAATGCTTCCTGGGATGAAGAACGCTCAAGCTGGAGAGGAAAAGTTGGTGATCGCCACACAGACTGAGCGATCTCCATTGTCAGATCGAACAGCATCATATCCATCTGGTACCCTGAGGTGGCGTTCAGATAGAAGCAGCCAAGCAACGCGTATTGAAATCTCCTGCCGTCATGATGATGTCAGTTTTAGGTACCCTTAAGAGCAGATCATGAAGCATTTGATACAACTGGACCTTGATTGCATTCAAACCGCAGTTAGTGGGGGAATAAACGGAGATCACAAAAAGCACGCTTATCGGCTCGATGTCTGCTAAACTGGTGGGAGCCACGTAGCTTACTAGCACAGAGACGACTGTCGATTAGAACGCACTCAAGGAGGGCGGGCTCGGCTCTAGCAGTGAACGCAATCCCAACATCAGGTTGCCCGGAAGAGGAAGACTCAGCGTCACCAGAAAGGCGGAGATGAAAACGGGTGAGGGGGTGGATGGGTGACGGGAGCTGGTAGACTGCATTTGAGTCCTGAAGTTGTGTCGCAGTCAGGCAGCAGAAATCACTTGCAAGGCTTTCCAAGGGTCGTGCCGTTCCCGTTTGTTGTCCGGCCCGCAATAGAGTGCGCACATTCAGTGTTGCTAGCGATGATGGTGCTTCCCTGTGAAGCAGTAGGTGGCTGATTTGGCGGAGGTTGATGGGACAAATTCATCGCTAGAGACAGTTATTCAATGTCGACGAATCAGCTAATGAAATGGGTGGATGATACAAAAGTTGCATTGGTAAATGAGTGACGTGTGGTTGTAAGGCTGGTGTAGTAGAAGGTGCGTAGATCATCGTGAGAGCAAGACCGTGTGTGCGTTTCCTTGGTTCGTTATTATGCGAGATTCTACCCGGTTGCCTAAGCCGAATTAAGCAGTTGTCTTCGGGGACCACCCCGAGCCTTTGGCTAAATAGTTTTTCCACAAGGCAGCAGAGCGAATTCAGGGAATCGCACTCATGCGGAGCCGGTGACAGATTTCTCGGTTCATACACCTTTCGTTTGACCAGTGATAAACAGGGGCCTAATCCCTCCCACAAATACAGCAGCAAACTACTGGAGTACAATCCTCCTCCGGAGGGTATCAAGTGACAGTGACATTTGGTGGCGAGTCACTTCCGCCACCTCACTGTATGGTTAAGCGGACATTTCTGGTTTTTATAGAAAACTTGCCAGGCGAAAACCTACCCCATCCTGGTACACTGCTGCCACTGGCACGGGAATAACCCGACCCACTCACGTGTCATCACGAGGAGGTTGTTCGGCAAGACAGCCTCAACTTCTCCATCATCATCGTCATCGTCATCATTATACACCTTAGCTAGAGGTAGAAAATACCCCAGCTACTGTGCCGCAGTGCATAAGGAAAGAAAAACTTATAACAGGTGCACGCCGGTTGAGCTACCAGTAACGGATGGGCATCATTCCGGAAAGCTACCAGCCAGCTACTATGCGGCAAAATTTTTATTAAGCAAAGTTTGTGTTATATTAAGAAATGAGATCGCGACTGAAGGGAGAGGCTAAGAGAGATGAGGAGGGACAACATAACTCACAACGCGAACGTCACTGAGGTCGGCTCCTAGCCATGTCAGCAAGTGTATCGAGCCAAAGGTGTTCATCATTTTTCGGACACCAACTAGGGATCCGACAGGCTTCAACTGAGTCCATGATCCAAGTAAGGACATTCAGTGCTCTAGACCAAATCATATATTGGCCACCTCTCCTCTTCTTTCATTCACAACCCCGGCGCAAACAACACATATCGAGGGACTCGGTGGGCTGGCATTCACAACGCGTGGCCGTGCCATCGGAGCCTGGTGCGTGAAATAGCGGTGCTGAACGGTTCATTTCCTTTCCTGTACCTTAAACAAATCATCGCACACGCTCGTTGCACACGCGGTATTCCACAGGATGTGAGCCAAACTGCAAAAGATCCGGTGGTCGAACGTAACTAGCTTCCTTATGTCTACTGATCTAATGGGCCAATTGTCACAGCCGTACAAGAGGGTTGAATGGGTGGCTGCATTGTACACTGTACCCTTCAGAGAGAGAGACAGAGAGAGAGAGAGCGAGTGATGTCGAGCCACCGCCATAGGTGGCAAAGGTTAGCAAAAGCGCCTCGAGCTTTTGCTATACGGTTCGGGATCTCATTTTCCATCCCAAGGGCGCCGATAAAACTTCAGAGGTAGTTGAATTTTTGAGCGGCTTCCAGCTGATCCCCACCAAGAGTCAGGGTAGGAAGCGGTCCATGGCAATCTCTGAGGAAAGCTTTGCATGTCGAGGATGGAAAGCATAGCCTGAAACGTCTGACAGCCAGTGCCAATCTGTTCAGTGCCACTTGACACGTTTGGGAGCTGTCAACAATTGGGGCAAGATAGTCAGCTTATTTTAAGTCAAAAAGTCATTCGTCTGGGAGCAGCTCTACACCTTCTACGTCGTGTTCTTTGAACGCGATCCGCAGGACTTTGTCAATGGGGATTGCAAGAAATAAGCTTGCATCTTCACACAAAGGAAGTAGTCGCTCACCGTTATCATACGGGAGCCTACACCGTGTTGGACGCCCAGATGCCGTTCATCACTGGGCAGTTTCCCAACTTGAGCGTTCAGATACCCAGCCAGCAATACAGTGTCCGTGCATTCGCTGTAGCGAAGGAGCTCTTTCAGTTGACGATGGAAGTAGTCTTTTACCGATTCATGGTTACAGTTTACGAGGCGGTAGACAAGGATGACGAATAGACACCTTTTAATCCCGTGCGAAGTTGAAGCTTTGAACGAGTCAGCCAATCGGACAGCACCCATCCGGCTACTGGGTTGGATGCAGTCAACTAGAGCAGCTTCAGCCCGGGGACTCAGATCAATACCAGTACCCGTTTGGCCGGTACTCGAAACTTCATCGTCACCTGGAGGGGATCGAAAAGAGAGCACAGAGCTAGAGTCTTGCAGGCGGGTTTCCGATAAGCAGCAGATATCCATCAAGTGGGACACTATATTGCGGGCAGGTGCTTCCTGTTGACCTATCCGTATTATTGTGCGTACATTTAGGTATGCCCAATTTGAGGGAGGATCGAGGGCTCCAAATGGAAGCCGATGAACTGGGCTTGACCTTTTGGTTGAACATAGACTTGTCGACAAGGCATGAGTGACGCACCGCATTTACATATGAGTTGAAGCTAGAAAGTGGTTGGCGGCATCCGGTTTCGGATTTGCCTGTCACTGTGGCAAGCCACAGGACGCCTGCGCCTACAGAGGGACCATGGATGGCTTGCGCTGCACCACCCACAGCTCCAACCATACACCCCATATCTAGTGTAAACCCGAAGGAATAAGACCGGGAGGCATGCGGATGGGAGCCACGTTTCATCAACGGAGCCGGCCCACACTCCTTCACAGGCAAACACAAGCACGCTGTATTTGGAGAATCAACCGCACACAAGACGGTGGCTGGACGGTAGTCCGCTCCACACTGAGTGCATGGAACCGCTCTTTGAGCCTAACACGGCCACAAGGACCGTGCACCCCGTCCCCTCCAACAATGATAAACTGTCTCCTGGAGCCAGTATGAGCGATGTAGTGGGTAATAGACAGGTAGGCACCTTGTCAACATACACATCAAGCGCAACCATACCAGGGATATCAAACAACAGCCATTCACTTTAAACGACAAGCTGAAATAAAATAAATCCAATAATGCGTACAGATACGGTGGCATAACTTTTCGCTAAATTACCATATGAAGTAAGTTGGTTAGCGACAAATCCGTGATAAGTGAGAAATGTCCACAAGTTACCTAAAATGCTACAAACGCAACAAAGTTACCGAAGATAAGCGCAATTAGTGTAAGCAACATGGCCAGTTAATAGAACATTATTCAGGGAGGCAGAACAAACCAAATAGAGCGGAATGAAATTTAGCCAGCTTAAAAAGACCTAGTTTAAGTGTAAGTTGGTTTAGCCCAACTGCGGTGAAGAAGCATTCAGAATGCAACATCAGCCTCAGCATGGGGCACAAAGCTAGAAACTAAACTCCTATTAACATACCCTGTAGGAAGGCCACGAATTGTGGGGTTTAAAATGGGGGGAAGTGTGAAGTTGGAAGGGGGCGATAAGTGTGAAAAAGCCTAAGACGGGTAAGACGACTTGAGTAGTAGTATCCAAACCCCTATCTACCCTGCTCAATGCAGCAGATAGTGCGCTGTTTATTATCCTCGGCAACCACCAGAGCAACAAGCAATTGGTTACGGAATAACATACTACTACTAGTAATAATAATGATAATAAGTAATAATAATAATAATGTATCAGCTGTACGAGGTAACGGCTCTGTGTTGCCGCGCGACCACCACCAGTCGCGTGTGGGCTGAGTATACCTCTAGAAAGCCCACCCATACGTCGATTCGGACCGATGACCTTATATGGTTGCAAACCAGGCGCGCAGATCACTCGGCCACCGGCAGGATACTGTCAGGTTGTCTAGGTCTAGATAAGAGAACTATTAGGGCTCTCAACCAAAGGCTTTGGTTTCTAAAGCGTGACCACAAGTCATCGGGTGTGGCAGTGGGCTACAAGAAGTCCGTTTTGAGGAGTAAGGAACCACCTTCATTCCAACCCCAACCTGGAGGACCAGGAGACTGAGTTTGTCTGACCTTTAACCATTGACCAATCGGATATGAGTGGCTCTGAAGGCGCAAAAGCACCACCCAGTATAACTCAATGGATCGCTGTGGCACGCAAGCTATCACACCATGTTAAGGTCCAACCTCATTGCGATGGTCAACTTCTCTATGGATTATTAAGATTACAATTGTAAATGCTGGACAAGTCTAGTAGGGTGGTTAGGGTGAAATTTACAAGATGATGACACGGTACCGGTTAAATAAAGTGCAAATTATCAAAATCCCCCAGAGGTTTACAATAACAGATGTAAATAATCCTGCTTGAGCATTAAGGGATATGAAAAGGACACAGATTGCTTTGCGCCATTCGATGAACGTGGGGTATACCGCGTAATGTAAAGTGGTATCAAGTCAAGTAATGTGGAAGCATCCATTAAGTGCGGTGGAAGCCCCATGGCTGCGACTCTCCGAGGGGGATATTTTTATTGACATTTCCCTCTGCTCTACTATATGGCCGACTTAGACCCATGGTCCCTCAGAAGTGTTTTAGATGAGTTGTAAAAGATGGTGACTTTTGCGCATCTACTACACCATGATGAGATTGTGGAGGAGCTTCTCAAGTGCCGGATTCAGAATCAGCCTTTTTATCGTCTTTGGATGCCGCGAAGAAGGGAGAACTTGTATTTCCACTGAGGTATTTAGATGCTCCACAGACCAACAACGGAAGAACAGAAGAAACTGCAATGATAGCTGCGTGGTGCTGGTAGGCCTTAGTGGACGGGTATTTGTAGTCGGCGGATATATTGTTTTATGCTGGCAGTATTTTTGGTTGGTGGTTAATACTGCTGGTAAAAGTGTCAGTACTTATGTAACAAATATACATGCAGTATGTAGTATGTAGTAACATTATCTTATATAAGATAATGTTGCTACATACCTCCACACCAGTGCGCTAACTACAGGCTGTTCAGACGATCAGGAGTAAAATACCCTGTGGGATTAGCTGCTAAACACTGCCTGGTAGAGTGTCGCAAGAAATACCCGAGGCCGAGGCATGGGATGCATGCAGACTAAAGTTGCGTGTCTAAGGTACCGAGAAACATTTGGGCACAAAAGAAACTTGGCAACCGAATCAACTGCGCTGGTCTTGCTGTTGGTAGCTAGTTCAATCCTGTTCTTTTTCTCTCGCGCTAGAGTTGTTCAATGTTTAGGGATAGGCTTGTAAACGACTGGGATTTCACGATTTCAAAAGGTTGTTGAATATAAATCTTTTTTGTAGGTTTCTATTGTGGCTTTAAACCGCTAGAGATGTTTTTTCGTTTTCTGGTACATGCCGGAGAACAGCAAGCGAAAGGAAACTAACAACAGACAATATAACCGTGGCTAGCACAACAATGTGGTACTCTCAAGATGCACAACACACTAAGCGTGTCTGTTGTGTATTAATGTCCTCTTTTGGCTTAAGGGTACCTGTCAAGGATAGCAGGTCAATTTCAATGAGCCTTGATGTTTGCTGCGTACTTATTGCTGTTCGAGGATCTGTTGATTTTCTTTCGCAGGGTTGTTCGATATACGTTGGCTTATGGCAGTCTACAGAAACCCCATCGACATTGCTGTTTATCTTATAGTAATTTTCTGCTCTAGAGATCACCCCAAATGACCCTTCGTACATGGTTGTAATGGCCTGCGAACTGCATCATTTCATAACCATACATGTAAACAAGTGGTTAGATCTTTTTTATATAATCACTGTTACTTTGTACGAAGGTTATCGTAAAATGCATCTCATGAATCAATGAATGTAAGCGATGGACAAAGTTTGGAGGATCTATGACATTGGTGTCGATTGGTCGAATTAGGTGTACCTTCGACCCTATTGTACGGTTGTGAAACCTGGCCGCTTAAAGCAGCGGACCTGAAGAGGCTAGTTACGTCCGACCACCGGTGCCTTCGTAAGTTAGCTCACATCTGGTGGGAACACCGCGTGAGCAACGAGCGTGTTCGACGCCTTGTTTATGGCACAGGGGAAGGAAATGAACCGCTCAGCACCGTTATTTCACGCACCAGGCTCCGATGGCTGGGCCACGTGTTACGCATGCCAGCCCACCGACTCCCGCAACGTGCGTTGTTTGCGCGCCGAGGGTGTGGATGGAAGAGAAGGAGGGGTGGCCAAGCGATGACTTGGTCGAGAGGAATGAAGGCCAGCACTTCTGATCTGGCCTCGGTTGGAACATCTCGGCTCCATGATTGGGGTCCGAAAGAAGATGAACGCGTTTGGTTGGACACACTTGCTGATATGGCTAGGAGCCGACCTCAGTGGCCTTCGTGCTGTGAGTTTCTTTGTCCCACCCCATCCCTCTTAGCCTCTCCTCCAACCACGATCGCATTACTTAGCCTTATATAATTTTGCATAGTAATTTTTTTTGATGCACAGTGGCCGGCTGGTAGCTTACCGGAACGATGCCTATCCGTTACCGGGAGCTCAGCCAGCTTGCATCGGTTGCATTTTTTCACCTTTTTTTCTGTGTATTGTGGCACAGTAGCTGAGGTGTTCGCCACCTCTAGCTAACGTGTATGATGAAAAAAATGATGATGATGGTCGAATGAGGTCAGCGGGAAGCTTTAATGTAGTACCGTATACCAGCTGCGCGGCAGTGAAACCTATATCGGCTTTAAGTGTCGTTCAAAGACCTAATAAAACAAGTGGTAAAGTTTCGGTCCAGCGGTTTTGTAGTGGCGATAGTAACGTTCGACTAACCCGTTTGCTGATGGATGGTACGCAGTTGTTCTTATTCACTTGACTCCGAAAGAGCGTCGACTCAAATTGCGCACCGCGATCAGTTGTTACGGTAGATGGTACACCAGAATGCGCGATCCAGTGAGACACAAACTTAGGTGCTACCGTCTCTGCAGAAATGTTCGTGGTGGGTACTGCCATGGACCAAAGAGTGTACCAATCGATACAAGTTAGTAACTAGTTATATCCACTGGATGACGGTCGTGCATCGATGGTGTGGATGTGAACTTGCCTGAAACGAGCATCAGGAACGGTGAAAATGCCAAGTGGTGCCTGTGTATAGTGCTGCACTTTTGCGCGTTGACAGTGCAGGCAATTTCTCACTATGGTCTGAACGTATTTGTTCAGTGCTGGCCACACGAAGCGGTCGGAAATGAGCTTGCGGGTTACACGGATGCTCGGATATTACAGACTACGTAGCGAATCATATATGACTCGCAGAGAAGTCGGTAAAACTACAAGATCTCCCCGTAGGCGCCGATAAAATCCGATGTACAATTTTAGCGTTTTCAGCCTGAGTGGGTAGGGAAGGTGGGACAGACCTTTGATGTTCTTTGTCGCCTTGTGTTGTGCAGTACCGAGCGCGGCGGGGTGGCGCTTCTGCTAGCGCTGTCACGCCTGGGTGGCAGCACGCTCCACTTGCAGCCTCACCTAAACGCCAATCATTTGCGGAAAAAATTAAGGTGTCGAACTTTCCGAACGACTTGTGCAGGAGGCCGAAGTTATGATCGGCTTTCTCTGATGTCCATTCGGTTTGCCGCAAACAACTAAGGTCCTTTTGCACCAGCACTCTAAGATCACTTTCACGGGAGGCAAGTTATAGAATGTGTGACCCTAGCCAGTAGTCTGGAATGCTTTGAAGACAACCGTTCAGAACTCTCCACTTGGTCGCATTGAACTGGATTTGTTCTCGGTTGACCATGCTTAAACTCTAACCACACCCATTGCGGTACTGTTTGATCGCCCACTGTAGTGATAGCAAACTATATCTTCTGATAATTAGCGAAGAGTAAATAATTTGTATAGAACTCCCACTGAATACTGGAAGTAGAGAGCGAGAAGGCATGCATACGTGTTGCTCCATCGGGAACGCACGTGAAAGTACGTCAGTTGGTACCGCGTACTTTCAACGCTGTTCGACCGCGCGACGAAATGTTAATCAGGTGCGATGCGTTCTCGAAACCTGTAATTTGGAATTGAGCGTCTAGAAACTTTTTGAAATTTGAAACGGATTTCGTCTCTACTATTTTTAGCGCAACGTGTTCCAGCATTTCAGCACTTGACGCTCAAAGTATAGAGGGTGAGCTATCCGCTTCAGGTGCGGTACCAACAGCTTGTACCGGTGCCCGCAAGTGCTGGTTGGTACGCGCACAGCCAGCAGCGCATCAGCTTAGGGAAGTCACCCAGGTGTGATATCCGGTGCGTCATTTTGAGATCCACTCGAAACGGACGATACGATAGGATGTACAGCCCCAGTATCCTGCATTCGTCTTCCTACGACATACCCGTGAACTGGGGATGCGTCTGGTAGCTACATATTGAACCCGTTCCAGTCTCTCCATCTCGCAACGAGTGATCTGACAAAAGGTGAGTGATCCATACTCGAGCATTGGCCATAGAATGGAAAAGAAGAGGAGGAGCGAACGTACCTTCAATCCAAATGCTTAAGGTATGTTTGAGCTCCCCAAGCAAGTGCAGTCCGTGTCCATTTAACTTGTCTGGGTTGTGGCCTTGTCCTGTCATCTCATTCTCGGTAAAAGACCGGGTTTACAGTGTCTATGTATGTTCAGTGTTGTCATATGGGAGCGAGTCCTGGCCAATTCCCTTTGACCTACCTCGTATTTCACCCTCGATAACAGCTAGTTGAGGGGAACCATTCGTGTGTGATGGCAACACCGAGTTGATAGTGATGACTTTCGAAGTTGCGTCTTGGAAACTGCGAGTAGTCCCTGGTACAAACTGGATATTCTGCGCCAGTTGAGATGGCTTGGTCACGTCCTACGAATGATATCTGAGCTTTCGCAACGCCGCGCTCTATTCACTCGTCTAGGACAGGGCTGGATTCGACGGCGTGGTGGTCAACCTACTAGTTGGCGACAGCACAAAATCGCCGATAGACCCGTACGTCTTCCAGGATGTGGACCCGATGATGAAAGGTGCCAATGGTTTAACATGCTTGAAGAGATGGCCCGAAACCGGAATCATTGGAACGATTGTGTACAGAGTTGCACTGATTTCCATGACATAGAAAAAAGATCGGTGTGTGCAAAACAAACGAAAAAGGTTTCCTTCTGTTTTTAGTCAAATTGAACATTTGCGATTCCGTTGAATTTTTTGATGGCTCTATTTATTAGACTGCTTATATATATATATATATATTCGTGTTGTCTACGGATTTCAGATCGCAGCTGCATAGTATGCCGACATCCTTTGCAGTTTGCCGGCCATATTATACGTACGTCCATCACCACCCTTCCTCAGGATCATAAATAAGGGTTTGACTGAGTTAACTAGCAGATCGACATCAGCAGACCAGCGGTCGAGGTTATGTGGAAGTATGTTGCAGTCGTCGGGAGCACCTATTACTCTCCAAATCTTCAGGTCGTCTGCGAAAAAAGAACAAGGCGACCGAAGAAGCTGAGGTACTTTGTTTTGGATCAGGAACTAATTGGGCCCCAGTACCTTGGGGAACCCTACTGGTGGAGGGATAACCGTCAGTTAGATTATCATCCATCTGCATCCTCCATTTTCTGCCTAATAAAAGAATCTTTGGTTCTCAGATGCAGTAAGCCACCAACGCCGCATATCCTTAACCTGTTGAGGATGACCTCATGGTCCCGTTTTGCGAATGCTTCGCTGAAATCAAGGTATATTACATCCACCAAATTCCCTCGGTTCAATTCTTGCAACCATTCATGCCTCCTCACGAGCATGTTGGTGATACTGGAGAGACTTCAGGAAATCGGGCTGTGTGGTTGTCAGGAGGTGTATCGACTCAAACAGCTACTGTAGACCTTTTCTTACCATCTTCTCGAGTACTTTGGTCAAAACGGTCAGGCAAATCAGCCGGTACTTGTCCACATTACCTGATTCACTCTTTCGGAATCCGCTTCACTACCAGCATTTCCATTCGTTGGGTGATGTACCCTCGGACAGCGACCTGTTGAACAGATCAGTCACGGAAGGGTAGATGCTGAACGATAATAGACTTGAAAACCAGCGGATGGAGCCCATCAGGACCGTCAGGATTTTTACCACCAAGACAGGTGCATAGAGTACGTACATTTTTCACCCCGCAATCCAATCTGTCGGGTTCGATTAGGGCTGCACAGGTCCAACTTGGCAAAGTCGTATGGGCATTTGCAAACACGGAAGCAAAGGGCGCACCAATGCTGACACCTTGCTCAGCGCTCGAAGTTAGAAGTTCGGCATCAGAACCCTAGCACTGCTGGGTCACCTGTGGGACACAGACACCGCTTCACGTAAGCTGAGATTCTGTTAGGGGCCGTCCTTGCTGCCCCTGCAAGCTGCGCTTCGAACTGCTGACGCTTCTACGTTTTCGAGCTATTTCACAGCTTCTGCTGTCTCTTATACACCTTGTATTCGTCTGCAAAGCCAGACTGGAAGAATTCATACAATAGTACGTGTCAATATCGATCTAACAGACCACTCTTCTTCGAACCAAAGCGGATACATTGGCCCAGCTTTCTGAATATAGCGTACAGCTATTTTACACCCTATTTATAACGGACCAACAGGACTCAACAGATGAATTCTCTGTTAGCGACCAGTCCATTTGAATAGTGGCTCGAGTGAGACCATCGAAGTCTGTTCTACCGTAATTGCAGGGTGATTCTTGTGAACCCGATTATGGTAGCAGCAGCTTAAGCCTGACTATGATCACTGACTGGTCACTGGCTGCCAGTGACTCCAAGACCTAGGCATCATGCACAAGCCATGCGCAACTAGTCTACATCAAGTCTAAGCAATACGGAACTGAATGAGCTGTAATGCGCGACGGCTGGCAGATGTGTTGTGCCGCTCCAGTCTCAAATATCGTACCAGGAAACTGCGGCTTCGCCTCACAATGTCCGGGAAGAATTTGAACCTTACACTAAAGTATTCTGGGTGTTAAAATCTCCCATGAGCAAGAGGCAGAGCCGACTAGTGTGGTTTCGGATATATGACAACCAGTCTAGACAGCGACTTGGTTAGCTGCGATAGGCTACACCTACGGAAAATGCAGAATCCTAAAAGATGCAATCGACTGCTGCTAGTTAGGAACGAAAAGCTTACATTGGTTAGAGATAATTAGCTGTATTTCGAAAACAAAAGAAACTTAATCGAATAATCTTCGTACGGAGTTCCAGCACGTTACATACGGAGTTTGCAAAGAATCGGTCAGCCACCTGTGCGTTTCGGGATCAAGACTAATGCCATTAGCGAAGAAAGTCTAATTAACGCTCGCATGTTGTATCATGCGTTACCCACGCACCACACATACGGAATGCAATTAAGGGGTTCGACCATGCAAATATTTTTGTGCTAAGGGGTCCCGACACACAACTACTATCGAAACGCCATATTCGTGCATCCATTTCAAAACATGCAGATGGCATACAAATACTCATATGGACCATTTCCTTGGACCTGCAAAGGATACAACAATTATCTTTCTTTCAAACATCTGGTTATGCAGCACTGACGCAAGTCTCTTCCCATCAGGACGGAACATTCTCCACACCACTTTGTGGTGCTACACGTGTGCCCCAAGCTGTGGACATCTGAACCGCTTCGGAATAATTCCGATAATCTGATGATCGTTGTGCTGTACATGACTACACCACCATGCTCATGTCTATGCAGACATGCATCGCACTGTCGAAGAAACATTATTTACTCATTAATTGCTTATGTAACCTTGAGAATCGATAGGCTGCTAACTTCAATATCCTGCGCCATCAGAGTTACATGTTGAAAGCAACAAGGTGGCAACTCAGGTTTGAATGGTTGATCGTAACCTCTAGCCAGCTGTCGAGGAACTTTCGAAACTACGTGTATTTGGTGAAAACTAGCAACATTTGATAAACTACTTAGGACAGCTGGTGACTGGGGACGTTAAAAAGGACACCCTGTGGGTCAAGAAGGGTCAAAATGTTGGGTGCATCTTGAGGTAAGTGAAGATGAGACCAAATCGCTTTTAAGAAGCGGTGCTCTGCCAAACGTGCTAGGCTGCGAGGGATGATTCCCTCTAAGTTTTCCTTCACAATGTCTTAATGAAAAGCCATCAGATAAACAGTGCGCTGTAAAGGTCGAGTTACTACGGATAGAGACTAATCCTATCTCTGCGTTCTCGGCACGAAGTATAGTAGCGCGCTTCACGAAAGCCAAAGCGAATCCCTTCCGTCGGTACTTAACGACGCTCGCGTTTTCTGAAAGCAAATGCATGAGTTTGGCATACCTGTGGACAAAGTTTTTCCTCATTACTTAGTGAGATGTGTGAGCTCGATTTTATCATCCAGTCTACACCACCTATTTCGAAATCTCCTGTTTGTTGACTGTGCTCACTGCCCACCTAGCGGAGCCAGTGTTCATGTTGGCTTATCTATTCTGTGTGCATTTTTAGGGCTCACTAAGATACCAGTGCGTCCTTTTCAACTAGTTCATGGACCAGCAAGCAAAGAGGGGTAAATGCAATAAATTAATGCTTTGCCATTTCAATGGTCGAGGCCGGTCAGACAATGTAACTTTGAAGCATGATGACATCTACTCCCGTAAAAACCACTGATGAATATTGATGAACACGGGTACAATGTCAAATGCAGAATTGCGCCTGGAAATACTTAAGTCGCAATCTGGACAAGAAGCACATGTAAGATATCACCCAGCAATTTTGACACGTGTATATGGTCTGGAAGTAGATGCAAGCAGCACTAAGGTACTGGAACATGATCTGAGTGACTGAATTATTCGGGTACCTCATGGTTGTAAAAGTAGAGAAGCCGGATGTACTGGGGTTTGAGAAATCGGCCTAGCCTGGTCGACCCGACATGCTAACCGTGGATCATGGAACGCAGCAGATTCGCCCGAGGACAATGGTTAATGTTTTACTGCGGATAAAAAATCCTAGACTCAACATGCCCGCACGACGGTGAGTGAGAGTTTCGAAAAGAAAAGGAAGAACAATTAGTAACCGAGAACAGCCGAAAACAGTGGACTTGCAGAGAAAAGCTTCGTCCGTCTGAATAGTTCACAAACGCTTTAATGCCACTTAAAATGTCATTGTCTTCGGTTTTCCCGGAAAAGCGCTGTGAGTTGATGAAGTGTTTGCTGAGTGTGTGTATAACTTCTGTGTGTTATGTGATGTAACGCACTCAGTGAATTGTCAACACGATCATTGAACGCACCTACTGTAAGAGCAACGACAACAAGTTCTGGTGGAAAATTCCATACGTGACAAACACGTCATGAGTAATTAAGTCTAAACTCCAGCCGGTTGTATTGTTCTACCAGTTTGACGTGGTGGCCCCTTAGTCTGTTGTTGTGGCTGAGCTTTAGCAACTGATAGCACCAGGGATTAGGGTGGCCTAAAATTTGTCAAACCAAAATAAGATCACCAAGCACACGCCTATAACTTCCACAGCAGATTCCAAGAATGCTCAATCGCTGTTCATAAGTTAAGTGTTATGACTTTTTGTCGCTTTGGTGGCACGATATTATGGAATCACCAATACAGAGATTCCGCTTCAGCCATGGTTGTCGTGCCTGAATGGCATATTCCACGTGCAGGCATATGCATACAGCATTCAGATGAAAAAACCTGGGTCAAAATGACTACAAGCTCTCTCTTAGAACCTCAAGTTTAGGGTATTATTTTCCGACGCAAGTGCTGATTACTCCGAGCAACCGAGGTCTTCCTGGATCAACACACTGATATCTTTCTCACGAGAACAGTGCTGTAGATCTTGGCCACCTAGCTTACAGGTATAAACCATTTGCTTTCGTATATGGAGTACTCAACGTTTAGTTACCAACAACTGAAGGCGATGGGGACTGCCCACTCATTAATCTCTCTGGAGTCGTTTGCAAGCTGTTTGCGGTCCTCTATATATATAGTCGGTACCAGCATTTCAGCAAGGCATCGTTGAAAGAATGGAGCTAACTGTTCGGCGATATTCATGACGGCTGTCTTAAATTCGTTTGTCTATATCAGGAAAGCTGCGCATGCAAGGAAAATAGTCTTTCCATCACATTCTTTTCAGTGAAGCATACGTAGCCTAATCCTTAGAGCGGTGAGAGCTGTGTCAAAAGCTGGTGGAATAACGTTTTACTCCTGAAAGTGCGTAGTTTCTCTAAAACGCGTTGGCCACCTCTTGTGTAGTTAGCACCAGATCATCTGCTACACGTATAAATGAGATTTCGTGCTTCACTATGCGGAGCTTCTTGACGTGCACGTACAACAAATAAGGATAAGTACTGAATTGCATCGCTAAGTTTGTTGCTGTGTTGGTTTGTTTTTGAGGATCAGCTTTAAGCAACGGCTTCGTTGAGTCATGTAGGTTCTTCAGGCCTGTAATTAGACAGGATCTAAAGCGAGCCAGGCTGAACCTCTTTAGGCTATGCATATTTGAGGCCAGCTCCTCAGAAAACGCTTCGTTTGCTTCGGGCGGAAGACTGTTTTCTGGCGCAAATTCCACAAGCTCGATTAGCTGGATAAAAAAACTTCCTCTAGTCGACATCGGGCTGCTGCTGGACTAGGAAGCACCATTTGGTTTCTTGTACGTGGTCGGACAGAATATCACAGTATGTGACGACATGTGCTACCTCTTTGTTTCCGCTGATCTATTCCGGGTGGAATATGTGATGGAAGAGCAGCGTTGCATGATAGCTACGGCCTAAACGGTGCGTCTGTAGTTACGGTATCCATCAATAATTCCTTGTTAGTGAGCACAAGGTCTGAAACAGATGGTTTGTCTCCCATTCATAATCGTGAGGAATAGGTGTCGAGGTTGTATAGCGGTAAATTGGTGATTACTCCCTATAAGTCCGCCTTGGATTCTTCGCAGCGAAAGACAGGGACGCCGTTTGCGTGCAGGTTGAAGTCCCCCAACAAAATGACATAACCCTCCGACCGTGAGATCACTCGCTTCACAGCGGAATTCAAGCGGTGTTCCAAATCCAAGTTGGGCATAGGAGGCGGTAAACTATTGCTAGTAAACACTGATCCCACGTCTCAGGTACAGACGGCACCAAAGAGCATCGACAACCTGCATACCTTGATCATCGTTAATATTGATATGCAGGCCTAATCGGTAATACAATTTCCCCTGCCTCTTCTGACCAGTCGGTCGTATCGTAGCAGATTCATGCCAGACATGGCTCTCTCAGCATCAGTGATCCCAGTATTCAGCCATGATTTATTTACAATGACCATGTCCCAAAGCGCGGAAACTTGGTGGGTACGAATTTCACCAAGCATTTTAAAAAGACTCTGCTTGTTGAAATATAAGGAGGTGATGTTCTCAGAGGTTGGAAGCGTGTTTGTAGGGACGGATTTCAGTTTGCATTCTATGTTGAAACTTGTGGGGTCGGCTACCAGTCGTTACCTTGTTGAACCATATGCGCACGACCCAGGGCAATTCCGAGTTGGTGTGTGTTAGCAGTGAGTTGATAATCTGGTCCTTGTTCATCCGTCGGGGTGTTTTGACAGTGTATCGCTTCTTAGTTGCAGACTGACGAGGTCGCACACGAGACTTGCCTGTTAAGTGTTATCCTGGATGATAGCATTTTTACGCATTTATGCCATTGAGTTGGAGTGCAATGCTACCTCTATCAACCGGGGACTACATCATTTGTAGTTGGGTGATCACGAATTAGTGTGTATCAGGGGAGCTGTTGCTACTTGTGAAGATTCACTGCAGCCCGACTAATAATCAGTAATCACCTTAGCAGCTCACATACCACCTAGATTGGTGGTGGCTTGCAAAGCAAGTCGTTGTTCTAGGGGCCAGCTCTGTCCTCTGCACATTCATGACCTACGTGAGAGTGGAGGATGAGGTGTGCTATGTCGCAGATAGATAGTAGTCATGGCGGTCAGCTGCCGTCATCCATGACCCAGTGACAAATGTCGATGGCCAGGAAGAGTAAGGTCATGGGTTCGAATTCTGTAGGATACGGCGGGTCCGCGCTGTTGACGAGTCCCAACAAGACGAAACGGCCGTCTAATGTTTTCCTGGATGTGGGTGCTGCCTGCCTGAGTGTGGCCGCGACGAACCTTCACAAAAGCAGCAACCCTACTACTCATTAGTAAGCAGTATTTACACTTGCAACGAGTGCAATTCACGGATGAAGCGTACTTCATTTTAGTCATGCATCTTAAATTTTAAATCGCTTAAAGTCTAAGGCCCGCGGATGTGCTACACCTCGACTCTAGTTGTACGTATGCCGGACAGTAGCCAGTAGGAAAGAAGACAGCGCGCGTACGACGGTGATAGTACTCAATGTCTGACGTATTACTAGTGACCAAGACTAAAGGTAGGTGGGCGTATTCATGCGTGCGTGCAGGGCAAGAGATAGCATATACAGTCGCAAAAGCGTCATGCCTTTGTTCTGCGTACAGTTCGTGTGTGTTCGAAGTATTAGTGCTAAGGACGGTTTGCAGAAAGGTCTGGTGCGCAAACTGGGTTACAACACCCAGCTTTTCGACAAGCGCTCAATCTTCGCATTCAACCTCCGTGGGTAGCAGTAACAGAGCAGAGTACATTTCCATTGTGAGCCCCTCCTGTTTCGGCGGCCATCACCTTCCGCTGCTCCGCAGTTTAGTCGGTGCGATCAACCAACATGACTAGCACAACAGCGATCTGCACGACCGACATACACTAACTGCCCTACCAGTGATCAGATGACGGACAAACGCAACGTGAGAGCCCACTGACCTTTGTAGGACTAGTATATACTAGTCCGAGACGGTGCGCGTATTCAAGCGCGGATATCAGAAGGCGACTGAATTCGTACTCAGCGGACTACATTCGACAGGCTACAAAAGGTTTGGACGGATGAGGCGAAACAGGAGCAAACTTTAGCGCGATAACCTTAGGAGCAAAGGAGTGTCGAGACGGATGTAGTTCATGGCCGTAATCTGAGAGGAAAACAAGAAGAAATCCTATCAGCAATGAAACTGTACATAAAAGCGGTAGGTATCTTTTGGAGTGTTACACCTTGAGCTGGACAGTCGCCGACAGTCGTTAGCAAACGTCGAGTCCCCCACAACCCGCAGGTTGGTCAGCAGCTGTTCGACCACAAGCTTCACAGAAACTGTGGAAGTGAAAGCTCGTGCAAAGAAAGCTTTTAATGCAACCGTAAAAACAGGATGAGCATGTTCCCGCTATATCAGTGATTATCATTCGAAATGCGCCAGAGCGTAAGTAAACCAAGAAAACCAGTATAAAATTTAGCTGGACTCACTTCGGTTCAGTCTTGGTTGTACGACGGGTCCCTTTGTTACATGTCTACTAAAACTATAACATAATTCCGACAGTCTGATGTAGACACCTTTATGGACCATATCAAACGTGAACCCGGTTGTTTTAGTCTCCTCAACCAGAGTGGTTGGGGTAGAGTGGGGTAAGACGTCCACTGCGGATAATATGCCTACCCATATATTTTACCATCGCGATCCATATACCACTCCAGATGGTAGCCTCGATGGTTTCATATTCGTCTTCCCTGTTTCGTACATAAAAGCAGATACCAAATATCCTTCTTACTGGCAAGTTAAATCATTTACATAGTAGTTTTCCACCAAAATTTGGGCATGTCATTTAAGCGTATAAAAATCTGATGGGGTACAACAGGTAATTTGTTATTCTATTTTACAAAGGCGCATTCAATTGTAGACCGAATGAGCTCCTGTCGCAAGTTCTAATAGTACATAGCAGGCAGTACATTTATTCATTTTGCGTTGCACCCACTAGTGGGCATCTTACTCCACAAATGTGGGAGTTTTACCCAGAGTGTAGGCAAGATGCCCAACTCCGGAGAAGAATTGTTTTTAGATAAATCCTTACAACCACTACAGATATTGCCCCCCATGAATAAATATGATAAGATAATGGTGCGACAAACAGAGCAAGGTGGGACTTTTCCAGATCTTGCAAATGATACCACAGTTATTTGCTTAAACCCTTAAGGGATTGCATCTTACATCCCTTCACTCTATTTGTTCATCCCACAGCAGCTGTCACAGTAAGTAAGCTTATCAGAATCTATTATCAGATACTTCATGAAGCAACGCTGAACATTTGCTGTTGCCTTTCTATCATTTTTACTGGGGTTGGAGTATATCAATGAACAACATTCTTACTTTCCTTAGAAGTTTTCCATGTAGTACCCGATCGAATGCTCTAAATATATCGAGGAATATGATTAGCAGGCGCTTGCCACTGTCAATGGGAAGAGTAAGGGAGTTTAAGAAATTATACTTGACAATCTACACATGACCGTGTTCTCAGAAATTTGTGCTGGGATGCGTTAATCACGTTTCGGGATGATGAGAATTCGATGATTTTGACTTTGTTGTTGGTTCTATTGTTCTAACAGATAATGGACCGACAGCTCATATTTGATGCGCACCAGTTTTATAGCTTAGTGCAACCGACACATTTTCCAACACATTTGGTAAAACCCCAGACTTCATGGACGACGTAAAAATGTTTTGCAGCAATACAGAGTTATCAGGACCTCCGAATTTGAGCACAGCGACGGTATTCCATCTGGGCAGGGATAAAAACTCGATCCTATCGTTGATCAGAGTCCATATGTCCGATTGCGCAAATTCAACTGTACTGATGGAATTAAGTTTTAGCACAGATGTTTACCATCAGTAACATGCCCAGCATTGTAAATAGATGAGATATACTCATAGAAAACTTCATACATCTAAACCGGACTCGCAGAAAGGCGGTATGGCATGCTTGACGTTGCTGTGGAACTGGAATACGCTGGTCATTTCTGTAGCTTTATTGCAAATTGATAAGACATTGGTCGCACGTTTGAGAAGTTTTGAGGACCGAATCCTTGATGTTACTGTATTAAATGGTTAAGCGTGTTAATCCTTTTAAACATATATATCGTAGCTTCTCCAGTTTTCGTGTTATATGTGATGGGATGTAGTTCTGACTTATCTTGATGGAAGTGGGTAATTGACGTATCGGGGAGAGGATATGTAGACACGAACTTACATTTTTGTATTATACGCCAGCTGCACCTCAAGGTTCAGGAGGAAGAAAATATGTATCCCAGTCTATAGATCGCAATTTGAAAGCAAATTTTTTCAGTTAATATTGTGGTAGTCACAAAATCTTATACACCTTTTGGATGCTTCGTGATTGCAGGCGATTCCTTCAAATCGGATCTCTGCTATCTTGTGCTTACACTCAGGAAGACTGGTGATAATGCATTTACTTCTAAGGCTTATGCTTTTTGCAAAGGTTTGGTCTAGCAAGTGTTCACCTTTTGTTAGAGAAGAAATTTGTTGAATCAAACCAAATGCATGGATGGGGGTTACTTAGATTTTTCTAAGGCATTCAATGAACAATGAACAATGATTTATCACGGGATAAAAGCAAGTGCTTGACACGTCCCGTAGGATGGTTGAGGTGAATATGATAAAATCAAAATATGTCTGGGTCATCTATCGAACGTCTGCCGATATGAATAGTTTGATAAATAACATCAGTGTAAAAGTAAAACAAATTATCGGGCGGAAACATGCAGAAAGACACTGGGGTGCAGTGATCATTGAGGTAAAGAGTGAGAAAAGTAAAATATGGTCGCTCACTTAGGTCCATTTGATACATAAAGCCTGTAGAAATGCATCCTTGGCATAATCCACAGTAGGGGAATTTAGGTAACAAAATGTTGGGAGCTAAGAGCGACATCTAATCGTTTTTTGAAAACATCCAGGGTAGGAGAGGATACAACTGAGTCAGGAAGTGCGTTCCAAGGTTTGCAAACCCGGAGGGAAAAGTAATTCCGTCGACACTCTAGACGGCTGTATTGTTCCTTCAACTTTAGGCAGTTACCCCTGAGCTGCGTGTTGTGGCTACGTTTAAGCAAATGGCTGCATATGTGATTGGGGTCACTCAATATTTGATAGGCTAATATGAGATCACCGCGGTCTTCGATAGCGCCCGCTGAAAATTCCCAACAACTTCAGCCTTCGGTGATAAGAGTGGTAGCGCAGACCCTGCACATTCTTTGTTGCTCTCCGTTGCGGTGCCTCTATCGCTTCTAGGTCACGCTTCAACCAAGGTCGCCAAGCTTGGATAGCGTATTCAACATGCGGGCGCACGTAGGAATTGTGCATCATTGGGAAGATTGATGGGTCAAATCTCCCGAATGCTCTTCGCAGCATGCCGACATGCTGGTTGCCTCTTTTCGCAGCTACCTCAGCCTGTTTTGAACAGTTGAGGTCGCTCTGTACAATCACACCCAGGTCACGTTCCTGGGAGCTATTCTGCAGTCCGTTGGTCCCAAGTGAATAGGTGTAGTTATGTCTATGGCGTTATTGTACGACGCGACATTTGTCTACATTGAACGGTAGGGCGTTTTGAAGTGACCAGTTCGACACTGTGTTAAGATCGCACTGGAGCCGTTCATGGTCTTCCGGTCCTCTGATCCTTCACCATATCTTGATATCATCAGCGAAGAATAGGAAATCGGAAGTAATTGATCTCGCCAAATCGTTAATGAACACCAAGAATAGACGAGGTCCAAGATCCGAGCCTTGTGGTACTCCGCACGCTGAGTCAGTCAATTCGTTCTCCTCCAAAAGTTTGCTGCCTATGGTAGAAACGGTTCCCTGTTCACCTGGTTGGAAGATCACCAACAAGACAGAAACCAAGATAAGGATAGCCAATACTCACTCCGAAAGCCTGAGTGTATGCAGTGGTTTACCGCAAAGATCCGTCCTCGACCCGTAGTCAGTCGAGACGGCGGCACGAACTTTCATCGAAACGGATATCAGCCACTATCACCACAGATAGAGCATCATAATTTAATTCGGTGCTGTTACGCGACCTTAACCGCATTCTTGGCTGTTCGCATTTACGCACGACAACATATCATCCGGCTACTAACGGTTTAGTCGAGCATTTTCACCGCTAACTCAAAGCCGCATTCACTGCGACGCAATCGAATAGCCAGTGGTCGGAGCGTTTACCCATCATTCTCCCCGGTATCCGCAACACTGTGAAGGAAAATATCGGTTGTTGTCTCATAGAATTAGTCTTCGGTACGACACTGAGACTTCCTGGAGAATTAGTACTAGATTCCAGGGTCACCGGCGAAGTCGATCCTACGTCATGTGTTGCACGACTGGAACAATACTACACCGCCATGCGTCCAACACCCCGCGATTCACTTCTTGAAACCACCACATTCACCCCGACTTGCACACGTGCCCCTTCTTTTTCGTACTCATTGATGTGGTTCGCAAATATTTAACACCGCCTAACGAAGGCCGTTTCAAAATCATCGCTCGCAAGGAGACATAGTTCGTATTGGACAGAAATGGTTCTAAAGACTGCCAGTATGGGTCGCCTAAAACCAGTCTACATTGAATTCCAGTCACAGCAACCGACTCATGACACTAACACTGAGCAAACTCCGACAAAGAGCATTCCATCCACCCGACCGATGTGCGGCTGCAGAGCTCCCTCTCCTCCCCAACCAGCACTGGTCGCAAACTCAGACACACAAAAGCGCACATGTTTTGGACGTGCAGTTTTTCTTCTAAACTAGCTACTCACGTCAGATGGCGCATATCGAGCGTTCATTTCCTTGACTCAAGCTCCAGGGGCGGGAGTTCTGTAACTGCAATGAGTTTCCTCGATATCACATGAAGTTGGATATCCAGAGAAATTCACAGCAGGGTACTCAAAGGCGAACCCGAGTACTAAGAACGAACGGGTGCCCGACGTCCTTAAGAAAGAAGTGTTCATAACACTACCATTCAAAGGTGACCAAAATGACAGGAGATTCCGATACCGTTACCATCAATCTATGAAAATGTGTTATTAAACCGCTGAGCTTGTGCTTTTGCACCGTAACAAGTTTCAATTTAAATCCAACCTGGACGGGCCGGACTACTGGGTTATCGTCTCAATCATTTAATTGTTTCACTGTAATTGCGGTAGCGAGTACGTTGGCCGTACTGAGCGAACACTGTCCATAAGGATTTCAGAGCATCTTCCTTGAAACCTGGTCACGAATGTTCAAACGGTACCTGCCAGTTCAATCTCTCGACACATGCTTGACTGCTCCATGTGTGGAAACCCTCGTGAATCACTTATTATAATCAACCAACAGAGCGTCCTCCTGCTTCAGTTCACTGAGGCCTCGGCAATTAGTTGGCTGAAACACAGTTTGTGTAAACAGACCGAGCTTGTCGCCAGTTTCGCCCTGTGTTGGTGAGCTGGTGGCCACATTCCACTAGACGGAGCGCCAGCGAGCATCAGATGAACTTTGACCGTAGTCCACTGGTGGAGGGGCTGTCGGTCGGGTCGTATGCACTGATGATACAGCAAATCCCCGACGCCTATGGTAACCGTTATCTATGATATACGCCCAGGAACGTGTACAATTTCTCCTAAGTTAGTTGGAACGACGTATGATATGTCTTCGTACGATCGGTAGCTCTGAATTGACTACATAACGACCGGTTAACAACACGTGGCCCATCACTGCAGTGAGAAGCCATTGTAATCGTAGTTTATAATAGCTATTGCTATCCCCGAGTGAACCTATGCAGAGCCAGAGGCAATTCCAAGTGAAAGTCACGGTGTACGCCACTCGGGGTGGCCCCACATTGCTTTCAAAGTAAAACGTCAGTGAACGGTAACACGAAATATATCAGTGGTGTTGAACGGGTTACAGAACGAGTAGGTGCAAAACACGTGTATTTTTAGTTCTTACATGCTGCACCGTTTGTTGAGAGTGGTGCGGCGTCACGCAGGCACGTGCTTCTGCAAAAGCCTGCTCCAGAAACTGCATCTTCCATTCAATCTTGCTCAGTACGCCATCCGGATCCCCTCGGAACATTTTGGAATATCGCCGCCTCATGGTTTGTTTAACGTAGGCCTTAAAGATGCACCAAATGCCTTCGAGCGGGTTCAGTTGCAGAGAGTACGGTGCCAGTCGTAGAACTCTTCCTGAGCTGTAAGGTTTTTTTTGGAAAATACGATCCAGATCGGTGTGACAGGGTGTGTTATCACAAATAATGAGACAGCTTTCCGTGAGATGGATGTCATCGGTATCAAGCAGTAGCCTCAACCACCGCGGACATCTTTCTTTATTATAACTGCCTCTTAGGACAGAATATCCGAGCAGATCATCCTCATTCATCGCACTAATCAGGTGCAGAGTTTGTCCCCGAGTGTTCCGCACCGTACAGTGCGCACGGGTGTCACGTGCTGAGCGTCCTCTTGTGCGAGCACAGAACTGAGTAAAGTTCGTCTGATCTATCCATACCGCTCGCCGTCCTTTTTCATCCAAATTCATCAACTGCAACACGTATGCCTTCCTTAGCCTTTTGCTATCCATCGTATTCATGGCTTCCGGTATTGCTTGTAATTTATTCATTGTCATCAGGCGACCGTCTAGGTAGCGAGCGATTGTGCTGACGCTAACGTCCACCTCGAATTCCGCCTTCAGTCGTAACCGAAAAGTTGCCTAGGTAATCGTAGGGTCCGACTCCACCCATTCCACCAAGCAATCCACGTAGACTGTGTGACAGACACTTTCGACGCGACACGCTACGATCTCTTGTCGGCCCATTTAATTCTAATGTTCTAATGCAGCTTCTACATGTCTTCACGTTTACCTGTAACATAGATGAAATGCCCTTGCAGTCGTTGCCCTCTTCATATGTCTCCATGATAAGAGCCTTTACATCGGACGGATGACGGGCGTAGGTTCCTTTTTTCCCATCGCGCGTAATGTGCTCTAAAGATTAAAAAAACCATAAAAAGCAAATTAAAAACGAACTTGGTGGGCGAAGTTTGAGGTTTTCTTTTCGCCTTTCCCGCTACATGAGGTTCCAGTGCAACCAAACTGAGGAAAGCAGAAGTGACAGTTCTGTTGACCAGAGACGGACTATCGGAACTGTATGGACGTCTCCAATTATATGTCAGACGCGAGAAAGCGCTTATGCCCCGTATGCCAAGCGCGTGCGATGTCCGCAGTTTGGCTATCATGTTGTCCCGCTCTGGTCATTGAGCGTAATGACTGAGAAATTTTGCACCGTTCACACAATCCACACGTAGGTCTCTCATGCGAGGTCCACGGTTGACCACTCAGTACGATCTGGATTAAAGTTAGATGGGTAGTTGATTAAACTCTCTGCATTACGGACGAAAGCTAATGTATAAAGATTAAACAAATTGCGTTTAGGTTCAAATCCATCAAGACAAGGTATAGTTTACATAAATGTCCTCCCAGAAAACATTTTATCCCCGATGCAGATCTTTTCGATTGATGCTAAAATATGGAGAGTAACTCGCTCAGCATCCGACTGTGCCTATCTCCAGAACGACCTGGACCGGATTAACGAATGGACAGGAAACAAGCCCCACTAAAACGTGCAAATTGCCACCTGCTGTCGGTGCGTAGCAGCATCATCAACATATATCTTCTGGGACAACACTTTTTGCAACAGGTGACAAGTGAACGGGACTTACGTATCATCGTCCAAAAAAGTGTTGTCAATTCGCTCCAATACGCGAAGGCTGCGAATGTGGGGCTTTTGTGGAGGGGACTCGGCACCTTTGAGTGACGACTACTATCACTGTTTATCAACACGTATCATTGTCACCACGTTGAGTATGTGGTTCAGGCCTGGCGCCCATGGGTAAACGATATATTCGTTTCTTGGAGCAGGTTGAAAGAAGACCCGCCAAAGTAACAGGTGGACTATCCGATCTCAGTTACGAACTGTGCCTTCGGTTACCAGGTGTGTTCTCCTCAGAATACTGACGGCTTCTCGTAGATCTCTTTCTCACATACCGGATACTAACTGAAAGCAAGCACCTGTGTGCATCACTGCTGACTCTAGCCTGACACAAACAATTCTGAGGACATCACCTGAAACAGCGGTAGTAAGGCAATACTCCCGTTTGGATTGTAGCAGGTACTTTTACTCGCTTAGAATCAATTCCCAATGGAATGCACTACCAACACATGTGGTGAACGCACAAGCGATCGCGACATTCGCTATTCTAGACTTTGCTCTTAGTACTAAACGCCAAACAACTGGGTGATAAAGTGCGATGTCTTTGCTACTGATGATTCACATTCCACGCTGGAACATTTTTGATTTTACTTTCCTTGTGCGTTTTTCATCTCGTGAGTAAAGGTATACTTCTTATCCTATCATACACTATTGAACTATTGAACGACTGATTTTTGAAGCAAAATGTAGGTATTTTAATGGGGACCGTGGTACGTATCAGCACTCAACAGATTGCAAGCTCCAACGATATTTTCCTGAGCTGCGCGCTCCTCAGAGACATATGAGAAGACTTACGGCGGGTAATCGATATCCGAGTTACGACAGTGTGGTGCGTTGTACCTACAACTAATAAGGATGGTCTTGCACTTTATTTGAATGTTAATCCAAACAGTCATTAAGGCGACATAGAAGTAGATTGCAAACAGAAGTTGCATTGGGTTTATTGTCCACATATATGCGGTAACCGTCGTCACGGCCGAATATGCGACTGCTGCTTTTTACTATCCAACCGCCACTACCACAGTACAGTACCAGCACACGCAGACACGGCAGACCCACAAAAGGGACACAACTGAGCTCACGGATGGAACATAGATTCGGCTTCCAATCGATAGCCCCATTCCTAACAAGGCAGAAGACAAGATCTCCGAACGGCGGGTGCTCAAAAAACCCGAAAATCTCCGAACGAGATCTATTCTCAGTATAACTCACGTGTCGATAAATGAAACACCTAGGTAATAGTAGATCTACTTACTCTCGTGAGAAATGGGCCAATCACGGTCCTGGTCTGAGGCTAGAACGGATTTGCACTCGTCGATTTGAAGCAAAATAACGACTACTAATAAATTCACATTTTTTGTTGGTTCCAGCAAAATGCTTGGGAAAACTGGCATTTTCCCAACACTGATCAACTGTCGGAAGTTTGGGATGTAAAAATGGGAACAGAAGAATGTTCTTTTCCCAGACTCTGTGACAAGGACAATGTCCGGACTGGAAAGAAACAGTAGAGAACAAGCGGGTGCATTTTGTTGTGGAGATGCTGAGCAGTTAGGAGAAGTGATCCAACCTATCTATGGTTTGGCCCAAAATATAATAGGGGTTAGTCCAAATTAACGGAAAGCACAGAGTTATGCAACCGGCACGCACCTGATGTGCGCCATGGATGTTATAAACGCCGTTGTATCGATTGACATTTTATTCGCTTCGTGGTGACTGCCCATGCATGAGGACAGTAGGGCTCACATTTTAATAGGAACTTGGTTCACGACTGACGTCAGTGGTACAACTAAGCAAATTTAAGGGTAAAATAAGCCTCAAAAATTAACAAGAAATAAATCAATAAAAGGTAAAAATCAGCAAGTACACAGACCACGTTGGACATAAACTATGAATACGTGAGAGGAATGTTGGTGAATGTGGAGCATATAAACAAGGTAAAGTGAGAAAAATCGTAGAACCCAAAATGTCCCATCCTGTGATACGTTCATACCGTTTAATGCTCCCGTCGATGTGATTCCCACTATCTTGTACTCAACCCCACTCTTTATCCCAAGTCAAAATTGATGTTTTCCGGCTATCAATCCAGATTTTCTGATTCGATGTTAATACAACCGGTTTCATTCGCACTTTGAAAAATTGGTTCTTCACACCCAATCACTTAAAGGTTGACATACTTTTAACCCCTAAACAACTTCAATATCACTTCAAATAGTCCCGCCCGATTTACTATCGTCGCTCTGTCACCTTACGTCCTATGAACGTCTAGGTATAGACCATGTTATTACATTGAGGCACCATGAGCGCGGCCCATCTTACGTCACAGCGTTAGTGATGTAAGAAAGGGGTAGAGCCCCAGAAGATAAGTTTTAGCGTGTACGTATAATATTATTGCTGACCTATGGTACAATATTCTAGTGTTTTACTGCTGCTCACCTTCCGTGTCTATCCCTTCACATTCTTCTGCTCCGTAAGTTACAGTGCTAACGTTCGCTGCTGTCTCGCTTCACCCGTCCGCGACATTTTGTGAGCCCTCGTATTTAGTCCCCTGTGTCCGACTTCCTTTACCTACTGATATCCGCGCTCGATTACGCGCATCATGTCGGACTAGTATTTACTAGTACTACGTAGGTCACAAACACAGAAACCATTTCGTTCGAGTACCTTATTCTTTTCGTCCACCATTTCTCTAAGTACCATCTAAGCACTTAGAATTCAAGACCACCACTGTGTGTAACGTGCGGATTCCACGCCCAGGGCTCAATGTAGCGACATTTGGTTTGGTTAGTTAGCAAAGTAAATCACATCGGTTGCATTGAACAACAAGTATAGCAATGAACCGCTGCTTCTTATCTGTTCAAATGGTTTTCAACTGAATAGGTAGGGTCCGAAACACTACATGACCAACCATAACTCAAACACAGGCGAGAGCCGTTTAGAATAGTAAGGCTTCTGGTGATTCGCATAAGCACCGAGCAAGTGTTGCGCACAACTTGCTAGGAATCAGGGGCCGAAGTAATGTTGAAGCCTTTATGCAACATCGTCTCCATGATGATGCACAATCGATACTACCTAGCCTGGTCACGAGACGCCTACAGCCAAAGTACCCAATTAGTGGAACAACCGCACACTCATTCGCGTCCCAAGCCACAAGATTCTATTTTGTTGGATTGCTCCGTGCATCGGAATTAATTAGTGGAACATTTTCGACCATAAATATTTGTAGTATCTGTTTACTTTCGGAGATCTTACCATTGCTTTTTGCTCCACTATTGGTCGCCATCTTGGTCTCGGATTATTCACAATGTCGGGACAATCGCTTGGTAGTGCCTGTCCCAAGGTGTAGGAAATTGAGCAAATTCACTCACATATGCTAAAACATTTGTACCCTTGATCTTGACGCGGTAACATTTTCTGCCGTGCTGTGTTCCAGTCTTTTAGGTCAATATATCATGAAACGAAGAGTTCCAGTAAACAATAAAATTTGGCTGTTGTCAAACCCTTCTATCGGAAACTATGACGCCCAAGTGCGTGGACTGCAACAAAATCGTCACCTCACGGTCTAAGACCGTACAGTGAGTCCTCTGCGGGTGATGGACGCACAAAGGGTGTTGTAACATTGGTCATGATCTCCACCATTGTCTTCAGAATATTGTTTCCAAAGGCATAGCTTTCACTGCGACCCGTGTCTGGCAGTGGCTAGTGAAAAAAAGCCACTGACGAGCCTATACTCCTTCAGCAAACATACTGCTCCTGCACAACTCTGCCTAACTCTGCCTGTGAAACACCTGTTTCATCTGTGTGCCTGCCCAGGCCTGGTTACTCTACATCCAAAGGGAAAAGAAGTCGTGCTTCCTCCACTACTTTGGCTGGAAAACAGTTGCCCATCGGGTCTGAAAATCCAGCACAAAATCTAAGCCTAATTCCCACCTCAGAGAGTACACTACTAACGCAAGGTAGTGTCTACAAAGACAAATTGGATGCGACTAAGCCAAAAATAAAGACGAGGACCTATGCGGCTGTGGCGGGCATAAACGCACGAACCCGGTCAGAAGACAGACGACGGAAAACAGTTCTAAGCCCTAAAGCAAAACTAAACCCAAAGCAACTGGAGCTCATTATTGACATTGTTAGTCAGCTTGACTCAGTGAAGAAAAGCCAGGTATCTCAGGAGGAAACAAAGCATTTCGTGATCGTTGCTTAATAATTACGAATGATCCTGAAACCGACAGTTATCAGCTGAGAGGATTCTTGACAACCAAGCTTTTTCGAAGCGGATGGTATCCATCCAATTCGATGAAGGCTAGCAGGGTATCAATATCGTATGTGCCTTTTGTCCAGATAGAAAACAGGAAGATTCATCCAAGAATCGCTCTCTAAAAGTCGTCTGTCAGGACGAGGAAGAATGTCGCCGTATCCTCAGGCATACCTCGCGTCTCGAAGGAGAAACCTTCTTTGTGCTAAAAGAACTTTCCCCAGAAGATAGAGTCAGAATGAAACAAAACGTCAACGAACCGCGAACCCGCCGAGCGAACGCCAAAACTGATCTTCTTATTACGTCTTTTCGCGTTGTTCAGAAAACCCAAAGAATTTGCTGAAAGCCAATGCTTCTGCTACCCAGCCCACAAAAACATCTCTATTGTGACCCTGTAAAAAGCTAAGCAATTGACAGCCTCCCATGCTTGAGCATGTTGCATCCCTTTGTGGGCTTGGTTTCTCGGTACCACGAGGAATATACCTTATTAAATCTAAATAGCGGATTGCGATTGATATTTGGCAATATACGCAGCCTTAAAAATAAGCTCGACGAAATTCCTCTTCTGACTACTGGGTATCAGCCAGATTCACTGGTTTTCACCGAGACTAGATTATCTCCAAAGCTCCAGGACGCGGAGATTAGCATATGGGGATAACAACTCTCATGAGCTGATCGATCCAGTGGGCTGACTGGAGGTGGAGCAATTCTCCACTCGAGGTCCTGCCTCAAGATACACCTTATCGAAGCTCTCTGCGACAATGACGGAGTCTCAGAGAGATTGTGGTTCCAAATTTTGGACGGCCATCAACTATAAACGGTCGGTGTGGCTTACAGAGCCCCACTGAGCTCAGGTGTCCGTCTATTACAGTCGGTAAAAGCAATGGTAGAGGAAGGAACTGTCTGATAGTGGACGATTTCAAATCACATCGCGGCGACTGGAACCTTCTTTACGGTGATCTTTACCAAGATTCCTTCGAGGCTGGCTTTCTCGACGTTATTCACGAGTGTAAACTGATCCAGCATATCTCAACATCAACACGGATGATGCCGGGTCAAACACCAAACATACTAGAGTTCGTCCTCACACTAGCGCTCTCTGTCCATGGCCTGAAGATTCTCCAACCACTCGGCTGGAGTGACCACTCTACAACTTTCTTTTGGGCATGCCGCCTTGCTACTCACAATCAGGGGACGCCGTCCCAACTTCTGCCGTGTTGTCTCATCCAGATTACAAGAAGTGGCAAGCATCGCAGACTGGACCATTCCACAATCCATGAACCTTGACGACGCATGGAGCTTAATACGTGCGAAGGTGTCAGTGAACGAAATAGTTGTTCCTATCACCAACGGCAGGCTTTCCCTCAAAGGTCCTCATTGGATCGACCGAGAGGTGAAATCCATGATGAGCAGATGACGTAAACTGTGGGACGTATTTAAGTCAACACAGGTAACATCAGGTTACTCGAAGTACAAAGTGATCAGAAATCTGTGCACTAAAAAGCGTCAGAAACGCGCATTATACTAACAGCCTGGTCATGAAATCACGAACCTGTCCGAAGTAGTTGTTCTCGTACCTGAAATGAAACACCAAGGCAGGCAGTGGTATCCCTGATCTATCCTGCCAGGAGGAGGACACAGTGCTCTACGAAGAAGACGAGAAGGCTCAACTATTAGCTTCCCAGTACTCCTCGATCTATTCCGTGGAACCGTCATTACCCACTGACGATCTGACAACGCATTATCCTCCTCTCGAGCAAGCCGAAATCAATCCCGAGATAGTCAAGTGACTGTTCATCGAAATGAACCCTAACTCCGCACCAGGTCTAGATGGATTTCACCCGTTATCCCTCAAGATGGTAGCAGAATACATTGCTGCTCAAATACTGCAAATTTTCCGGTGCTCTCTTTCAGACTGGCGCCTACCGCCTGACTGGAAAGTAGGAATTGTAATGCCCAAATACAAAGTAGGAAACCGGCATGATCCTGCAAACTATCGGTCGATATGCCTGACGTCTGTGATCTTCGAGATCATGAACGAATCGTCAAACGTGCCCTCCACACTCACTGCGAACGCCTGTATGCCATCTCCTCCGCTCAGCATGGATTTCGCAGAGCTGGCTCCTGCATCCCTAACTTGCTTGTTGCCAGAGAAGCATGGGTCAAAGCATTAGACGACCGGAGACACCTAGATGTTATCTACATTGACTTCCGCCAAGCGTTTGACAGTCCCATACAAACGACTTCTGTTTAAACTCCAGAGCATTTCCATCTATGGAAGTATCCTCGCATGGGCTGCGGACTTTTTGAGAGATCAAACGCTTCAAGGAGAGGTGGACCAAGCGCTGTCTTGCTCTGTGCCTATGACTAGTGTGGTCGCACGAGATTCTGTCCTTGGGCCGGAACTTTTCAAGCACTACATTAATGATCTCCCTGCAGCTCTTCAAGCCGACTGCTTAGTCTATGCTGATGACCTCAAGCTATGGTCAAAAGTATCTAGCATTGAGGACGCGGACAGACTCCAAACGTCGCTAGACCAGCTGCACGATTGGTCCGCCAAGTGGCAACGAGCCGTAAATCGCGACAAATATGCCGTTATCCCGTTCCAGGATTCACTCCGTGCACATCACCTTGGCGGGAGTCTTCTCTAGAATGTTCCGCACTAGTAACACCTGGGGGTTACTGTGACACGACGTTAGAATATCCCAAGAGACCATGCGAAGGGTCGCGGCCGCAAACAGGATGTTGGGTGCTCTACGCAGGTCTTTTTCCCGTATCATTCGGGGAATTTTCAGAATTCTGTTCACATCACATATTGGCGCGATATTAGAGCATGAGCTTCCAGTTACTTATCCTCATTTGAAATCTGAATGCGACTGGCTAGAAAGAGTTCAGTGGCATGGCTCGAAATCCGTCATGAAGCTTGGAAACCTTACGTACCCTCTTCGACTTGGAAAGCTAAACTTATTTCCCATGGATTATCGTCGGCGGTTTAGGGATCTTATCTACACCCGACGGATCCTAAGAGGAGAAGTTGGGAGTGAGGTACGAAATCACTTTCGGCTCCACGTGGACAACTCGACACGAGGCCACAAGTGAAAGTCATACAACAGCCGAATACTTCATGTCCGTCCAGCAATTGCCGTATCAATTCGTGTTGTGGATGATTCGAACAGCCTACCGGAGATAACTGCTGATGCGATGACAGAGGAAAGTTTCAAACGGCTGCTTGACTGTCATCTGATGAGTACCACAGGGCTTTACTGCTCTTCCTGCAACGGCGACTATCCCCAGAGGAATGCCGCTTCGCAGCCAGTTGCGTCAAACGTGCACTTAGTCGGAATCGACGGAGCTGACAAGAATCTTCCCTCCTCCTTTCTACACACCAGTGAACCAATATGCTATGTGTCGTGTTAAATTGCACATTTGATGCATTGTACTGTCAACTGAACAATTTCGGAGTTTCTTTGAAATCCAACATGATTTTGTTCAAACCCCACGAAAGAATGGCAGAAACGAGATAAACCGAAGGAAGTAGAAAGGAATCACAAACTGCATTGTAGGCTAAATTCTCGTTGCGAGCAGCTGCATGTGTCTATCACAACAAGCTAGATCAAAGCGTGTCCAAATTTCAGATCAGCCTTTATGTTCGACCCGTGTAGACTCACCGACACCAAGTCATGCAATTGCAGGCAGCCCAGTTTCCCTAGACACAAACCTTTTAACTTTGTTGTATCCTAAGGGCACAGATATCTTGGTGTGTGAAAGCCTGTGTACTGAAAACATGTGGAAATTACGAGGAAAGGCAGAAAAATGAAGATAGTGCAACTACTGCAAATTAATAATAGGCCAGACCACATGGAGCTCTGAACGATTTTC
>OX104064.1:131330130-131368569 GCA_944474145.2 Dicrocoelium dendriticum
AAACATTGTATTACCTGCCAGAATAGCAAGGTACGTCGCCACACGATTACTGTTCCTGGAACTTTTTCTCTGCCCGACGCTCGATTCAAGCATGTCCATATCGGCATCGTTGAACTTCTACCGCCATCCAACGGTTTTATTTACGTGTTCACATGTCGATCGCTTCACACGTCGGCCACACGCCGTGCCGCTGCGAGGTCTCAGCCGAGACGGCGACACGAATTTTCATCGAAACTTGGATTCCGTGTTTGGCACCCCGCCACTATCACCACGGATGGAAGACCCCACTTTAGTTCTGCACTGTTTCGCGACTATAACCGTATGCTCGGTTATGCACGACAGCATATCATCCGGCTGTTAACGGGTTAGTCGAGCATGTTCACCGCCAACTCAAATCCGCACTCACTGCGACGCAGTCGAATATCCAGTGGTCGGAGCGTTTACCAATCATTCTCCTCGAGATGCGCAATACAGTGAAAGAAGATGTCGGTTTTTGTCTCCCAGAATTAGTCTTCCGTACGACACTGAGATTTCCTGGAGAGTTAGACTAGATTCCAGGGTCTTTGGTGAAGTGGATCCTGCGTCATGTGTTGCACGACTGGAACAATACTTCAGTGTCATTCGTCCAACGCCACCGCGATTCACTTCTCGAAACCACCCTATTCACCCCGACTTGCACACGTACCCATTTGTTTTAGTACGCATCGATGCGGGGTCGCAAGCATTTGACACCGCCCTACGAAGCCCTTACAAAGTCATTGCTCGCAGAGAGACGTATTTCGTGTTGGACCGAAATGGTTCTAAAGACCGTCTGAAATCAGCCTACGTCGAATTCCAGTCACCGCAACAGACTCCCGACACTGGACAAACTCCACCACAGAGCACTCCACCCACCCAATCGATGTGCGGCTCCAGTGTTCCCTGTCCTCCCCAACCAGCACCTGTCACAAACTCAGATACACAAAAGCATACCCGTTTTGGACGTGCAGTGATTCTTCCTTCTAAACTAGCTACTTACGTCAGATGGCACATATCGAGAGTTCATTTTTTGACTCAAGCTCTAGGGGGGCGGGAGTTCTGTAGCTGCAACGAGTTTCCTCGACATTACATGAAAACGGATATCCAGAGAAGTTCACAGCACGGTACTCAAAGACGAACGCGAGTACTAGGAACGAACAGGTGCCCGATTTCTCTGAGAAAAAAGTCTTCACAACAATACCATTCAAAGGCGACCAGAATGACAGGAGATTCCGATACCGTCACCATCAATCTATGAAAAAGTGTGATTACGCCGCTGAGCTTGTGCTTTTGCATCAAGGTAACAAGTTGCTGTTTATATCCAACCTGGACAGGCCAGACTCGAGTTACCACCTCATTCATCTACCTTTTTCACTGTACTTGCGGTAGCGAGTGCGTTGGCCGAACTGGGCGAACACTGTCCACAAGGATTTCAGAGCATATTCCTCGAAACCTAGTCGTGAATGGCCAAACGCTGCCTGCCAGTTCGATCTCCCGACATGCTTGACTGCTCTATGTGTGAAAACCCTCGTGAGTCATTTAGCATAATCAACCAACAGAGCGTCGCCCGCCTGCTTCAGTTCACTGAGGCTTCGGCAATTAGGCGGCTGAAACACAGTTTGTGTAACCAGAACCAGTTTGTCGCCAGTCTCGCCCTGCTTTGGTGGCCACATTTCTCTAGACGGAGTGCCGGCCAGCATCAGATGAACTTTGACCGTAGCCCATTTTGATGAAGGGACTCTCGGCCGGGTCGTATGCATTGATCATACAGCAAATCACCGACGCGTATGGTAACCAGTATCTATGATATACGTCCAGGAACGTGTACAATTTTGCCTAAGTTAGTTGGAACGGCGTGTGACATGTCTTCGCACTATCGGTAGCTCTCAATGTACTACATAACGACCGGTTAACAACACGTGATCTATCACTGCAGCGAGAACCCACTGTAATCGTAGTTTACAGTAACTGTTGCTATCCCCGAGTGAACCTTCGCAGAGCCAGAGGCAATTCCAACTGAAAGCCACGGTGTACCCCACTCGGGGTGGCCCCACATTGCTTTTAAAGGAAAACATCAGTGAACGTTAACAAGAAATATATCAGTGGTGTTTAAGGGGTTACATCTCGAGTGGGTGCAAAGCACGTGTATAGTTATTTCGTACATGCTGCATCATTTGTTGACAGTGGTGCAGCGTCACGCAGGCATGTGCTTCTGCAACAACCCGCTCCAAGAACTGCATCCTCCATTCAGTCTTGCTCAGTACGGCATCCGGATCCCCTCGGAGCATTTCGCAATATCGCCGCCTCATGGTTTATTTAACGTAGACCTTACGGATAATCAAAATGCATTCGAGTGTGTTCAGTCGCGGAAAGTACGGTGGCAGTCGTAGAAATCTTCCTGAGCTGTAAGGCCCCTCTTAGAATATACGTTCGGGATAAGTGTAATAGGATGTGTTATCACAAATAAGGAGACACATTTCGGCGAAATGGATGCCATTGGTATCAAGCAGCAGCCGCAACCACCGCGCACATCATTCTTTATTATAACTGCTCCTTAGGACAGGATATCCGGGCAATCAATCCTCATTCATCGTACTGATCAAGTGCAGATTTTGTCCCCGAGTGTTCGGCACCGTACAGTGCGCACGGGTGCCACGTGCTGAATGTTCACTTGTGCGAGCTCAGGACAGATTAAAGTTCGTCTCATCTATCCATACCGCTCGCCGTCCTTCTGCCTCCAAGTTCATCAACTTCAACACTTAAGCTTTCCTTAGCCTTTTGCTATCCATCGTATTCATGGATTCCGGTATTGCATGTAATTTCTTCATTGTCATGAGGCGACCGTCTAGGTAGCGAACGATTATGCTGAAACTCACGTCCACCACAAACTCCACCTTCAATCGCAACCGAAGCGTTTCTAAGGTAACCATAGGGTTCGATTCCACCCATTCCACCAAGCAATCCACGTGAATATCTGACAGACAATTTCGACGCGACACGCTACGGTCCTTTGTTGGCTCTTTTAATTATAATGTTCTAATCCAGCTCTTACATGTCTTCACATTTACCTGTAACAGAGATAAAATGACTTTCCAGTCGTTGCCGGCTTCAGGATAACAGCCTTTACATCGGACGGATGACGGGCGTACGTTCCTCTTCTTCCCATCGCGCACAATGTGATCCAAAGGTTAAAAAACCATATAAATCAAATTAAAGACAAACTTGGTAGGTGAACTATGAGGAAGATTTTCTTTTCGCCTTGCCCGCTGCGTGCGGTTCCCGTGCAACCAAACTGGGGGAAAGCAGAAGTGACAACTCCGCTGACCAGAGACGGACTATCGGAACCGTATAGACGTTTTCACTTATAAGTCAGACGCGAGAAATCACCTTGACGCTTCGGAACTTAATTTATGCCCCCTATGCCAAGCGCGTGTGATGTCCGCCGTTTGGCTATCACGTTGTCCCGCTCAGGTCACTGGGCGTAATGACTCCGAAATTTTGCACCGCTCACACATTCCACACGAAGGTCTCTCATGCGAGGTCCACGGCTGACCACTCAGTTCGCTCTGTATTTAAGTTAGATGGATATTCGATTAGATTTTCTGCATTACGGACGAATGCCGATGAGTAAAAAATTACACAAATTGCGTTTAGGTTGAAATCAATCAAGGCAAGGTATAGTTTACCTAAATGTTCTCCCAGCAAACATTTTATCCCCGTTGCAGATCTTTTCGAATGATGCTAAAATATGGACAGCAACTCGCTCAGCATCCGACCACGCCTATCTCCAGTACGAACTGCACCGGATTAACGAATGGGCAGAGAGGAAACCACCCCCCACTGAAATGTGTATTTCGCCACCTGCTGTAGGTGTGTAAGCAGCATCATCAACACATCTTCTGGGACAACAAGTTTTGCAACAGGTGACAAGTGAACGGGACTTACGTATCATCGTCCAAGAAAGTCTTGTCAATTCGCTCCAATGCGCGAAGGCTGCGAATGTGAGGCTTTGCGGCGAGGCCACGGCACCTTTGAGCAACCGATAGTATCACTATTAATCAAACCATATCATTGTCCCCGCGTTGAGTATGTGGTTCAGGCCTGGCGCCCATGGGTAAACGAAATATCCGTTTCTTGGAGCAGCTCGAAAGAAGACCCGCCAAAGCAACCTGTGGACTATCCGGTCTCAGTTTCGAATTGTGCCTTCGTTTACTCAGTGTGTTCTCCTCAGAATACCGACGGCTTCTCTGGGATCTCGTCCTCACATATGGCATACTAACTGAAAGTGAGCACCCGTGTGCATCACTGCTGACTCCAGCCTGCTACAAACAATGCTGCGGACATCACCTGAAACAATGGTAGTAACGCAGTACTCCCGTTTGGATTGTAGCAAGTACTTTTAATCGCTTAGAATCAATTCCCAGTAGAATGCACTACCAATACATGTGGTGAACGCACAAGAGATCGCGACATTCGATATTCTAGACATTGCTCTTAGGGCTAAACGTCAAACAACTGGGTGATAAAGTGCGATGTCTTTACTACTGATGATTCACATCCCACGCTGGAACGGTTTTTGATTTTAGTTTACTTTTGCGTTTTTCATCCCGTGAGTCTTGTAAAGGTATGCCTTTAATCCTGTCATATACAACTGAACTACTGAGCGACTGATTTTTGAAGCAAAATGTAGGTATTTTAATGGGGACCGTGGTGCATATCAGCACTCAGGCGTATTGAAAGCTCCAACTATATTTTAATGAGTTGTGCGCTCATCCGAGACATATGAAGACTTCCGGCGGGTAATCGATATCCAAATTACGACAGTGTGGTGCGTTGTACACACAACTAATAAGGATGGTCTTGCACTTTATTTGGATGGTAATCCAAACAGTCCTTCAGGCCACTTAGAAGTAGATTGCACACAGAAGTTGAGTTGGCTTTATTGTCCACATATATGCGGTAACTGTCATCACGACCGAATATGCGACTGCTGCTTTTTACTATCCAACCGCCACTACCACAGTACAGTACCAGCATACGCAGGCACGGCAGACCCACAAAAGGGAGACAACTGAGCTCACGGATAGAACACAGATTCGGCTCCCAATCGATAGCCCCAATCCTAACAAGGCAGAAGACAAGATCTCTGAACGAGATCCATTCTAATTATAACAGATATCCATAAATTAAACACTTAGGTAATAGTAGATCTACTTACGCTTGTGAGAAGTGGGCCAATCACAGTCCTGGTCCGAGGCTAGAACGGATTTGCGCGCGTCGTTTCAAAGCAACAAAACGTCTAATAGTAAATTCACATTTTTTGTTGGTTCCAGCAAAATGCTTGGGAAAACTGACGTTTTCCAAACACTGATCAAGTGTCGGAAGTTTGGGATGTAAAAAGGAGAATAGAAGAGTGTTGTTTTCCAGTCTCTGTGACAAGTACAATGTCCGGACCGGGAAGAAACAGTAGAGAAAAAGCGGGTGCATTTTGTTGTTGAGAGGCTGAGCATTTAGGAGAAGTGATCCAACCTATCTATGATTTGGCCCAAAATATAATAGGGATTAGTCCAAATTAACGGAAAGCACAGAATTATGCAACCGGAACACACCTGATGTGTGCCATGGATGTTATAAACGCCGTTGTAGCGATTGACCTTTTATTTGCTTCGTGGTGACTGCCCATGCATGAGGACAGTAGGGCTCACATTTTAACAGGAACTAGTTTCACGACTGACGTTCAGCGGTACAACTAAGCAAATTTAAGGACAAAATATGCCTCAAAAATCAACAAGCAATAGATCAATAAAAGGTAAAAATCAGCAAAACAGACTACGTTGGGCATAAACTATGAATACGTGAGAAGAATGTTGGTGAATGTGGAGCATATAAACAAGGTAAAGTGAGTAGAATCGTAGAACCCCGAATGCCTCATCCTATGATACGTTTATACCGCTTAATGCTCCCGTCGATGTGATTCCCACTATCTTGTACTCAACCCCACTTTTTGTCCAAAATCAACATCGATGTTTTTCGGTTATCAATCCAGATTTTCTGATTCGATGTTAACCCAACTCCGTTTTCATTCGCACTTTGAAAAATTGGTTCGTCACACCCAATCACTTAAAGGTTGGCATACTTTTAACCCCTAAACAACTTCAATATCACTTCAAATAGTCCCGCCCGATTTACTATCGTCGCTCTGTCACCTTGCGTCTTCTGAACGTCTAGGTATAGACCATGTTATTACATTGAGGCACCATGAGCGCGGCCCATCTTACGTCACAGCATTAGTGACCTCATAAGATTGCAAAGTTGATGTAAGAAAGGGGTAGCGTCCCAGAAGATAAGTTTTAGCGTGTACGTATAATTTTATTGCTGAACTATTGTACAATATTCTCTAGTGTTTTACTGCTCCTCACCTTCCGTGTCTATCCCTTCACATTCTTCTGCTCCGTAAGTTACAGTGCTAACGTTCGCTGCTGTCTCGCTTCACCCATCCGCGACATTTTGTGAGCCCTCGTTTTTAGTCCCCTGTGTCCGACTTCGTTTACCTACTGATATCCGCGCTCGATTACGCGCATCATGTCGGACTAGTATTTATTAGTACTACGTGGGTCACAAACACAGAAACCATTTCTTTCGAGTACCTTATTGTTTTCGTCCACCCTTTCTCTAGGTACAATCTAATCACTTAGAATTCGAAACCACCACTGTGTGTAACGTGCGGATTCAACGCCCAGTGCTTAATGTAGCGACATTTGGTTTGGTCAGTTAGCAAAGTAAATCACATCGGTTGCATTGAACAACAAGTATAGCAATGAACCGCTGCTTCTTATCTGTTCAAATGGTTTTCAATTGAATAGGTAGGGTCCGAAACACTACATGACCAACCATAACTCAAACACAGGCGAGAGCCGTTTAGAATCGTAATGGCTTCTGGTGATTCGCATTAGCACCGAGCAAGTGTTGCGCACAACTTGCTAGGAATCAGGGCCGAAGTAATTTTGAAGCCTTTATGCAACATGGTCTCCATGATGATGCAAAATCGATACTACCTAGCCTGGTCACGAGACGCCTGCAGCCAAAGTACCCAATCAGTAGAACAACCGCACACATTCGCGTCCCAAGCCACAAGATTCTTTTTTGTTGGCTTTCTCCGTGCATCGGAATTAATTAGTGGAACTTCTTCGACCATAAATATTTGTGGTATCAGTTTACTTTCGGAGATCTTACCATTGCTTTTTACTCCACAATTGGTCGCCATCTTGGTCTCGGATTATTTACAATGTCAGGACAATCACCTGGCGGTGCCTGTCTCAAGGTGTAGGAAATTGAGCAAATTCACTCACATATGCTAAAACATTTGTAACCTTGACCTTGACGCGGTAACTCCCCTCCTGGCGTGCTATACGTTCCAGTCTTTCAGGTTAGTATATCATGAAACGAAGAGTTCCAGTAAACACTTGCAATAAAATTTGGCTGTTGTCAAATGCTTCTATCGGAAACTATGACGCCCAAGTGCGTGGACTGTAGCAAAATCGTCACCTCACGGTCTAAGACCGTACAGTGAGTCCTCTGCGAGAGATGGACGCACAAAGGGTGCTGTAACATTGGTCATGATCTCCACCAATGTCTTCAGAATACTGCTTCCAAAGGCATAGCTTTCACTGCGACCCGTGTCTGGCAGTGGCTAGTGAAAAAAGCTACTGACGAGCCTACACCCCTTCAGCGTACCTACTGCTCCTGCACGAACTCTGTCTAACTCTGCCTGTGGAACACCTGTCTCATCTGTGTGCCTGCCCAGGCCTGGTTGCTCTACGCCCAAAGGGAAAAGAAGTCTTGCTCCCTCCACTACATTGGCTAGAAAACAGTTGCCCATTGGGCTTGAAAATACAGCACAAAATCCAAGCCGAATTCCCTCCTCAGAGAGTACACTACTAACGCAAGGTAGTGTCTACAAAGACAAATTGGATGCGACTAAGCCAAAAATAAAGACGAGGACCTATGCGGCTGTGGCGGCATAAACGCACGAACCCGGTCAGAAGACAGACGACGGAAAACAGTTCTAAGCCCTAAAGCAAAACCAAACCCAAAGCAACTGGAGCTCATTATTGACAAAGTTAGTCAGCTTGACTCAGTAAAGAAAAGCCAGGTATCTCAGGAGGAAACAAAGCATTTCGTGATCGGTGCTTAATAATTACGAATGATCCTGAAACCGACAGTTATCGGCTGGGAGGATTCTTGACGACCAAGCTTTTTCGAAGCGGATGGTATCCATCCAAATCGATGAAGGTTAGCAGGGTATCACTATCGTCTTTACTTTTCGTCTAGATAGAAAACAGGAAGATTCATCCAAGAATCGCTCGCTAAAATTCGTTTGTCAGGACGAGGCAGAATGTCGCCGTATCCTCTGGCATACCTCGCGTCTCAAAGGAGAAACGTGCTTCGTCCTAAAAGACCATTCCGCAGAAGATAGAGTCAGAATGACACAAACCGTCAACGAACCGCGAACCCACCGAGCGAATGGCGAAGCTGATATTTTGTCTTTTCGCGTTGTTCAGAAAACCCAAAGAACTTGCTGGAAGCCAATACTTCTGCTACCCAGCCCACAAACAATCACTATTGTGACCCTGTAAAAAGCTAAGCAATTGACAGCCTCCCATGCTTGAGCATGTTGCAATGTAAATATGATTCATCCGTTTGTGTGCTTGGTTTCTCGGTACCACAAGAAATATGCCGTATTAAATCTAAATAGCGGATTGCGATTGATATTTGGCAATATATGCAGCCTTAAAAATAAGCTCCATGAAATTCCTCTTCTGACTACTGGGTATCAGCCAGATTCACTGGCTTTCACCGAGACTTGAATATCTCCAAAGATCCAGGACGCGGAGATTAGCATTTGGGGATAACAACTCTCATGAGCTGATCGATCCAGTGGGCGGACTGCTGGTGGAGCAATTCTCCACTCGAGGTCCTGCCTCAAGATACACCTTATCGAAGCTCTCTGCGACAATGACGGAGTCTCAGAGAGATTGTGGTGCCAAATTTTGGACGGCCATCAACTACAATAGGTGGGTGTGGCTTACAGTTCCCCACTGAGCTCAGGTGTCCGTCTATTGCAGTCGGTAAAACCAATGGTAGAGGAAGGAACTCTCTGCTAGTGGTCGATTTCAATGCACCTCGCGGCGACTGGAACCTTCTTTACGGTGATCTTTATCAAGATTCCTTCGAGGCTGGCTTTCTCGACGTTATTCACGAATGTAAACTGATCCAGCATATCTCAACATCAACACGGATGATGCCGGGTCAAACACCAAACATACTAGAGCTCGTCCTCACACTAGCGCTCTCTGTCCATGGCCTGAAGATTCTCCAACCACTCGGCTGGAGTGACCACTCTACAACTTTCTTTTGGGCATGCCGCCTTGCCACTCACAATCAGGGGACGCCGTCCCAACTTCTGCCGTGTTGTCTCATCCAGATTACAAGAAGTGGCAAGCACCGCAGACTGGACCATTCCACAATCCATGAACCTTGACGACGCATGGAACTTAATATGCGCGAAGGTGTCGGTCAACAAAATAGTTGTTCCTATCACCAACGGCAGGCCTTCCCCCAAAGGTCATCATTGGACCGACCGAGAGGTGAAATTCATGATGAGTTGACGACGTAAACCGTGGGATGTGTTCAAGTCAACACAGGTAACATCAGGTTACTCGAAGTACAAAGTGATCAGAAATCTGTGCACTAAAAAGCGTCAGAAACGCGCATTATATTAACAGCCTGGTCATGAAATCACGAACCTGTCCGAAGTAGTTGTTCTCGTACCTGAAATGAAACACCAAGGCAGGCAGTGGTATCCCTGCTCTATCCTGCCAAGAGGAGTACACAGTGCTCTACGAAGAAGACGAGAAGGCTCAACTACTAGCTTCCCAGTACTCCTCGATCTATTCCGTGGAACCGTCATTACCCACTGACGATCTGACAACGCATTATCCTCCTCTCGAGCAAGCCGAAATCAATCCCGAGATAGTCAAGAGACTGTTCATCGAAATGAACCCTAACTCCGCACCAGGTCCAGATGGATTTCACCCGTTATCCCTCAAGATGGTAGCAGAATACATTGCTGCTCAAATACAGCAAATTTTCCGGTGCTCTCTTTCAGACTGGCGCCTACCGCCTGACTGGAAAGTAGGGATTGTAATGCCCAAATACAAAGTAGGGAACCGGCATGATCCTGCAAACTATCGGTCGATATGCCTGACGTCTGTGATTTGCGAGATCATGAACGGATCGTCAAACGTGCCCTCCACACTCACTGCGAACGCCTGTACACCATCTCCTCCGCTCAGCATGGATTTCGCAGAGCTGGATCCTGCATCTCTAACCTGTTTGTTGCCAGAGAAGCCTGGGTCAAAGCATTAGACGACCGGAGACACCTAGATGTTATCTACATTGACTTCCGCAAAGCGTTTGACAGTCCCATACAAACGACTTCTGTTTAAACTCCAGGGCATTTCCATCTTTGGAAACATCCTCGCATGGATTGCGGACTTCTTGAGAGATCAAACTCTTCAAGAAGAGGTGGACCAAGCGCTGTCTGGCTCTGTGCTTATGACTAGTGGAGTCGCACAAAATTCTGTCCTTGGGCCTGAACTTTTCAAGCTCCACATTAATGATCTCCATGAAGCGCTTCAAGCCGACTGCTTAGTCTATGCTGATGATCTCAAGCTATGGTCAAAAGTATCTAACATTGAGGACGCGGACAGACTCCAAACGTCGCTAGACCAGATGCACGATTGGTCCGCCAAGTGGCAACGAGCCGTAAATAGCGACAAATGTGCCGTTCTCCCGACTGATAACGAGGATTCATTCCGTGTATACCACATTGGCGGGAGTCTTCTCTATAATGTTCCACACTAGTAGCACCTGGGAGTTACTGTGACATATGACATTAGAATATCCCAAGAGATCCTGCGAAAGGTCGCGGCCGCAAACAGGATACTTGGTGCTCTACGCAGGTCTTTTCCCGTATCAATCGGGGAATTTTCAGAATTCTGTTCATATCACATATTCGCGCGATATTGGAGTATGAGCTTCCAGTTACTTATCCTCATTTGAAATCTGAATGCGACTGGCTAGAAAGAGTTCAGTGGCATGGCTCGAAATCCGTCATGAAGCTTGGAAACCTTACGTACCCTCTTCGACTTGGAAAGCTAAACTTATTTCCCATGGATTATCGTCGGCGGTTTAGAGATCTTATCTACACCCGACGGATCCTAAGAGGAGAAGTTGGGAGTGAGGTACAAAATCACTTTCGGCTCCACGTGGACAACTCGACACGAGGCCACAAGTGAAAGTCATACAACAGCCGAATACTTCATGTCCGTCCAGCAATTGCCGTATCAATTCGTGTTGTGGATGATTCGAACAGCCTACCGGAGATAACTGCTGATGCGATGACAGAGGAAAGTTTCAAACGGCTGCTTGACTGTCATCTGATGAGTACCACAGGGCTCTGCTGCTCCTCCTGCAACGGCGACTATCCCCAGAGGAATGCCGCTTCGCAGCCAGTTGCGTCAAACATGCACTTAGTCGGAATCGACGGAGCTGACAAGGATCTTCCCTCCTCCTCTCTACACACCAGTGAACCAATATGCTATGTGTCGTGTTAAATTGCACATTTGATGCATTGTACTGTCAACTGAACAATTTCGGAGTTTCTTTGAAATCCAACATGATTTTGTTCAAACTCCACGAAAGAATGGCAGAAACGAGATACAACCGAAGGAAGTAGAAAGGAATCACAAACTGCATTGTAGGCTAAATTCTCGTTGCGAGCAGCTGCATGTGTCTATCACAACAAGCTAGATCGAAGCGTGTCCAAATTTCAGATAAGCCTTTATGTTCGACCCGTGTAGACTCACCGACACCAAGTCATGCAATTGCAGGCAGCCCAGTTTCCCTAGACACAAACCTTTTAACTGTGTTGTATCCTAAGGGCACAGATATCTTGGTGTGTGAAAGCCTGTGTACTGAAAACATGTGGAAATTACGAGGAAAGGCAGAAAAATGAAGATAGTGCAACTACTGCAAATTAATAATAGGCCAGACCACATGGAGCTCTGAACGATTTTCGGCTTACGATATCAACCTTGGTAGAGCAACGGCACTTTAAATTCATGTTGTTCCACGCGCTTGAGTCCAGTGATCCAATTCCCCAGATGCACTATGATCATGAGGTCGAGTTGCTACAGACCCTACTTAACAGACTTCTTGACGTAGGTGAGCACGTGTTGAAAGTGAAACAAATTATTGGTCTCCAGAAGAAAGGTGATCAACGAAGACGGCTAATATGAATCACCTTTGTGGATGAAGCCAGTCCGAGTCTGCTCTTGTCCCTTTAAACTAGGTTGAAAGAGTTGAAGATTCATGCTCATTAAGATCTGGATCCGGTGGATCGAGAAAGGCTAAAGTCCACCATCAGTGAGCCGAATAGACGAAGTAGTGTTGGGGAAACAAATCTCTTCGTTATTTTTTTTGGTTAATTTCCAAGATTCCACGAAGCAGGATAAACAGACTGTTCACACTACAAGCACGCACAACGGTTCCTGCTGCGTCTTGCGTGTAGCTTTTACCAATGTTTGTAGTCGGATGTACTCCCGCGATGAATTCTACCATTTCATTGCATCTGAGCGGCCAGACGTAGTGGGACTCGCAGAGACATAGCTGAATTCTGAGGTCATTGTCCAGGCAATCGACCTCAGTGGCTACTCATTCTTCCGCTGTGATAGACAACTACCCGAGGTGGCACTTTGTTATACATCCGGTCATCTCTGTGTGGATGACTAGTGAGCGCCTTCAAAGCTACGGTGGCCTATGCGAGTAGCTGTGGTGTTCGATCCACATCAGGTGCGGAGAGTTCCTCGTGCATTTTATCGCAGTCCACAGAGCCGTCGTTCGGATTGGCTACCGCAACGTCGAAGTGACATGAGTGGTCCCATTTTTTTACTCATGGGCGATTTCAAATGTTCCTGAGTAAGCTATCCTGAAGTCCAACTCACGTCCGGACATTGCGAAGTGGAAGCAAAGTTGTTGAACTTGGCACTTGAGAGTGCAGCAGCGTAACACATATGCCAGCAGACACGGATAAGATCGCAATCAACTCCGTCAGGTTTGGACTTGATGTTAACAGTCGCTTAACAACATGTGTATGACGAGAAGATCTGGGAGCGCGTAGCAGCAAGCGGGCATTCAGTGCTCATTGCCAGCATTGATCTATCTTTATCGTATTCCCGTCAGCTGGAGTCAGCTTACAACCACTTGAAAATTGCTTTCGGAGGCCTAAATAGAGTCGCGAGCCAAATGAATTAGCCTCTACCGCAGGTTGCATCTATGGAAGACTATCGGACTGTTACTAGGTAATGAGTGACAGTAATATAATGTAGGTCAGGATCACTGAGGTGTCTGAAAGTTGGACCATTCAAGCAGCATTAATTCGACAAGGAATATAATAAAATGGCTGGGATGCGGCGCGAATTGTGGGGTAAACTCCTCTCAGGCTCTCCCAAAGAATACGAGGAATATAAGAGGCAGCGAAATGTTTGCAATAGTTCAAAAGCCAGCAAACGCCGGCATTTTGAAAAGCAACTCGCAATCACCACATAGCTCACCCCGAAGAGAATTGTTGCTTAGGTGAAGCGGTGCCCGAAGCCGGCAGGTGGTCCACCAGTGCTAGAGGGCTCGGACGGATAGTCACCAACCTCTAGCACTGTGCGTGCATCCGCGTTGGCGGCGCACTTCGCATCTGTGTTTACAAAAGACCAGGTGTCTGTACCGAGTTCGACGTGTACCGCGCCTGCAGAACTCGACAGTCTGGTTTGCGATGTGGGAGAGGTGCGTCAACTACTCGCCAACTTTGACGACAAAACATTTGCCGACCATGACGTGTTCCACCCAATGATTCCAAGGTCCTTATCGGCTAGCATCTCGCCGATTGACTTGTTCAACAAACCACTTTCCAACGGTTCATTGTCGAGCGACTGGAAATGATCAGTGGTAAAACGATTCAAACAGGTTGAGACCCAAGTAAAGTGGACAGCTACACGCCAATTTGCTGACAACTGTTTTGACCAAGGCTGCCGAGAAGATCATGGAGAAAGGTCTAGTACAGCGGCTACAACCAAAAAGTTTACTGACGCCTGCACAGTGCGGGTTTATGCTGGGTCGCTCAAGCATTACCAACCCGCTGGTGACTAGGCATGAATGGTTGCAAGCAGTGAATCAGGGAGAGTCTGTCGAGGTAACCTACATAGATTTCAATAAAGCGTTCGACAAGGTAAACCAGGAGGTCCTCCTCCACAAGTTGAGAACGTGTGGTATTGGTTGATCACTGTGCCAGTGGATCCAAGCATTTCTCGTTGAACGAAAGTGGAGAGTACAAGTCGACGGCCATCTAACGGACTAGTAACCCTCTACTAGTGGCTCACTTCAAGGAACGGTGCTGTGGCCAACTCTGTTCCTAATCCACATTAACGATCAACCTCAGCTCCTTTGGTCGCCGTGGGACCTGTTTAGGGACAACCTGAAGAGTTGGAGTGATTAACACACAAGACGACCGCAGCATACTTCGGCAAGACCTCAACCGCCTCTCCATGTGGTCTGCAGAAGTCCGACTCCCGGTCAACCCAAGCAAGTCGGTATTCATGAGCCTGAGGAAGGGCGATGAGGATCGAATCAATGACGAGCAACTGCTGCATACAACACCTTCCATGAAGGACCCAGGTGTATCCTCGCGCTGTGATTTTATATCCGTGGACAACAGGGAAAGTGTCTATCGTAACGGACTGAGTTTGCTTTAGGCGTTCAAACGCAGCTTCTTTATTTGGTCTGATCAAGTTATCATTCAGATCTTCTCTTTTATCCCAAGACCAATGCTGGAGTACGGGTAACGCACATACTGTCCAATAAACCGAGGCTAGGCACAGAAAAGCGAACGGGTCCAACACGGGGTTATCAGTCTCATTCCTGGTCTACGAGTATCGTCGTACGAAGATCGGTGCGAGAAACTAGGACTCTACAACCTCTCCTATCGTCGGTGGCAAGTCGATCTCCTCGTGACTTACCGCATATTACATCTTGGTGACCTCACCATGTTAAAACCACTGCTTCAGTTGCGAACATCGTGCAACACACGCTGACATCGATACAAGTTCGTGGTGAAGGACATAGAAGTCTTACCCCACCCCATGTGCTGCAAAAACAGAGTGGTAAATGTTTGGAACAGTCTAGTAGAACAAGTCTTGGAGGACAAATCTGTGCAGCAGTTCAAAACTGTGTTGACGTTACAATTCATCACCATTCGGTTTAGAGAACGAAAGTACATTGACAATGACGTCTTCCATATGTGAGCCCAGTGAAACTGTAAGTCCGATATCTTTAAATGCTACGTAACATTTTGATTATATTTCGATGTTGTACCTATTTACATTTTTGCTTACCCTCACGATACAGTGTTCAGTATTCTCAACGATTTCGAACGTAGTCTTCCCTGGTGTTCACCGGATTTTGCTGCCGCGACTAGAGATCCAGCTTCCAATACCAAGTAGCATATAAAACTTGACCGTATTTGTCCACCGGGATAGACACAGTCTGGTTCATGTGCTGCAGAAATTTAATAGCAGCAACCAGGGAATGCGAAATGTGTTCAAGTGGAAGCTAGCCGGGCCAAGTCATTAAACAAACCAGATTCTCTATGGTTCTGAGCGGGATGCAGGCCTGTCCAACTGATAAAATTGTGCTCCAATAAGCTCAGAAGCATGAGCAGCTACTAACCACGTTTGAGGAAATGGTGATCACTAAAATCACCTGTTGGGGTAAGCATAGCGAACTGTGCAACCCTTGCCTCCCCAGCAAGTGCTGCTCCAATCCTGAGGAGAACGGCTAGTAACACCTTAAACAAAACGACACCAATAGCCCAGCAAATTAATTGCTGTTCCAATACCACAGGCGGCTCACAGTCAACTAATGCGGTTCTCAGTTCGATCGGAGTAACTACATGCAAGGCTTTGTCCAATCTCACGACCGAGCAGGCCAGTGCTAGTGAACGTTTTTGGTTACAGTTGCTTCCATGAAGGACTGACAGTTAAGCCTAACAACACAGCCACTAGATCGGAAACTGCGCAGCAAAGCAGAGTTTTTCTGGTGCAAGCCACACCGGTTTCCTATGATACATCCCCGAGTTCTTCAATCAACAACCGCGACATGTCGAAAGGTGCAAAGAAACAACAACATGTACTGAGCGTACTGTTCTCCAAGACCTCCGAATTAAAGTCGAAGTCAATTAGAGGCAGGCAGTTGGACGACCTCAACCAGTGTGACACTATTAGTAACATACTACGGCTATAGTTAAACTTGTATATGTAGTGCGAATCACGCGGCAACCCCACTTTAAACACTATGGGAAGCCAAGACGTTTGTGTGTTATGCTGAACTCCACCACAGAAGTCGAATCAGTTCTTTTGTCGACAGGTCGATTCAGAAATAAACACTGCTCTATCCGCGTCATGCCAGACATCCCATGGAATGAGCGTCATGAAAGTAAAAGACAACCGGAAGGAAAGTTTAACCAGAAGCATTATTGTCCACAGCGTTCTTGAACTTGAAACATGCGATGGGCATGAAATAACAACCAATGATAAAGAACAATGGTGTTATCTTCGTGAAAATCTTTCCTTGGATGACGTGTTAGCGAAATAGATGCCACGACTACGCACCTCACCGAACTACAAAGGATGTGGCCCGAGAGTGTTGAAGGCTGACCTACAGTCAAAACAAATGGCAGCAAGGCTGATGAAAAGCTGGTGCGTGCTTCGATGCAGGCTTCCATCAGAGCTTCGGCTGAAGACAGTCAGCGATATGCCTCTTAGAGATGATATGTCACCCGAAGAACCAAACGTGATCAGAACTATAGTAGAACAGTACACCAGTAGTGTGTCCCATGAACCTATGCAACCTGTTGATGAAGTGAATGACAATACACCTTACCCTGCACGTAGAAGGATAGCTTTGGACATACTACGCAGCCGAGCAATAAGACGTCGAACTAGCCGCGATGTCATCCTGAGTATGCACGTTAGCTGCAGGTGGAAAACACCTCAGCTATTGTACCGCAATACAAAAGAAAAGAAAAAATACTTAGAACAGAGACATACCGGCAGAGACACCAGTAATGGATTGACATCGTTCCGGAGAGTTACCAGCCGGCTCTTGTGCCGCAAAATGGCGTTATATCATGCCTAATAAATGAGATCGTGTTTGGAGGGGAGGCTAAGTGGAAGGGGAGGGATAAAGAAAGTCACAACACAGACGCCATTGAGGTCGGCTCCTAGCCATGTCAACAAGTGTATGTAACCAAACGTGTTCATCGTCCTTCGGTCCCCAACCAAGGAGTCGAGAGTCTCCAACCGAGGCCAACTTCGAAGTAAGGGTCATCATTCCTTTTGGCAAAGTCATCGCTTGGCCACCCTTCTTCTACTTCCATCCGCACCCCGGCGAGTGCACAACTCACGTCGCAGGAGTCGGTGGGCTGGCATGTGCGAAGTACCCACCGGAAAAACGATTAATCGCCAGCCACTCAGTTGTCGGCGCAACTTTACTCATGAATTGTACAGTCCCCAACACTGCTGAAACTTGAGAAACGTTAATGTATGTATACTAACGTCCAAGCGTTCCTCAGTAAACTTACTGAACTGAGCCTGCTGATTGGGAGTGGGCGATGATGAATGAGCTGAATTATACCAAAAAGCCTCACTACTCATTAGTACTATAAAATCTGTCCGTATAGCTTCTAAGTCCTCTGCTGTGCATTGGCGCTATGCGGAAAGTCCTAGCTCGTGAGGCTAGCCATTGTGAGCCGGGCTATATCATAGGCAACTGCCAATCACGCAGGTTCACTTACTGTCACCCATGGCGAAGTGGCACTAGCTACTGGCATCCTGAAGTCATGGGGGCGGAATCCGGCAGGGTTCCGCTGGGAGGCGCACCACTGACGAGACCCAGAAGGTCGGAACGCCGGCGTCCGGTGCTTTTCCAGATTAGCCTAAGCCTGATGATTGGGAGTGGGCGATGATGAATTAGCTGGATTTTACTGAACTTCAGTTATGCCAGGCACGAATGTTTGGGACCTGATTTCCATTACCGAAACCTGGTTACACCAAGAAGTTGCTGATGCTGAGGTTGGTATAACAGGAGTATCACTCATGCGGAACGACCGCCCAAGCAGAAGAGGTGGGGTCCTTCTCTACTATTGCAGCGACCTGCAATGCGCAATAGTTGATGATCCGGAAACACATGTTACCGACTCACTCTGGTGCCATCTCCAGGTAAGACACAATGATGCATTTCTCCTAGCTGTCGTTTACCGCCCCCAACGTCCACTCTGGGAATGAAGTATAGTTTGGTACGTGCCTTGAGCAGGGTCAAACGCACCAGGTACAGCCACATTCTCATCGCCGGTGACTACATTGTATGCGATTTGTAGGTAGTGGCATCTTCCACGGAACAGTTCAAAGTAGACTTGAATGAACTCACTGCTAATCTTTCTTTGTACAATCATGTTACCTCGCCCACTAGATTCAGGACAGAAAACAAACCGTCCACATTGGACCTTGTGCTTACAAATGAAGAGGTCATGAGCAACAAGTTATGGATGGAGAGTCCACTAGATCAGCGACCATGTAGTAATAAGGTTTAACTTTAGTTGTTTTGCAGATTATCCATCTGAACACTTGAAACTAACTCACCATTCCACGCTACTACGTTCTGAAAGAATTCGTTGAGGCATCCGCTTGTGAGTTTACGAATAACCGTCCCTTAGACTACGTTTGCACAAAGTTCGTTGATAGGCTAAGTTACATGGTCAATAGAGCATCAGAGACCAAGCCCCTTCGTTCCGCAAAACTCCTTTCAACCCTAAGAAGCAGGACTGAGAAATGCATGGGAGAACGGATGCAGCATAGCGCGCCTAATAGGCTAACCCAGACTCAGAAACTTGGAACAACCTCCTGACCCATCCCAACCATTGCACCCCACTTGTATGTCAGGACAAAGTACGTTATCAACGGTGCCTAGCCAACAAGTTTCTGTCAAACAACAAACTACTGTATAGGCATGCCAACAGCCTTCGTAAAGTAAAGCACAGCATCCCCAACTTTTCACAGTTGGCGTAAGGCACAAAGCGTCAACGAATCAGCCAATGCCCTGCGGCTACAATACGCCCCAATTTTCAAACTCCCAGACACTATCTGTCACATATCCTCAAAAACATTACTGACATCAGGTTTTACACATGTAATTTTCCACCCAGCAACTGTGCTAACGACGATACCGTTATTGCGTGATCATAGATCTCCGAGACCCGACAATATAAGCTCGAAAGCACTAACGTCTGCGGCTAACAAGCAAGTCGCGCCACTGTTGCAGTTCTTCCAACGATGCTTCGTTGTACAAGTGCGCATTATGTGGAGGCACGACATTGTTACTCCAATTTTTAAAGTTGGTAGCCGTTCAGATTCCGCAAACTATCGCCCAGTGATTCTGCTTCCTGTGCTCGTGCAGGTGATGGAAGCAGTCGTCGTTGAGGCCATAATGAACTACCTGGAAAAATACAACGTTTTGACACAGGAACAGTATGGCTTCTGTCAACACCGGTCAGGCACCACCAACCTACCGATTGTACGTGGTAGTTAAACGGAAGTGGATGATGGTAGGGTCGGAGTCGATGTCATCTACCTGGACGTTTCCAAAGATTTCGACCGCCTGGATCACCTTATGCTACTTCACACGCTACAAAGATGTGGAATTAGAGATCCTGTTCTTGGTTGGATTAGTAATTTTCTTCACCAAAGGAGGCTTCAAGTGCGTGTTAGGAGGGCACTCTACAACCCGATTGAGTTGGAGTGTGGTGTTTCATAGGGCTCCGTACTGGGACTGCGCGTATTCCTGGTGTTCATCAACTACCTGGCAAGGGCTGTATCCCACAAATTCCAGATTTTCACCGACGACGACAAGATATGGCGATCAATTAAAAGAAGCAATATCACGATCTACTCCTATATAACCTGGATTGGATTTATGCATGGTCAATGAGGAACTTCCAGTTGAACACAGCTAAGCGCAAAGTGATTCACCTGCGTTATCAGCCGGTGAGCGTGTACAAGCTTGGAGACCATATCTTGCAGAAGGTGTCTCAGAAGTGTGCCGGGTGTACTGATACAGGACGATCTCGAATGATCCAGATGAGCAGAGGTGTCGAGAGCAGGCAATCAGCACTTTGGTCTTCTTCGCAGAGCTTTCGGTCGGTTTGAACCCACAATATTCCCCCAAATGCTTAACGACTGCATGCGACTGCACGTGGATTAAGCCACTCAAGCGTGGCAGTCGTGGCAGAAACTGTATGTCGTTGCTCTCGAGACTCCTCAACAAAGCGCAACTACTACTTCAAAGGCCTCTTGTATCTGTCATTGTAGCTTAGACTGAAGTCCTTAGTAATATACAGCAGACCTCATAATGGTTTAGCAGATTTAGTGGGACCCTATGCACGGTTCCCGCCCGTTGCTGGGACTGAACCACGAAGCTAACCTCTGAAACTGACAATATAACATAGCCGGCTGGAATGCCGCAGAAATTTCTTCTCCCTCCGAAAGTGTCAATCGTGGAACGCTCTCCAAATGTATGTCCTCTCTGTCTCCAATCTAATGATATTTAAAAATTGCTTGACGAAGCATTGTCCCATTGGCATTTCTTTTGTAACTTGTAGTGGCCAGGGGGTTACGTAATGTAACCAAACGGTGTGTTTTCAAAATCCAAACCAATGACTTCATGTATTTGTACTTTTACTACGGGAACCCCTTCGTTCTTCCACATATGTCTATTGTGAATCCACCGAAACGTTTTTCTCTTTATGAGGAATTTTTATTTCTTCCATGATTTCCATCCCATGGGATAAGTTAAGCAACGCTATTTTGACTGTAACACACCATTGTTCCAGTGGATGCACACCCGGTGAACCAACAGGCTAAATGGCCTGAGCGCCGTTACTCTATGCGCAGAAATCTGGCGATGTATCACCTGGCAAGCATGTAGATGCATCAGATCCAGTGTGGTTCATTAGTCGGGTAACCAGCTACTGAGCGGAAGCGCGGTAGAAATCGAATAACTAAATGATACGAATACAAGGGCCGTATAGTCAGGCTTGTTTCGCCTTATAGACATGAAGCTCGGAAATAGCGAACGCCAGGCTGGAGACACCTACTAGTATGAAGCGGAGTCCATCACAATGGTGTATTCGTCGCAGTCACCTTTGATCTATAAACACAAACATTTTACATGACCATTATTAAAGTCTAGACTTTTTCGCATACTGTCAGATATATTTTATACTTCGTCAAGGCTACTTACATATATCGTGACATTATACAAGGCCTGATATACCTGCTGCTGGATGTTCATGAAAGGCCGTCGACAACTTTGACATTGTGGAATGACAGTCCTGCTAAAATCGGTCAAAGCGATTGGTAACATAACGGACCCATTATGGTGTAATCAGCTGCGTGTACAGGACAGTGATTACTCTGCTAAAGTGTCGCGCATAGGTGAACTACAAGATACGCTGCTAATCCGTCCCATGCGTTGTACGAGGATTGACTATGAGTTGTAACAGGACATCTTGTATGCAAGCGGAGATCAAAAACCGTAGTGCGATGCTAACTGTCTGACTTCCGTGTCTGTAGTAAATGCCCATGGCGCATACCTTTAGGTCCATTGCACAGAACGTGAACAAGCAAGACTAGTGTCAGATATTATGGAAAAAACAGACACAAATACAGTTCTAATGTTTGCTGTTGAATTTCTGCTTTCCAAATACCGGGGTTAATTTGAATTCAGTTACTATGACTATCACAAGGATGATACCAATATTAATGAGCGACTGGAAAATTAGAGGGAATACTGCGAACAGTGAGCAGAAACTTGAGATAAAAGAATGAATAAAGAAGGTACATAATTAAGATAGAAAGTTTGTGAGCATAAGCAGTGGGCTTAATCACGACTGTGTCATGTAGGGGAGTCGATGGTTACTGATGGGTCGATCCTGTGGGCCTTGTCCGTGACGCAGCATGCACCAGATTGACTAACATCTTCAGGCAAGTTCTTTAGGCACTTTCACCTTGTCATCGGCGTACCATCTTGAATCTTCATCCAACTATGCGCTATAGTGGCGGGGAGTGAAGAGTAGACTACTGCGCTGTGTCAGTAGTATTGGGGAAATAAGCGAACTGGAGAGTAAGAAGCCAGAATGCGTCCTACCATGAGAATGCTTGGGCGCCTCTAACGGATGTGCGCTGGAAAGAAATGCCGAAACAGCGCTTGACAATGCTTCAAACAAGATGCACCATCAATCTCCAGCAGAAAGTTGGCAGAAGAGTGGAAACGTTGGAGGTCAGCAAAAATGCATAAGGTGAATGCTCATGATCACAATGAATAAATCCGTCTGCATGGCTTCTTACAAGCAGAGTAGGCGGATGATAGGCTGTCGAAGAACAGGAGGAAACCAACGTAAAAGGTTTACGTGCAACGGTAGACCTTAGGAAGCACCAGTTGGATACTGAGGACCAACGAATTACAATGCGTTGTCGATGGTGCTTTTATACACAAAAGATGCCGACTGGGACTCCATAGGGGAGGTCCAGTTCCAAAGCGCTGCACATACTGGACATCTGTGTTCGTCGAATACAACACAAGTAAAATGTTCGTGTACGGTGAAACTGAGCTGCCCGCAACGGCGGGACTTCGTACCGGTGAGTTTGCACGGGACGGATAGGAAGGATTTTCAAAAACATAGAAGCGCTTTGGGCTAGCTTGTTGGGACAAACACTTGTAGCGTTTCGCGTATGTGAGGCCCCAAGTAGTGTGCGCGATACAGTCCGGAAAACCATGTTTAAAACGCGTTCTGGTCGCACCAATATTTTTCCTTTGGTGTATTTTTCCATCTGTGCTATTTTGGTGGATATTCTATAGTTACTTTCGGAGATCTCAGTGATTGGCCCAAATGCTGTCTGAGTCCGCCTTCTTGGATTTGTTTGTGGCCTTGTCAACTTGTGCAACTGGGACCGACGCGCATCCAAATCAACTCCATCGACCACGTATTGGATCGTTACAACTTCATCGTTCGCTTGACTGATGTATACTGCCACGAAGTCGGAAAAGTCATCAGTCCTCCCACTGGAGCAGGTAACGACACCAGGCCGAATGGCAAACATCGAGTAACTGCAAGCCAAAAAGGCTCCAAGCTAAGGGTGTTTACGGGTTAGGAGAAGGTAATCGAACAGTCCAAGGCGGCTTAGTTTGCTCGCATTGTTCCAGGTGGTACCAACCGAAAGCTGCTAGCTTATCCAAACAACAGGTGCGAGAGATGAATGGCTCTCAAGATGTCCTTTGGTTCTGTACTACCTGTTCGACCATCCCATTTGTCAAGTATATGCTTGTCTTAGTCCAGAAATGCAAGCAGTTGGTAGCAGAAGCCAAGCAGCGAATGAGTACTAGGAGCATCTCATTGGAAGAAAGTCTGACGCAGTTAAACCTAGGACCATTTAATCAAAAGAATGGTGCACAAGTTGTTGCTCCTGAACCACGATCAGCCACGTCCCGATCGCCGTTGTTTTCCTCATCTTTGGCAGACCACCAGACGAAAGTTGACCGTAACTCCACTGAGAAGGCTCGAAGATTAACAGTGTTTATTTCTTTTAAATAGGCTACCCTATACTGAATAAACGCCTGTTTTCCGCCCGCCGCCATCGTGACTTTTTTATCGTGTCCGTGTCTCGTAACAGTAAGGAGTTAAGGCATATCGGTGCCTAGACGTTCCTTGGTCTAATTATAAAGTGGAACTAATCAACTTGTGTTTTAGGCTGCCAGATGGTTGAGATCCTGGGTGAGCTCATTTGCATTCCTTTTGGCCTTCACTTGTAAGTGAATATTTATGGCGTGCGTGGCTATGCACGGAAAATTTAATGTTGAAAGTAAGAATTAAATAGATAAGTAGACAAAGAAATAAACGCCTATTCACTGCAGTCAGGATTTATTCAGTGGCTCGTAGTTTTGTAGAAGATGCCAAAGACAGGGTGATTAAGAAAGTGTGCAACAGTTATCCGATTCTTGATCTATAGATATAGAGAAAATGCACCACAAGTAAGAGAGAGGCTATGGTCTAAGGAATAAGTTAATGGGTAATATCGGTAAGAAAATAGGACGGTAGAGATGAAGTAACTAGGAACCAGGACCACAATAGATTCCGTGCAGAATGAAGTAGCATAAGAGAGAACAAATGAAGTAATACGGTCATTCGTGGAACCGTATCCCCGGGGACCTGATTCCATGCGGAGTAGTCCCTCGAGAGATTTCACTCGCACCTCCATGCCCCATCTGGTCATGTCTCGGCGTGGTTTGAAAGCACACTGGCCACTACCGATTTTACTTATGAGTATAAGGATTTTTGTGATTATTTTTGTTCGTCGCAGTTAGCCGACAATCCAGCTAAGTCAACTACCTATCCGGAAAACGTGCTTTTTTGGATTGTCGGGTAACTGCGACGAACAAAAATACTCACAAAAATCCTTCTACTCATAAGTAATACAAATTCGCCCTTACGGATTCCATAAAATGCTATGTCGCTTCATAGCTGCCGTAACCGGGAAGTCCTGACACCGGAAGGCCAACCGCTGTCATCTGCATGGCAGGTGCCTGCATGGCAGTGGAGGATGGGTCGGGCTATATCGCAGTTAGATATCAATGCATGATGGTCGGCTACCGTCCTCCATGGCGCAGTTGCATAAGCTGCGGGCTAGTTGGCAAGAGCCACTAGCAGTCATGGGTTCGATCCTCCGCAGAGGACCGAAGGACGCGCACCACTGATGAGCCCCAATAGGGCGAAACGGCCGTCTGGTGCTTTTCCGGACAGCTGGTCGACATAGCTGAATTGTCGGCTGATTGCGACGAACAAAATACTCACCAAAAATCCTTCCATTCATAAGTAATACCAATTCGCCCGTACGGATTCCACAAAATGCTATGTCGATTCATAGCTGCCGTAACCAGGAAGTCCTGACGCCGGAAGGCCGACCGCTGTCATCTGCATGGCAGGTGCCTGCATGGCAGTGGAGGATGCGTCGGGCTATATCGCATTTAGCTAACAATTCACGATAGTTAGATACCGTCCTCCATGGCGCAGTTGCATAAGCTGCGGGCTAGTTGGCAAGAGCCACTAGCAGTTATGGGTTCGATGCTCTGTAGAGGACCGAAGGATGCGCACCACTGACGAGCCCCAATAGGGCGAAACGACCGTCTTAGGTGCTTTTCCGGATAAGTAGTTGACTTATCTGGATTGTCGGCTAACTGCGACGAACAAAAATACTACCGATTTTATTCATCGTTTGGGCATTTGTTTTTTTGAAATTATAGAGAATACTTGTAGCTCGGCGTGTGGATGAGAGGATTGTCCTGTTCTCCGAGCTGGGCATTTCGCTTGCAGACGTTTCGCTGCCAAACTAGGCAACATCTTCAGTGCGGCTCTTCAGTCCTGATGCGCGGTCTCGCAAACCAATGTCAGATCTGACATTTGTTATTTTCCTGTGAGCTATTTATTCAAATGAGTCATCCCTTTCGTCATACACAGTATTTTTGCGTGCGTGATGACCAGAAGCACCGGTTGGCGTCATATGCCATTAAATGTGAGTTCATCAGTTCAGATTGGACTGATTTTTAATTTCATCACACTTTTTATATACGCCAGCAAGTCTTTTGGCCTGGGTATACATGTTGCTTAGATGCTTCAAACCATCACCTCAGGAGATCGGCCTACTCCTGACCAACAGAATAAGTTGAAATGGTTAAATTAGGGGGTAGAAATATCAAGGAAATAAGTAGCCAAATAGCATGTCTCGCGACATTGTAGGACGCCATATAATTGGGTGTGATAAAAAATTGCAAAGTTTAAAATAACGGAGAGTCATTAATGGGTTAGCTTCTATTTTCAATACGCCCTAGGTGATGTGAATTATTCGGATGACAGCCCTGTAGAATATCGAAAATATATACGAACGAGAGATAAAGCGGAAATATACTTTTTGTTTCTCCACTTGAAAGTGGTATTTCAAGTACAGCATTTTCAAGCACAAATTTTAGGTATGCTGGAGTGAGGTGAATTTGCATTACAGGTCATATATTGTTTGAACATGATGAAATAAACACATCTGTAGACACTTGGAGACCGAATGTTTTCATTATGTTCGGCATGGTGAGAAAAGCTCCCAAGTTCATTATAAATTTGGTTAAGTTCACACTTGCCGGTACTTTTAATGGTAGCTTGTTTTATATGTGTGTATACCATACCAGAAAGAAGCTGGTGGGGACCTATAAGTTCCCCTTTTTATAGTTACTGAGTAACCCTATTTCATGTGCAATGAGTTGAGAAATTTTGCAGTTTAAAATCTATTCCGGTCGTGTACACCTGGCAATGTGTAATGTTGTAAAAAAGAACTACAGTCTTTCTCCGGCGGCGCAGTCATAAAGGGTCTAATTTAAGGCAGCGACAGCGGTGTTCTTAGTTCAGAGAGGTGGACCGGCCAGTAAGGAGTTTCGTAAAAGAACGCTGAATGTTTTCTACAGCTATTCGATCCGTCCCACGCCGGTGATTATGGATAATTGTGCAGTACTCCAGCATAGGTCTCACGATAAGCTTAAACATTCCCAATCTCATTTCAGGCAGAACCAAAGATTTAGTGATAGACTTTCAATTGCTTTGCCTTTACTATCTGATAGGGGATACGCTGGGAAAAGTTCAGCGATGAGGAATATATTACTCCAAAGTCCCTAACTGAAGAGGAGTTTGGGATGTTTGTACCTGCTAGGGTGATGGAGCCATCCGGTATGCAGCATCCATACCAAAGCACTTGTGATTTTTCAGCGGAGAATTTCATAGACCAATTTTTACTCCAAGAGTCCAGCGCAGATAAGTCATGTAAGTTCTTAAGGCGTGACTCAAGGCTATCAGGTGGAAAATGGGTAGACGAGTTTAATATCAACTGCAAAGAGGTTTGATCGTCCATGTTTGATGGAATCACATATGGTATTTATATACATTAGGAAGGATAGAGATCCAAGGACACTGCCTTGGACAACTACGGTTGTACCTTCTCTCGAGAAGGAGAGTTGCTGGCCTATTTTAACGTTCTGTGTCCGATCTTCCAGGTATAATTTAAACCAGTTCAGCAACGGGCTGTTGATGCCGTAAGAGCGCAGGACGGTAAGCGAAGGTCTAGGTGGCACACCATCGAAGGCTTTGTGCGTGTCCAGCAGAATGACAACAAGTGCCATGCTACTGTCAGCACCCGATGTTACCTGGTCGAAGAATTGTATTTTACAGGTTACACAGGATCACTTCGTGTTAAAGCCGGGTTGTGAGTTGTTCATCAGGTCTAAGCTTGTTAAGAACTGAACAAGACCATTCTTGACAATTCGTTTCAGTGCCTTTGAGTCTGCCGCAGTATGATTAATAGGGTGATAATTCGTCATTTCAGATCCGGATCCATTTTGGTGTTTTGGTGCTATTATGGAGTATTTCCACTGTGGATGGAAATATTCACTATGTAAGGATAATGTACAAACCTTTAACAACAGCAGAGGAATGTGTTGGACTTCATACTTGATGACAACTTAGGGAATACCATCGGGTCCCGGCTGAGATGGCGGCTTTATGCGGATTATACGCCTTTGAACATCACTCAGGTTCACGGGAATACTCGAGAAATCTTCATCTGTCTTCCGTTTTAGAAGAGGACGAGACATACTAATATCTGTATCAAATGAGGTTGCATAGGAAGAGCTCAATGTTTCACACATTTGGCTAATGCCATCAGTTATTGAGCCACCTTCTTATGTCAGACTTTGGATCTGATTGTATTGCTTTGAGAAGTGTTACCAAGGTTAGTAACTTTTGTGGATTTTTAGCTCTTTGTTTCCTTCAGTGATTTTCGCTTACAATGCTTGATGTTTTACTTTCAGCACAGTCTCGTGAATTTGCAGTAATGTTGTAATGCTACCGCTTTTGCGATATTGGGAGTTGCGTTTCCTCAATTTGGAGGTAATTTTGAAGCATGGCTTACGTCGACTACTATGTTGTCTTGGTGTTCCACAGTGTGGGTGCTAATAGGTCGATGTAGGTGGCAAGATAGTTTATAAATTCATTCGTGGCTAAGGTTGAATTCTGTGTTATGAAGAATTTGTCCCAACTCAGAATACCGAGGAGATTGTCCAATATGATCCAGTCAATGAGATGGATGCAATGAGTAGGCAACTCTGTCACTCGTAGTTGGTTTGCTATTATAGCATTTATATTGCATGTCATAGTATTGTGGTCGCAATCCATTAGGGGTCTTATTGATGAGCATTGGCGGATTGCCCATGGTAAATATAAAATATAATATGTTGGCTGTTCTTGTAAGTTGATTAACTTGTTGAGTTCAACCATTGGTCTGAATGCTATGAATTATTCCCATGAGACTTCCTGACACTTTAAGTGTGGGCGTCGTACAGTCAGTATGCGGTAAGTTGCAATCTCCACATACAAACTTATGTTTGTGGGAAATATTTGAGACAGCGTTGATAGCATCAACTACTTGTTCAGTATGGTGGTTCGTAGCGCTAGGAGATCTATAGATGTAATCCAGTAGTAGGTCACTGGAAGAGATTGCTAACCACAACGAATCTTCTAAGTCATTGAGGGTCAGAGGAGCAACAGTCATCACTGTGATAGCATTTCGAATGTAGATAGCGAATCCTGCTCTTCGTTGGCTCAGACGATTTTTCGGAACAAGTGTTAGCCAATAGTTTGACGCAGAGAGTCACTGATGTCTGAGTTGCACCATGTTTCAGGGGAATTTTAGGACAGACGAAAGTTGTAAGATGCAATTTAGGTAGTAGGGGATGAATGTAACAGCGGAATCTGGAGGATATACGGAAAGAGGTGATGCGGGGAGGAGTAAGAGGGACTCTTGGCTAGCATTGTTATTAGTAGTGTGCCCCAATGAGGCATTCGTCATTTGGAGATCTCTAGGTTGTATTGACTCAAACCAACAGTGATTTACGTCGGGTAAAATAACAGTTGCTTGACAAGTCTCGCGGGATGGTAGAGGTAAAATTGCAATTAGCAAATGATAGATAAGTTGTCTGACCGTTTATCTAGCAGATACGCTGCTGAATAACAGTAAAGTGGGAATGGAATGCGAACGAGGAAGTAACATGAGGACAGTTGAAGTTGATGTACTCCGTGAGAGAATTACATAGGAGAATATTCACTTCCGTACCGTCTCCTCAGACGTGTGTGACATGTTAATCCGGTTTGATGGAATAATTAATATATTCCAAAGTTGCACAGTTTAGGCAACGAAGTGATGGGGTCCAAAGGCAAGATCCAATCGTTTTTTTTAAATATCCAAGGCGGGGGAGGAAAGGACAAAGTTTGAAAGAGAGTTCCATGGTTGTCAAACCCGAAGAGAAAAACAATTCCGCCGGCATTCCAGTCGGCTAGACTGTGCACACAATTTCAGAAGGTTACCTCTGAGATTGGTGTTATGGCTGAGTTTTAGCAAGTGACGGCATACGTGATTAGCGTCACTCAAAATTTGGTAGACTAATATGAGATCGCCGCGCAGCCTTCGGTAGCGGCCATTGAAAACTCCAAGTGACTTCAGCCTTTGATGATACGGCAGACTTTGTAAGCCCGTAACGTTCTTTGTGGCCCTGCGTTGTGGTTTCCCTAGCACTTCTAAATCGCGCTTCAACCAAGGTTGCCAAGCTTGGAAGGTGTTCTAGTACAGAGATCATATGTTGATTCATGGGGCATAGTGGTAGGAATCCCAGTGGTGAGGAGTAATGTTGTGGGGATATGGTGTCCTAAAAAGGGTTTTGTGGGATTTCTGTGGGAGGTAATGGCGGCGGGGCATAGATCAGTCGTTGTGGGAGTAGCTGAAGGATGCTATTGTGTGGAGTAGGCAATGCCGTAGTAATTTCCAAATTTCTGTCACTTTGTTAGTGTGCTGCAAATTTGGGTTTGGAGACAGCTGTGGGATCTGTGGTTGTTCTGCCAAGTTTCTACCATTGAGCCTACAGCCAGGTTTAGTGTCACAGTTGACTCACAAAATCGTTTACTTCTCCGGGACTGATTTAGCGATCCATACCGACGCTCTGGAGTATATTGTGGCGGAGACGTTGGGCGTAATCATGTAATGTTGATGTAGAGCCATTTCATGATTTATAGTGATCGCTTTGATTGGAGGTGGTTAATTTATTTGTAAATTAACTGTGAGGTGTTTCCTGGTTTCTCACAGCCTTACTTGAGAATTTCGCTCTATGGTTCTTCACTGTAGGGGATACAGGTGTAGTACACACAGCATTTTTCTTGCTCACGTTATTTGTAGATGGAGCAGCCGGAATAGGGTTGGTATCGGCTGTTATATCGGTGAGATTTAGTTCCTGGAGTTGGTTCATTTTACTCGGCGACTTAGTAAGTGTAGTGTTGTTCAGTGTATGAGCCACAAGGGCTAAGGTTTTAGTAGGTGGAGGACCTTTCAGATACTAACGGTGTTATGTCAAAGTCTACTTCACTGTGCATTCGGTGACAGTGGATAATGAGTTAACACAGTTGGAGGCTTTTCCTTAAAAGCTAGGCACCTTTCTAGCGGTTTTAAGTCTTTCTTGACTATGGCGTTTTTGAATTCAGTTCTTGTAGTAATCAGCCGTTTGAATCTCAGAAAAATAGTAGCAGTTGATTCATCGGAGGAATTTCAATAGAACCGGACACGACCACATTTTTTGCATTTTCCGAAGTCTTATACAAACGCAGTTAAACCGATCCCTGTTACAGTAAGTGAGGAGGGCGGTGTTAAATTTTTCGATACTAAGTCTATCAAGAATATTGAGTACAATCATATCTTTTGATCTTCGCACGCGCTCCTGGCCCTCTGAGGTGATAAGAGATAAGAATGAACCGGTCGTACACAGTCTATCCAAATCCACGTTAGTTGAGTCCTTGATTAGTTCACAGAATGATAAAATTTGGTCGCAGTTAGTGATAAATTCACGGAGTTTGTTTTTCGGTGGATTGATTTCTTCCTCAAGGAAGTTAATGCGTTTGAACATATCAGGCAGGATCATGTACGTATATTGGTGACGTGTTTGTTCGCGGTTTCCTAATTTTTTTCTAATCGAGGAGGCATTCATTTTTATTGAGCTAACAGTCATTTGCAATAAGTACACAGCTTGTTGGGATCTAAGGATTCTAGAACGGATACTGAGGACTATCTCGTAGGACAGAGTAGTATGAGATGGGTAGGTGCGTCTAGGGTGCAAATACAGAACAGTAAGAATTTAGCGGCTCAAGTTCTACAGTGTCTGTTAGACAGCAGGTACTGCTATATAACTCGTTGGACTTAAAACGGAACCACAGAAATAGCCACACCAGCACATGGTCGCATGAGAGAGAAGCCAACTGGTAGCAGGATGAGGTTGACACCACGGCTCCTACTAGCACTCCTAAGTACCTAGCCGAACAACTCCCTCGTTGTACCAGCTGGGTGGTTCGGGTGTAACCCATTCCAGCAAAAAGTTCGCCGCCAGTGTTCCAGGACGTGGTGAGTTTTCGCCTGGCAAGCGTTCTCCTTATACAAAGCCACAAATGTCCGTTTATCAACACTGTGACCTGACGAATGTGTCTCGCCACAAACTAAAGTCACTGCCCAGTGAATACTTGGATAATTACACCAAATCCATGGATATCAATAGTCTATTCTTACATAGCCGTCGCTGTCAAACAGTCATACATACAACGACACACTTGCAAACACAAGCTACACCTATGCACAGATTCACTGTTATGGCAAACATGTATTCTTGAGCATTTCTGTTCATATTTTGTTATCATAACATGATTATGTCTGTAAAGGCGTGCCTCGCGTTGCCGGGAATAAAATTTTTATATATGTATTGTTTGTTAGCACGCATGGTTTCATAATGCATCACCCCGGCGACACGAAAGATCAGTTATGCCCTCCAATTATCCTTTGTGAATTGGTCAGTGCCGATAGGAAACCGATTATTCCTACGCGAAAGTTGGGCTCAAGTTCAGGGTGTGGGTGGACGTAATTCATCCCGCGGTTTTGCCTTAGTCCACGGGGAAATGACCGTTTGACCGCATTTTATGCCACTTATGATCCGACGGTCACGAACACTCAATTCACATTGGGGAACAGTGTTAATGACACTTGGACGCGGCAACCGAGTAACACATTCCACTTTTTGATCAAGTCACCGTACGTAGGCATGGAATGCGTGAGATGTGGGCATGAAAAAGCTGCTGCGGGCAGCCGTGTGCAAAGCACTATAATTGGGTATTTAATTGATTGTATACAGTTTCATAAATCAGTGCACCATAGTTCCGCTGTGGACTGGTGGAAACATAGAGACAGTTGTCTTGGTAGAGTTTGGAAGCGGTTGTAGTTGTACTACGTCACAGCGATGCCGGCTGAAAAAGATGGGCAGCTGATTCTTTTACGAGAGAGTAGAAAGTGGAGTTAAAAAGTACAAGTTGCATTGAGCATAACTAGACGGAATGATATGGTCATCGCACACACCATGATAACTCATCGTTTTGTCCATTGAGAGATTATCAACAATGTACAGTATAGCTGCTTCGTGTGAGATACAAACAAGTGAACCTACCATTTCGAGTCTATGGTTAATACCACCTCGATGCCTGGTCCAAGTGTTCTTTCTCCCCAGTTGCGAATCACTGGAAGCTGTCCTGCTTACTCCACCCCACGGCTGTCGACCATTACTGCCACCACTACAGGTGTCAATCATGCCTCAATTATCTCCAAAATACGTGTGTGCATCGAGTCATGGGACTCTCGATTGTGAGACACAAACCAGTGAAAGAGAATTGGGCTCCCACCCCGACAAAGGGAACGTTGAGGCTGAACAGCTCCATAGTTACAAGGCTTTAACCCACAAGATGATCAAATCTTTTTGTGGTGATACTGTCCTAGTAGAGCGCATCCGAATTCCTTTTTCGCACAAAATTTTTTGTAAATAATAACTCCTGGAGTTGAGTAACGGTCTAAAGGAAACTGTCCGCTAAGTCCTATATAATAGATACAGTGCGTTAACTCGGCCCTACGTCAACACGTCTTTTCATATTCGTGATCGAAATGAACACTACCTCCTTCCAGTTTGAGGATAAAGTTCCGATATGACTCGTTTTTCAGCTCATATAAGGCAGACTAATTATATACTAGGCGAACGTTGCCGAGTAGGCTTCATTCTATTAATGAGCAAAATTATATCTGTGGAACAGCGCCACAGGTCACCAGTTATCACAATCCATAAAAAATATATGATGTGGTCGCCTGGTTCACTTATCTACGTAGCACAACCACCGGGTTTATTTCTCATGCGGTTTTTCGACTCCCCTACCACTTATGAACACTGCGACATTTAGGGCCACTGAGTAAAGGAAAGGGGTATAGGGCTGCGATGCTGTCGATGTTGTTGTGTGGATCAGAGAACTGGGCGATGCGAGCCAACGTTAAGACAGAGCGGGTACCACTGTCGATATAATCGGAGCAATGTTTGTACTTCGTTGGAACACCGAATGGGTCAAATTAAAGCAAGTCAATGAACGTGGGGAAATGAATATTACTGCCCTCCAGTAAAGTGTGTAGCGAACTCGGAACGTACATTCCGGTAAGGACATGTCGTCTGTCCGCAGACTGCTCTCAGTGGTGCGCATTCTGCAGATGCTGCACCTGGCTGGGTGAATCCCCGAGGTGCCCAGTAGACGACGGCAAAGAGGTATGAAGGTAGCAAAGTTGAATTTGGAATTTGTATGAAGGTACCTATTGGAAAGCTGAAAAGGACTGGTTCGTTTGCCACATTCCTGGATGATAGCCTCGGGATAGGTGACACCAGTGCTTGGACACTTTGACGGACGCGGTGAAGTCACAAAACTGCTGAGGCATTTGCGTTCGTAGCCTTATTTTTAGAACGCAATTACTCTAGCAAGTTCAGTTTTGATCACTTACGCTGTACCTCTAACAAGCGGTTCTTATTCGACGGAAAATACTATCGGCAAATAGATGGAGTTGCAATGGGGTCGTCGTTAGGGCCGCTACTTGCCGATTTCTTCCACGCAAATGTTGAGCATGTCCCTTTACAGTACCATATCAATTCGCTTCATCTCTACCGGCGATGGATGACACATTCATCGTTTGTGATTCCCACGTCAATTCCGATCACTTATTGTACCAGTTTAACCACGTGCACACAACAGTAAAATTCACTTCCGAGCTGGAGGATGACGGTAAACTTCCGTTTTTGGATGTTTTGGTGCGACGTCGAGCCGATGGCTCACCCGAGAGAAGAACCTTCCGTAAGACGACTTGGGTTGGTCAGTATACGCACTTTCTTGGTTTTGCGCCCAGTAAGTATAAGATAAACCTTCTGCGTTTCCTGCACTATCGGACCGCATGAATTTGCACTCCAGAAACGCTCGAAAATGGAAGGGAGTTTAATCACGAAATGCTACAAAGCAACGGGTATCCCGCTGCATTCGTCAAGAAACGTTCCGCTATTTCCGATCAAACTAAAGCAATACCTACTACAAGAAAGAAGGAAGTTTTCCTATCAGTCCCTTTCACGGGACGTCACTTGTGATTTATTGAATAGGAGACTATCGTTGGCAGTGAGCCAAACATATCCGGCAGCTACAGCTCAAAGTTTTGCTGAAACTGGGCCATCCATCACCTAATGCCTCAAAGACAGAATTACAGGTCGTTTCAAATCTTCTGTTCTATATCAGTTCACTTGCATATGTGGTGCAGAGAATCTCCGGCACACGACCAGGCGTCTATCTAGGGTAGGGGTCCCCAACTTGGGGGTACTTACCCTCAAAGGGATAAAATGGCATTTTGTGGGAGTAACTATTAGTACGAGGATTGGGTCATCAATCGGTTGCTAAACAAGTTTAATAACAAAATCATTCGTATCAAAACCTGCCGCTAACTATCTATGCACTTTGGATTAGCCATCAGTGACCAGTCATTACTCACTGCAACCAGATGACGCCTCTATCGGCTCCCGTGGCTATCGTCAGACAGTCGTTCGCCGCGTCGAATTTTGGAGTCGATTGCAAACTAGCAGTTGAGCCATGGTCAGACGACCAGGCAAGGTGACGCGATTGTTTCCAGGTTAGAAGGGTCAAAAAGGGGGATTAATATTCACCACGTATCGATGCTGTGGTGGTGTCAAGTTATCATGCAGGAATGACTTGGAATGAAGGAATGCAACAAGTGAGAAGGCACTGATATCTGTTCACGTCTGATCAGGAATCACACACGAAAGGGTCATATGATGCCTTGAATGGAGATAACAGCAGGCGTTTGAAAGTGCGCAGAACACCGCGTTTTGGGTCACAAAAGAAGCAGAATCAGCGGATTGGACGCCAGTGACCATTGGGTTGATCGCATTCAACCACAATAGTTTTAGTCAAGAAACCATAGCAGGTGAGTGATTTAATTCGATGGAACAATGGTTTATTACGGGTAAGAATGCATTGCCTAACAAGTCTCGTGGGATAGAAATTATTGCAAAAATAAATTGCATAATAAAGTGAGAAGCGTTGTGGTGGACTCACCATAGACTTATGTGGAATAGCGGACATGTTCGCGTACTAAACGTATAAATCCATCAATCCATTGGTTAGGCGTTTGGTAAGACACCGTTTGATTGCGTTTTGTAGCCTCTGGCTAACAAGTCATAAAATGAAGTGCAACTGAGGCAATGCATCTTCAACTTGTTTTTGAATATTTGCAGATTGGGAGCAGAGACGACATAATTAGGGAGGACGTTCCTAGGCTCCCACACGCGGAGGGAAAAGAAATTTCCACGGCATTCAAGCCAACTATAATGTATTGTCTGTTTCAGAGGATGACCTCTTAGTTTAGTGTTGTGGTTCAATTCCAGCAGCAGACGGCAAATGTGGTTTGGGTTCTTCAGAATCTGGTAAACCATTATGAGATCCCCCCGCAAAAGCCGATATCGACTGCTGTATATTCTTAGAGATTTCAGTCTAAGCTGATAGGGGAGATGAAAGAGGCCCCTGACGTTCTTGGTTGCCCTTCGTTGAGGAGTCTCGAGAGCAACGAGATCCTGTTTCTGCCACGGCTGCCACGCCTGAATAGCACATTCCATGTGAGGTTGCACGTAGGCGTTAAGCATTTGGGGAGAAATTGAGGGTTCAAACTGACCGAAGGCTCTGCGAAGAAGGCCGAAGTGTTGATTTCCAGTTCTCCTCGCCTTCTCTGCTTGTTTGGAACACCCGGGATTTTCCTGTACCAATACACCCAGGTCACGCTCCTGAGTGAGCTTCTCCAAGATGTGGTCTCCAAGCTTGTAAGTGCTCACCGGCTGGTGACGCAGATTTATCACCTTGCATTTAGCTATGTTCAATTTAAGCAGGTTCCTATTTGACCAGTTATAAATGCAATCTAAGTCATTTTGGAGTAGATCGTGATCTTCATTGTTACTAATCGCTCGCCATATCTTGAAGTCATCAGCGATAAGCAAGAAATTTTGAGGAGATAACTTGCCAAGTCGTTGATAAACACCAGGAATAATCGCGGTCCCAGCACTGAGCCTTGTGGGACACCACATTCCACCTCAATTGGGTTAGAAAGTGATCCTTTTAACGCGTACTTACATCTTCCGTTGGTGAAGGAAGCTGCCAATCCAACCAAGTACAGGATCTTCGATTCCGTAGCTCTGTAGCCGTTAAGTAGCGTGCGGTTTCGTTCTGTTCTTAAAAGTGTTTTTGGCAGGCTTTTCTTCGCCAAGGTTCATTCTCAAGTCTCATCCAGTCAACGAGCAGCGCGCTCACCTCCCCAGACTAACGCACCGAACCTTGGCATCCGGCCAATGAGAAGACAATTAAGGTCAGAGGATTGGCTCTGAGCGGCTGGCGAATCGCACAGGGTTTTGCAACACTATGGACTTTCTTTGCAAAGTTTTGGACCTTCTTTGCAAAATATTGGACTTTCTTTGCAAAATTTTGGACATTTTATGCAACTTTGCGGGAAATGCTATAGACAATACCATCAGTGAGGCGTCAAGGTCTTGGTTCGCAGATCCTCTCACCATAAGTATAAAAATAAGTTTCCATTTATTGTGTTCTGTTTTGAGTGCCAGATCAATGAATTTACGTGCATGCTACCACCTTGCTCTTCCTAGGAATTCCAAGTACTCATTGTTGCAGTAGCGGTTTTTGGCATTCATATGCACGAACGTCGGGAATTTCCGCTCGTGAGAGCGAAGGATTAGGCTGTGTTTATATGGCCTAATGTCGAGTCCTCTTATCGTTTGTCCTACGTAGTATACGCCACTGTTTCGGTAGCAAACCTTGTAGATCACATCAGTTTGTTCCTACTTGCTGATGGCGGGGCCTTTAAATCGGCCATTGCCTTGTTGTCATTGCCTTGTTTGATATGCTGTAAATATATAAGCTTTGAAGAAAAATATTTTGACGTAGTTTTTACCCGAAATGCTTCAAAGGTCACCAAGCTGGTCTCACTCTCCGCATTTTGGGTACCAAATAGTGATAGCTCGCACTATTCACGCTTGGTTACTTTTGGCCAAACAATTTTGGTCCACTTGAAAATAATTCTGTAAAGATTCCATAAACTATGCTCTCCGATAAAAATAACACGAGGATTCGGTTTATCAACTTGCGCTTTCTGCCCTAAGCTGCAGCTCATTTTACTCGAGAGACATCAGTGCATTGCTCCTTTTTGTTTATCCAGTTATAAAATTTTGCAATTTTGTTGATGTTATTTAGCTTCATTCCTCGTTGTTACTGTAAAATGTTGAAAATGCACCCATCCGTGTACATAAAGCTTACCTTGAATTGACTTGACGACTTTATTTTTCACCTTGAAAGGTTTACTTCGAATTCTCTCCTTTGATTACTGCGAACCCTTGATTCCCCAAAAACCAATAAATCACAGTGAGATTTCCGAGATTCTACTGTGGAGACGTAAGCCGGCATTATTTTCATATGTTAAATTTGTTGAGGTGTGCTATGTTGACTTTTGTAGTGCTAGGCAGCGCTGAGTGAAGGTTTCTCGACACGAGCTTAGGTTGAGTAATTTTGTAGAGGTTGTACCATTCCATCTTCTCAACTGTACCTTCCTATTCTCCTTTCCGCTACTTATCATACACTTTAATTTGATGGTCTGAGCACTATCACACACCTCTTCA